>CM055121.1:177465608-178665608 GCA_029206835.1 Rana muscosa
GGATGGCGCATCATTTGATGGAAATGAAAATTATCCACCTACAGAGAGAGGGCTGAAATTCAAAGACACCCCGAAAATCAAAGAGAAAAAATTATGCAGCAAGCTAGTCAATTTTGCTGAAATTTCATTGCAACAACTCAAAATGGTCCTCAGTAGTTTGTATGGCCCCCAAGTGCTTGTATGCATGCCTGACAACATCAGGACATGCTCCTAATGAGATGACGAATGGTGTCCTGGGGTATTTAGTCCCAGATCTGAAACAGAGCATCACTGAGCTCCTGAACAGACTGAGGTGCAACCTGGCGGCACCGGATAGACCGAAACATAATGTCCCAGAGGTGTTCTTTTGGATTTAGGTCAGGTGAGCATGGGGGCCATTCAATGGTATCAATTTCTTCATCGTCCAGGAACTGGCTGCATGCTCTCGCCACACGAGGCCGGGCATTGTCGTGCACCAGGAGGAACCCAGGACCCACTGCACCAGCGTAGTGTCTGACAATGGGTCCAAGGATTTCATTCCGATACCTAATGGCAGTCAGGGTGTCATTGTGTAGCCTGTAGAGGTCTGTGCGTCCCTCCATGGATATGCCTCCCCAGACCATCACTGACCCACCACCAAACCGATCAGGCTGAACGATGTTACAGGCAGCATAAAGTTCTCCATGGCTTCTCCAGACCCTTTCACGTCTGTCACATATGCCCAGGGTAAACCTGCTCTCATCTGTGAAAAGCATGGGGCACCAGTGGCTGACCTGCCAATTCTGGTGTTCAATGGAAAATGCCAATCAAGCTCCACAGTGTCCGGCAGTGAGCACAGAGCACACTAGAGGACATCGGGCCCTCAGACCAGCCCCATGAAGTCGGTTTCTGATTGTTTGGTCAGAGACATTCACACCAGTGGCCTGCTGGAGGTTATTTTATAGGGCTCTGGCAGGGCTCATCCTGTTCCTCCTTGCACAAAGGAGCAGATACCGGTCCTGCTGATGGGTTAAGAACCTTCTACGGCTCTGTCCAGCTCTCCTAGAGTAACTGCCTGTCTTCTGGAATCTCCTCCATGCTCTTGAGACTGTGCTGGGAGACACGGCAAACCTTCTGGCAATGACACGTATTGATGTGCCATCCTGGAGGAGTTGGACTGCCTGTGCAACCTTTATAGGGTCCAAGTATCGCCTCATGCTACCAGTAGTGACACTGACCCAAGCCAAATGCAAAACTAGTGAAAAACAGTCAGAAAAGATGAGTAGGGAAAAAAATGTCAGACACCTCCACCTGAAAAACCATTCCTGTTTTGGAGGTCGTCTCATTGTTAGCCCATCTAGTGCACCTATTGTTAATTTCAATTAACAGCAAAGCAGCTGAAACTGATTAACAACCCCCTCTGCTACTTAACTGACCAGATCAATATCCCAGGAGTTGATTCAAAAGTGTACCTTTAATTTTTTTGAGCAGTATATATATATATATATATATATACATACATACATACATACACACACACACACACACACACACACATATATATATATATACATATATATACACACACACACACACACATAGAGATAGAGATATTATCCACTTGACAACTGGGCACTTAAACCCCCTTCCTAACCAGACGAATTTTCAGCTTTCGGTGCTCTCACATTTTGAATGACAATTACTCAGTCATACAACACTGTACCCATATGAAATTTTTGTCCTTTTTTTCACACAAATAGAGCTTTCTTTTGGTGGTATTTAATCACTGTTGGGTTTTTTATTTTTTGCGCTATAAGAGAAAAAAGACTGAAAATTTTGTAAAAAAATGAATTTTTCTTTGTTTCCGTTATAAAATTTTGCAAATTAGTATTTTTTCTTCATACATTTTGGCCAAAATTTATACTGCTACATATCTTTGGTAAAAATAAGTACAAATTGGTGGATATTTTTTGGTCTTTGTGAAAGTTATAGAGTCCACAAGCTATGGTGCCAATATCTGAAAATTGATCACACCTGAAGTACTGACGGCCTATCTCATTTCTTGAGACCCTAACATGCCAGAAAAGTACAAATACCCCCCAAATGACCCCTTTTTGGAAAGAAGACATTCCAAGGTATTTAGAAAGAGTCATTGTGAGTTTTTTGAAGTTGTCATTTTTTCCCACAATTCTTTGCAAAAATCAAGATTTTTTTTTCTTTTTTTTTTTTTCCACAAAATTGTCATATTAGCAGGTTATTTCTCACACACAGCATATGCATACCACAAATTACACCCCAAAACACATTCTGCTATTCCTCCAGAGTATGGCGATACCACATGTGTGAGACTTTTACACAGCGTGGCCACATACAGAGGCCCAACATGCAGGGAGCACCTTCAGGCGTTCTGGAGCACCCAGGCCAATTCTGACATTTCTCTCCTACATGTAAAAATCATCATTTATTTGCTATAAAATTACATAGAACCCCAAAACATTATATATGTTTTTTTAGCAAAGACCTTAAAGAATATAATGGTGGTCATTGCAACTTTTTATCTTGCACGGTATTTGCGCAGAATTTTTCTAACGCGTTTTTTACGGAAAAAAACTGTTTTGTGCCTAAAAGAAAAAAAAAACAGTAAAGTTAGCCCAGTGTTTTTGCATAATGTGAAAGATGAAGTTACGCCGAGTAAATAGATACCTAACATGTCACCCTTCAAAATTGCACACGCTCGTGGAATGGCGCCAAACTTCGCTACTTAAAAATCCCCATAGGCAATGCTTTAAATATTTTTACTGGTTATATGTTTTGAGTTACAGAGGAGGTCTAGGGCCAAAATTATTGCTCTCGCTCTAACGTTCGCAACGATACCTCACATGTGTGGCTTGAACACCGTTTTCATATGTGGGCGGGGCTTACGTATGCATTCACTTCTGCATGCGAGCTCGCGGGGGCAGGGGCGCTTTAAAAAAAAAATATATATTTTATTGTTCATTTTACTTTATTTATTTTAGTTTGACATGTTTTTCCGCCCCAAATTTTTTTTTTTAGCACTTTTATTCCTATTACAAGGAATGTAAACATCCCTTGTAATAGGAATATGGCATGACAGGTCCTCTTTACAGTGAGATATGGGGGGGGGGGTGTCAATAAGACCCCACATCTCACCTCTAGGCTGGGAAGCCTAAAAAAAAAAACAAAAAAAAAATCAATCTTGGCTTTGATCGTAGCGGTGAGTCGGTAGAAGCACCGGAGGGCAGCGGGAGGGGGGGGCATCCCCTCTCACCTTCCGTAAGAGCGATCAAGCGGTGGAACAGCCGCTATGATTGTTCTTATGGTGTAGGGAATCGCCAGCTGAAAAAGCGAATATCTGAATGATGCCTGTAGCTGCTCCCATCATTCAGATATCTCCGCACAAAGTCAAGGACGTCATATGACGGCCGGCGGGCGGGCGGGAAGTGGTTATTGCAGAGTATTGCCGGGTATTGAGGAGTATTGCCGGGTATTGAGGAGTATTGACGAGTATTGCCGGGTATTGACGAGTATTGCCGGGTATTGACGAGTATTGCCGGGTATTGACGAGTATTGCAGGGTATTGTGGAGTATTGCAGGGTATTGTGGAGTATTGCAGGGTATTGTGGAGTATTGCAGGGTATTGTGGAGTATTGCCGGGTATTGTGGAGTATTGCCGGGTATTGTGGAGTATTGCCGGGTATTGTGGAGTATTGCCGGGTATTGTGGAGTATTGCCGGGTATTGTGGAGTATTGCCGGGTATTGTGGAGTATTGCCGGGTATTGTGGAGTATTGCCGGGTATTGTGGAGTATTGCCGGGTATTGTGGAGTATTGCCGGGTATTGTGGAGTATTGCTGGGTATTGTGGAGTATTGCCGGGTATTGTGGAGTATTGCTGGGTATTGTGGAGTATTGCTGGGTATTGTGGAGTATTGCCGGGTATTGTGGAGTATTGCTGGGTATTGTGGAGTATTGCGGAGTATGGCAGGGTATGGGCAGGGTATTGCACAGTATGGGCAGGGTATTGCACAGGGTATTGCAGAGTATGGGCAGGGTATTGCACAGGGTGTATTGCAGAGTATTGCACAGGGTGTATTGCAGAGTATTGCACAGGGTGTATTGCAGAGTATTGGCAGGGTGTATTGCAGAGTATTGCACAGGGTATTGCAGAGTATTGGCAGGGTGTATTGCAGAGTATTGCACAGGGTATTGCAGAGTATTGGCAGGGTGTATTGCAGAGTATTGCACAGGGTATTGCAGAGTATTGCACAGGGTATTGCAGAGTATTGCACAGGGTGTATTGCAGAGTATTGCACAGGGTGTATTGCAGAGTATTGCACAGGGTGTATTGCAGAGTATTGCACAGGGTGTATTGCAGAGTATTGCACAGGGTGTATTGCAGAGTATTGCACAGGGTGTATTGCAGAGTATTGCACAGGGTGTATTGCAGAGTATTGGCAGAGTATTGCACAGGGATGGCTGAGCAGGGATGGATGGATTGCTGGATCTGTGACTGCAATTGTCACAGATCCAGCCCACAGCTGACATGGGGGAGGGAGCGGACATGATCCGCTCCCTCCCCTCTCCTCTCACACTGTACCGATCGGTACAGAGAGGGGAGGGAGGAACCGGCGTCATCAAATGACGCCGGTCTGTTTACAAGTGATCGCTCCGTCATTTGACGGAGCGATCACGTGGTAAACGGCCGCGATTAGCGGCCATCTACCGTGATCCGTGATGCGCCGGGTCTTCCGGACCCGGCGGTCACGGACATATCCTGGAGCGCGCCCCTGGGGGCGCGCGGGAGCAAGATTCTGTGAGGACGTCCCTGGGACGTCCACTCAGGATAACTCGACCGCGCTGTGGACGTCTTTTGTACATGGCGCGGTCGGGAAGTGGTTATATATATATATATATATATATATATATATATACACACACATATATATATATATATATATATATATATATATATATATATATATATATATATATATATCTCTATCACACACACACACACGACTGAGCCTGCACGTGCCGCCGCGCCGCAGTATTATCTGCAGGAGCGGGGCGGCAAGTGGTTAATAACCGTGTTGACAATTTAATATGGAAAAACAACTAAGATCATTAAATGCTGAACTATGAGGAAAAGCTAAAAAAAAAATGTTTTTTTAAATGACAACCGATTATGTCACCTCATATAATGCACTAATTTCACATTTTGCTTGGCTCTAAAAAAAAAAAAAATGGTATAATATATAGAATTTTCAGAACCATTTGTTTTCCACCCTCTATGACAAGTAAAAAAAAAAAAAAAAATAGAATCAGTTAATTCCAATTTATAATATTTCATATTTGAAGTCGGCGATATGCTTTGATGTTCTCTCTTGGCAAGGAACCTCGAAAGGCAGGCCGTATATATTCAATCTGCTCATTCAACTTAATGGAACAAAAAAGACAAAATGGAGAGATTTATTAGAAGTTGTAAATATGTCACTTATACATGATTACTGGACAGTACACATGCTGTCCATGCCAAAAAAGCTTTTAGCTTTGTTGCAGAACCAAATTCTTTACCGTTGAGAAAATGAATTAATGAGGGAATTGGACAAGGGGTGCAAGCGTGAATGGATGCGTGTGTGCGTAAAAAGCTCTCTACCATCGGGGTCTGCTTTCTCTTCCACGCTAGTAAATCACCGCTTGAAATATTTATGGCGTTAAACAGGAATGAAGAAAGCTGATATACGATTTAAGCATTTACACAAAGATCATCTTAATGCAACATTTTTGCATTAATATCTCTTGGGAAAAATGGAAGAAAAATATTGGTACATACTTTCTGAAATAGCCCTTCATTATTGGGCAGATAAGCTGATTGTTGTACTGATATTTTGGTAGTAAAAAGATTTTTACAGCGACACGATTTGTCAACAGAAAGAAACTGCGGTTATTTGTAAAATAGCAATATTTTATCATATGGGACCCAATGGAGACAGCCTAATCTCGTAGAGCGCAAGTGTTCCTAATTGCCCATCCTTTGAACATTTACAAACACTAAGCATCAGATACTTTTAGTAAGTCAAGTTAAATATCCAAATTCTAATGACAATCTCCAAATAATTTATTTACACAACACGACATAAACCACTCATAGGTTTTGTTTTACAGATTGTGTGTAGCCTCAACTACTTGGAATAAAAATCGAATAAGTGAGACAATATTTAAAAGCAATGTATAGTCTTTTGAAATGGCTTTTAACCGTTTGCCGCCCGCGCTACAGCCAAAAGACAGCTACAGCGTGGGCTTTGAATGCCTGGAGGGCATCTATGGACATCCCTGCCCCCTACAGCACGCTCTGTGATAGTCGAGTCCTTCGGACTTGGGTGATCACAGATCGGGGTAAAAGGCCAATCACAGTAGCCCTTTACCACGTGATATGCTGTCAGCCAATGACAGCTGATAACCATCTTGTGTTTACATTCTGTGATCGGCCTTTCTCTCCTCACGCTAACAGCGTGAGAGAAGAAAGCCGATAACCGGCTTCTGTTAACAAGGACAGTGGTTCCAACAGTGCCCATCAGTGCTGCCAATCAGTGCCTAATCATCAGTGTTACCCATTAGTGCCACCTCTCAGAGCCCATCAGTGTCACCTCATCAGTGAAGGAGAAATATACCGTATTTATCGGCGTATAACACGCACTTTTTTCCCCTGAAAATCAGGGGAAAATCGTGGGTGCGTGTTATACGCCGATATCCACATCCCTGAGCTCTCTCCGCTGACTGGGAGCGGAGCGAGATACACATAGCCGAATGTACTCGGCTATACTCGGCTTTTCTCGGCTCCGCTCACAGTCACGCCTAGTCCCGCCATTGGACCTGTGTTATGTCCATCATAGGGCGGGACTCGGCGTGACTGTGAGCGGAGCCGAGAAAAGCTGAGTACATTCTGGGGCAAGGCTGCGCGGCGACTCTGGGGCAAGGCTGCGCGGCGGCTCTGGGGCAAGGCTGCGCGGCGGCTCTGGGGCAAGGCTGCGCGGCGACTCTGGGGCAAGGCTGCGCGGCGACCCTGGGGCAAGGCTGCGCGGCGACCCTGGGGCAAGGCTGCGCGGCGACCCTGGGGCAAGGCTGCGCGGCGACCCTGGGGCAAGGCTGCGCGGCGACCCTGGGGCAAGGCTGCGCGGCGACCCTGGGGCAAGGCTGCGCGGCGACCCTGGGGCAAGGCTGCGCGGCGACCCTGGGGCAAGGCTGCGCGGCGACCCTGGGGCAAGGCTGCGCGGCGACCCTGGGGCAAGGCTGCGCGGCGACTCTGGGGCAAGGCTGCGCGGCGACTCTGAGGCAAGGCTGCAATGGACACTGACCAGGCTGCACTGTGACCAGGCTGCACTGTGACCAGGCTGCACTGTGACCAGGCTGCACTGTGACCAGGCTGCACTGTGACCAGGCTGCACTGTGACCAGGCTGCACTGTGACAAGGCTGCACTGTGACAAGGCTGCACTGTGACAAGGCTGCAATGGACACTGACAAGGCTGCACTGTGACAAGGCTGCAATGGACACTGACAAGGCTGCACTGTGACAAGGCTGCAATGGACACTGACAAGGCTGCACTGTGACAAGGCTGCAATGGACACTGACAAGGCTGCATTTAAATGCAAGTTATTTTTCCTTAAACTTCCCTGCTAAAAGTTTTTTTCCCTAAAATTTCCTCCTAAACTTGGGGTGTGTGTTATACGCCGGTGCGTGTTATACGCCGATAAATACGGTAACCGGTTTGCTAAATTTATAATAAATTATGAAACGGTCAATGGTCAGGTTCAATGTTTGGCCTTTTTTTGTTAGGCAAAAAATTAAAACCCCAGTAGTGATTAAATACCACCAAAATAAAGCTCTATTTGGGTGAAAAAAGGATAAAAATAGGATTTTTGTACTCACCGTAAAATCCATTTCTCTGACATCCATGGACCGACATGGCGGCTCTTAATCACTGAACGTGTGGGTATATGTCCCTGCTTGCAGGAGAAGACCTAGGCAGAATGTTAAATGTTAAAACATTCTAGAACAAACAAGAGCTGAACAGCCCCGCCCAGGGGGGCGGTCCCTCCGAACATTACCCCCCCACCTGCAGCTAGCAGACCTCAGTTCGTAACAAAGCAGTACAAACTTAAAAGGAAGGGTGGGTGCCATGTCGGTCAATGGATGTCAGAGAAATGGATTTTACGGTGAGTACAAAAATCCTATTTTCTCTTATCATCCATGGACCGACACGACGGCTCTTAATCACTGAACGTGTGGGATGTTCCAAAGCAGTGTCAAGAGGGATGGGAGCAGTATAAATGGAAAACCCAAAAAAACTTCACTCCAAACAAGGCAGAGCTCCTCAACGGAGGAGTTGCCACTTTAAACAGCGGCCTGCAATACCTTGCGGCCGAAGGAAGCATCCGGAGATGCAGCCACATCAACCCTATAAAACGTAGAAAAGGTATGAACAGACGACCAGGTCGCCGCCTTGCACACTTGTGCAACCGACACTTGATGTCGGAAAACCCAGGAAGCACCAATTGCCCTGGTGGAATGCGCCGTAACCAGAAAGGGAGGCGCCCGCCCCATGAGAGCATAGGCTTGAAAGACGGTTTGTCCGATCCACCTAGAAAATGGTGGCAGACGAAGCCGCTTGGCCCTGTTTCTGACCAGAGACAGTCAAACAGAGTTAGACTTCCGAATAGAAGCAGTAGCAGACAGGCACACCCGCAAGGCTCGTACCACATTCAAAGTGTGCCGCACACACTCTCTGGGATGCGATGGGTGAGGGCACAAGGACGGGAGGACAATGTCCTCATTTAGGTGAAAAGCCGAGATCACCCTTGACAAAAAAGAGAAAGTCGCGGATGCAACACCGCCTTATCCTTATGGATGACTAAATATGGCGACTTGCAGTACAAGGTCGCCAACTCAGACACTCGTCTAACAGAAGTGATGTCACTAAAAGGGCCACCTTCTGAGACAAAGTCAGGAGGGGAATATCCCTGATATTCTCAAAAGGAGATTCCTGGAGAACCGAGAGTACCAATTCCGATCCCACGGGGGGAGAGGAAACTTGACAGGAGGGAGCACATGGTGAACCCCCTGTACAAGGGTGCTAACCAAGGAATGACCCGCTAGTGGTCGCCGAAAGAAGATGACCAAGGCCGAAATCTGACCCTTAATGATACTCAAAGCAAGCCTTTGGGCCACTCCATGCTGCAGGAAACGCAGGATTCTAGGGACGGAATACGTCCGAGGACGTCAGTCCAGCTCTTCGCACATGGCGATGTAAGCTTTCCAGGTACGGAGATAGATCATTCTGGAGGAAGACTTTCGTGCCTTTAATATGGACGAAATGACCGAGTCCGAGAGACCTCGGTCTCTCAACACCTGGCTTTCAACAGCCATGCCGTTAAGGCCAGAGACTGTAAAGGCAGGATGAAATATAGGACTTTGAGACAGAAAGTCCTCCCTTATTGGCAACCGCCAGGGAACGGCCGCGACGAGACGTACCAGATCGGCGTACCAGTGAAGCCGAGGCCAATCCGGAACAATGAGGATCACCGGAATTCCCTCGGTCGCCACCCTGCGCAGCAGGCGAGGGAGCCGATTGAGTCGAGAGGCCATCGGGTCCACCTCCGGTGTGCCCCACCGTCTGTGTGGCAAAGGAGTTGAAATACCTCCGGGTGCAAGGACCACTCTCCCTGGTCCAACGTCTGGTGACTCAAATAGTCCGCCAGTTCTCTGCCCGGAATGTAAACGGCCGACAGAGCTGGCACGCTTCTTTTAGCCCACTTCAGGGTACGGGGGACCTCGGAAGCCCCAGCTGAGCTCCGAGTCCCCCCTTGATGGTCGACATCTGCCACCGCCGTGACTTTGTCCGACTGGATCCTAATGGAGTGATCCTGCAATCTCTCAGACCACGAGGAGAGGCACAGTCTGATGGCCCGTATTTCCAGAACATTGATCGGCAAACGGGCTTCGTCCGGAGTCCAATCCCTTGGGCCAACAGGACTCCCCAGACTACACCCCAGCCCTTCAGGCTGGCATCCATAGTGAACAACGTCCATTGGATGGGGAGGAACGACTTCCCGGACCGAAGAGCCGGGGACCCAAACCACCATGTCAGGGACGCCCTGACCAGGTGACTCACCTGGATCGAAAAATCCAAAAGACAATGGGGATTTGTCCCAAGGGAACAAGATCTCCTTCTGCAATGCCCTGGTGTGCGATTGGGCATACGGAATGGCCTCGAAAGAGGTCACCATGAGTCCCAGGACTCCCATGCAAAAACGGATTGACGACCATTTTTTGGGATGTCATCACCCGCACTGCAGTCTGAAGTGTCAGTAGCTTCTCCGGAGGTAGGAATACCTTTGCCTCCAAGGAGTCCAGAATCGGACCGAGATACTCCAGATCTTGAGTCGGGACTAGGACTGACCTGAATGTTTAGGAGCCACCCGAAGTCCCTGACTGACGATAGTCACACTGTCTTCTAATTCTGAGCCATTTCCTGCTCTGAGAAGACGATCGTCCAGATAGCCCACGACAGCAATGGCTCGCTGTCTCAGCAAGCTAGAACCGGCACAAGCCCCTTGGTGAACACCCTCGGTGCCGAGGCTAGGCTGAAAGAAAGAGCCACAAATTGATAGTGGACTTCGCTGATCGCAAGCGCAGAAACTTCTGGTGACTTGCGCAGATTGGAACATGCAAGTAGGCGTCCTTGATGTCCAAGGTCGCCAGAAAATCCCCTTGATGGAGTGTACTGATCACCGTGCAAATGGATTCCATGCTGAACTTTTGCACCTTCACGAAGGCATTCAGGACCTGGAGGTCCAAGATAGGCCGAACCCCGTCCCTTTTTTTGGGACAACAAACGAATTTGAGTAGAATCCCTGAAACCTCTCCTGTGACGGAACCGGCACAATCACTCCGGACCTGAGCAATCCTGAATAGGCCCCATAGGGCTGCCCGACGGGCAGGAAGGAGAGGTAGATTCGAGGGAAGAATCTGTCTGGGACCAGAACGGAAACCTATCCTGTAACCTGAGGTGATCACCTCGCCCACCCACTGGTAGGAGATCCGGGAGGTCCACCGATCCGTGTACCTGCAAAGTCGTCCCCCCTACCCCAGAGTCGGGTGGGGGCAAGACTTCACGCGGAGGCGGGCTTGGGGAGCCGGCTTGTTTGGCTTACTCACCCAGGGGCGCTTGTGTCCACCAGCCGCACCGCTGTCAGTCTGGGAGGGTCTCCCCAGTGACTGACGAAAAAAAACCTTTTTTGCTGGAAAGGAAGGACCCTGCTTACAGCGGCCTCCTTACCCTTGCTAGCCTGAGGAAGAAGAGTGCTTTTACCTCCCGTGACATCCTTGATGATGTCATCTAGCGCAGCACCGAAAATCCTACCACCTTTAAATGGTAGATCCGTCAGAGGATTTTTAGAAGCTAGGTCAGCAGACCAGCATTTCAACCAGATCAGACAACGCAATACCACCGCCGAGACAGAGGCCCTGAGATATAAGGGGCCGCGTCTAACGTGGCGTCGCAACATAAACCAGGCCCTGCACCATTTGGTGGGCCAGAGCAATAGTGTCTGGAGGAAGATTATGCCCCTGTACAGTTTGGTGCAAATTTTTTTGCCCAACCCGTAAGTGTCTGAGACACAAGGGTCACTGCTACCACAGGCCGTAGGGCGGACCCCAACAAGGCAAACATGGCTCTGCTCACCACTTCTGACTTCCTGTCAGTGGGGTCCTTAAATGCAGGAGTCCCCTCCATCGGGAGAGTGGTGGCCTTGTTCAACAGGGCGACTGGAGGGTCGACCACTGGGGGAGAAGCCCACTTTTTAAGTAGGGCATCTTCAAAGGGGTATCTGATAGGCAAACGCCGCGGGACCATAAAAGTCTTCTGCGGCTTTTTCCCCAGACCTCATCAATGAGCTGGTCAAAGAAAGGTACATATGGAAAAAACTTTTTTAGAAGGCCCGACCCCAAGGAACCAGAGGAGACTGTCCGCCTGAGGTTCTGCATCCGCAGCATTTAGCTTGCGAGTGTCCCTCACCGCAGCAATGAGTTCACTAACAAGCACCCTGTCATTTACTGACACAGAACTGGAGTCTTCCTCGCAAGGAATGTCCTGTTCAAAACCATCAAAGATATTCAGAGCTAGGGTCCTGAGCGGTAGTGGCTAGGCCCATATCTGAATCAGCGCACACCCCCCTTTTTTTATGGAAATAAAGTGAGGGGAGGGGCTTCTTTGCTCCCTTGCGCTCACACACTGCTTCCCTCCTGGTCAGAATGATTCCAGGACTGCCGACAACTGGTCCATAAGGACCGCAGGTGCAGGAGCACTGCCAGTTGTCTCTAACAAGTGTGAAGAAACAGGTGAACCAGACTCCACAGTGAATAATACAGCCCACCCACTGGCTGTGCTGGAGCTGAGGAGGGGATACCCGGAGTACTCACCACCCCTAGGGACCGCTTGGTACCGCTGTATGAGCAGCACTGTAGCGCGAGCCTGAGGAGAGTAAAGAATCTGTGAGGAGATGTGGATTCCACGCCGTTCAGCAGCGCCGCTAGAGGCCGAAAACTAAACTGAAAGCGCCGCGGCTACAAGAAAAATAGGATTTTTATAACAGCTTACCTGTAAAATCCTTTTCTTGGAGTACATCACGGGACACAGAGCGGCATAGTCATTACTATGTGGGTTATATAGTTTACCTTCAGGTGCTGGCACTGGCAACTTCCAAACCGGAAGTACCCTCCCCTATATAAGCCCCTCCCATCCGGGAGCACCTCAGTTTTGTGTCCCCAAAAGAGGGGTGGGAGCTCTGTGTCCCGTGATGTACTCCAAGAAAAGGATTTTACAGGTAAGCTGTTATAAAAATCCTATTTTCTTTCTCGTACATCACGGGACACAGAGCGGCATAGTCATTACTATGTGGGATGTCCTAAAGCAATGCCCAATGAGGGGGGGGATACACCATACATAAGCTGAGCGCTATCAGACATGAGGATCTTTTGCAGCCTGCAACACACTGCGCCCAAAGGCGACATCCTCCTGACTTCTAACGTCCACCTGGTAGAACCTAGTAAACGTGTGTACTGAAGACCATGTTGCGGCCTTACAGATTTGAGCCAGGGAGGCCTGGTGATGCACTGCCCATGAAGTTCCAACTGCTCTCGTGGAGTGCGCCCTAACTTTGAACGGAGGCGGTCTCCTTCTCAAGCCATAGGCTTGCATAATGATCTGTCGAATCCACTTGGCTAAAGTAGATTTTGACGCTGCCTGACCCTTTCTGGGGCCTTCCGGCAGAACAAAGTATCCGTTCTGCGAATCTGAGCAGTGGCTTTTAGATAAGCTTTAACTGCTCTTACTACATCCAAAGAATGTAATAATTTTTCCTCTACTGAACTAGGTTTGGGGAAAAAAGAAGGAAGAACCACATCTTGGTTCAAAGGAAACCTCGATACCACCTTAGGAAGAAAGGCTGGATGAGGACGTAACACTACTCTGTCCTTATGGATAACCAGATATGGCTCCCTACAGGACATAGCGGCTAATTCCGACACTCTTTTAGCCGAACAAATGGCTACTAGAAAAATCAATTTCCTGGTGAGAAGAACCAGGGAAATATGCTGTAATGGTTCAAATGGTTGTTTCTGTAGAACCGACAGAAGCAGGTTTAAGTCCCATGGACATATGGGAATATTAACCGGAGGGCTAATACGCATCACTCCTTGTATAAAGGCTTTGACTAGTGAATGCGAAGCCAAGGGCCTCTGAAAAAATATTGACAAGGCCGAAATCTGACCCTTGATAGTACTCAAGGCAAGCTTCCTATCTACAGCCCACTGTAGGAAGTCCAGAATCCTACCTATTACGTACTTACGTGGATGCCATTTCTTGGCCTCACACCAGGCGATGTACGCCTTCCAGATTCTATAGTAGATCTGCCTGGATACCGGCTTCCTGGCATTGATCATGGTAGATACCACAGGATTAGAGAGACCTCTCTTTTTTAGAATGTGGGCTTCAAAAGCCAGGCCGTCAAACCTAGGGCTGGTAAGGAAGGGTGGTATATCGGTCCTTGCGAAAGCAGGTCCGGACGATGTGGGAGGGTCCAAGGACTCCCCACAGACATTTTTACAATCTCCGCGTACCATGCTCTTCGGGGCCACGCTGGAGCCACCAGAATCACTGGTTTCTTTTCTACCCTGATTCTGCGGAGTAATCGAGGTAACAATTGTGGCGGTGGGAATGCATATATCAGCTTGAACTGATCCCAAGGGAACACTAGGGCATCCGAGCCGCAAGCTAGGGGATCCCTTGTCCAAGAGACAAACCTGTCCACCTTTGCGTTGAATCTGGATGCTAGCAGATCTACATCCGGTGTTCCCCACCGCTGACATATTGTCCGGAAAACCTCGGGGTGAAGGGACCATTCCCCTGGGCATAATTGTTGGCGACTTAGAAAGTCCGCCTTCCAATTCTCCACTCCTGGAATGAATACCGCGGATATGGCTGGGACATATCTTTCTGCCCATTTCAGGATGCAATTTACTTCCCTCTGGGCTGCACGACTCCTGGTGCCACCCTGATGATTGATATATGCCACTGCCGTGGCATTGTCCGATTGAATTCTGACAGGGGACCCTTGGAGTTTGGATGTCCATGCTACTAGGGCATACCGGGCTGCTCGTATCTCTAAGAGATTGATGGGCAGGGCCTTTTCTGCATCCGACCATCTGCCCTGGAGAGACCATTGCTCCAGTACTGCTCCCCAGCCTATAAGGCTGGCATCTGTAGTGACCACCTTCCAAGAAATCGGACTGAAGGATTTCCCTTTTTCCAGATTCTGGGGAACCAACCACCAACGGAGGCTCTTGCGAACGGAAGGGGACAAGGACATTGGTAAGTCTAGGGCCTGAACTTTTTTGTTCCAGGCTGACAGTATAGCCCTTTGCAAATTCCTTGAATGGAATTGACCATAGGGTACTGCTTCGAATGATGCCACCATTTTTCCCAGCAGCCTCATGCACAGGCGTATGGATGGCTGTCTTTTTGTACCCACTAGGTGGATCAAATCTCTCAAAGACGACACCTTTTCTTGAGGCAAGAAAATTTTTCTCTGGTCTGAATCCAGCCTTAGCCCCAAGTATTCCAGACTTTTGACTGGTTTTAGGGCCGACTTGTCTCGGTTGATAATCCAACCGTGAGATTCCAGATACTCGATTGTCTCGTGAACAACCACTTCTAGTTTTTCCACTGAGTGGTCTATCAGCAACAAGTCGTCTAGATATGCCATTATCGTTACACCTCGTGTTCTTAAATTGGCCAATAATGGGGCCAGAATTTTTGTGAACACGCGTGGTGCTGTGGCCAGACCGAAGGGTAAGGCTCTGAACTGAAAATGGCGCCCTTCTACTGCAAAGCGTAGAAATTTTTGGTGGACTGGAAAGATGGGAATGTGCAAATAAGCATCTTTGATGTCGATCGAGGCTAACCATTCCTCCCCTTGTAGGGCAGTGGCCACCAATCGGATCGACTCCATTAATATGGGCCTCACGTCCCCGTTTGGCTTCGGGACTGTAAAGAGGTTTGAGTAAAACCCGAACCCTCATTCTTCTAGGGGGACCTCCATAATTACTGCTTGGAGCAATAGTTGTTCTAGTGCCAACAGGAGGGATCCTCTCTTCCGGGGATCCCTTGGCACGTTCGACCTTATAAAATGGGAAGGAGGGGAGTCTTTTAACTCCAATTTGTATCCCAGACTTACTGCGGAGAGCACCCATCTGTCTCTGATCGTGTCCCGCCAGGTCTCTGCGAACAACTGAAGTCTTCCCCCCACCCGATTGAGTGGGGGCAACCCTTCATGCATTTGACTTTGGGGGAGGTTTTGTACCTCTCCTGACCCAGGGCTTCTTGTTACCCTGCGATTGTCCCTGATTTTTACCCCCGGGATTTGACCGAGGAGGCCGTCGAAACTGTTTCACAGCCGATGTCCTAGGGACTGGAGAAGCAGGCCTCTTAAAAGAGGGACCTCTAACTCTGTTTTTAACCGGCAAGAGTGTACTTTTACCGCTGGAAATTTTCTGGATATATCTGTCCAGGTCTTCCCCGAATCAGCGTTCACCATGAAATGGGAAGCTGACCAGCAATTTTTTTACAGGGGGCTTCAGCAGACCAGTTTTTGAGCCATAGAAGCCTGCGCATATGTACTACAGACAGCGTAAGGCGGGAGGCCTGATGGATTGAATCCTTTATAGCGTCAACCGCAAAGCATAAGGCCCTAGGTAGATCAGCTAGGGCAAGGGCCTGCTGATCTGGCAAGTCCCTTAAGACCTGTTTCAACTGATCCTTCACTGCTTGGCAGACCCCAATAGCTGCCACTGCTGGTTGTGTCACCAAGCCTGCTGTAGCAAAAGCAGATTTTAATAAGGACTCTAATTTTTTATCTATTGGGTCCTTGAACATTTGGACATTATCCACTGGACATGTCAGTGATTTATTCACACAAGAGATGGCTGCGTCCACTGTAGGGACCCTCCATTTTTTGATGAACTTATCCTCCATGGGATAGACCACCTGAAATCTCTTGGGAGGAGTAAATATTTTATCAGGATGTTCCCAATCCTGGTAAATGAGCCCTTCCAGTAAAGGATGGATTGGAAAGGAACAAACAGTCTGGGGAGCTTTTAGCGACCCCAACGAGGAGACAGAAGTGGATGATGGCTCCGCAAGGGGCATTTTAAATGCTGATCGGACCATGTTAGTCAGGGACTGAACCCATAATCTTTCAGCATGTGATGCTGAGAATGGCTCTTCCACTGTTGATTCCTCTACAACAGAATCAACCTCATCCTGATCCTCTTCAGGTAGGTCGATCCCTGTATGGGACTGTTGCTCTGCTAACAGGTACTCTGAGGGAGGAGACGGAGATCGGGCGCGCTTTCCCTCTGAAAGGGAAGCAGCGATCAATGTTGACAATCTCTCTTCCAGCCCTCCCAGAGCTGAGGAAAAAACCTCCTCTGTTACATACACAGGAGCAGATGAACTGAGGACAGCCACAGTACCAGGTACTCCTGAGGGTGCTCTACGGTCACTAACCTCTGATTCTTCAGGGGAGATTGGTGCAGCCGAAGCATGCCCAAGATCCTCAGAGCCCGATGGAGACCCCCTATGCTTCCTGGGATTTTTAGTCCCAGAGTTTTTAAACGGCATATTCCTAAGCCCAAAGCTGAGGTATTCCAGCCGAAATACACCACTTACTGACAATAGTCTAGCACAATTGCTGCTATAAAAACAGTTGGTGTCTACTAATGTGCCTTTCTATGGGGATGCCTGCATCAACCGCTTGCTGTATGCCTTTTTTAAATGTTGCCAGCTCTGTCTCTGCACTCCATAGCCAGCTCACAACACATAATTGTGCCTTTTAACATGCTGGGACGCCCGCACATGCGCAGAAGCGCTGCGGCGCGCACAGAGCGTCATCCCCCAAGCTCCGCCCCCTTTCCCAGCTCACCTCTATATATAGAGGCGCGTGCACGCGCGCGGGCACGTGCGCCTTCGGCGCTCTTTTTTGAAAAAGGAAACTAGGGACAGGAGACAGGGCCCTTTTGCCGCAGGCCGGGGGATGGACGAGCACTGCAACATGACAGAGGAAGCAGTTTCCCACAAGAGAACTCACCATCTGCCTGGACTTGACTCTGATGAAAAGAAAAAGTCCACATGACAAGAAACGTTCCACAGCGGCCTCTAGTGGATTAACACAGGTACCGCGGTCTGTCTATTTTCTTGACCACTATTAAAATTATTAATTTTTTTTTTTTAGTAGTTACAGGCATGCACAGATATTTAGCGGGAATACCGTTAGGTAACAGGCAGAAAGACATATTAGGCTTGGGGGTCCCCTAATAGAACCAAGTTACTGGGGGGCCCCCACTTACCTTTTCCCCGCCGCAGGACTCTGTTTGGTCCACAGAAGCCCGAACTTCACCTCTCACGGCAGGCATTGTAATTAAACCTTCAGGGACCGGGTTCCCAAGGATTCCACTCCCCTGGACCTGTATAGCACCCTGCACAGAAAGCATCTTAGTCGTGGGTATGACCAGAGCTCTGGATCCCAGGGTCCAGCTCTCCTAAGAGAAGCATTACAGGCAAAACCTTGCTGTTCTCTGCAAGGCCCGGGTACCGACCGTTTAGCTATGAAGCTTTTTTGGTTGGATCCGGAATAGCTTACTGAGGCCCAAAAGAACCTGTACGCAAGCTCAGTGAAAAACACATGTTACTTCTTGGCCAACACCTTAGACACTGGCAAAAAACTGAGGTGCTCCCGGATGGGAGGGGCTTATATAGGGGAGGGTACTTCCGGTTTGGAAGTTGCCAGTGCCAGCACCTGAAGGTAAACTATATAACCCACATAGTAATGACTATGCCGCTCTGTGTCCCGTGATGTACGAGAAAGAAATGGCCGCCGGGCGCCTGTATAACTGTGATTTGAGCCGCGGCAAAATGGCCGCCGATGGCGCACTTTTTAAATTTAAAACACTGCACCAATGGCGCACGTAAAAAAACACACACATTCCCCCAGAACACTTCCCAAGTGACTAACAGCCATGGAGCGCCCCCCCCCCCCAGGGCAGAGTGACCCCCCAAGCATCCCCACACAGCACAGAAGCAGAACAGGATGCAGAGAGCAGCATAACAGGGGGGAGACAGGGAGAACCCCCCACACACAGAAACACAGCCAGCATGTACTCACCTTGCAGCAGGAGAGACTACTTACCCGTCCCGCAAGCACCTTGGAGAACACCCTCGGTGCCAATAGAGGGACTCGCTGGCTTGTTTCAGACAGACCTATCACAGAGTCGTACTGCGTAGCTGTCGGCCCGGTCAACCGCGAAAGATACAGTAGGTACTGTTCAATCTTGAGAGGACCACGGGAGCATGAAGGCAACCCGGCCACCCCTGGAGCCAAGGGGTATGTCGTGAACTGAGTCTCACGCACACAAGGCGAGGATCAGCACGCTCGATGGTCGGACAGGGAAGACTACGAGAATACTAGTGTACCCAACCTGTTGCCCAGCCAACAGTTGATTGAAGGTCTCAAAAATAAAATAAATTCCCAAAGGAATAAAATTTAAAAGTAAAATCTTCCAGGAGACTGGCTCCTGAGAGAGCCACGTCTTCTCCTTCCGCTAGGCAGAAAAAAACTGAGGTCTGCTAGCTGCAGGTGGGAGGTTAATGTCCGGAGGGACCGCCCCCCTGGGCGGGGCTGTTCAGCTCTGGTTTGTTCTAGAATGTTTTAACATTTAACATTCTGCCTAGGTCTTCTCCTGCAAGCAGGGACATATACCCACACGTTCAGTGATTAAGAGCCGCCGTGTCGGTCCATGAATGATAAGAGAAAAAATAATTTGTTTGGGTACAGTGTTGCGTGACCACGCAATTGTCATTCAAAATGTGACATCGCTGAAAGCTCAAAATTGGCCTGGGCAGGAAGGGAGTGAAAGTGCTCAGAAGGAAAGTGGTTAAGCAATAAACGTAAAAAGAAAAACTGAATGAAAACAATGCTCTCCCTGTCTCTCCATATCTTCTCTTCACAGTCAAGCTTAGAGGATGAATAATTTCTAAGACACATACAGAGCTTTCTATATTGGTAAAGCCTATAATTTTGAAAAGTAAAAAAATGTCATATATTGCACCCTATCCATCCTTAAAGTGATACTAAACACACATACTGTTTAGTTTACATTGTCCCTTCTTTTTCTGTATGTGGATGATGGCACTGTAATTATTTTAATAAAATAAAAATACAATTTTTTCCTAACAGCTGTCACATGACCCAGCTCTTTCCCAACCTGTCTGCAGGGAAATATAAGCAGGAGGAGCTTCTATTCCTCTGCTGCTGGTCACATGTTCAAAATAAAAACAAAAAAACAGCCTTTGGAATAGAGAGTTGTTTTTTATACTACTATTGGCGCTAATCAGCGACTTATAATGGGATTGCAATAGTGCGGTGAACAATCTGACACTAAAGGACGCTGTGGGGAACTGACTAACCACCGACTTCACCAGTGACACTAATACAGTGATAATACTATACACATAGTCAAGTACTAATGACACTGGCTGGAAAGGGGTTAAACATCTAGGTCAACCAAGGGGTTAAATGTGTGCCTAACAATGTGTAATGTGAGCTGTGATTGGACACAGCAGGTCCCAGCCATTAGTCATTGGCTGGGACTTGCTGACAGACTACTGTGGGTGGGCAGTCCACAAGTGGTTAAAGTGGTATTAAACCTAAAACCAAAAATGTAATATGTTGCAGCTTACCAATTATTAGAGATTATTAGAGATCGGGAACTTTCACCCCCTTCCTGGCCAGGCCACTTTTCAGCGCTCTAACACGGTCATGCAACACTGTACCCAAACAACATTTTTTTTTCTTTTGAGGATCAGATTGGAGGTAGGCAGGCAAAAGTCTGTTTACATCTGCCACTCTGTAGAGGGGAATTGAGGGTCTGATTGGGTAGGGCCGATCGTGTGAAAAGGGCCCAAGATGTGCTGCGGTTCACACTGATGTGCTGCGGTTTACCCACATCGCATGTGCAGAGTAGTGCACCTATGTCTATCCTGCAGGTTAGATGAACTTTGCCATAGACTCTGCCTGTGGCGAAAGCCAGTGCTGTACAGAAGCATCAGCTTATGGGGCTCTGCTCCGCAGTCGTTTTCCTCCTCTACCACCAGCTTCATTCACAACACTGATGCTGTGGTACGACGGGTCGGCAACCTGCGATCTGGGCTTGCCAACCCACCATTCCAGAGCGGGAGGTCGCGGGCCACATCAGAGAGCTCCGCGGGTGATCACCTCTAGGTGATCTACGTACAAGGATTTTAACAAACGTTGTTGCAGATTCCTACCTTTTGTGATTCTGAAGAAATCCGTGTGCGTTTGTCTGTGTCCATGTGGTAGAGTGAATCTAATGGGAGTGGTTTCATAAATATTAATTAGCTGCTGCACATACAGGGCACTGATGAGGAAAGCTGCTGGGCCTGCATCCCTTTAGAAGTGGTTTCCTATTGGGAGTATCTCACCAAAAATGAAATTTTTGTTGCAGGAGATGCCTAAAATCTGACTTGTATCTTAGTGCAGACTTCTGGGATAATTGGTGAGCCAATCACACAAGCAGTAAATGATGTTTCTGAGGGGCGTTCTGTACACATTCTGTGTACAGAACAACTCCAGGTAGCCATATTGCATTTTCAGAATATTACAGAGCTGCAGATTGAAAAGGAAAGGTAATTTTTAATGACATTCAATTACAATATGACTTGTTTCGTAATTGTATATGCTATATTGTTTTTTCTTTATTTGCTATTTTTTTCCCCCCACGATAGTGGCATTACCCTTTAACCACTTCAGCTCCGGAAGATTTTACCCACTTCACGACCAGGCCATCTTTTGCGATATGGCACTGCGTTGCTTTAACTGACAATTTCGCGGTCGTGCGACGCTGTACCCAAATAAAATTGACGACCATTTTTTCCTCACAAATAGAGCTTTCTTTTGGTGGCATTTGATCACCTCTGCGATTTTTATTTTTTGCGCTATATACAAAAAAAGGCCGACAATTTTGAATAAAAAAAAACAATATTTTTTACTTTCTGATAGAAAACATCACTAATAAATAAATAAAATAAAAAAATCGAATTTCTTCATCAATTTAGACGAATATGTATTCTGCTACATATTTTTGGTAAAAAAAAATCCCAATAAGCGTATATTGATTGGTTTGAACAAACAGTATAGCATCTACAACTATGGGATCGATTTAGGGACTTTTTTAAATTTACTAGTAATGGCGACAATCAGCGATTTTTAGCGGGACTGCGACATTGCGGGGGACAAATTGGACACTAATGCCCGATACACATGATCAGAAAATCGTACGAAAAATGCAGATTTCGGAGCGATTGTATGATAATCTGATCGTTAGTACAGAGCTTTCGAGAGCCGATCAGGACAGTTCATCCGATAGGTCCTGCACGGAAAAAAGATTTGTACGATGCCAGCCAGATCGGACGATTTTTGTTTAATCAGTACAGCTGTCATTCGAAAATGCAATACAGACGCATTACAACACATGACATCACTTCAGAATTTTCATTCTGTCGTTCGAGAACTTTTGTGACTTTAGTAAACTCAGATTCGATCTGAGATTATCATGCAAAAAAAACGGATGATGATTCGTCCGATAATCTCATTGTGTGTACCGGGCATAAGTGACACTTTTTGGGGACCGGTGACACCAAAAATGATCCGATCCGTGACTCTGATCCGAGGAACGATCTGAGGAACAATCCGAACCGTGCGTTTTTTGATCCGTTGCACCCCTAGTTAACAACAGGGAGGATCAAAGGGTTAAGTGTGTCCCTGGGAGTTGCTTACTAATGGCCCATACACACGATCGAAATATTGTACGAAAACTGTCGTCCGAGGAAGAATCGTACGATAATCGGATCGTTAGGGCAGCACAGTGGTGTAATGGTTAGCACTTTCACCTAGCAGAAAAAGGGTTGCTGGTTCGGATCCCGACCACGACACCATCTGCCTGGAGTTTGCATGTTCTCCCTTTGTCTGCGTGGGTTTCCTCCGGGTACTCCGGTTTCCTCCCACAATCCAAAGACATGCTGTTAGGTTAATTGGATCTTGTCCAATTGGCCCAGTATATATGTGTGTACGACTGTGTGTCCCAAGCGTGTCGACACCCTACGGGGTAAAATGACCGCACCAGCCAAGCAGACACTGGCTGCAAAAAGCGGCTAGAGGCGATTCAGTTCGCATGTGTAGCGCTATACAAGTCATTCATTCATTCGTTAGTACAGAGCTTTCGAGAACCGATCACGACAATTCATCCGATATTATTTGATCGGATAAGCACGAAAAATTTTCCTCGTACGATACCAGATCGTACGATTTTCGTTTAGTCAGTATAGTTGTCGTCCGAAAATACAATACAAATACATTACAACACATGACATCACTTCCGATTTTTTTTTCTGTCGTATGAGAATTTTCGTGATTTTAGTAACCCATTCAATTTCTACTTGAGACTATTAAGTGAAAAAAGTCGGACGATCTGTCGTCCGATTTTCGGATCGTGCATACGGGCCATAACTGTGTGGGGGGACCGATACACTGGAGAAAAAGAGATCCGTGTTTCAGCATAGCTCCCTGACAGATCGGCAGTTTTGCCTTGTTTACATAGGCACACTGCTGCTCCGTCTCTCCCCTGAACGATCGCGGCTCGCAGCCTCCGGACCTGCAGATTGGCTCTCGCTGTGTCCAATCACAGCAGTCGCACGCACGCACCCCCCACACCGCATGCACAAAATCATGTACAGGTACGTGATTTTGCGTAGCCGGGCCGCAGTATTTAGGCGTTGGGCGGTCCGGAAGTGGTTAAGTACGAGCCGTATGCAAGTCGGATGTTTGTAACTTGGTGACTACCTGTATGCATTTAGAACGAAAACATATTACTGATACTCAGTCCTCATTAATAGTATATGTACGGACATTGCCCTTATACGTACCAAGCTATAATTATAATGCCAAGTATTTATGGGGCATGCAAAGTTGAAAACAGACAACTCTTTTTCAAGCCCTAAGCAAAAAAAAAACAACTTTCTGGTGACTAAATACAATATGGGATAAATGAATCACGCTGACGTCTCACAGCTTCAGACAAGTTCATTATCTCTGCACTCAGCTCAGGCCTTTTTATATGCCTCCTGTAGCTCCAGTCTGCCGTCTACAACGCCGTCCTACAGTCATATATAATCATCACTTAAAAAAGGTCAGCTCACAGAAGGAAGCCACCAGCCAACTGCAAATCTTTGGACTGAAGGAAACGTTCCAAAATCCACCAGCTTAAATCCTAATCTCTGGTCTCTTGCTATGTGCAAAATCTGGCTGTTCTAATTATTTTATTTGTCATGGTTTCTCTCTGTAAAAATGATGGATAGCGCTGTTGCTTGCAAAGTTCTAATTCCTGTAACTTCTACAAGATATATACTGTTACAAAGAGTATAAAATCTAACGTTACAGACTACAGCTGTATAATTTACACTCACAGCTGCACTAAGCGATAGCTCTCCCTTTCACTTGCAATGCTTCAAAAGCATATAACACTCACATAAAGGGGAAAAATGTATATATACACACCACACATATTTAATCACACATGCTAACTTCTACCTTAACATCTGGTAAACTCCTACATTGTCAAAGCAAACAGAGTTAAATAATTAAAAGGCAACCGTTAGAACCGTTCAATAACCAATAGAATGGGAAATTTAGTTTAGTGATAGACATGTCATTAATTAGTAAAGCAAATAAAGTATATCCATAAAAAGCAGAACTCCAAAGTATACCACATTTTTAAACACGAAAAAACATACTCAAAATACTACTTTCTAAAACATGGTAATAAAAAGAAGCATTAAGAAAAATTACACACAAGGGACCACTTTGTTTTTTTTCACCATCTGCAACTCTGAAACCATCCACATCTATCATAAAATATTGAAAACAATAAAAGTATACTGTACAAGTCAATCACAGGTCAGGAAAATTGATAGTAATAGCAAACAAACACTCCTGCGCATTCGTGTGATGGCCAGGCGATCAGTAACTTGAGGGATAGTGTCTTTGGCCTTGCTGCCCTCCTGGATAGGGGGTATCCTAGTAAGCATAAAAAGACGAGGGCGCACCAGCCTTGTGCATTATCCCAAGATAATTTAATAATAAAAAAACGCAATAAAATACTACTCAAACATGTGGTGAATAAAAGCTTGTAGAAACCATGGTATGTGGCTGGCAATCAGTCCTAAAGCGGACAGCCTCCAGGAAGTAGAGGGGAGGACCTCAGAACCGCTGCTGGCTGACACGTTTCAAAGGAGTACCTTCTGAGGCTCTGAGGAAGAAGGTACTCCTTCAAAACGCGTCAGAGAACAGCGATTCTGAGGTCCTCCCCTCTACTTCCTGGAGCCTGTCAGCTTTAGGACCGATTGCCACATACCAGTGGTTTCTACAAGCTTTTATTCACCACGTTTGTTAGTAGTATTTTATTGTGTTTTTTTTTATTATTAAATTACCCTGGGATAATGCACAAGGCTGGTGCACCCTCTACTTTTATATTTTTCAGGAATATTGATAGGATCAAAAAAGAAAGTCTAAGCTGCCCAACAACACACAGGGAAAACAAAGATGGAGAGGAGGGCTCTGTTAGGCCTCTTGCACATGATACTCCTGTTTGAGCATCTACTTTTTCAAACTTTTTTTTAATTTTGGCATGTATTTACACGCATTTTCACGTGCACTCGTGCATTTTCATGTTCTTGTTTTGCACAATAGTAAATGGGCATTTGCGCGCATGAGGCATAAATTACTCACCAAAAAAGCTGATTTTTAAAAAAAATTTTTACTGAAGATAGCACAACGCTTGTTTACCCGCCTGAGTGCATAGGCACATTACAATGAACAGGCTGTATTTTCAAGCTGCAGTGTGCAAGAGGCCTTCCAGTGGTTCACAGTACAAAAACCCTGTCTTTAACAATACATGTGCTCTCCTTTCTGGAACCTGGGCATGGAGTGGGAGAAGCAGAGGAAAGACCTCCAATAAACCAGATATGCAGCCAGAAGACATAGGACACAGTTCCATCCCATAACGAAAAGCAAAAAAAGATTCAGCACTGCACCGCAACATCAGTATACTGTGAAACTCCAAAATAAAGTCCAAAGAATAAAGAGCAAAAACAAAAAGTCCACGTGTTGTGCCACTTAAAAGAGAAGTATGGCTTTTTTTTTTTTTAAGAATCATACTAACCTAGAACCTACCTTTAAGAATCATATTTACCTTTTTAAAAATCATACCTACCTAGGTGGATCCTGCATCTGTCCCCTGCCGGCTCTAAGGGTGAGAACTGAGCAATCAAACACAGCTGAGCGCTCGGTTCTCACAGCTCCCTGAGCAGAGAGATGGTGACTGTTAGGCCTCGTACACACGACCGAGTTTCTCGTCGTAAAAAACACGTCGTTTTTTTTAGACGAGATTCTTGTTAAGCTTGTCGATTTTCTCGTCAAGCTTTCTATGCGTACACACTGTCATTTCCCAATTTCCTCGTTGTTCTCCGCGCTCACGTCCAGCACGTACGACGGCACTATAAAGGGGAAGATCTTTTTTCTTGGCGCCACCCCTTGGGCTGCTTTTGCTGATCTCGTGTTACCGCGTGTGAAGTAAAAGTTTAGGAAGAGACGATTCGCGCTTTTCAGTCTTCGTACTTTTCAGATCGTTTTCTGCCGTTCAGTTTGTGCTTGTGGGTTCGTATCTTGACTTTCAGGGCGTCTAGGCAGGTCGTATCTGTTTTACAGTGCGTTCTTGCCTGTTCGTTTCTGTTTTTCATTTCGTTATTCATAGGCCTTGCTGTTCTAAAGTGCGTTCTGTACGTTCTGATTAGACGACCGTTTCCTAGCCATGTCGCCTGGACGTTCTCGTCGTCGAGTTCGTGCTGTGCGTGCGCTTGGTGTTGGTCTGCTTGTTTTGGACCAAGACCAGTCCATGAATGGTGTGAGGAGGAGTTCATGGACCAAGAATTGGTTGCTCCAGCGGGACCAATTCTGCCACATGCCTCTGCTGCGGGAGATCGTCGAGAATAATCCTGAGGACTACAGGAATTTTCTGCTTTGGTGTCCCCCTATATTACCAGGAAGGACACCGTTATGCGGGAAGCCATCAGTGCTGAGAAGAGGCTCATCGCCACGTTGCGTTACCTGGCGACAGGGAGAAGTCTTCAGGACTTGAAGTTCACGACAGGCATCTCCCCCCAGGCTCTGGGCCTCATAATCCCAGACACCTGTTCTGCCATCATCCAAGTCCTGCAGGAGGACTATATTAGGGTAAGTTTGCTCCCTTAACATCACATTTTAGGTATTACATGTATGCTAATGTATTGTATTTCTTTCATCCTTCCCTAATTACCATGATTGTAATATGCTGAGAATGTCCCCTTTGTCCCCATGCATGTTGGAAGCTTTAGATTGCCCCTTTTTTCTCCTCCATAAATATTTCCCTTCACCAACTTTTCCAGAAGGGGCGCCTGTTGCTCCAAATGTTTGGGGGTTCAAACCCCAATTTAGGAAATAAACTTCCTCCTTTTTTGCTCTGGTGCCTATTAAACGCCCCCAGTTGTCCCCTCCAATGCAGCCATTTTGTTCCCTCCAATGCAGCCATTTAGTCCCCTCTAATGCAGCCAGTTTCCCCCCAGCCCTGCACTTATCTTCTTGTGGTCAGCGCCATCCTTCTTCTGTCCTTGATGTCTTCTCCTTCCCTTCATGTTGCATCAGCCAATCATGTTACCATTAAACAGACTTGGTGAACATGATTGGCAGAGCAGCCTGTCAGTGTTTACCCAAGGAATGCCCCCCCCCTGCGTCCCCGATTTTACTTTTAGGAAGCCAATTACATCCCTCAGGTTGTAATGTGCAAGACTATTTTACTACCTGTTTCTGCTATGCAATTTGAACCCCCTAAATGCCGCAATGATTCATATGTCGGTCGCTTTACAAGAGGCCATCCACCTGAATAGGGTGCGGCATAGACAATACATAGGTTCATGCAACGCATGAACCTATGTATTGTTCTGAGTGATGGGCACAGGAGAGAGGGGGCAGTGCTCCAGCGCCCACTCTGGACGCACCGCCACTGCAATGCTATCCTGTGGCCAAACACATCTTCCCCCCCCCAAAATAATTTAGTAATGGCCCATCAGAGGGGGTGATGAATATGATAAATGAGCCTTCCATTATACTTTTTTTAAACACCTTAATAAACGTAGAATTTGATTGATGTTGGCCTCTAATTTTTTTGGATAGAATTTCCTTGTAATGTATGACTTTGGTTTTCTAATATTATTTCATCTTGTTTCACTCCACAGCTTCCTTCCACGCCACAGGAATGGCAGACTGTGGCATCGGAGTTTGCCACGCGGTGGGACTTCCCCAACTGCGGTGGTGCCATAGACGGGAAGCACGTCCGCATCGTGCCACCACCCCGTTCTGGGTCCTACTACTACAACTACAAGGGGTTTCATAGCATTGTGCTGATGGCGGTGGTGTCAGCACGGTATGAATTCCTCTATGTTGATGTAGGGAAAAATGTCCGGATGTCCGGTGGGGGATCCTTCATCCAGATGGAGTTTGCCCTCCTTCTCCAGAGTGACGACCTTGCATTGCCACCGGATGCAGGGAATATTGAAGGTCTCCCCTTTGTTTTTTTGGCTGATGAAGCCTTCGGGCTCGGACGGCATCTTATGAGGCCATTTCCTCAGAGGACCCTGACCCCAGAGAAGAGGGTGTTCAATTACCGGCTGGCCAGGGGCTGAAGAGTCGTTGAAAATGCCTTCGGCATAATGGCCAGCCGGTTCCGCCTTTTTATGACTTCCATCCACTTGGCGGACTACAAAATAAACTATGTAGTGTTATGCTGCTGTGTGCTACACAATTTTCTTTGCCGCAAATCGAAATCATATATGGCCTCAGTTTTGCCAGAGGCTGGACTTTCCCCTGCAAATCCCCTGCCGGGCCTGGAATCTGCCCGTCCTGGCTTGCCCCCCCAAAATGCCCGTGAGGTTCGGGACAAATACATGGAGTATTTCACGGGTAGGGGGGCAATTCCTATGCCAGCCTATGTCTAAGTATCCCAATAAAAAGCTTGTTTAAACCTTTAATTATTTGTTCTTTCCTGTCTCCTAGTTTGTCTTTGTGCATTTGTAGTGGCAAGTGTATTTTATTTTAGTAAATAACAACCATTTCACTATGTAACCTTACAAAAGAACCAAATAAGCTTAGAGGGTATTATAAAAAGAAGCTACACGTTGTTTGTGGTCAAATATTTTACTCTGTGCACATTCTCTTCATTTTTTTATTTTATTTTTTTATTTTGGGTTGGCCTGGCCCCAACCCGGCAATTTTTTGCTTATGAAAATACAAAAATAACAGTTGCATTTCAAAAATTACAACATTGGATACCTCTGAGCAATCGGAGACATTCACTTACACAAACTATGTCTCTATGTGCCCGTCCTAATATGGGGTCCTGCCACCCCTTGCCCAGCCAAAAATTGAATATGCACACATTTGGGATTTTTTTCATCTAGGAAGTTTACAATCCTGATCCCTATTGTCAACATGTGCTATCTGCCATCAGGGGTGATCAATGGACGTGTTTTGGGGGTGCATCCCCTTCCTCAGTTCACCGACTTTAGATACGAGGAAGGGGTTGCACCCACAAAAGACATACATGGATATCCCCTGATGGCAGATAGCACATGTTGACACACTGTGTGCATATTCAATTTTTGGCTGGTTTGATTGTCAAAAAAATTTAAAAAATTACAAAAACAAACATGTAAAAACAAATGTGTTTGGATGGCTTATTGAATTCTCCCCAAAACATCGAGAATGTCTTTAAATGTTTGTTCCATCACATGGATTCTTTGTTTAATTAGGTCCAGTTCCGTGCTACATTCCATCACTTGCTGGATGAGGCGGAGGGCACTGTCAGCAGAGAACCGTGTACTATCCTTCACAACATTTACATCCCCTAAAAACCAAAAAAAAAAAAAAAAAAAAAAGGTATTATAACTCTGCAGGCCTACATCTCTTACCTGAAGCTGTGGTGACAGATACTGACCTGTTGTGGTGACCAGATCCACAACGTCATCCACCTCTCCTTCCTGCACTTCTCCTTCCTCCACCTCAACTTCCTCTACATCCTTCGGTTGTGGGTCTTTGGGAGTTTGGGGTTGCTTGGAAGTTGTGGGGTGCATGTGCTCCCTGGAGTGTCCTCCTCCCAGTCTTCTCTCCCCTATGAGAATAAAACAAAAGGTCTATTTATCACACTGTAAATCTCATTGTTAAAATAAAAACAGGCTAAATTGCTTGGAAGTGGGGTACAAGTATGTGTTTGTGCGGAATTTAAAGAAGAATGCATTATTTATGACCCAAAATATGTTTAGTATTCACATTTGGATGTAATTTGACATGGAGGCACCACAGAAATTCTCTGATGCACCTGTGTGGGACACCCAAAAAAGGCGGGTCTGGTGGCCCACACTATAGTGCTCCAAAGTACAGATGTGGAAGCAGCTGCTGAGTGTCCTCTCCTTTACACTGATAAAAGTTTGCATTTCATTCTCTTTACAAGCACATCATCTAGACTAAAAAATTATCAACAATATTTGATCAAAAATGGCAGATGTCTAATTACTTTTGTGGCTCTAAAATAAGCCAAAACCGCGGATAGTGGCCGAACGAAGTGTCGGTAACGTAACGAACGATTACTGTGCCCAACCAAGTTCAAAATATTACATTTTGGAAGGGAGTCCAATATGAGAAAAAAAAAAAAAAAAACATGTCAGTTTATAAAAAGATTAATAGCAGAAAAGTCTACATTTAACTTACTTTTAGCGAGCATTCTCTTTATGCTCCTCAACTGGTCTGGCTCCCTCAGTTTGAGGTCTGACCACCTCTTTCTGAGCTGCTCATTTGAGCGTTTCACCCCGAAATTCGCCTTCAGACTCTTCACAACTTTAGTGAGGATTTTGGCCTTCCTTCTATTTGGTTTGCTATACGGCCCATGCTTGGCATCATAATCAGCCTTGAGCAAGATGTCCACCATCTTCGCCATCTCGGCAAAAGACATATTCGATGCCTTGAATCTCCTCCTTGATCGTGACGTTTCCTCGGTCTCCGGGCTTGTCTCCTCGTTAGTTGCGGAATTATCAGACACCTGCTGTAACTCCGCCATATCTGTCTGCGCGCCGAAAGAGAAGGGGCGGGGAAAAGATGTTAGTTAGAACGTCATGGGCGGGCGACGTGTGCGGAGCGACGTGTTCGAATTTTGACGCATGCGTGGTGTGTATATAGCAAACACACATGTGACTATAGCACGTTCGGTGTGCGGAGAGAGGAGTTCAAGTGACGGACGTGCGAACGAAGGTATGTGATTTTGTGACTTGTAAAAATTGTTGGCCTATACTGTCTTGAGATTGTTGGAGGATATATATATGGTGACTAGGATGTTAAGGAGGTTAGACTGTTTGCCTCACATTAGTTAAATATAATTTATTTAACTTGCAGATACAATATGAATGTCTTTATTAGCGACAAAGAGTTCCTGGCGGAATTTATTGACCGTGTAAGGGAGCTGCCGGCTCTGTGGGAGACGAAAAACCCCATCCATAAAAAAAGAGGGGTGAGAAAAGCAGCGCTGGAGAAGCTGCTCCCATTTGTGCATACCAAGGTGCCCACAGCCACAGCAAAACAAGTGGACACTAAAATTGGGAGCTTGAGAGGCACCTACAGGACTGAACGCTCTAAGGTGCTGGCTTCTCAGAGGTCAGGAGCAGCAGCAGATGATGTTTATGTCCCGATTTTGTGGTACTACAACAGGATGTCCTTTCTGGATGACCACATTGAGACAAGGCCATCACTCTCCACTCTTCCCCCCAGACTTCCCTGCAGCCAACCTGAGCCTTCTCTGGAGCAAGAGGAGGCAGCCATCCTGGATGATCCTGATTTGGCCATCTGGAGCCAGGTATAGTATTAACTGAAAATGTATTGGGATAAAATTAATGTTTGACAAATATGTCAAGATGAGAAACATACATTATTTTGGATTCCACAAGTGAAATCAAGATCTGTAGATATTATTCTGCACTTAATTGGGTGCTAAATAGTCAATCTGATGTAGTGGTACATTTAAAGCAAGGATTTATGCATTTACATTCTAATTGCTTCAATCAGGATTACAAAGTTTGATGCAAAGATTAAACCAACATATTAAACTATGTTCCTTTTTCATACACAGGATGAAATCAGCCAGGAGGAGGGTCTGGAAACTGTCAGGCAGGAGGAGGAAGGGCCCAGTGGCAGCCAGGAGGTGGCAGGGCCCAGTGCCAGCCAGGAGGTGGCAGGCCCCAGTGCCAGCCAGGAGGTGGCAGGGCCCAGTGGCAGGGCAAAGGAGAAGCACCAGATCCCAGGTGCCTCCCATCCGGCTTCACAAAAGAGGCAGGAGGGACAGGACCACCAGTGAGGCAGCAATGGCCCTTATTAAAGAGGCCCATGCCACCCTCAAGGAGCCCACATCCCCTGAAGAGGCCATTGCCGGCCAAGTGGAGGCTAAGTTCAAGGTGATGAGCATGGAGCAACGCCTCCTATGCGAGCCCCTGCTCATCACCTTGCTCAAGAAGGGGGTGATGGAGAAAATTACCCCCAATACCGCCATATGTGAGGTGGCCCAACTGACCCAACCTCAACCTCCACCTCCACCTTCTTCTTCTGCCCCACCCCCTTCTGCTACACCTCCACCTTCTTCTTCTGCCCCACCCCCTTCTGCTACACCCCCACCCCCTTCTGCTACACCTCCACCTTCTGCCCCACCCCCTTCTGCTACACCTCCACCTTCTTCTTCTGCCCCACCCCTTCTGCTACACCTCCACCTTCTTCTTCTGCCCCACCCCCATCTGCTACACCTCCACCTTCTGCCCCACCCCCTTCTGCTACACCACCTTCTTCTGCCCCACCCCCTTCTGCTACACCTCCACCTTCTGCCCCACCCCCTTCTGCTACACCTCCACCTTCTTCTTCTGCCCCACCCCCTTCTGCTACACCTCCACCTTCTTCTGCCCCACCCCCTTCTGCTACACCTCCACCTCCTCCTCCTGACAGGAGTACCCCTCCAGTGGGCCAGCCTCCAGCCAAACGAAGAAGGAAGGCTGCAGGGAAGGCTTCAGGAAAGGCTGCAGGGAAGGTTCCAAGGAAGAAGAGGAAGTGATGGCCTTGCTTCATTGTGGTCGGACAGAAGGCAGCCTGTTGTAGTACCACACACTTGGGACATATATATCACCTGCTGCTGTTCCTGACCTCTGGGAGGCCAGCATCAGATTATGTTCAGAAATGTTGGCCTTCTCAAGCTCCCAATTTTAGTGTCCACACAGGGTTGCTGTGTGCTCTGGGGTCCCTGGGATGCACAAATGGCAGCAGCTTCTCCAGCGCTGCCTTCTCTTTATTTAATTTATAAACATGAATAAATGTGATTTTTGTTTAAGTTCATACTTGACTATGTGTATTTTTAAATAAACAAAATCAAGCTTTGGAGTAAGCAGATACATTTGACTGACAATAAAAGGGACAGATATCACCCCCCCCCCAAAAGAATAACTAAATCTGATTAGCACAAAAACATGGTGGGAAATTTAAATAATATAGATTCCAAAATTAAATGGGAGATCACTATCAAAACATTGTGAAATTATAATTAACATCATTTTGAAAAATCTAACCATTTAAATTATTCCTAAAAACTTGCACGATATAATACACACAAATCTTATAAAGAGCAGCATGAAAAAGGTTAAAAATAAGGCATAACTCTGTGTGAATATCAGCAGCAAAAGAAGGTCACTCGTTTTGATTAATGTAACATTCTAACGAAGATTTCAATGCAGAACATTTAAACGATGAAATATTTTTGAGCGTGACGAATATGCTCTCTCCATTACGAAGGCTTGTTTTACCAGAAGATGCGCTCCCGTCTCATAGTTGCTTGTGAGCATGCGCGCTTTTGGAAGAGTCGTAAAAGCATACACACGAACCATTTTCTCGTCACAAAACAGGCCGACGAGAAACACGACGAGGAAATCTGGAATCCTGACGAGAAAATAGAGAGCAGGTTCTCTATTTTCTCGTCGAGATTCTCTGCAATTTTCTCGTCGTAAAACCATACACACGAACGTTTTTCTCGACAAAAAAAACTCTTGCGGCACTTTTGACTGTTTTGGACGAGAAACTCGGTCGTGTGTACGAGGCTTAAGAGCTGGTGACTGGAACGCTGAGCTGTGGAGGGCCGGAAACGGCTGGCTCAGTCTTAGTGGCTCGCTGAGAGGCTGAAAGGGTTGCCGGTCCAGGCATGTGGGCAGACCCCGACTTGAATCTTGCCCAAACCTGTGACGTCAGCCGCTGTCTGCTGAACTTGAGTCACAGGAGTGCATAACAAACCGCACTCCTTTGATTCACAGCCAAACAAACTTTGGCTGTACTTCGCCTTTAATAATTATCCTCAACTTCTTATTTCTTTTTTTCTTCCATTAGATTGGCACACTATGTGCTGCACACACCACGACCATTAGCAGCTCACTTCACTCTATGATCAATAGGTCACTTGCCCCTGTCCCTAAGGATCGTAATCAGACGTACCAAACGGTTATTGCTCTTCTCTTGATCCAATTAGACAGCATGATTTCTCCCCAGAGATAATGCTCAGGAGTTATACATATAGACAACCATAGTGCTTTCCATATTAAACCACAAATCTATTATAAACCAAAGATAAAGAACACACCCACAATAAAAAGTGCACAGAAACTGGTGCACCACAGCTTACTTGCATATATATTTTTGTTCAGACCACCACAGAGGGCATCATAGATAGAGGCTGAAGCTTGTGAATAATATGTCATTCACTATAAGCATTCCTTCAATATTGTCCCCTTAAGTGCTGCATTCTGCTTAGTACTGCTCACATCAATCCTCTGCTTTCTTTTCAGCCCAACTGTCCAAGGAAGAGGTCTTTCGTCACCGCCTCCTACGCATTATGCCACCGGACATGGAAAAAAGGCGCAAGGACTGGAGTTGGTGGAGTACAAGAGAACACTGAGTATTGATGTGAGCAGTACTGAGCAGAATTCAGCACTTAAGGGGACAATACTGAAGAAATGTGTATAGTAAATTGCATATTATCCACAAGATGCAGCCTCTACCTACAGTATGATAACCCCAGGCCCATTCATGTGGCCCTTGCACCTTTTCTGCAGCACTCCCCTCGTCTCTGCCCCACATCTCGGTAGTTGGGAGCAGAGAGTAGGACATAACTCCTCCTACAGATCCTGCATTTCTCTGTGCAGCTGCAGCACCCCCTCACCTTTGGCCTCCCCTGGTCTCAGCATTAAGCAAACTCCGGCAGCTCACTCCCTCTAGTCCTCCCGCAGGCCCTGCACTTTCTGCTTCCCAGCTCTGTCCCCAGCTTCTTCCCAGCAGCAGCTCAAGGTAAGGGGGGGTGCAATGTGATGTAAGGGAGGATATGGAACCCTCGACTTCTGATGGGGGAGGTTTAATGTGTTCTGGACATTTGCTTAGAATTATTATGGAGAATAAAACTATTTTATGCCAGTTTAAAAGGAGAGTTGCACACCAGTAATAAATCGAACACAGAGGTGATTATTTATTATGATAAAGAGTACATTTATATAGTCTTACAGAGACAAACTGGCCCTTTGAGGGCAAACATGATGCTGATGTAGTCCGTGATGAAATGGAGTTTGACATCCCTGGCATAACCATTTGGTACATCCGATTACATCCCTTATAAAGGGACAGGCCCACGTGACCTATTGATCACAGGTCAAAAAGCGAGGTGAGCTGCTAATGGTGGTGATGTGTGCAGCACATAGTGTGTCAATTTCACAGAAGAAAGGAATAAGAAGTTGAGGATAATACAACATGTGGACTTTATTTTGGAGTTTCACAATACACTAATGGTTATAGTGCAGTGCTGAATCTTTTTGCTTTTCAATATTAAGGAGTGTGGTACACTTGTAGATTTTGGCAGCAGCACATTTTCATGAATAATTTTTTTTATACAGTTTTTGAAATCACAAAGGTGTGCGCAGGGGTATTTCTGTTAATCATTTTGTTTTGCAGTTCCATACCATCTTGTGGAGAGGATTGGGAGTCCCTGCGAGATGCTACAACAGTATCATAATTCTGGGATCTGCCTCCCTGTGGGGTGGGGATCTCGATCTCGGCCTGAAGCAGGGCACCTACTACTCACCCGGTAAGCAGCTGGATATTTAGAAAAGCCAGGGGAAAGACGAGTCTTGTACACGCTTGGGCATCTTGTACCCGATGCGCCATCTTTAAAGGCAGGATGCGAGAAATCATTTGGCCTAGCCAAAACAAAAGTGTGCTGGAAAGCAGCCTTAGGTGCGTACTCAAATTCCCTAGGTTTTCCCCTTTAAGGCAATGGGGAAACGGGAAGTGCAGAAAGACCAGCAATATTGCCTGTTAAAAGAGACTGACTAAGGAGCAAGCGCAAAACATTCCTCAAGCATCCACTACCAGGCCAAGCTTCTTTCTTAAATTATAAAGTTTCAAAACTTTTCATGCAATATAATTTCCAATTAAAACAATTTTTTTTGAGTGTACTCCTTTTTAGGTTATTGGCTTCCATCAATTAACACTTAACACAAACCCTATAGTAATTTTTAAAGGAATAGTTAGTATGGGCCAACATAAAAACCTGTATCCAATAAGCACTGCATGGTTGCTTATAATAAAGCTTACCTGTAGGTGCAATGAATATCTCCTAAATGTGCACCATTTAGCAGATATTCTCCATGATAAAAATTATAGACCCTTAATTTGTGTGCAAGTGGGCAAACTTACAAAATCTGCAGTAGATCAAATAATTATTTACCCGTGTGTCTGTGTGCACATACATAAGTGTGAATATTTTGTGTGGCCACCATTATTTTCCAGCACTGCCTTAACCCTCTTGGGCATGGAGTTCACCAGAGCTTCACAAGTTGCCACTGGAATCCTCTTCCACTCCTCCATGATGACATCACAGAGCTGGTGGATGTTAGAGACCTTGCACCCCTCCACCTTCTGTTTGAAGATGCCCCACAGATGCTCAATAGGGTTTAGGTCTGGAGACATGCTTGGCCAGTCCATTACTTTTACGCTCAGCTTCTTTAGCAAGGCAGTGGTCATCTTGGAGGTGTGTTTGGGTTTGTTATGTTGGAACACTGGCCTGCAGTCCAGTCTCTGTAGGGAGGGGGAATCATGCTCTGCTTCAGTATGTCACAGTAAATTGGCATTCATGGTTCACTCAATGAACTGTAGCTCCCCAGTGTCGGCAGCATTCATGCAGCTCCAGACCATGACACTCCCACCACAATGCTTAACTGTAGGCAAGAGACACTTGTCTTTGTACTCCTCACCTGGCTGCCGCCACACACGCTTGAAACCATCGGAACCAAATACGTTTATCTTGGTCTCATCAGACCACAGGACATGGTTCCAGTAATCCATGTCCTTAGTCTGCTTTTCTTCAAACTGTTTGCAGGCTTTCTTGTGCATCATCTTTAGAAGAGGCTTTCTTCTGGGACGACCTCCCACCCCTACAACCTCTGCAGCAATGCTGGCAGCACTAATGCGTCTATATCCTAAAGACAACCTCTGGATATGACGCTGAGCACAGGCACTAAACTTCTTTGGTCGACTATTGCGTGGCCTGTTCTGAGTGGAACCTATCCTGTTAAACCGCTCTATGGTCTTGGCTACCATGCTGCAGCTCAGTTTCAGGGTCTTGCCAATCTTCTTATAGCCTAGGCCATCTTTATGTAGAGAAACAATTCTTTTTATTCAGATCCTCAGAGACATATTTGCCATGAGGTGCCATGTTGATCTTCAAGTGACCAGTATGAGAAAGTGAGAGCGATAACCCCAAATTTAACACACCTTCTCCCCATTCACACCTGAGACCTTGTAACACCAACAAGTCACATGACACTGGGGAGGAAAAATGGCTAATTAGGCCCAATTTGGACATTTTCACTTAGGGGTGTACTCACTTTTGTTGCCAGTGGTTTAGACATTAATGGCTGTGTGTTGAGTTATTTTGAGGGGACAGAAATTTACTCTGTTATACAAGCTGTACACTCACTACTTTATATTGTAGAAAAGTGTAATTTCTTCAGTGTTGTCACATGAAAATATATAATAAAATATTCACAAAAATGTGAGAGGTGTACTTTTGTGAGATAGTGTGTATATATATATATATATATATATATATATATATATATATATATATATATATATATATATACACACATACATACACACACACACATATATATATATACACATACATACACACGTGTGTAAAATTTGACAAGTATGGAAATACTGCAAATGAATGATTGCAAGGTGAGGGAAAGCAAGAAGGTTTGATCCACCTTTGAAATTCTGTCTGCAGGAAGGTGAATGGCAGAGAAGTAAACATCTTAATTAGTCACTCTGCAAAGGTTGCCAAAAACATGCGGGCAGTATATACTTCCGTCATTACTTAACAAATTTGAAAAATGAATACAAAGTTAATCTATGCCACGTAATTTGCAAAGCATACTAGCTTTCAAATAAAGTCCAGCATTTTGTACAAACAGTGCCATGGATGTAGCTTGTACTAATTATTTAATTAAGAATCATTACTTTTTTTTATTTATTCGGTTCCTGATGGGACAAAAGTACATGCGTTATTTTGTCCCCTCTTCCTGAATGCCCTGCAATAGTAGCTGCGGTGTTGGAAAAGGCACCCCCTCCTTAACCACTTGCCGACTGCCGCACGCTGATATACGTTGGCAGAATGGCAGCGGTGGGCAAATGGGCGTACCTGTACGTCCCCTTTAATTTGTGGGCTAGTGGGCGCATACTGCGTGACCGTGCCTGCGGACTCGATGTCTGCCGGTGTCCTGCGATCGTGGCACGGAAAGGCAGAACGGGGAGATGCCTATGTAAACACAGCATTTCCGTGTTTTGCCTAGCAACATGACAGGAATCTACTGCACCCTGTCATCGGGAGCAGTGATCTCTGTCATGTTGTTGTGAGACCATCCCCCCTACAGTTAGACAGTTAGAACACCTCCCTAGAACACACTTAACCCCTTGATCTCCCCCTAGTGTTTAACCCCTTCCCTGCCAGTGTCATTCATACAGTAATCAGTGCATTTTTATAGCACTGATTGCTGTATAAATGACAATGGTCCCAAAATAGTGTCAAAAGTGTCCGATGTGTCCGCAATGTCGCAGTCAAGATACAAATCGCAGATCGCTGCTATTACTAATAAAAAAAATGATAATAAAAATGCCATAAATCTATCCCCTTTTTTGTAGACGCTAGAACTTTTGCGCAAACCAATCAATATACGCTTATTGCGGTTTTTTTAACCAAAAATATGTAGAAGAAAAATAGTTTTTTTCAGATATTATTTTGGGATATTAATTATAGCAACATTTTTTTTTCAAAATTGTTGTTCTTTTTTTTGTTTATAGAGCAAAAAATAAAAACTGCAGAGGTGATCAATACCACCAAAAGAAAGCTCCATTTGTGGGGAAAAAAGGACGTCAATTATGTTTGGGTCCAACGTCGCACAACCGCGCAATTGTCAGTTAAAGCGATGCAGTGCCGTATGGCAAAAAGGGCTCTGTTCAGGAAGGGGGTAAATCCTTCCGGGGCGGAAGTGGTTAATGCACAGCATTCCATCTATGCACTTAGCAGGGAGATGGCTGTGTCGATAGTGTGCATCGGTCTCCAGCTCTCAGCACTTGCCCGAGGCAAGCAATGAAAGAAATGCAGAGGGAGGCGAGATATGTCAGCCTCCTGCCCCTCTGCATCCCACTTGCCATGGCTTGTAGTAAGTAGAAGTAAAGTGAACAGCCAGACAACCAGCATTAATAGAAGTAGACCAGCAATGGCAGCCTCCATATTCCCCAGATTACGTGATTAAAGGACCACTAAACCTAAATGTAAAAAGGACACTGCCAAATGCATTTCTAGCTACAGTATGTATGCAAGTTACTACACCTGTTAAGTCATTGAGACATTTCTGTAACAGCGCTGAAAAGAAACCTAGGAACATAGTCATGAGAAAATTACAGGTTATGTCATTTGCACACCCCGTCCAAAAAATGCAAGTTGACTGGTTCATAGGCAGATAAACTGGCTATAGTACTTTCTGAGCCACTACTCCAAACAAGCAAGGAAATCTGATATCAATTTTATTTTGCATATTTGTTCCTACTCAATAGGTATTGATGCCAGAAGGTCGACAGCCAGGTAATTGGCATTTAACAAAGCAGACAACAGCATTGTTATGCCTTGTACACACGATCGGAATTTCCGATAAAAAAAAGTCAGATGGATGGCCTGAAGAGGGACCCAAGATAAGTAGGATGGATCTGGGCTGCTTTGTGCAAAGCTACTGCATAGAGCAGGTAAGAATAACAGGTTTGTTATTTTTAAATGAAAGGTCCTAGCAATATGCTGGACCAACATGGGGGAGTTCAAAGGGGACCGCAGATACTGTGCTTTATTTTCTAGGTATGATATATTAGCAGTTTCCCTGGGCAGCAACAGCCATGGGATTGGTTACCTGTATCAGAAGAGGATTGGTCGGCTACAGGAAGCGAAAAGCCCGCGCGGAGAGAGGTTATATAAGGGACCAGTGAGCGGGGCGCCTCAGACCGTTTGAACTGGACCTCAACGGCAGCAGCATGCAGCGCAGTTCTCAGGATCGCGAGTCCCTCTTACGCCGCTTGTTAGAGAAGGCAGAGGGACAGGGCGGTGAGGAGTGGCTGCTTCGTTGCCTGGATGAAGGTCACGGTTCAGCTCTGCCAGTGGAGGCGGCTATCGCATCCCCAGAGTCAGTATTAGGGAAGAGCGGTCCGCGCAAGCAGCCAGGCAGAGCCAAGAAACGGAAGATTTCTGCTTCTCCTCAGGTACCTGACAGGGAGAGAGCCGGCGGGAGCCTGCAGTCTGTGAGGAAAAAAGACGCTACTCCGCTGCCTCAAGTGGTCACAAACTGTGAACATCCAGAAGATGGTGAGAAGTGTTCTGTATCTATGGCTGACATGTCAGCGCTTTTTATCTCACTATCTAACATGTTTAAGATGAAAGGGGCACATTCATATGGTGCTTTGTTGGGTCAGGGAGCACAGGTCTCTGGTGCTGAATCATTGGAGGAGGTTGGTACATTAATGGGCAAAGTCCCCAGTGAAAACGAAAATTTTCATCCTAGTATGAAGGTTAATGAGAATAAGAGGGCACAGGTATCTGGTGCAGGCTGCAGTTATATGACTGATTCTAAAGATTTATATGAAGGTGCACATTTATATGGTGCTATGGATGAAGGTGATGCAGACGCTGGTTCTGTATGGCAGGGTTTGAATGCTCAGCAATCTATGAATAATGATGCTACCTTATTGTCGAATATTAGGAGCTTTAACCCTTCATAGTTTGTTAACCCTGCCTTGCCTCCAAGACCTTCTGCTACTTTGGTTGGTGAATCCTCATTTAAAGAACCCCTACCGTGTATATTATCACCTCTGGGCTTTCACTTGTCAAAGTCAGTGAAAGAAAAAATTTGGAGAGGTGACTTCATTGACCTATTATCATTGTTGCCAGCTTCAAAAGAATTTCTGGCTAAAAGTGATAAGCTGTCAGGTGATAGATCTGAGGAGGATAGAAGAAGAGCGATTCCCAAAACTTTCCAAAACTGGCTTCAGGCCTTTTGTATTTTTGCTGCGGTTTTGGGGGAACGCTTTCCAGGCAAGTGCTCGGGTTTATTTCAACATGTGGATATTATTGCTGAAGCCTTCCGCCACTTTGGCGGTTCGGCTTGGTATTCTTATGATGAAAATTTTCGCCAGAAATTGGCGGTTCATCCCTCTCTAAACTGGGGGTCTAAGGACGTCGGATTGTGGTTGAATTTAATGCTACCTCCAAAGCCTCAGTTTGCTCCTAGGTTAGCGTCCAATCAACAGTCCCCTTTTCGCAAAGGTTTTTGTTTCGCCTTTAATGAAGGGCAGTGTAAATTCCTTACTAATTGCCGTTATCGGCACGAATGTTCTAATTGTTCTGGTAGCCATGCAGCCAACAGATGTTTTCGCAAGTCTTCTGCGACCTCTTTTCAATCACATGCCAGGGATGCTGGGCCAAAAAGCTCGGACACCAGTGAGCCTACCAAACATGCTCCAGTGGTTAGAGCGATACCCCGATCGCAAGATGGCAACACTGCTCATTGAAGGCTTTCGGGAGGGTTTTTTGGTACCCACTTTCAAAGGTCCTGGCTGTTCTATGGTCAACAATTTGAAATCAGTTGCCTTGAATTATGCAGTGGTGCAGGAAAAAATTTCCAAGGAATTGGTGGAAGGTAGAGTAGCGGGCCCTTTCTCATCCCCTCCATTTTCCAACTTCAGGCTTTCTCCTTTGGGAATAGTCCCCAAGAGAGAGGCGGGTTGTTATCGTTTAATTCATCACCTCTCTTATCCTGTAAATTTTTCTTTGAACGATGAAGTGTCGGATGTGGAGGCTCCAGTCTGCTACTCTTCTTTCGATAATGCTTTGGTTATTTTGCAACAACACGGCCGGGGTGCTTTATTATCAAAAGCAGACATCAAGTCTGCTTTTCGATTGCTCCCGGTTCATCCTCAAGGTTTTAACTCTTTAGGTTTTCATTTTCAAGATCAATTTTTCTTTGACAAATGTATGCCGATGGGTTTCTCCTTATCGTGTTTTTATTTTGAATCATTTTCTACCTTTTTGCACTGGGTATTGACTCAGAGGTGTCCTGAAGGCGGTTTTTTACATTATTTAGACGATTTTTTTATTTGTTGGCCCTCCGGGTTCTCCTTCGTGTTTAAATTACCTGCAAACATTCTTCTCCATTTGTGATGATTTCGGGGTTCCTCTGGCCGTAGAGAAGACAGTTCTTCCAACTATGTCTCTTGAGTTTCTGGGGATTGTCATTGATTCCTCTGCTATGGAATTCAGGCTTCCTCTTCAAAAGTTAGAAAGGATGAGATCTATGATCTCTGTCTTTATCTAAACGTAAAGTTTTTCTCAAAGAGGCTCAGTCGCTGTTGGGGCTATTTGCCTTCGCAGCCAGGGTAATTCCGATGGCCAGGGTATTTTCTCGCAGGTTTTCTTTATCTACCAAAGGTCTTAAGAACCCGTACTCCCACGTTTACATCTCTAAAACCATTAAAGAAGATCTGAAGGTTTGGGATGCCTTCTTGTGTAATTTCAATGGTACGACCATTTGGCAAAAGGAGTTTGTCTCTAGTGTTCAGTTGAATTTCTTCACAGATGCAGCTGGATCTGTTGGTTTTGGGGCATTTCTCGATGGCCACTGGTGCGCAGAGCGGTGGCATCAGGAGTGGCTTCACCAGGATATTCTCCATAACCTTGTGCTTTTGGAATTATTTCCTGTTGTGGTTTCCGTGGTAATTTGGAAAGAGACCTTTGAGAATCGTAGAGTTTTGGTTTACACTGACAACAAAGGTGTTTTCTTTGCGGTTAATTCCCTATCCTCAAAGTCGGAACCAGTGATTAACCTATTACGTTTTTTAGTATTGCATTGTTTGCGTTATAATATTTGGTTAAAAGCTGCACATATAGCAGGCATAAAGAATAACATCGCCGACGCTTTGTCTCGTCTACAGTTCGAAAGATTTCGGGACTTGGCGCCGGAGGCAGACCTGCATGGAACTCCTTGCCCAGATTTCCTCTGGGGCTTAATCCGGAGCTGATACTTCCGTATTTCAAGAACTCGGTTTCGGAGAAGACTTGGTCGGATTATCTTCTTTCCTGGTACAGATGGTGCTCTTTTTGTCATGATTCAGGTTTGGATTCTTTAGTTGTGACATCATACACCTCTTTATCCTTTTTGTCCGCTCTGATGCAATCAAATTTAAGTCCTGCTTCCATAAGCCGGATTCTAGCAGGAGTATCTTTCTTTCTGAAGTTTGCAGGTTTACCGGCTTTAACCTCATTCTTTCAGGTCAGTCAAGTCTTAAAAGGCCTTCGGAGGTCCTGTACGTCTTTGGATACCCGGCGTCCCATTTCAATCCCTTTGCTGATTGATTTATTAAGGGTTATAGAGGAAGTCTGTTTTTCAAAATCTGAGCTTCTCCTTTTCCGTGCATCCTTTGCGTTGGCTTTCTTTGGTGCTATGAGGCTGGGTGAATTTACAGCGGCCAATAAAAGATCTTTGGCCTTTCTGCTTTTTCACCACGTTCGTATAGACAATGATTTTCTTCACATTTTTCTGGCTAGATCTAAGTCTCAGCCCGGTGGTAAGGGCCAATGGTTCTCTCTAGCTAGATCCTCGAGTCATGTGATCTGTCCTGTACGGCATGTTGCGAGGTATTTGGCGGTCAGACCTCCCTCTGGGGATTCCTTCTTTGTTCACCAAGACCTGTCTTCCCTTACCAGATATCAATTCTCGTCCGTACTGGCTTCCTCTTTGAAACGCTTAAATATGTCAGGTTTTTGCTTTTCGTCACATTCCTTTCGGATTGGAGCAGCCACTACGGCCGATGCATTGGGTTTCTCTTCGGAAATGTTAAAAAGAGTTGGTCACTGGGAGAGTAATAGATATAGAATTTATGTCCGCCCTGATCTACTAATTGTATGATTTTCTCTTTCAGATATTTCCAGAAAAGTTATCTGGATAGTGGGTCATTCCTTCGTTTTCTGGGCTGCTCAACATGCCGGAAACAGGAACTACTCCACCACTTTAGGTCTGGATGCTAAGTCTTATTTAGTCTTATGGTCAGGTGTACGGGGTTTGAGATGGAGGGGCCTAAGGGAACATTTGATTTATTTGTCCAGTATTTGGCCTTTTCCTCAGGTTTTAGTGATTCACGCAGGGGCGAACGACTTAGGTAAAGTTAGGACTTGGGACCTGTTATGCGAAATGAAAAGAGACTTAGGTTCTATTAAGGTGATGTTTCCTTCTTCCATTCTGGCGTTCTCAGAAATGATTCCGAGATTAGTATGGTCTCCTGCCAGTAATCTCTTCTACGTGGACAGGATAAGGAGGCGCCTAAATAGAACAATCCATAGTTTTCTTAGAGCGTCAGGTGGTGTCTCTTATCGGCACTCGGAGTTGGAAGGTTTCATTCCGGGTTTGTTCCGGGAGGATTCAATCCATTTATCCCCTATAGGTTTGGACATTTTTTGTATGGATTTGCAAAGTTTAATCGAGTCGGCCACGGTGGGGGGGGGCTTCAACCAGTAGTTTCCCTACTGGCCTCAGCCGGTGGGGTGTAGTTGTCCAGCATGTCTGGATGGACCCCGTTAATCTCGTTTTAATTATTAGCCAAGATGGCTTTCTTATTTAATTTAATTATAGTAATTATCAGGTTACCCCTTGGATACACCGTGGCCATTTAAAATGCCAAAGAATTATTTATTAATAAATTTATTTGCACCTTTTATCGTTGTGTTCTCTCTTTATTGAGTCCCTTTGTACGAGCCCATGAAAAATCCAAGGCTTTAGTATAATTTTAAGATGGCCATACACTAGTAGAAACTCGTTTGAAATTTTCTAATGGTTATTGGAGTTTCCCTTTTGACTAGGGGTGAGCTCAGGCATGTTTGCATTGAACACGTGCAGAGCCCGCCAAGGAAGTCGGCACCGTCGGAACCGCGCTGCGCTCATCACAGGAAGGGAGACATTTCCCAGTCTCTGCAGCCGAGCATTGGGACAATGTCTCCATCCCTGTGATTAGCGCAACGCGGTTCCGACTGTGCCGGCTTCCTTGGCGGGCTCTGCACGTGTTCAATGCAAAAATGCCTGAGCTCATCCCTACTTTTGACCATAGTGAAAAGAAAACCAACAAATGGATTTGGTTTTTATTTGGGAAAGTCCATTCATTCCAAAATCAAATGTTAGAAAGCAAACACAATTTTGAAGTACTTTCGAACAACATTTGTGAAGTCATCGAAAATCTACTAGTGTATGGCCAGCTCTACACTCTACTGGGAGAGGCAAGTAATACAAAAAGTAATTACTGTGAGGGATGAGTTGATGAAAGTAAAAGTGCAGTTTTCAGGTGGAGGCAGGATTGGCTTCCCTAGAGAGACGAGTTGTCATTTATCGCCTAAAAAGGAATATTCAGCATTACATCGCATGTAATACATTTTGCAAGCATTTCAAGTAAAATCAATTTTCCTTACCAGCTCGTCTTTCACAGGATGCTCCTTGGGATTAACTCCCTGAGTGACCAGATACACTAGAATTGAACAAAACAAAAAAAGGTTAACTTGTGATTGCTAATAAATATTGCCTTTAGAACCCACACTTTGGCCCTACTTACCCCAGAACATGGAGCTCAGGGTGTATGCAGATACCAAATCTAATTTTGCTTGTTCAATTGGATCTTGCTGAAAAAAAAAAAAAAAAAAGATAAACACAAAACAGTTATTTTAGTGAAATCGATATTCACGAAAACCTCACAGTAACAGCGCTATTAAAAAAGGTGCTTAGGTGGCTTTGCTCTGCAGATCATGAAACCAGTTATTGGAATAACACAAGCATTTATTTATAAATGTTGTGACTGCCTGCACCCAAATCGGATGGTTTGCTAAGGCCTAGGCTGTTACTATAACATCCCGCAGGCCAGATGTGGTTGAATGCTATATGTCAACACTGGAAAGACAGGAAATGAGCTGAGCACAAACCCGAGAGCTGGAACACACTGTCCACTTGAAGCCGTGTGTGAGCCAGGGAGACTTTACTGGCCCTGTGAGTGAATAAAGTCTGTGGGTTGCTGAAGAGAGCCTGCCTGGCACAGGGTGGAGTATGTATGCACAACCGAATATGTCAGACACTTGTGTATAAATAGATGAAAGCCAGAGCATTACAGCACACCGATCGCCTACACCGCTGAGATAGCCATATGGGCCGCGCCAATATTCATGCCTCAGCAATGTCGCTAGCTTCCAGTAAAATGCTGTTTAACCACTTAAGCCCCGGACCATTTCGGGCCATTAGGACCAAGCCTGTTTTTGGGATTCGGCACTGCGCTGCTTTAACTGTAAATTGTGCGGACATGCAATGTTGTACCCAAATGAAATTTGCGTCCTTTTCTTCCCACAAATAGAGCTTTCTTTTAATGGTATTTGATTGCCTCTGCGATTTTTATTTTTTGCGATATAAACAGAAAAAGACCGAAAATTTTGAAAAAAAATGATATTTTCTACTTTTTGTTATAAGAAAAATCGAATAAACTCAATTTTAGTCATACATTTAGGCCAAAATGTATTCAGCCACATGTCTTTAGTAAAAAAAATGTCAATAAGCGTATATTTATTGGTTTGCGCAAAAGTTATAGCGTTTACAAACTAGGGTACATTTTCTGAAATTTACACAGCTTTAAATTTATGACTGCCTATCTCATTTCTTGAGGTGCTAAAATGGCAGGGCAGTACAAAACCCCCCCAAATGACCCCATTTTGGAAAGTAGACACCCCAAGGAAATTGCTGAGAGGCATGTTGAGCCCATTGAATATTTTTTTTTTTCGTCCCAAGTGATTGAATAATGACAAAAAAAAAATTACAAAAAGTTGTCACTAAATGATATATTGCTCACACATGCCATGGTTATATGTGGAATTGCACCCCAAAATACATTCTGCTGCTTCTCCTGAGTACGGGGATACCACATGTGTGGGACTTTTTAGGAGCCTAGCCACGTACGGGACCCCGGAAACCAAGCACCGCCTTCAGGATTTCTAAGGGCGCAAATTTTTGATTTCACTCCTCACTACCTATCACAGTTTCGAAGGCCATAAAATGCCAAGATGGCACAAAACCCCCCCAAATGACCCCATTTTGGAAAGTAGACACCCCAAGCTATTTGCTGAGAGGCATGTTGACCCCATTGAATATTTTTTTTTTTGTCCCAAATGATTGAATAATGACAAAAAGAAAAAAAAAATGTACAAAAAGTTGTCACTAAATGATATATTGCTCACACATGCCATGGTTATATGTGGAATTGCACCCCAAAATACATTCTGCTGCTTTTCCTGAGTACGGGGATACCACATGTGTGGGACTTTTTGGGAGCCTAGCCGCGTACAGGGCCCCAAAAACCAAGCACCGCCTTCAGGATTTCTAAGGGCGTAAATTTTTGATTTCACTCCTCACTACCTATCACAGTTTTGAAGGCCATAAAATGCCAAAATAGCACAAAACCCCCCCAAATTACCCCATTTTGGAAAGTAGACACCCCAAGCTATTTGCTGAGAGGCATGTTGAGTCCATGGAATATTTTATATTTTGCCACAGGTTGCGGGAATATGACAAACTGTTTTTAATTTGCACAAAGTTGTCACTAAATGATATATTGCTCACACATGCCATGGGCATATGTGAAATTACACCCCAAAATACATTCTGCTGCTTCTCCTGAGTACGGGGATACCACATGTGTGGGACTTTTTGGGAGCCTAGCCGCGTACGGGACCCCAAAAACCAAGCACCGCCTTCAAGGTTTCTAAGGGCATAAATTTTTGATTTCGCTCCTCACTACCTATCACAGTTTTGAAGGCCATAAAATGCCAAGATGGCACAAAACCCCCCAAATGACCCCATTTTGGAAAGTAGACACCCCAAGCTATTTGCTGAGAGGCATGTTGAGCCCATTGAATATTTTTTTTTTTTTGTCCCAAATGATTGAATAATGACAAAAAGAAAAAAAAAAAAAAATGTACAAAAAGTTGTCACTAAATGATATATTGCTCACACATGCCATGGTTATATGTGAAATTACACCCCAAAATACATTCTGCTGCTTCTCCTGAGTACGGGGATACCACATGTGTGGGACTTTTTGGGAGCCTAGCCGCGTACGGGACCCCAAAAACCAAGCACCGCCTTCAAGGTTTCTAAGGGCATAAATTTTTGATTTCACTCCTCACTACCTATCACAGTTTTGAAGGCCATAAAATGTCAAAATAGCCCAAAACCCCCACAAATGACCCCATTTTGGAAAGTAGACACCCCAAGCTATTTGCTGAGAGGCATGGTGAGTATTTTACAGCTCTCATTTGTTTTTGAAAATTAAGAAAGACATTTTTTTTTCTTTTTTTTTTTCTTTTTTTACATTTTCAAAACTTTGTGACAAAAAGCGAGATCTGCAAAATACTCAACATACCTCTCAGCAAATAGCTTGGGGTGTCTACTTTCCAAAATGGGGTCATTTGGGGGGGTTTTGTGCCATCTGGGCATTCCATGGCCTCCGAAACTGTGATAGGCAGTGAGGAGTGAAATCAAAAATTTACACCCATAGAAATCCTGAAGGCGGTGCTTGGTTTTTGGGGTCCCGTACGCGACTAGGCTCCCAAAAAGTCCCACACATGTGGTATCCCCGTACTCAGGAGAAGCAACAGAATGTATTTTGGGGTGTAATTCCACATATGCCCATGGCATGTTTGAGCAATATATAATTTAGTGACAACTTTTTGTACATTTTTTTTTTTTGGTCATTATTCAATCACTTGGGACAAAAAAAAAAATATTCAATGGGCTCAACATGCCTCTCAGCAAATAGCTTGAGGTGTCTACTTTACAAAATGGGGTCATTTGGGGGGGTTTTGAACTGTCCTGGCATTTTATGCACAACATTAGGAAGCTTATGTCACACATCATCCACTCTTCTAACCACTTGAAGACAAAGCCCTTTCTGACACTTTTTGTTTACATGAAAGAAAAATTTTTTTTGCAAGGAAATTATGTTGAACCCCCAAACATTATATATTTTTTTAAAGCAAAGGCCCTACAGATTAAAATAGTGGGTGTTGCATTTTTTTTTCCACACAGTATTTGCGCAGCGATTTTTCAAACGCATTTTTTGGGGGAAAAACACACTTTTTTTTATTTTTAATGCACTAAAAAACACTATATTGCCCAAATGTTTGATGAAATAAAAAAGATGATCATAGGCCGAGTACATGGATACCAAACACGACATGCTTTAAAATTGCGCACAAACGCGCAGCGGCGACAAAACTACATTCATTTTTAAAAGCATTTAAAAGCCTTTACAGGTTACCACGTTAGATTTACAGAGGAGGTCTACTGCTAAAATGACTGCCCTCGATCTGACCTTCGCGGTGATACCTCACATGCATGATGCAATTGCTGTTTACATATGACGCTAGACCGACGCTTGCGTTCGCCTTTGCGCAATAGCAGGGGGGGACAGCGGTGCTTTTTTTTTTTTTTTATTATTTATTTGGCTTTTTTATTTTATTTTTAAACTGTGCCTTCCATATTTTATTTTTTTACCATTTTTATCGTTATCTCAGGGAATGTAAATATCCCCTATGATAGCAATAGGTAGTGACAGGTACTCTTTTTTTGAAAAAAATTGGGGGGTTAGACCCTAGATCTTTCCTCTGCCCTCAAAGCATCTGACCACACCAAGATCGGTGTGATAAAATGCTTTCCCAATTTCCCAATGGCGCTTTTTATATCCGGGGGGGGGGACATTCCCTCCCACTGCTTGTAAAAGCAGTCTAGAGGCTAATTATCTGCTAGAATTGCTTTTACATGAAAGCCGGCTGCTGGCTGAAAAGAATGATACCAAGATGATACCTAAACCCGCAGGCATCATTCTGGTATAAACATTCAAAGTCCAGCAACATACCAGTACGTTGCTGGTCCTTGTTGGACATGTATTGTAATCTTTTTTTTCATACAGCCTATTGGCTGAACGAAAAAAAGAGATTGATTGGTGGGTATGCCCACCATTAGAATACCTCCCTTCATCCACCCACTTCTAATGATGGGCATATATGCCGAAGCATGGGGGCATCCTCCCGCAAAAAAGTTATGCCGCGTACACACGGTCAAGCCTTCGTCGGAATTTCGACCGTATGTACGCGGCATAAAAGGTTATGCCGCGTACACACGGTCGGACTTTTCCACGGATAAGCCTCCGTTGGAATTTCGACCGTATATACGCGGCATTAGGAGCAAAATCGCTCCTCCGCCCCTGCTGCCCCCATGCTTCGGCATATATGCTCTTTTTTTTAACTGTGGTGGTGAAATCACCTCCTACAGCGTTGGAGTCACGGCTTTATGTATCGTGGGAGCAAACGCTGTTGCTGTCAAGATAAATAGATCCGCGCTGCAACTGAATGGCGTACCTGCTAAGCAAATGGTGGTTAACATTAAAACAAAGTAACATTACAGTATAACAGTAAGACCATACCATACCATACCTGCAAAGCAAATACCAAAACAAAACCTAGTAAAAAATAAAAAAATGTTTTAACGCAACCTGTGCCTAAAATATATATATGCCGAAGCATGGGGGCATCCTCCCGCAAAAAAGTTATGCCGCGTACACACGGTCGGAATTTCGACCGTATGTACGCGGCATTAGGAGCAAAATCGCTCCTCCGCCCCTGCTGCCCCCATGCTTCGGCATATATGCTCTTTTTTTTAACTGTGGTGGTGAAATCACCTCCTACAGCGTTGGAGTCACGGCTTTATGTATCGTGGGAGCAAACGCTGTTGCTGTCAAGATAAATAATTCCGCGCTGCAGTTGAATGGCGCACCTGAAAACAAAAAATTACATACCTGAAAAGCAAGCATGATAAAACATTGCAGAATAGAATACAGTAAAAAAAGAGCAGAACAATAGAGAGAAAATAGAGAGAGAACAATAAAACGACAACTATTTTTGGTTTTTTTATTTTATATTTTTTTTGTGTTTTGTTTTTTACGTTTTTTTTTTCTTTTTTACACTTTTTTTTGTAACTTTACAACTGTAATGGTTCGGGTCTCTCAAAATGTAATGGCATCTTGGGAGACCCTGTGTAAGTGTGTCCTAGTCTGTGAAATGCTGTACCCTACGCTAAAACTTCACTTTTGAGTGGTAGCGTTCAAAACATTCACCTTGGCAAAGACCAGGCTTGTCAGGACAGAGTGGACAAAAACTACGGGTGTCACGCCTAAATCCGCGCTTGCTACAGACACGACATCTTTTTTGGGGGTGGCTTTGGGTAGGGGTACTCGGGAGGACATACGAATAATGCCTCTCATGCAGCCGGCTTACTGCATTTGGTAGGGGATGGTGAGGTGCAGAACCGCCTGGATACAGGAGTTCTGTGACTATCTCATTCTGGAATTTTAGAAGAGATAACGTCCCGCCTGAAGCTCTGTATAGCACATGAGCGTTCAGCAAAGCCAATTGGAATAATGATAGAGACACTTTTTTGTACCAGCGTCTCGCCTTACGGTCAATTAGATACGGCGCCATCAACTGGTCGTTGAGGTCCACCCCTCCCATATTTTGGTTATATTCGTGGACACAGAGGGGTTTCTCCACAACACCAGTCGCCGTACGAATTTGGACTGTCGTGTCTGCATGAAGGGAGGTAAGAAGGAAAACATTCTTATTGTCCCTCCACTTCATAGCGAGCAAGTTATTACACTTCAAGCAGGCTCTCTCCCCCAGCCTAAGACGGGCATCTACAAGCCGCTGGGGAAAGCCCCGGCGATTAGGTCGCACGGTGCCACATGCTCCAATCTTATGATCAAACAAGTGACTAAACAGTGGCACGCTCGTGTAATAATTGTCCACATACAAGTGGTACCCCTTTCCGAATAAGGGTGACACCAAGTTCCACACTATCTTGCCAGCGCTCCCTATGTAATCCGGGCAGTTGACCGACTCAATCTGACTGTCTTTTCCCTCATAAACCGTAAAGTTCACTACATAGCCTGTTGCCCTGTCACAGAACTTGTAGAGCTTGACCCCGTATCTGGCACGCTTGCTGGGAAGGTACTGCTTGAAAGACAAGCGGCCAGAAAATTTAATCAGGGACTCATCAACGCAGACAACTTGATCGGGAGTAAACAAGGCTGCAAAACGTTCGTTGAAGTGGTTTATGAGGGGCCGAATTTTATAGAGCCGGTCGTATTCAGGGTCCCCACGTGGACGACAAAGTTCATTGTCGTTGAAGTGCATGAACCGCAAAATCTGCTCGTATCGTGCCCTGGACATGGAGGCAGAGAACACGGGCATGTGGTCAATTGGGTGCGTGGACCAATAAGCACGCAATGACGGAAATTTATGTGTGCCCATGTTGAGGGAAAGGCCCAGAAAGGTCTTAAATTCGGAAACCGTAATTGGTTTCCAATTTCTGGCAATTTTAGGCAACTGGGGGTTAGCGGCGATAAATTGACCAGCATATAAATTACTCTGGTCCACAATAGATCTATAGAGATCTTGCGTGAAAAACAGCGAATAAAAATCAATTGGCATAAAATCAGCTGTTTCCACCTGAATACCGGGTTGGGCAGTGAATGGGGGAAGTACGGGTTCTGCAGAAGTGGTGGGGACCCAATCAGGATAGGCGAATTCTGCAGGAAGGGCAGTATGGGCACGACGGGCCTGCCTTTGTCTTCTTGGTGGCAGCGGGACACTACTTGTGCTTGCCACCTCGCCAGCTTGAACTGCACTTATGGGACTCGCCACGTCACCAAGTGTTACTGCAGTGCTGGATGTACGTCCAGGCTGTACTAGGCCGCTGGTGCTTGCCAGTTCACCAGAAGGAATAGCGGCGCTAGTACTACTCTGCTCCATGATACGAGAGACCTGCGGTTCTTGCTCCTCAACAACCTCAGAAGATCGGGATCGGGTACGCCTGACCTTAGCAGGGACCTCAACTTCGTCGTCAGAGCTATCTGACGTGGGGCCGCTGACGTCACTGTCTTCTACGGGAAGATATTCTGAGCCTGAATCTGACAGATACGTGACCTCCTCTTCACTATCTGTCATGCTCAGAATCTCGTAGGCCTCTTTACTAGTGTACCTTCGACTTGCCATTTTGGGCTCTAAATTTAGGGGTACACTAGTAAGATTCACAGGAAAAAAAGCACCTGACTGTCGTCAGCAAATATATCAAACGCTACAAAAAAACTGTTAGCGATCGCAGGGATCAGGCCTGTCTCTGCGAATGCTGCAGTTATGTGTGTTGTGTTTGGTAAGTGACAGTGATCGATCGATACTGCACTTGGGTGGGCTGGGCTGGGCGGAGGGGCTAAACGCAGGTACTAGCAGGTATCTGGGCTGATCCCGCTAACACTGCATTTTTGGGAACCCTAAACCGCTGGGGATGCTAGTATAGATCTGATCAAATACTATACCACTAAGGGGGGTGTATGCTTTGCGCGTGGGTGTTAGCGTTACTGGCACTAACCTAACACTGCCTGGGGCGACGCAGACCCTCTCTGGCGCTAAAACCTAATTGATCTCACCCGCCGGGCGATCAGGGGGGTTAAACCTTTATTGGGTTATATACGGCGGGTGCCCTGATGCTATAAAAAGCAAACTAATCAACCAGCGTCACCCATAACCTTTATATGGTGATCACTGGTGAAAGGGTTAACTAGGGGCAATCAGGGGGTTAAAACCTTTATTAGGTTAAATATGGGGGTACCTGACACCAATAAAAACCTGCGGCGAACCTAAAAAAAAAATAACTGCCTATCTAAAACACCAGCGACACGAATACAGCAATCGGAAAAACAATCGCTTAGTGACGCTGAAGTTAGGGGGTGAAAGGGTTACCTGGGGGGTGATCAAGGGGTTAAACCTTTATTAGGGGGGGTTAGGGGGCTACCCTGGACCTAAAGGGGCCTAATCCTAACTGCCTTGCAACTTTTTACAATCACAGATGACACTAAATGCAGTGATCAGTAAAATAAATGATCACTGCAATCAGTGACACTGTGATTGGGGGCTTTGGGGTGACCTGGGGGGTGATCTGGGGGTGACTGGGGGGTGATTTGTGTGCCTATGTGTACCTACGTGTCAGTGGACTGTTGGAGCACTAACCTCTGTCTTCACTCCTCGGCGCCGGGAACGAAAAGACCGCGGCGAGGGAGATGACATCACTTCCTCCAGCCTGTGTTTACATCACATGGCGGAGGAAGCAATTTCATTGGCCGGGAGCGATCGCGAGGGGGGGGGGCGGAATTGAGCGGCCGCCCCCTCATGCCTGATCGCTCCCGAACACTTAACGGCCGCTCACTGCAGTGAAGGGGGTCCGGATGGACCCCCCAACTGCACAAAGGCGATCACGTAGATCTACGTGATTCTGCCTGTCCGTGCCATTCTGCCGACGTAAATCGGCGGTGGGCGGTCGTTAAGTGGTTAATTTACCTTCTGGCTACAGAACTCCTGCCCACACTGCGTGGAGGCCAGTAATACCTTAAAGACGTGCACGGCTTTATGTAAAAATAAAATTTAGGGCCCAAAAGAGGTCTCACAACTTTGCATTACTTTTTAATACTTTAGTCTTGCGGGCAATTTTTACTTGCAGGTTATTTAAAATACATTTTACCTTCAGCGAAATTGTGGCTTCCTGCACTTCTCTGCAGTGCTCTGTGCTGGCAGAGCTGAGGAACAGCCATACTATTGAGTACAAGTTACCTAACAAAGACAGCATAGTTCTATCTGGACACCCTGCACAATACGGAAACATAGAGGTAAAGGCTGCCATACATGGCTCCACCCCAGTCGGCGGCAATCAGCTCAAAAAAGGCGATTGTTATTCAACTTGTGTTGGGTGGAAATGGGTGGAAACAGTACCTGCATCCAGACAGAGGCAATCCTTGGGTTTCTAATATACAGGGGTTGGACAAAGATATGGAAACACCATTTGCAGGTGTGAAAGTGATATGTTTCGCGATGTAACATTCTTTTGCTTCCACTGTGTGATGAGACACCTAGCTAACAAGTGAGAAGCCTCACTTTTGTCATTCACTGCTAGTAATACGAAGTCATGTCAGAGCTTACGAGTTTCAAGGAGAGAAAATTGTTGGTGACGGCTTAGCTGGTGCCTCTGTGCCTGAAGTTGTCAATATATTTGCGGTGACATGAGCTACAATATCAAAAGGTTATGATGGCATGTACAGTTTCTGCACAAATGTTGTCCGTTACGCATAAGCGCGGTCAACATGCTCAACTGACCGAAAGACACAAAAGGATATTGCGCAGGATTGTGACCTGAATTTGTGCATGAAGAGTGGCATCAGATTCCATTATCCACTATTCAAGACTTATATTTGTCAATTCCCAGGAGAATTCAGACGGTCTTGGATGCCTAAGGTGGTCCAACACCATATTAGGTAACGATTTTGTTATTTTACCATACTCGTATCCATAATTTTGTCCAACCCCTGTAGATCTGTGAAGTCACTGGTTTCTCTAAAACCATCTAAGTTATATCCTGTGTTAAAGTGGTTGTAAACCCATATACCTTTTTTTTTTATAGCCCACCTGCAAGACAAAGCTATAATGAGCTAGTATGACTAGCATACTAGCTCATTATGTACCACTTACCTTAGATCGGGGCCCCCGAAGCCGTCCGTGTCCCTCTCTCCAGCCGCAGCCATCGCTGCGGCGATAGCCGGAATGTTACTTCCGGGTATCGCCGCTCCAGCCAATCAAGATTGGCCGGAGCGGCGAAGACGTGACTCCGTGCATGCGCGCGGGAGCCGTCAAATTCGTGGGTTTACAACCACTTTAAGCCTGATGAAGGGGGACTGGTGTTGCCCCCTGAAACGCGTTGACCGTTTTTGTATTACTTGTTGATCGACAATACAAACGGTCTAGTACTCTTATATGATTTTGGTTGGGCACTCCTTTCTGTATTTTTCTGGTTTGGAATACAATACTTGGCAGAGAAGATCCAACTGTGCTGTTTTACGTATATAAGGGAATCTGTTAGATTTACTTTGTCCAGTCTGCAGGCTAAATAAAATAAAAAAATCTATGTGTATATGGTTAGCTTTTGATGGTGAAAATGGAGGTTGTTAGTACAATGTCTATCTGACTGCAAATCTATTTCTGGGACCTCAATTGGGCTTCAACTGTTCCTACTTATATCTGAATGAGCCATTCTCAGGTAGCAGCACATCTTTGGTCTCAGCTTAAAGGACTGATATTCAGGTAAATAAACCCGTTAGCGACTCTGGCTGAACATTTATCTGCCCCTTTGGACCAGATTATGTAACAACACTCAATGTACACAGGAAATACAAATTTTTACATTTTGAAACTGGCAATTTTTTTACCTTGAAAGATTTAGAAACAAATAACTGCAAATGTTGTCATAAATCCCAGGAGTCTTCAGGAGGGGAGGAGGGGTTTTCTCAGCCAAGCACATGCATTGCTTGAGCTAAGGGCAGATGGATTCCAAGAAGTAAATATTAAAAGGGGTTGTAAAGGCAGAAGGTATTTTTTCTCTTAATGCATTAAGATAAAAAGCCCTCTTTGTGCATCAGCCCCCCTTAGCCTCTCTAACACTTACCCAAGGTCCCTCTCTGTCCACAAGTGTTTCAGTCATCCGTGATTCTCCTTCCTGATTGGCTGAGACACAGCAGCAGCGTCATTGGCTCCCGCTGCTGTCAAAGGGAGGGGGAGAGGGAGGCCAGTGCTCCACGTCTGAATGGATATAGGGAGCTGTGACTCAGCTTGGGTGCCCCCATAGCAAGCTGCTTGCTGTGGGGGAACTGAACAGGAGGGAGGGGCCAAAATCACAGACGAGGGACCCAAGAAGCGGAGGATCCAGGCGGCTCTGTGCAAATCCACTGCAACAGAGCAGGCAAGTATGACTTGTTTGTTATCTTTATAGGAAAAAAAAAGAAGGACTTTACAATCACTTTAAATTAATCAACTGCCCTTACTCAAGATGGCCATGGCCAGAGATGCTAGGGGGTTGTTTTTAGTGATTTCTCAACAAAATAAAGCGTGGGGACATGGATGGATGGGGGCATTTGCTTTCAATAATAAAAATTTAATAAATAGTGTTCCTGGTATGTGGTGCTCAGATGCAGTGAAGATCCACTTTAAATAAAAGCGATCACTGCCCTGTACTAGCTGTGTCTTCGCATTGGATAGTTAAAGTTTAGGGTACGCTCAAGTAAGCAGGACCCAATAAAAATACGACACACCCAGTGTTGGCAACAGAGGCAGGAATGCAGGGTTAACCTATAACCATTCCTATAATTCTGTCAATCAGGAATTAAATAAAGTTGCTTTTTTTCCTATTTTTCAAATATAAGTTTTTATTTGCATTTTAATTCTCAAGTTTATACTTCCATTTGTAAAGGAATATTAGCAGTGCCATTTTAAAAAAATATATATAATAAATAAAATAAATATCAAACAGAAGATCCAGCATTTTGCAGATACTTGGCAAAAATATACATTTTATACTTCCAAAAGTACATTACTGCCACCATCAGGCTTAAATCTGGAATGGGAAGCAAAGCTCTTTCCTCAATTAAAAATATAAAAACACAACACAAAAAGATTGTCCCTTGCCTCAAAACACTTCCATTGCTCTGCTTACTACAGCGCAATCCTCAAATGCCATTTATGTTTCGCAAAACAGCTGCGCATAATACTATTAAAGTGGAACTCCAGTGACACAGCTGAATACTCACAATACATCTTTACCTGCCAAAGGATTTGGAATGTTGTTCAACTCTCTTGCGATTCAGATACCTTTACCACATTGCTTAGAAATAAAAAAGGTCACGACTTCTAGCTCTGGGACTCCCGTAACGCTGGGTTAAAAAAAAAAAACAATACCCTTGCAGTGGCCCCTCACCCCTCTACAATAGTTTATTCCTTATTAGGTCTGGAGGGTAGAGGAAAAGGTTGTAATACTTCCTCTCTCTCCCAGCCACTGGCGCTCTTCTCTAATGCTTTAGGTTGTGGGCGGGCCCACACTATCCTCACGTACAATGCAGGACTATTAGCCCTGCGTTGTACTCAATGACAGCATTGTATGAGCACCGGCTGGAGCATCTTGGAGGAGAGGCTTCAGGGGACTGGTCTCACAGATGAATAAAAAGGTACGTATTATACCTTATTACTCTACCCCTAGACATAACAAGCATTTAACTCTTGCAGTGTGAAGGGACCCCACTACAAGGGCAAATTTTTTACTGCCTAGAGTGTGAGAGCAAAAAAAAAAAAAAAAATTATATATATAGTACATATCTGCAAAACATGCACTTTTCTCTTGTTGTATTCCCTTAAAAACCCTACAAGAACAGAGAAATACCAGTTGATAGCACAGTGCCTTTTGTGGACTGAAATTACAAGAAAGTTTGTCAGCTCTGCCCATTTTTTTTTTCTTGCTAAACTACAGAACCCACCCCACTCCCTTCATCTCTACAACAAAAGGGGAAGTGTTTTGTATTACAAAATAAGAACTAGGAGGGCTGATTAGACTGCTTAAGATAACACAAAGTGTAAACAGAACAGCTTTGAATTTCTGATGGGATGAACAAGTATGTTTTTGCACTTATTGAACTGATAAAACAAAAAAAGGCCAATGAGATATATATATATATATATATATATATATATATATATATATATATATATATATATATACACACACACATACACAGAGTTTCCAGTGTCACCTGCTTGCTTTCTGGGCAGTAAACGTACAGTATGAAGATGCTTAGTCACTGGCTATTGAGAAGGTTAGAAGGAGATGCATGGAACAGAAAGGAGCAAAGTTGGACCGGGAAATGGTGACACCTCTTACCACGGGTCGTATATTAAGTGAAACCTAAAGCAGAACTTGAGAAAACATTGTTTTCCCTGTGCAGTGGGGTTGTGCATGGGTTACCTGCTCTCTTTGTTCTAGGGGAGAGGACAGCGAATATATACTTACCTGACCTACCAATTTTTCCCGCACAAGACCGATCTGTCACACTGCGCGCCAGCAGTCTTGAAATATTCCTGAGGTTAACATGCTCAGAGCACGCTCCATAGACAGGAACAGTCCACTGCGGACCGTGTGGGAGAGCGGTTTTCCGGAGGGTCAGCAGATCAGGTGATAATGAACTTTGCGCTCACCCATAGAAAGAACAAGTAGTTTATCCATGCAGTGGGGGCACAGCCCCACTGCATGGGGGGGAAAACTATTTGTCCAGAGTTGAGCTTTAAACCTTGTCCCAACAGTTTTCTTGTCTAATAAACTATACCAAACCCACAATCTAAAAGCCACCGTCAATCAACAAAGAAGGACTGGACAGGGGGCATGGTGGCCAGACTGATTACAGGAATAACAGGAACGCTGTGTTTGAGAATGGTGGCATGCCTGCATCTCCATTCAGAAAGCATAGATACACAAACTGACCACACCAGTACGAATTGGATTCTGTGCTTGGTGTGGTCACAGGCAGAAGGCGGAAATGTCAGAATCACCAGGTATTTCAGGGGAAATAAGGATCTCAAAAAGAACTGACTAAATTTACAATTTAAATTTACAACATAGCTAAAGAGACACCTACATCTGATTTTAATGTTTGGGGTAATATACACTTCAGGGTCACTTATCAGCCTACCCCCTCCAATGTTCATACTTACCTTTCCTATGCTCTTCTGCAACCCTGGTTTGCCTGTCAGAGCCTTGTGAAATACCCAATATTTAACTGAGCCATACATGCATACATTTCTCTTATTTAGCCTACCAGCTGAACAACAGAAATCAAATAAATCCCTTTTTAGCGTAGATGTAGGAATCTCCACTGCCGCCTATTGCATTTAAGCAGCTGCCACAGCTCTTTGAATACCCAAACATCTGATTTGTTGCAATCACTGTTTGGTAGAGCCGACGATTAATCGTTAAGAATCAAGATTGCGATTTCTACCCCCCTTGTGATCTTAACATAGCATTTTCCCGATTCTATGCAGAGAGTTCTCTGCTCCAGCCAACAGCTGTCAAAAAAAACAGGCAGTCTACCAAGTTTCACAACATTCCTAAGCCGTGGAGCGAACTATAAACATTGTAACGTTTTGTTCTTTAAATCAAAAGGAATGAACTTGTCTGTAAATGAGGGCAGTTTAACCACTTAAAGATTAAACCTTTTTCTGACACTTGTTGGTTTCAAGGTGAAATCATTACTTTTTGCTATAAAATTACTTACTTACTGTTTATAGTCGAGTATAACACGAGACTTTCAGCCCTTTTTTTTTGGGCTGAAAATGCCCCCCTCGGCTTATACTCGAGTCAGTGTACCTGAAAATATTGAGAGGCTGCGGGCGTCCATCGTTTAAAACTTGCGGTCTCCTCCTGGTCCCTTCCGTGATAGGCGGAACTGTGTCTGCTGAGAAACGCCTATCACGAACGTTCTCCCATCCTCACCCATCCCAGCAGACACTTTGTTCAGTGTTCCGCCAATCACGGACGCCTTTTCATCCTCGGACAAGAGGACGTCCGTGATTGGCGGAACACTGAACACAGTACAGTGTCTGCTGGGAAACTGAGTCAGAGGATGAGAGAACGTTCGTGATAGGCGAAACTGTGTCTGCTGAGAAACGCCCATCACTGAAGGGACCAGGAGGAGACCGCAAGTTTTAAACAATGAATGGACGCCCGCAGCCTCTCAATTTCAGGTACACTGACAACGGGCACAGTGAGGATTGGCACAGTGAGGTGGCAATGGGCAGAGTGAGGCGTGCAAATGGGCATTGTTGACCCTCTTCCATTTACAGTAGCTGCTGCATTCTCACCCTCGGCTTATACTCGAGTCAATACGTTTTCCCAGTTTTTTGCGGTAAAATTAAGTACCTTGGCTTATACTCGGCTCGGCTTATACTCAAGTATATACAGTACTTATTTTCTTTTGCAGAGACCCTAGAGAATAAAATGGTGGTTGTTGCAATATTTTATGTGACACTATTTGCACAGCGGTCTTTCAAATGGATTTTTGGGGGGGAAAATAGGTCTTTATTGAATATTTTTTTTTTTTAAAAACAACGATAACAGTAAAAATTAGCCCAATTTTTTTTGGATAATATGAAAGATGATGTTAGGCCGCGACAATCGTGATCTTTATTCTAAGCAAAAAAATTGTGATTCTCATTTTGGCCAGAATCGTGCTACTGTTTGGGCAACAGTTTTATACCCAACTGCTTTCAATCAAAGTTTCTAGAGCCAGGTGCGGCCGAATTTGGCAGCCATGTATGACCAGCTTTACAGGTATGAGGGAACACACAACAGTCTTTCCCTTCTCTTTTAATACAATGAAATGAGTCCAATATATAATAAAATGAACAATCTTAGCTTCACAGAGAAATCTTGAAGGTAGATGAAAGTGAATAGAAGGTGAATCCTGAAATTGAACACCAATAAACACTCGTGCACCACCAAACAAATGCGCTTACCAGAGGCAAGCTGATAAATGCCCAAAAAAAAACACATAAGGAACTCCGTTTCCACGGTACTGGATATCCAGGAAATGGCACTCTCCAGGGGTCAGAACTCAATGGCTCAGCGTTATCCGTAAATAGAAGGAGAGACCCACATAGTGTGTACCATTCGTGTAAAACATTTATTAAGAATAAAATTGGCAACTTACATCCAAGCGGTGCATCAAAGGCATGAATTAATTACAAAGGAGAGATTGCATGCCGGCCGGCTCTCCTTTGTAATTCATGCCTTTGATGCACCGCTTGGATGTAAGTTGCCAATTTTATTCTTAATAAATGTTTTACACGAATGATACACACTATGTGGGTCTCTCCTTCTATTTACGGATAACGCTGAGCCATTGAGTTCTGACCCCTGGAGAGTGCCATTTCCTGGATATCCAGTACCGTGGAAACGGAGTTCCTTATGTGTTTTTTTGGGCATTTATCAGCTTGCCTCTGGTAAGCGCATTTGTTTGGTGGTGGTGCACAAGTGTTTATTGGTGTTCAATTTCAAGATTCACCTTCTATTCACTTTCATCTACCTTCAAGATTTCTCTGTGAAGCGAAGATTGTTCATTTCATTATATATTGGACTTATTTTTTGTCAGTTTTGTTTTTTCATTATTTACTTTGTTCAATACTGATTTTTTTCTACACATTTTTCACTAATGGTAAATTTTTTGGGGTCAGGTTTTTTTAATTTTTTTATTATTTTACTTATTTATTTTTGCGCAGCTCCCCCTTTTCTTCTTTCTGTATTATTGATGTTTTGTCTAGACATTAGAGCTTGCTGTCAATTTAGGGGTGGGGTTTTTAATTTTTTATTTTATTTTATTAGCGCAGTCATTTTTCCATTCTATATTTGCACTTTTAATACAATGCTCAGTGCCCAAGCAGTCAATCACCAAGCTGGAGCACCATCACGTAGGGGTGGGTGGAGTCCTTAATCTGTGTAAGCTCAAACCCAGTGCTTACATAGGGCTTTTCACAAGAGGCTCTGGAAAGGATGTCTGGCAGCAGGGGAACATAAGGAAGAGAGTAGACGTAGTGCTCTACCAGGAGAACCTGCTGCTTTGAGCAAACCAACAGGTTAATTTAAGAAGCTGCTCATACTCTGAGCATCTGGGTGCCCTCACTTGGTGCTTATATTATTCCACAACGTGCATGAGTGCTTTGTTGCCAAGTGCAGAGCAAAGCATCTCAAAAGTATGTGTTCCTGCAGTGATTCCTTGCATGACGCTCTGCACCTGCAAAACCGCTATGCACATTAGAATTTGCTACACAATGCAATCATTTTTGCACAATCTATTGCATTTTGGTCAAATTGACTTTGGTGGTGGGGAGGGCGGTGATTGCAGATGCAGTGGTGAGTAAATGAAGAGTGGCCAGCTGTACTTCCAGTTGCAGTGCTTCAGGTCAGCAGCAGAGGTCAGGTGCGGGGTTTAGTGGCGTGAGCTGCCAGGCTGGAGGTTACAGTGCCTGTGTAAGCCGACTGGGCCAGCTATTAGAAGGTCATGCTTCATTGCAACACAGACCTATTGCAGGGAACAATCTGAATGTGCTTCCTGCTGAGTATGGCTGTGGTGGATGGTGCTGGTCTACATTTAAAACATTGATGCTACCGCACATAAGTAGTGGCAACACAGTGATGCCTTCCTATTGCTACTGCACATGTTCCATGTATTGGCACCATTTTAGCTTAGTCCAAAGTCTGTACATTACCCCCAAAATGGACCTGGCATTTAGAGACAGTGCTATTGATCTCCTCTAATTTGCAGCGATCTTTGCACATACCTGTAATAAGCTCCCAGTACTATAGTCATCCATCACTAATAACTTATTTGTGGCTCCTACATGGTGCATGATCTACCGATGAGAGCTGCAAATAAAAATGAGAGCTTTCAGAGATTTCCTGTGCTGGGAGCTTGCATGTGAAGTGACTGCTGAAGGTTTGAGAAGATCAGCAGAACTGTCAAATGCTGTGTTCTGCTTTCTATGCATGTGCAGTAGAGCCTCATAAACTTCTATAGGGCCGGGAGACAGATAAGTCTCCAAGCCCCATATAGGTGTCTATAGGGTTTTACCATGCATGTCCAGGCAGCGGGCAGTAGAGGGCACACCAGCATCAGAAAAACATTGAGGCAGAACACTAGGGGGTATGGGAAGGGAGGAAAGGGCAAGGAAATGTTCAGAAAATGCTGTTTGTAAGTTCCCTATCCTTTGAGTTAAAATCAGTCTTAAGGCAATTTTATCTGCATTTTTCATTATGATTCTTTTAAGAATAAAGCATACAACTTATTAAAGTGATCCTGTCATTCATCTGCCCCTCCTCCGTTAACAGAATTTATTGCATTCTGGGTGAAGTCTACTAGAAGTTTTGTGATTGTATGATGGGACAGGAAAGGAAGGGCGAGTAATGCAAATACTTCAGTCACAGCTGCTGCTCATAGTCCATACATCTCATGGCCAGCAGTGCAAATCAAAATATTAGGCCCCCCTTTCATGCTATGACATTCCATTGTGGTGCACTACTGCATACAAGTTAATGCATACAAGTGTGTGTGTTGCATTAAAACACCTATTTCATCAAGAATGGGCTGTCATGCCATATTTGCATTTCTTTTTAATGCAGTCCATGACAATGCAAGGCAGTGTGTTGTACCATGCTGCAGTGTGAATCCACGGTCACCTACTGTTCATTCTAAAGCACTGCAACACACAGAGTGCCTTGTATTACCATAGCAATAAAACGCACATTACCAAAATGCATAGGGATAAAAGACGCCTAAACGCCAAATATACTTTCAGATATCCTAATCACCCCTCCTTTCCATGCCAACTAGACCTCCCTATACATACTGTGGCCAGTCAGTCCAGGTCCACAAGCTTCCACTATGTTTATGATCCAAAGAAAAGAGGGAGTAGGTACACAGTGGACCGAGAGAAAGGGGGAAGCCAAACACTGTAACATCCACTACGGAAACCTTCCAACGCAGCAGTCATTTTCAACAAGTCCAAGATCCAAATCCAATCTTGCTTTTTTTACTTTCAAGATACCAGCATTTTATTTGAAATATAGCACCTCTATTTATCACTTCTCTCTCCTAAACTATTGAACCTTCTATATTATTTTGAAAATGCAATCTTTGAAACGAAGAGGGAAACAAACTCAATTTTACTTCTTGTATTTTTGTTTTTTAATAAGTATTTTACCAGTAGCCTGCACCATACTCCTGATCAAAGTTAGTATACACTCACCGGCCACTTTATTATGTACACCTTGCTAGTACTGGGTTGGACCCCCTTTTGCCTTCAGAAATGCCTTAATCCTTTGTGGCAGAAATTCAACAAGATGTTGGAAACATTTCTCAGAGATTTTGGTCCATAGCGACATCACAGTTTCTGATGATTTGTCAGCTTCACATCCATGATGCGAATCTTCTGGTCCAACACATCCCAAAGATGTTCTATTGGATTGAGATCCGTCGAATGTGGAGGCCATTGGAGTACAGTGATCTCATTGTCATGTTCAGGAAACCAGTGGCGAGATGATTTGAGCTTTGTGAAATGGGCATTATCCTGCTGGAAGGAGTCATCAGAGGATAGGTACACTGAAGTCATAAAGGGATGGACATGGTCAGCAACAATACTCAGGTAGTCCATGGCGTTTAAATGATGTTCAATTGGTACCAAGGGGCCCAAACTGTGCCAAGAAAATATCCCCTATCTGAATGTCGCAGCTAAAATCGAGACTCATCAGACCAGGCAACATTTTTCCAATCTTCCATTTTACAATTTTGGTGAGCCTGTGCGACTTGTAGCCTCAGTTTCCTGTTCTTAGCTGACAGGAGTGGAACCCGGTGTTGCCTTCTGCTGCTGAAGCCCATCTTCTTCAATGTTCCATGTGTTGTGAGTTCAGAGATAGTATTCTGCATACCTTGGTTGCAATGATTGGTTATTTGAGTTACTGTTGCCTTTCTATCATCTTGAAACAGTCTGCCCATTCTCCTCTGACATCAACAAAGCATTTTTCGTCCACACAACTGCCATTCACTGGATATTTTCTCTCTTTCGTACCATTCTCTGTAAACTCTAGAGATGGTTGTGCGTGAAAATTAGATGATCAGCCGTTTTTGAAATACTCAGACCAGCCCGTCTGGCACCAAAAGCCATGCCACGTTCAAAGTCACTTAAATCAACTCATGTTCACCACGTCTAGATGCCTAAATGCATTGAATTGCTGCCATGTGATTGGCTTATTAGCAATTTGTGTTACCAAGCAATTGAATGGGTGTACCTAATAAAGTGGCTGGTGAATGTATATTCGAGTAAGCTTGGGTGAAGACTGAAATTTTTTGCCCAAAACCAATAGCCAAGCTTGTGATAAGTGTATGAGAAGGCCATTCGGGGCATGATTTTCTCAATGGTTTACTGACAATAAACGAATAAATGGAGCTTAGAGAAGAAAGTAAAAGGTGGGGGCTTCATTAGTTAGCTGCTGTTCTTTTACTAACCTTTCAGAGCCTTGACCGAATTGTATTGCTTTGCTTACAAGGGATAGATGTAAATGGTCAAGACCGAGAACAGCGCCTGGCAGAGATTTCTGGATTAGAATCTCTTAGAAAACGTTCTGAATAGCATAATTCTTTAGGCAGGCTAGCCGGATCACTTATTATTATACATGTACTTTAATTAACCTGGCCATATCCAATGATGAACTGTAAGATCTTTCTGTTGAACCTATGGTTGTAAAAGTTGTCTTATCCAGTACTGAGATCTCTGTACTATTGCCTTGTGGTGAATAAAGTATTGAAGAAAAAAAACTCTAACTTCTTTGCACCCGGCCACTGCATATAAAAGGCCGGGTGGGCCTTACCTTCTTCTAAGTGGATGTTCCTGAACGTCCCTCAGATGGAGCGGGATCGCGCGGCCATGCGATCCCAATGCGCTTGTGTTCCCTGTACACGGTGCATCTCCGTTTGGCAGGAGAGCTCTGTGATTGGCCATCAAGATCACATGATGGCTGTGTCCAATCACAGCCTTCATGTAATGTAAATAGAGAGACGCTGCCAGGCGACTGGCTCTCCTTCTCCTCACACAGAGCCGTCAGTGAGAAGGAAAGCGGATCTGTGCTGTGAGCCGGGAATCAGTGTGTATGAGCTTTTTTACATATTTTTACAAACTGATCACCCAGCTGGTGTTCCCAAAACAGTGTCCCCACACAATGTCAACAATTCTGTGTATTTCTGTCAATATGGGGTGCTGTGTGTACATTAATGAGGGAAAAAAAATTAAAATAAATGATTTTAACAAATGGCTGCAATATAACAAAGAGTGAAAAATTTAAGGAGGGTCTGAATACTTTCCGTACCCACTGTACATTGGGTGGTTTGCTTTCCAAACTGGGGTCGTTTTGTGAGTAATTCCACTGTCCTGGTGCTCCAGGGCCTTCAAAAATGTGATCGGTAGTCAGGAAACGAAATGTGCAATTTATGCTCCTAGATGCCCGAAGGTACTACCTGCATGTTGGGCCTCTATGTTGCCAGGCTGTGGAAAAGTATCACACATGTGGTATAGGTTTCCCTATGCCATGCGTGAGAAATAACTTGTTAACCGGTTAACGACCGACTCATGTACATATACGTCGGCAGAATGACACGGTTGGGCAGAGTAACGTATATTTACATCACTTTGAAATTCCTACCGTGCGGGCGCATGCACGCCCCTGCCGCAAGCTCCGTGACCGTGCATGGGGGACCCGCAGACTCAATATCCGCAATCGGGTCACAGAGCTGCAGAATGGGGAGAGGCAAGTGTAAACAAGCCTATCCCCGTTCTGCCTAGTGACACTGTCACTGATCGTCTGCTCCCTCTCATCGGGAGCAGCGATCGGTGACGTGTCACTCGTAGCCACGCCCACTAACTGTTAGAATCACTCCCTAGGACACACTTAACCCCTTTCTAGCCCCCTAGTGGTTAACCCCTTCACTGCCAGTGTAATTTTTACAGTAATTTTTATAGCACTGATCGCTGTATAAATGACAATGGTCCCAAAAATGTGTCAAAAGTGTCCGCCATAATGTCGCAGTCATGATAAAAATCGCTGATCGCCACCATTACTAGTAAAAAAAAATTATATAAAAAAAATGGCATAAAACTATCCCCTATTTTGTAGACGCTATAACTTTTGTGCAAACCAAATGCTTATTGCGATTTTTTTTTACCATAAATATGTAGAATACGTATCGGCCTAAACTGTGGAAAAAAAAATTTATATTTTTTTTGGGGATATTTATTATAGCAAAAACTAAAAAATATTGCATTTCTTTCAAAATTGTCGCTCTATTTTTGTTTATAGCGCAAAAAATAAAAACCGCAGAGGTGATCAAATACCACCAAAAGAAAGCTCTATTTGTGGGGAGGAAAAAAGGACGTCATATTTGTTTGGGAGCCACGTCGCATGACCGCGCAATTGTCAGTTAAAGCGACACAGTGCCGAATCGCAAAAAGTGCTCTGGTCTTTGGCCAGCGAAATGGTCCAGGGATTAAGTGGTTAATATGACAATTTTGTGGGGGGAAAAAAAAAAAAAAAAAAAACTTAAATTTTTCCAAACAATTTTGGGCAAAAAAATTGCAACTTCAAAAAACTCAGTATGCCGCTTACTAAATACATTGGACTGTCATCTTTACAAAAAGGGGTCATTTGGGGGGTATTTGTACTTTCCTGACATTTTAGGGCCTCAAGAAATGATAGGCCGTCAGTGCATCAGGATTGATCAATTTTCAGTGATCTGTAGCATAGTTTGTAGACACCATAACTTTCACACAAACCAATTATCATACACTTATCAGGATTTTTTTTACCAGACATGTAGCAGAATACATTCTGGCCTACATTTATGATGGCATTAGATTTTATTGTATTTCTTATAAAACAGAAAGTAGAAAATATTTTTTTTTTCAAAATGTTCGCTCTGTTTTCGCTTAAATGGCAAAAAAAACATTGGTGAATAAATATCACCAAAAGAAAGCTCTATTTGTGTGAGCAAAATGATAAACATTTAATTTGGGCACAGTGTAGAATGACTGAGTAATTGTCATTCAAAATGCAAGAGCACGGAAAGCTGAAATTTGTCTGGGAAGTAAGGGGGCAAAAGTGCCCAGTATTGAGGTGGTTAAATATACTGTACATATAAAATTTTGCTTAGCTTGTCAAATATCACAACACATCTAAAAAAAAAAGTTAGTAGGATTGTCTACAGCAGATAAAAAATATTACAAATGCTTTTAGGTTTTAAATTCCTGTAACTATTTGAGAGCACTCTACCGTTCTGTGCCTGGAGATGACTGCACCCAGCTATTAACAATGGCAGCACCTTCATTTCATTTAATATTACACCAGAATATTAACTGAAGATTAACAAACTTAGAGAAAATATATAGTGTTCTGCAATTCTCGAACTGCTGCATTCTTCATAGTTTCAAGACATTATTCCCTTAAAAGGGGCTCAATACAAAATGTTTCTTTATTTCGCTTTTTAACCACTTAACGACTGCCCACTGTATATATACGTCGGCAAAATGGCACGGACAGCCACAATCGCGTACCTGTACGTGCCTGCGTTCGTATGGGTGGGGGGTCCAATCGGACCCCCTCCGGTACAGTGAGCGGCTGGGATCGCTTCGGGAGCGATCCGTGATGAGGGGGCCGCCATTCGATTCTGGCCACCCCCTCACGATCGCTCCCGGCGAATGAAAAGCTTCCTCTGCCTGTGTAGTGTTTACACAGGCAGGAGGAAGTGATGTCATCCCTCATGCAGCGCTCACATATATTGAGCGCCGCATGAGAGAAGACATCAGGTTAGTGCACTACACAGCACACTGACACCAGGAAACATAGGCACACGATCGCCCCCCCAGTCACAGTGTCACTGATTGCAGTGACCATTTATTTACTGATCACTGCAATCAATGACATTTGTGACTGTAAAAGTGTCAGGTTTAGGTCCAGTGTAGCCCCCTAACCCCCCCTAATAAAGGTTTAACCCCCCCTTAGTGGTATAGTATCTGAACAGATCAATATCCGATCTGATCCGATCTATACTAGCGTCCCCAGCAGTTTAGGGTTCCCAAAAACGCAGTGTTAGCGGGATCAGCCCAGATACCTGCTAGCACCTGCGTTTTGCCCCTCCGTCCAGCCCAGGCCACCCAAGTGCAGTATCGATCGATCACTGTCACTTACAAAACAAAAACACGCATAACTGCAGCGTTCGCAGAGACAGGCCTGATCCCTGCGACTCCAGTGCTGTAGGAGGTGATTTCACCACCACAGTTTAAAAAAAAAAAAAGGAACATATATGCCGAAGCAGGCGGGCAGCAGGAGCGGAGGAGCGATTTTGCTCCTAATGCCGCGTACATACGGTCAAAATTCCGACGGAGGCTTGCCCGTGGAAAAGTCTGACCGTGTGTACGCGGCATAACTTTTGCGGGAGGATGCCCCTATGCTTCGGCATATATAAATGGTGCATGTATGCCCATCATTAGAAGTGGCTGAATGAAGGGAGGTATTCTAATGGTGGGCATACCCACCGATCAATCTCTTTTTTTCGTTCAGCCAACAGGCTGCATGAAAAAAAAGAAGATTACAATACATGTCCAACAAGGACCAGCAACGTACTGGTATGTTGCTGGACTTTGGTTATACCAGATTGATGCCTGCGGGTTTAGGTATCATCTTGGTATCATTCTTTTCAGCCAGCGGCCGACTTTCATGTAAAAGCAATCCTAGCAGCTAATTAGCCTCTGGACTGCTTTTACAAGCAGTGGGAGGGAATGTCCCCCCCCCCCCCGGATATAAAAAGCGCCATTGGGAAAGCATTTTATCACACCGATCTTGGTGTGGTCAGATGCTTTGAGGGCAGAGGAAAGATCTAGGGTCCAATAGACCCCAGTTTTTAAAAAAAAAATAAAAATAAAAAGAAGAGTACCTGTCACTACCTATTGCTATCATAGGGGATATTTACATTCCCTGAGATAACTATAAAAATGATAAAAAAAAATAATAATATGGAAAGAACAGTTTAAAAAAAAAAAAAAAAAAAAAAGCACCCCTGTCCCGCCCTGCTCTTGCACAATGGCGAACGCAAGAGACGGTCTGGCGTCATATGTAAACCGCAATTGCACCATGCATGTGAGGTATCACGCGAAGGTCAGATCGAGGGCAGTCATTTTAGCAGTAGACCTCCTCTGTAAATCTAACGTGGTACCCTGTAAAGGCTTTTAAAAATGTATGTAGTTTGTCGCCACTGCGCGTTTGTGCAAAATTGTACTCGGCCTAAGATCATCTTTGTTATTTCATCAAACATTTGGGCAATATAGTGTGTTTTACTGCATTAAAATTAAAAAAAAAGTGTATTTTTTCCCCAAATAATGCGTTTGAAAAATCGCTGCGCAAATACTGTGTAGAAAAAAAAATGCAACACCCACCATTTTAATCTGTAGGGCCTTTGCTTTAAAAAAATATATAATGTTTGGGGGTTCAACATAATTTTCTTGCAAAAAAAAAAAAATGTTTTCATGTAAACAAAAAGTGTCAGAAAGGGTTAGAAGAGTGGATGTAAGCTTCCTAATGTGTATAAAATGCCAGGACAGTTCAAAACCCCCCCAAATGACCCCATTTTGGAAAGCAGACACCCCAAGCTATATACTGAGAGGCATGTTGAGTCCATGGAATATTTTATATATTGACACAAGTTGCGTAAAAAAGACAAATTTATTTTTTATTTTTTGCACAAAGTTGTCACTAAATGATATATTGCTCAAACATGCCATGGGCATATGTAGAATTACACCCCAAAATACATTCTGTTGCTTCTCCTGAGTACGGGGATACCACATGTGTGAGACTTTTTGGGAGCCAAGCCGCGTACGGAACCCCAAAAACCAAGCACCGCCTTCAGGCTTTCTAAGGGTATACATTTTTGATTTCACTCCTCACTGCCTATCACAGTTTCGGAGGCCATGGAATGCCCAGATGGCACAAAACCTCCCCAAATGACCCCATTTTGGAAAGTAGACACCCCAAGCTATTGGCTGAGAGGTATTGTGAGTATTTTACAGATCTCGTTTTTTGTCACAAAGTTTTGAAAATTAATTTTTTTTTCTTTTTTTTCTTCAAAACTTTGTGACAAAAAACGAGATCCGCAAAATACTCAATACCTCTCAGCAAATAGCTTGGGGTGTCTACTTTCCAAAATGGGGTCATTTGGGGGGGGGGGGGGGGTTTGTGCTATTTTGGCATTTTATGGCCTTCGAAACTGTGACAGGTAGGGAGGAGTGAAATCAAAAATTTGCGCCCTTAGAAATCCTGAAGGCGGTGCTTGGTTTTCGGGGGCCCGTACGCGGCTAGGCTCCCAAAAAGTCTCACACATGTGGTATCCCCGTACTCAGGAGAAGCAGCAAAATGTATTTTGGGGTGCAATTCCACATATAACGATGGCATGTGTGAGCAATATATCATTTAGTGACAACTTTTTGTATTTTTTTTTTTTTTTGTCATTATTCAATCACTTGGGAAAAAAAAAAAAAATATTCAATGGGCTCAACATGCCTCTCTCAGCAATTTCCTTGGGGTGTCTACTTTCCAAAATGGGGTCATTTGGGGGGTTTTGTACTGCCCTGCCATTTTAGCACCTCAAGAAATTAGATAGGCAGTCATAAATTAAAAGCTGTGTAAATTCCAGAAAATGTACCCTAGTTTGTAGACGCTATAACTTTTGTGCAAACCAATAAATATACGCTTATTGACATTTTTTTTACTAAAGACATGTGGCTAAATAAATTTTGGCCTAAATGTATGACTAAAATTGAGTTTATTCGATTTTTCTTATAACAAAAAGTAGAAAATATCATTTTTTTTCAATTTCCAGTCTTTTTCCTTTTATATCGCCCAAAATTTTTTTTAAAAATCGCAGAGGCAATCAAATACCATTAAAAGAAAGCTCTATTTGTGGGAAGAAAAGGACGCAAATTTCGTTTGGGTACAACATTGCATGCCCGCACAATTCCCAGTTAAAGCAGCGCAGTGCCAAATTGTGAAATCACCTCTGGTCATTAAGCTGCGTAATGGTCCGGGGCTTAAGTGGTTGAAGATCATAAAAAGTTTAGGATTTCTAGAAGATTTTTTATTGTCATCTGTACGGCCATTGTGGAATTTCCATTTCCATCACGTCCTAGTGCCCACAAAGGAAAAGAGGGAAATCACCTCCAATGAGAGCACAGATAGCAAAAAAAAAAAAAAAAGCAATGGTTCCTACTCTTCTAAAATAAAAATAAAATGGCATTTGTACCTCACAGAGCAATAGAACAAATATAACGTTTTGTATAGTTCATTTATTTCTTGACATTTCCCACTATGTACGCTGTACTGCAATAATGATATCTCACTTGAAACATATCTAAAAGTAGTTAGTGACATTCATCCTGACTTGTTCCATAGCTTTAAAGACATTTAGTAGCTGATCTGTGTTGCTTCCTCATTCCTCATCTCCCCCCCCCCCCCCAGGTGCCCACAGCTTATAAATCCTCTCTTTACAGTAAAATACTGCCACTATATACCCTTTTGGCTGGTCTGTATACCATGGCCATGTGATAAACTGCAGGGCCTGCCTGAGTGCTGAGTGTTCAGGTAGCATTCCACTACAGCCTGTGTACTCATGCTGTCGTGGGAGACCGATCATCCATGAAAGATGTTACATCACACCCACTGTGTTCTTTTTTAGTTACGGCATGGAGGAGGGGGGGGGAGGGACTGGGCTGTCATTTAGGATCTGTATACACGCCCACATGTGTGATGTCAATATCATGTGACCTGACTAGCTCAACAAGGAAAGGTTCTCTCCAGCAATAGAGACCAAACCGAGCATGTGCAGGGGGGACAACGCTGACTGTCTTATGTGCAACAAAAAATACTCCTGCGCTCCGATGTTTTACTGCATGCGGATGCTGTAGACCATTCCTTTGTAAAAGGCAAAACTTTAGAATCTTGCAGCCCTCCTCAGAACAATGGGTGTTCATAAAACTGCAAAAAAAAGAAAAGTAAAGGAGGGCGCACCGACCTAGTGCATTACCAGATAAAATGCTTTATTAAAATATATAAAAACAACAATGGTCCTACTCACGAAAAGAGCTTTTATATAGGCTTTTCTGGCAATCTGACTGAATCCCATAGTGACTGCAACCAGGATAGGATGACCAGAGGGTCGGACGGTACCCCAAATTAGCTGGATGGCTGACGCGTTTCCAGGGCGCACCCCTTTCCTCAGAGCCAAGACGGTCCGTGATCCAAAAGCCTATATGAAAGCTCTTTTTGTGTGTAGGACCATTGTTGTTTTTTAATATTTTAATAAAGCATTTTATCTGGTAATGCACTAGGTCGGCCCTCTTTTCCTTTTCTGTCTTATGTGGCCTTGCCAAGAAAGACCCTGCAGGAGGGGCTGGATCTGTCCATACAGGATCAAAGACCCTTTTTACACAATACAGAGGATTAACCCCTTAAGTTCCACAGTGAGTATAAAAAGCATGCTATTCTGCAGATTTTACTGTTGTGGATTTAGTAACACTTTAAGGCTTACTTTCGGTACAGTGATGATCATATATTTGTAGTTGGGGAATGAGGCCACCCATTCTTCTGGTAACTGCAAAATTGGTTATTTTAATTGAAATACTGGTCAATATGTTGGAAGAAAATTAGACGCCTCAGGGTTTGTGTTATGGAGTATTTATATAGTATTGAGAATAACCATTCCACAAATGTAGTCCATCACTTTAAAAGTACAGGTACTTCTCACTTAACAACCAGGTTCCTTTCCAACGGTCAGGTCGTTAAATGAATTGGTTGTTAAATAAGGAGTCCCAAGAAATCAATATTTCAGGCAGTCTTAACTACGGTACTGCATTGTGAAAAAAAAAGGTCTAAAAACACAAAACTCCAGCTCAATAACGTTGTTTTAATTTGCATAAGTACATAAGACAAATGAACATTCTGTACTGTGCAATACAATGATGTACAGCGCGTCGCTCAGGTGGGAAGAGCTGGTCGCAAGTCCGAAGCAGTCGTTAAGCAGGCAAGTTGTTAAATGAGTATCTGTATAACTAAAAGCAAAACCTTTTAAGTTTTTGATGGAGTGCAGAGGGATTAGAACACTTGTCAATTTTTATTGCTCTCTGTAATCCTGTTAGGGAGACTCACCCTCTCCATTTGTCCTGTTTACCATTATCAGTGAAAGCAAAATTAAAAGAAAATCCCAAATTTTGGGATGTCCCTAAAAAAATAATAGGAGGGGAAATCTTCCAGTGAGGACACTAGTTGTGTTGACCTGGGGGTCCCCAAGGTATTCCATTAATTTGCAGGGATTTCCTATCACTTCCTGTGGCTATGGAAAGGGAAATTAAGGAAAATCTCTGCAATGGGACATACATGGTGAAAAAAAAAATCTGACAGGGGTAATAAAAACCTTCCAAGTTTTGCCTATAGTTCTACTTTAATCCTAGCTATGCGGGCAATTTGTCTGTAGTATCAGTTCCGGTTTTAAAAGGGTTCGCACCCCCAACAGTGAGAGGTCTTTTGGATTTTTCATCTGCAGACCCCTATACCAGATGGGCTTAATGTTGAATGGAACATTACCCTATTTTATGAATGATTTCGCGGGCATTGACCTCCCTCCTGCGTGGAAAACATTTTCAATTGTGTTTGCGTTTAATTTTATGGCACATTTGCTAGTAAATTCTTAATTAATTTTAAACTTTTATTTTCATGACTACCAATATTCATTTGTTGTCTTGGATACCTTAGTTTTGGTTTGTTTTGTGTATTGTCTCTATATTATTTTTAAACAATGTCTTGCTGGCGCTTGTCAAGAGGGAGTCAAGAGCGCTAATTGATATATGTATCAGGTGCTTCATTTGTGTATTTAAGAAAAAGAGCTCTTGACTGATCCTTGTTATGAATAAGCACTTTTGTGTGAAACATGTTAACGGCACTGCTTATCCTGGCGCTGTCAGTCTGACATTGGTGTAAATAAACTCGGCCACTGGATCGGGTCTCGTGGTATGCAGCCATTTTGTTCCTTTCCTCCAGTGTTTACGGTGGTGAGCCCCTGTACATAAGACTGGATAAGATATAATCTCCTGTAGCGGTACCTCTCTTATTAAAAGAACTAAAAAATTGCTGTCTGTGTCCCTGTTAAGGAGGTTCACCCCCTCTATTTGTTCTGTTTACCATTATCATTAAAAGTGAAAGTAAAAGTAAAGAAAATGTCAAATTTTTTGTTGCCCCAAAAAAGTAATAGTGGAGAAATCTTCCATTGGGGGCACTAGTTCTGGGGGCCCCCAAAGAATTCCCATAACTTGCAAGGATTTCCTTTCACTTCCTGTTTGACTATGGGACAGGAAGTGAAAGAAAATCTCTGAAATAGGACACAGATGGTGACATAAAAAATATCAGACCGGACAGGAATTATAAACCCTCCCTTGCTCTATCCAAAATGAAAAAAATAAAAAGGTTTTCTATAGTTCTACTTTAAGTGTCAGGAAAATACCCCATCATTTATATCCACACAGGTAGCATTGATACTTTACCAATCAACATGGAAAGACAAATGTTATTGTCAGAAGAACAGGATGGGATGGAACTGAAGAATTGTCATGTATAAGTTACAAAATGTCTTCAACATTACAGAACAAGCTCAGTTCAATGTGACTGCTACTAGCTATACCATGACCTATATACAGTAAATTAGAATCTTTAGGTTCATTAATAAGATGCTGAAATTTGGTTAAATATATGTATGGTAGAACATTTGTACTTCAATAGACGATTCATGGTCACTAATAAAAACATGTAGCAAGGAGAATCCCCAGCAAGAACAAAGGAATACAGAACATAAGGCTTTATTGTACACTAGCAGCTCCTAAACTTGAGTTTAGGGGCTTTTTGTTGCTTTTTGCCAAAGCTCCTAAACTCAACTCCATAAAAGCCTGTATGTCCATGTACACAAAGACTTTTAGGATAGTTTAGGAGCGGTTCAAGCTCCCTCAACCTCCCTCTGCTGAACGTGGAAGAATCGTGTTCAGGATAAGAACGTTTTGACCGCCTGATGCAAAATCTTGGCGCGATTTTGCCGCAGGTGGTCATAATCGCCTATGTGTACGTAAAGCCTAACACAGGTTCTCTACTGGATCCAAAATTAAATCCCCAAAAAATGGGCCTTGCCTCTTTCCAGGGATATCGACTCCTTTAAGTCCCTTCTCCTGCAAGACTCCCCACCTGATCATGTCCTTTCAGCAGTCTACAAGGTTCTCTTGGCAAAACTTCATCCTGACACTCCAAAATAGAATGTTTTAAAACTTGGCAGACTGCCCAGACTTTGACTTTTGGCGGCAGAGAGAAAATTCTCTGCATACCAAAGATCGGAAAATCCTTTGTCAAGATCGCAACTGGGGGAAAAAAAATTGCGATAACTATTCTTGACGATTAATCGTGCAGCTCTATTTTAAACCTAAAACTGCACTTTTGTACCCCTATTCCATGGGTACCCCCTGCTGAGCAGTTCCCCTGGTGGCGTTCGACACCTTTCAACAGCTTCTGTAATCCTGATATCTGGGTACATCTAACTTTAAACCCAGCATTATGTATCTTATGTTCTGTATGGGGTGTCAGAGTATCTAGAGCCCTTTTTATGGTGCACGTTTATTTATATATTTTTTTGTATATACATTTTTTATTGTATATGTTTTTGCTACCATGTACAATACATTTGTACCTTTGTATACTGTTTTGTTATTGAAAACTTTAATAAACTAAGAATGAACACAAAAAAGGGCCTTGAGTTCATCTTCAAAATCATAAAAGCACACACTCCCGAAATGTTTGCCCAATTAAATGTGAATGGTCAGGAATTGTTTGTTTATGCGGATCAAGCAGTAATCAGCCTTCACGGGTCCTATAAAGGCCGTTATTTCTAAGAAAAATGGCAACAAGGTTTTTGAAAGAGGATAGAATTACTATAATGACATCACCACTTACTTTCTGAAAAAGTTCAGATTTAGGGACGGACATCATTTTAGTCAACATTTCATCAACACCGCCAACTGTTTTTTCAAAGGCCAAAAGATAATCATGGATCTCTGAAGGGTATTCTTCTGAATTCAGGTCCTCGACAGCCATTTTGTCCTATGGGAAAAAAGGAATAAAACACAGACAGATCCATTTTTGTTTCCCAAACTCAAATAACATGAACCTTTTTGTCATCACATACTACAAACCCTAATAAACTCTCTCTCATAAATATAACCAATCTATATTATTAGCTTTCACAGCCAAAATCAACACTAATTGACAAGCTGCTACAATATTTTAGGTCTTTGAGTGATTTTTTTCCAAGCAGTTGAACACCTAATTTAACCACCTGAAGCATTACAGCTGTATGTGTTAGCGGTTCACTAAGAAAGTTATTTAAAAAATAAATTCACCAGGCTACGCTAAACTAACACAAACAAACTAAGGAAAAAAAATGCTCTAAACTGGCACAGCCAATGCCAAAGTCAACATCATCGCGGCACGTTCACACCGATAAAGGCTGCCAGAGAAACAGACCTCACACACATAGCCCAGATGCCCGGAGGGTAATCCTGTTCTTAATCCTTTAAAATGATTGTATTAGGAGAGGGAGAGGCTGGTAAGAAATACTGTTGAGATACTATAACAGGATGAGACTGGAACAAATTGAGAAAGACTCATCACGTACACAACTAGCAAGTGCGCACTTTTCATTTGTTGTAATAACAACGTAAGAGAATGGCACAAATCCAGTTGGCAGAAACGGGAGAAAATTTGCATTCTGCAGATTCTCCAAATGGCAGGAAGGTCTTCTTCTATTTAAATAAATTCTTCTTTAGTAAGGTGGGTTGACAACTTAAAATATACTTCGGGAATGTTGAGCAATGGGTCACTAAAAAAGAAAGCAAAATGCTAATCTTGTACACTTTGTCTTTTTCAAATGATATTAATACCTTGACTTTAAAGCGGATTTCCTATATAAATAATAAAACGCATGAGCTGTTTTTAACATTGCTGCATCACAGATAAATTCCCCAGCCACAGTCCCCAATCACCAAGATATTGTTATATTGTTGATAACGTTCTTAAAGCGGAGTTCCACCCTAAAAGTGGAAATTCCGCTCATCGGATTCCTCCCCCCCCTCCGGTGCCACAATTGGCACCTTTTGGGGGGGAGAGACAGGATACCTGTCAAAGACAGGTATCCTTTCCCACTTCCTGGAGTGACGTCACCGCGGGGCTCCCTCCTTCTCCCCTGGCTGCCGGGATAATAAAAGAGAGGAGCGGGGCCTCGCGCATGCGCAGTAAGGTTCCCGGCATGAAGCCAAAAGGCTTCACTGCCGGGTTCCCTTGCCCGCAATGGCGACGGCAGCACCCAACAGCTGATGTGAAACATCAGCTGCGGTGCCGACATCGAGGGACACCAGGACAGGCAAGTCTCCATTTATTAAAATCCAGCAGCTGCAGTATGTGTAGCTGCTGGCTTTTAATTTAATTAAATTTTTTTGCCTGGGGTTGCCTGGAACACCCCTTTAAATTTTGTGAGAATGCACTTTACCATGCAGCAGCACAGAAGGCTGCAGGAAAGCCAAGTGACATCCTCAGCACCTACCCGAGTGGGTCAAAAGTCAGGAATATGCTATAGGCTTCTTCCTTTTAACTGAAAATCCTTTTGTTTTAGCGATCAATTTTATATGGGATTAAATAGAGGTTAGGTGTTTTTTTTGTTGAAGGTTGCTTTAAAGATGAATTCCAGGCATGGTATATGGTCTCTAGAACACACAGGTTCCAAAAGACTGCGGAACCATTTACAAAGTGCAGCACAACTCACGCTTGCACAGTTAGGAAACCAGCTGTAAAACCAGAAAGATTTCACTACCGGTTTCCCTTACCCAAGATGCCCAGCATCTGCACACAAAACTGATTGAAGAATCGGCTCGGGTGAGGACATCGCTGGATCCCTGGACAGGTAAGTGGCCTTATATTAAAAGTCAGCAGCTACAGTATTTGTAGCTGCTGACTTAAAAATTTTTGGTGGGAGAGTGGAGCTCCTCTTTAGGGCTGGGTTCACACGTATGTGAAATGGATGCAGGTTTCTCCGCATCCAATTTGCATGACAGGAGAGTGTGACCGTCCCTTAATGGAGCCGATTCACAAAGCCCCCTGGGGTGGCCATGGTCCGCATTTAAAAAGAGCCCTGTGCATCTTTGGTTCCGATTCAGGTGCAAAGGGGAGAGGAGCGACGCTCCGGGCGGCCGCGTCGCTGGACAGTGGAGCAGGTAAGGGTCGGTTTATTAAAAGCCAGAAGCTAATAGAAAATATGTAACGTTCTGGGGGTTCCAGTAACTTTATGACCAAAAAATAGGATTTTTATAACAGCTTACCTGTAAAATCCTTTTCTTGGAGTACATCACGGGACACAGAGCGGCATAGTCATTACTATGTGGGTTATATAGTTTACCTTCAGGTGCTGGCACCTCAGTTTTGTAGCAAAGCAATAAGTGTCCCCCAAAAGAGGGGTGGGAGCTCTGTGTCCCGTGATGTACTCCAAGAAAAGGATTTTACAGGTAAGCTGTTATAAAAATCCTATTTTCTTTCTCGTACATCATGGGACACAGAGCGGCATAGTCATTACTATGTGGGACGTCCCAAAGCAATGCCCAATGAGGGGGGGGATACACCATACATAAGCTGAGCGCTATCAGACATGAGGATCTTTTGCGGCCTGCAACACACTGCGCCCAAAGGCGACATCCTCCTGACTTCTAACGTCCACCTGGTAGAACCTAGTAAACGTGTGTACTGAAGACCATGTTGCGGCCTTACAGATTTGAGCCAGGGAGGCCTGGTGATGCACTGCCCATGAAGTTCCAACTGCTCTCGTGGAGTGCGCCCTAACTTTGAATGGAGGCGGTCTCCTTCTCAAGCCATAGGCTTGCATAACGACCTGTCGAATCCACTTAACTAAAGTAGATTTTGACGCTGCCTGACCCTTTCTGGGGCCTTCCGGCAGAATAAACAAAGTATCCGTTCTGCGAATCTGAGCAGTGGCTTTTAGATAAGCTTTAACTGCTCTTACTACATCCAAAGAATGTAATAACTTTTCCTCTACTGAACTAGGTTTGGGGAAAAATGGGATTTTTATAACAGCTTACCTGTAAAATCCTTTTCTTGGAGTACATCACGGGACACAGAGCGACTTAGTCATTACTAATGGGTTATATAGTTTACCTTCAGGTGCTGGCACTGGCAACTTCCAAACCGGAAGTACCCTCCCCTATATAAGCCCCTCCCATCCGGGAGCACCTCAGTTTTGTAGCAAAGCAATAAGTGTCCCAAAAAGAGGGGTGGGAGCTCTGTGTCCCATGATGTACTCCAAGAAAAGGATTTTACAGGTAAGCTGTTATAAAAATCCCTTTTTCTTTTTCGTACATCACGGGACACAGAGCGACTTAGTCATTACTAATGGGACGTCCCAAAGCAATGCCAAATGAGGGGAGGGATACATAAGCTGGGCGCCATCAGGCATGAGGATCTTTTGCGGCCTGCAACACACTGCGCCCAAAGGCGACATCCTCCTGACTTCTAACGTCTACCTGGTAGAATCTAGTAAACGTGTGTACCGAAGACCATGTTGCGGCCTTACATACTTGAGCCAGGGAGGCCTGGTGATGCACTGCCCATGAAGTTCCAACTGCCCTTGTGGAGTGCGCCCTAACTTTGAACGGAGGCGGTCTCTTTCTCAAGCCATAGGCTTGTATTATGACCTGTCGAATCCACTTGGCTAAAGTAGATTTTGATGCTGCCTGACCCTTTCTAGGGCCTTCCGGCAGAATAAACAAAGTATCCGTTCTGCGAATCTGAGCAGTGGCTTTTAGATAAGCTTTAACTGCTCTTACTACATCCAAAGAATGTAATAACTTTTCCTCTACCGAGCTAGGTTTGGGGAAAAAAGAAAGAAGAACCACATCTTGGTTCAAATGAAACCTCGATACCACCTTGGGAAGAAAGGCTGGATGAGGACGTAATACTACTTTGTCCTTATGGACAACCAGATATGGCTCCTTACAGGACAAGGCGGCTAATTCCGATACTCTTTTAGCCGAACAAATGGCTACTAAGAAAATCAATTTCCTGGTGAGAAGAACCAAGGAAATGTGTTGCAATGGTTCAAACGGTTGTTTCTGTAGAACCGACAGAACCAGGTTTAAGTCCCATGGACATATGGGAATACTAACCGGAGGGCTAATACGCATCACTCCTTGTATGAAAGCTTTGACTAGTAAATGCGAAGCCAAGGGCCTTTGAAAAAATATTGACAAGGCCGAAATCTGACCCTTGATAGTACTCAAGGCCAGCTTCCTATCTATAGCCCACTGTAGGAAGTCCAAAATCCTACCTATCACGTACTTACGTGGATGCCATTTCTTGGCCTCACACCACGTAATGTACGCCTTCCAGATCCTATAATAGATCTGCCTGGATACCGGCTTCCTGGCATTGATCATGGTAGATACCACAGAATTAGAGAGCCCTCTCTTTTTCAGAATGTGGGCTTCAATAGCCAGGCCGTCAAACCTAGGGCTGGTAAGGAAGGGTGGTATATCGGTCCTTGCAACAGCAGGTCCGGACGATGTGGGAGGGTCCAAGGACTCCTCACTGACATTTTTACAATCTCCGCGTACCATGCCCTTCAGGGCCACGCTGGAGCCACCAGAATCACTGGTTTCTTTTCTACCCTGATTCTGCGGAGTAATCGCAGTAACAATTGTGGCGGTGGGAATGCATATATCAGCTTGAACTGATCCCAAGGGAACACTAGGGCATCCGAGCCGCAAGCTAGGGGATCCCTTGTGCGAGACACAAATCTGTCCACCTTTGCGTTGAATCTGGATGCTAGCAGATCTACATCCGGTGTTCCCCACCGCTGGCATATTGCCTGGAAAACCTCGGGGTGAAGAGACCATTCCCCCGGGCATAATTGTTGGTGACTTAAAAAGTCCGCTCTCCAATTTTCCACTCCTGGGATGAAAACCGCGGATATGGCTGGGACATATCTTTCTGCCCACTCCAGGATGCAATTTGCTTCCCTCTGGGCTGCACGACTCCTGGTGCCACCCTGGTGATTGATATATGCCACTGCTGTGGCATTGTCTGATTGAATTCTGACAGGGGACCCTTGGAGTTTGGATGTCCATGCTACTAGGGCATACCGGGCTGCTCGTATCTCTAAGAGATTGATGGGCAGGGCCTTTTCTGCTTCTGACCACTTGCCCTGGAGAGACCATTGCTCCAGTACTGCCCCCCAGCCTATGAGGCTGGCATCTGTAGTGACCACCTTCCAAGAAACCGGACTGAAGGGTTTCCCTTTTTCCAGATTCTGGGGCACCAACCACCAATGGAGGCTCTTGCGAACGGAAGGGGACAGGGACATTGGTAAGTCTAAAGCCTGAACTTTTTTGTTCCAGGCTGACAGTATGGCCCTTTGCAAATTCCTTGAATGGAATTGACCGTAGGGTACCGCTTTGAATGAAGCCACCATTTTTCCCAGCAGCCTCATGCACAGGCGTATGGATGGTTTTCTTTTTGTACCCACTAAGTGGGTCAAATCTTTTAAAGACGACACCTTCTCTGGAGGTAAGAAAATCTTTCTCTGATTTGAATCCAGCCTTAGCCCTAAGTATTCCAGACTTTTGACTGGTCTTAGAGCTGACTTGTCCCGGTTGATAATCCAACCGTGATATTCCAGATACTTGATTGTCTTGTGAATAGCTACTTCCAGCTTTTCCACTGAGTGGTCTATTAGTAGCAGGTCGTCTAGATATGCCATTATCGTTACACCTTGTGTTCTTAGATTGGCCAATAGTGGGGCCAGAACCTTTGTGAACACTCGTGGTGCTGTGGCCAGACCGAAAGGTAAGGCTCTGAACTGAAAATGGCGCCCTTCTACTGCAAAGCGTAGAAATTTCTGGTGGGCCGGAAAGATGGGAATATGCAGATAAGCATCCCTTATGTCGATCGAGGCTAACCATTCCTGCCCTTGTAGGGCGGTGGCCACCGATCGGATCGACTCCATCCGAAAAGTCCTGATATTTAGGAACTTGTTTAGCCCTTTTAGATTTAATATGGGCCTCACGTCCCCATTTGGTTTGGGGACTGTGAAAAGGTTCGAGTAAAACCCGAATCCGCTTTCTTCCAGGGGAACCTTCATGATTACACCTTGGAGCAATAGTTGTTCTAGTGCCAGAAGGAGGGATCCTCTCTTCTGGGGATCTCTTGGCACGTTTGACCTCATAAATTGGGCAGGAGGAGTGCCTTTTAACTCCAGCTTGTATCCCAGACTTACTGCGGAGAGCACCCATCTGTCTCTGATGGTGTCCCGCCAGGTCTCTGTGAACAACTGAAGCCTTCCCCTCACCCGATTGAGTGGGGGCAACGCTTCATGACTTGGGGGGAGGTTTTGTACCTCTCTTGATCCAGGGCTTTTTGTTACCCTGTGATTGTCCCTGATTTCTGCCCCCTGAATTTGACCGCGGAGGCCGTCGGAACTGCTTCACAGCCGATGTGCCCGGGACTGGAGAAGTAGGCCTCTTAAAAGAAGGACTTCTACTCTTGTTCTTAACCGGTAAGAGTGAACTTTTACCGGCAGAAATTTTCTGGATATATTTGTCCAGATCTTCTCCAAATAAGCGTTCTCCATGAAATGGGAAGCTAACCAACAGTTTCTTACAGGGAGCTTCAGCAGACCAGTTTTTGAGCCACAGAAGCCTACGCATATGTACTACAGACAGCGTAAAGCGGGAGGCCTGTTGGATTGTATCCTTTATGGCATCCACCGCAAAACACAAGGCTCTAGGCAGGTCAGCTAGGGCAAGAGCCTGCTGATCTGGTAAGTCCCTTAAGACTTGTTTCAACTGATCTTTCACTGCTTGGCAGACTCCAATCGCTGCTACCGCAGGTTGTGTCACCATGCTTGCTGTAGAGAAAGCAGATTTTAATAAAGACTCCAATTTTTTATCTATTGGGTCTTTGAACATTGGAACATTATCTACTGGGCATGTCAGTGATTTGTTCACAGAAGAGATGGCTGCGTCCACTGTAGGGACCCTCCATTTTTTTATGAACTTATCCTCCATGGGATAGATCACCGGAAATCTCTTGGGGGGAGCAAATATTTTATCAGGATGCTCCCAATCCTGGTAAATAAGCCCTTCTAATAAAGGGTGGATTGGGAAGGAACAGACAGCCTGGGGAGCTTTTAGCGACCCCAGCGAGGAAACCGTAGTGGATGGTGGTTCCGCCAGAGGCATTTTAAATGCTGATCGGACCATGTTAGTCAGAGACTGAACCCATAATCTTTCAGCCTGAGATGCTGAGAAAGGTTCTTCCACTGTTGATTCCTCCATAACTGAATCAACCTCATCCTGATCCCCTTCAGGTAGGTCGATCTCTGTGTGGGGCTGTTCCTCCACTAACAGGCACTCTGAAGGAGGAGACGGAGATCGGACGCGCTTTCCCTGTGACAGGGAAGCAGCGATCAATGCTGTTAATCTCTCTTCCAATCCTCCCAGAGTTGAGGATAAAACCTCCTCTGTTATATATACAGGAGCAGGTGGACTGGGGACAGCCGCAGCACCAGGCACTCCTGCGGGGTTTCTACGGCTACTGACCTCTGAATTCTCAGGGGAGATTGGTGCAGTACAAGCATGCCCAATATCCTCAGAGCCCGATGGAGACCCCTTTGGCTTCCTGGAAGACTTATTTCCGGAGCGTCTGGACGACATATCCTTTAAGCACAAAGCTGAGGTATTCCCGTCGTCATACACCAATTTTGCTGGTAATAGTCTAACAGAGTTGCTGCTATATACCAGCTGGTGTCCACTAAAGTGCCTTTCTATGGGGATGCCTGCATCAACCGCCTCTGTGTGCCACTGTTTGTTGCTAGCTCTGTTTGCATCCAGCTGACACTTGTACTGTGTCTTTATACAAGCTGGGACGCCTGCACATGCGCAGAAGCGCCGTGGCGCGCATCGAGCGTCATCCACCCGCCCCGCCCCTTTTTTTTCATAGGAGGCGCGTGCACGCGCCCGCACGCGCGCCCGTGCGCCATTGGCGCCCTTTTCGAAAATCAAACAGGGACTAGGAGCCAGGGCCCTTTTTGCCGGAGGGCCTGTGCGGTGGATGAGCGCAGCAACAGGGCAGAGGAAGTGGATTCCCACAGAGAAACTTACCAACTGCCTGGATCTTTTGACTTGAGAAAACCAAAGATCCACATGACAAGAAAAATGGACCACAGTGGCCTCTAGTGGTTTAACACAGGTACCGCGGTCCTCTCTTTTTTTTTTTTTTCTTGACTACTATTAAAATTTTACATTTTCAGTAGTTACAGGCATACACAGATATTAGCGGGAATACCGTTAGGTAACAGACAGAAAGACAAATTAGGCTTGGGGGTCCCCCAATAGAACCAAGTTCCTGGGGGCCCCCACTTACCTGATCCCCGCCGCAGGACTCTGTTTGGTCCACAGAAGCCCAAACTTCACCTATCACGGCAGGCATTGTAATTAAACCTTCAGGGACCGGGTTCCCAAGGATTCCACTCCCCTGGACCTGTATAGCACCCTGCACAGACAACATCTTGGTCGTGGGTATGACCAGAGCTCTGGATCCCAGGGTCCAGCCCTCCTAAGAGAGGCATTACAGGCAAAACCTTGCTCTTCTGCTGCAAGGCCCGGGTACCGACCGTTTAGCTATGAAGCTTTTTTGGTGGGATCCGGAACAACTTACTAAGGCCCAAAAGAACCTGTACGCAAGCCCAGTGAAAACACATGTTACTCTTTGGCCAACACCTTAGACACTGGCAAAAAACTGAGGTGCTCCCGGATGGGAGGGGCTTATATAGGGGAGGGTACTTCCGGTTTGGAAGTTGCCAGTGCCAGCACCTGAAGGTAAACTATATAACCCATTAGTAATGACTAAGTCGCTCTGTGTCCCGTGATGTACGAAAAAGAAAAAGAAGGAAGAACCACATCTTGGTTCAAATGAAACCTCTATACCACCTTAGGAAGAAAGGCTGGATGAGGACGTAACACTACTCTGTCCTTATGGATAACCAGATATGGCTCCCTACAGGACATAGCGGCTAATTCCGACACTCTTTTAGCCGAACAAATGGCTACTAGAAAAATCAATTTCCTGGTGAGAAGAACCAGGGAAATATGCTGTAATGGTTCAAATGGTTGCTTCTGTAGAACCGACAGAACCAGGTTTAAGTCCCATGGACATATGGGAATATTAACCGGAGGGCTAATACGCATCACTCCTTGTATAAAGGCTTTGACTAGTGAATGCGAAGCCAAGGGCCTCTGAAAAAATATTGACAAGGCCGAAATCTGACCCTTGATAGTACTCAAGGCAAGCTTCCTATCTACAGCCCACTGTAGGAAGTCCAGAATCCTACCTATTACGTACTTACGTGGATGCCATTTCTTGGCCTCACACCAGGCGATGTACGCCTTCCAGATTCTATAGTAGATCTGCCTGGATACCGGCTTCCTGGCATTGATCATGGTAGATACCACAGGATTAGAGAGACCTCTCTTTTTTAGAATGTGGGCTTCAATAGCCAGGCCGTCAAACCTAGGGCTGGTAAGGAAGGGTGGTATATCGGTCCTTGCGAAAGCAGGTCCGGACGATGTGGGAGGGTCCAAGGACTCCCCACAGACATTTTTACAATCTCCGCGTACCATGCTCTTCGGGGCCACGCTGGAGCCACCAGAATCACTGGTTTCTTTTCTACCCTGATTCTGCGGAGTAATCGAGGTAACAATCGTGGCGGTGGGAATGCATATATCAGCTTGAACTGGTCCCAAGGGAACACTAGGGCATCCGAGCCGCAAGCTAGGGGATCCCTTGTCCGAGAGACAAACCTGTCCACCTTTGCGTTGAATCTGGATGCTAGCAGATCTACATCCGGTGTTCCCCACCGCTGACATATTGTCCGGAAATCCTTGGGATGAAGGGACCATTCCCCTGGGCATAATTGTTGGCGACTTAGAAAGTCCGCCTTCCAATTCTCCACTCCTGGAATGAATACTGCGGATATGGCTGGGACATATCTTTCTGCCCATTTCAGGGTGCAATTCACTAACCTCTGGGCTGCACAACTCCTGGTGCCACCCTGATGATTGATATATGCCACTGCCGTGGCATTGTCTGATTGAATTCTGACAGGGGACCCTTGGAGTTTGGATGTCCATGCTACTAGGGCATACCGGGCTGCTCGTATCTCTAAGAGATTGATGGGCAGGGCCTTTTCTGCATCCGACCACCTGCCCTGGAGAGACCATTGCTCCAGTACTGCTCCCCAGCCTATAAGGCTGGCATCTGTAGTGACCACCTTCCAAGAAATCGGACTGAAGGATTTCCCTTTTTCCAGATTCTGGGGAACCAACCACCAACGGAGGCTCTTGCGCACGGAAGGGGACAAGGACATTGGTAAGTCTAGGGCCTGAACTTTTTTGTTCCAGGCTGACAGTATGGCCCTTTGCAAATTCCTTGAATGGAATTGACCGTAGGGTACTGCTTCGAATGATGCCACCATTTTTCCCCAGCAGCCTCATGCACAGGCGTATGGATGGCTGTCTTTTTGTACCCACTAGGTGGATCAAATCTCTCAAAGACGACACCTTTTCTTGAGGCAAGAAAATTTTTCTCTGGTCTGAATCCAGCCTTAGCCCCAAGTATTCCAGACTTTTGACTGGTTTTAGGGCTGATTTGTCTCGGTTGATAATCCAACCGTGAGATTCCAGATACTCGATTGTCTCGTGAACAACCACTTCTAGTTTTTCCACTGAGTGGTCTATCAGCAACAAGTCGTCTAGATATGCCATTATCGTTACACCTCGTGTTCTTAGATTGGCCAATAATGGGGCCAGAATTTTTGTGAACACGCGTGGTGCTGTGGCCAGACCGAAGGGTAAGGCTCTGAACTGAAAATGGCGCCCTTCTACTGCAAAGCGTAGAAATTTTTGGTGGACTGGAAAGATGGGAATGTGCAAATAAGCATCTTTGATGTCGATCGAGGCTAACCATTCCTCCCCTTGTAGGGCAGTGGCCACCGATCGGATCGACTCCATCCGGAAAGTCCTGATAAGTAGGAATTTGTTTAGCCCTTTTAGATTTAATATGGGCCTCACGTCCCCGTTTGGCTTCGGGACTGTAAAGAGGTTTGAGTAAAACCCGAACCCCCATTCTTCTAGGGGAACCTCCATAATTACTGCTTGGAGCAATAGTTGTTCTAGTGCCAACAGGAGGGATCCTCTCTTCCGGGGATCCCTTGGCACGTTTGACCTTATAAAATGGGAAGGAGGGGAGTCTTTTAACTCCAATTTGTATCCCAGACTTACTGCGGAGAGCACCCATCTGTCTCTGATCGTGTCCCGCCAGGTCTCTGAACAACTGAAGTCTTCCCCCCACCCGATTGAGTGGGGGCAACCCTTCATGCATTTGACTTTGGGGGAGGTTTTGTACCTCTCCTGACCCAGGGCTTCTTGTTACCCTGCGATTGTCCCTGATTTTTACCCCCGGGATTTGACAGAGGAGGCCGTCGGAACTGTTTCACAGCCGATGTCCTAGGGACTGGAGAAGCAGGCCTCTTAAAAGAGGGACCTCTAACTCTGTTTTTAACCGGCAAGAGTGTACTTTTACCGCTGGAAATTTTCTGGATATATTTGTCCAGGTCTTCCCCGAATAAGCGTTCACCATGAAATGGGAAGCTGACCAGCAATTTTTTACAGGGGGCTTCAGCAGACCAGTTTTTGAGCCATAGAAGCCTGCGCATATGTACTACAGACAGCGTAAGGCGGGAGGCCTGATGGATTGAATCCTTTATAGCGTCAACCGCAAAGCATAAGGCTCTAGGTAGATCAGCTAGGGCAAGGGCCTGCTGATCTGGCAAGTCCCTTAAGACCTGTTTCAACTGATCCTTCACTGCTTGGCAGACCCCAATAGCTGCCACTGCTGGTTGTGTCACCAAGCCTGCTGTAGCAAAAGCAGATTTTAATAAGGACTCTAATTTTTTATCTATTGGGTCCTTGAACATTTGGACATTATCCACTGGACATGTCAGTGATTTATTCACACAAGAGATGGCTGCGTCCACTGTAGGGACCCTCCATTTTTTGATGAACTTATCCTCCATGGGATAGACCACCTGAAATCTCTTGGGAGGAGTAAATATTTTATCAGGATGTTCCCAATCCTGGTAAATGAGCCCTTCCAGTAAAGGATGGATTGGAAAGGAACAAACAGTCTGGGGAGCTTTTAGCGACCCCAACGAGGAGACAGAAGTGGATGATGGCTCCGCAAGGGGCATTTTAAATGCTGATCGGACCATGTTAGTCAGGGACTGAACCCATAATCTTTCAGCATGTGATGCTGAGAATGGCTCTTCCACTGTTGATTCCTCTACAACAGAATCAACCTCATCCTGATCCCCTTCAGGTAGGTCGATCCCTGTATGGGACTGTTGCTCTGCTAACAGGTACTCTGAGGGAGGAGACGGAGATCGGGGGCGCTTTCCCTCTGACAGGGAAGCAGCGATCAATGTTGACAATCTCTCTTCCAGCCCTCCGAGAGCTGAGGAAAAAACCTCCTCTGTTACATACACAGGAGCAGGTGAACTGAGGACAGCCACAGTACCAGGTACTCCTGAGGGTGCTCTACGGTCACTAACCTCTGATTCTTCAGGGGAGATTGGTGCAGCCGAAGCATGCCCAAGATCCTCAGAGCCCGATGGAGACCCCCTATGCTTCCTGGGATTTTTAGTCCTGGAGTTTTTAGACGGCATATTCCTAAGCCCAAAGCTGAGGTATTCCAGCCGAAATACACCATTTACTGACAATAGTCTAGCACAATTGCTGCTATATAAACAGTTGGTGTCTACTAATGTGCCTTTCTATGGGGATGCCTGCATCAACCGCTTGCTGTATGCCTTTTTTTAAATGTTGCCAGCTCTGTCTCTGCACTCCATAGCCAGCTCACAACACATAATTGTGCCTTTTAACATGCTGGGACGCCCGCACATGCGCAGAAGCGCTGCGGCGCGCACAGAGCGTCATCCACCAAGCTCCGCCCCCTTTTCCAGCTCACCTCTATATATAGAGGCGCGTGCACGCGCACGTGCGCCTTCGGCGCTCTTTTTGAAAAAGGAAACTAGGGACAGGAGAACAGGGCCCTTTTGCCGCAGGCCGGGGGATGGACGAGCATTGCAACATGGCAGAGGAAGCAGTTTCCCCACAAGAGAACTCACCATCTGCCTGGACTTGACTCTGATGAAAAGAAAAAGTCCACATGACAAGAAACGTTCCACAGCGGCCTCTAGTGGATTAACACAGGTACCGCGGTCTGTCTATATATTTTTTTTTTTTCTTGACCACTATTAAAATTATTACATTTTTTAGTAGTTACAGGCATGCACAGATATTTAGCGGGAATACCGTTAGGTAACAGGCAGAAAGACATATTAGGCTTGGGGGTCCCCTAATAGAACCAAGTTCCTGGGGGGCCCCCACTTACCTTTTCCCCGCCGCAGGACTCTGTTTGGTCCACAGAAGCCCAAACTTCACCTCTCACGGCAGGCATTGTAATTAAACCTTCAGGGACCGGGTTCCCAAGGATTCCACTCCCATGGACCTGTATAGCACCCTGCACAGAAAGCATCTTGGTCGTGGGTATGACCAGAGCTCTGGATCCCAGGGTCCAGCTCTCCTAAGAGAAGCATTACAGGCAAAACCTTGCTCTTCTCTGCAAGGCCCGGTTACCGACCGTTTAGCTATGAAGCTTTTTTTGGTCGGATCCGGAATAGCTTACTGAGGCCCAAAAGAACCTGTACGCAAGCTCAGTGAAAAACACATGTTACTTCTTGGCCAACACCTTAGACACTGGCAAAAAACTGAGGTGCTCCCGGATGGGAGGGGCTTATATAGGGGAGGGTACTTCCAGTTTGGTAGTTGCCAGTGCCAGCACCTGAAGGTACACTATATAACCCACATAGTAATGACTATGCCGCTCTGTGTCCCGTGATGTACGAGAAAGAAATGCAGATTTTTACATGTGCGTGAAGAAATTTAAAAAATTGCACTAACGCTGAAGTGGTTAAATAAACTGAAAAAATTCTGGCTCTTCCAAACAAAAGTTCAGAAAGGTCACATTGCGTGTATTGTGCCAGTTTTATGTGCACTGGAGAAGAAAGCGTCCTTCATTGGTAGGCACTTTTCATTTGCCCAGGATATGGTTTAAATTAGACGAATAACCACATCAATGACACTGAACAATGACTGGCTGAGTGTACAGAAAGCAAACTAAAGGGTGACCCTCCTACTTGGCTGAGAAATCCATTGAGCAGGTTTTGGGCAGAGTGTCAAACCAAACTGTACAAATCTAATCTCAAAGCTCTCATCTGTGCATAGGATGAACCTACAAGAATCATCTCTGGCACTGAAGAGCTTTTAATCCACTGGAAGGAAAAATACTAATTGTGTATGTATGTATATATATATATATATATATATATATATATATATATATATATATACATATACATATATACACACACACACACACACACACACATATACATACACAATAAATATAAATATATATATATATATATATATATATATACACACACACACATTATCTCACAAAAGTGAGTACACCCCTCTCAGTTATTTGTAAATATTTTATTATCTCTTTTCATGTGACAACACTGAAGAAATTACGCTTTGCTACAATGTGAGTCTAGTGAGTAGAGTCTAGTGTAGTGAGTCTACAGCTTGTATAACAGTGTAAATTTGCTGTCCCCTCAAAATAACTCAACACACAGCCATTAATGTCTAAACCGCTGGCAACAAAGGAAAGTACACCCCTAAGTGAAAATGTCCAAATTGGGCCCAAAGTGTCAATATTTTGTGTGGCCACCATTATTTTCCAGCACTGCCTTAACCCTCTTGGACATGGAGTTCACCAGATCTTTACAGGTTACCACTGGAGTCCTCTTCCACTCCTCCATGACGACATCACAGAGCTGGTGGATGTTAAAGACCTTGCGCTCCTCCACCTTCCCTTTGAGGATGCCCCACAGATGCTCAATAGGGTTTAGGTCTGGAGACATGCTTGGACAGTCCATCACTTTTACCCTCAGCTTCTTTAGCAAGGCAGTGGTCATCTTGGAGGTGTGTTTGGGGTCGTTATGTTGGAATACTGCCCAGCGGCCCAGTCTCCGAAGGGAGGGGATTATGTTCGGCTTCAGTATGTCACAGTACATGTTGCCATTCATGGTTCCCTAAATGAACTGTAGTTCCTGAGTACCGGCAGCACTCATACAGCCCCAGACCATGACACTCCCACCACCATGCTTGACTGTAGGCAAGTTTATCTTAGTCTCATCCGACCACAGGACATGGTTCGAGTAATCCATATCCTTATAAGTGAAAGGCCTCACGCTACGGAGTAGCAAAGAGTGCTTAATAATAAAGTTTAGGGTGTGTAGTGGTAGGGGGCACTGTGTGTATTAATTTATGTTAAATTATAACAATACTTTTACATAAAAACTTAACTTTTTAGTTAAAGAGGTCATGGTGGTCTGGCGAGTAGGCAATTTACTCACATCCACTGGGTGATCTACATGAAGCTTGCTACTGGTGATGGTCTTAAGAATTGAAGTTGCACCAAAAAAGATTTATGGACTTTTTTTCTGATGCAATGCTTTGAATCACTGTCATTAACAAATTTTAGCACTGAGTTATTAGGGTTTATGAATTGTGTATTATATTACTAATTAAGCACCATGCACTTTAATTAGTTTATGTAAAAGTATTGTTATACAGTGGAACCTCGGATTGCGAGTAACGTGGTTAACGAGCATTTCGCAATACGAGCACTGTATTTTGAAAAATCCTAACTCGGTTTGCGAGTGATGTCTCGCAAAACGAGCAGGATTCAGGCCAAAGCGGTGTGCAGTACCGCGTTTGGCCTGATGTGGGGGGGCGTCGTTCGGAAGTGCTCGGAAAGATTTGTAAATACTACGTTCCCAAGCTTTTCCGAGGTCAGCCGAGCTGTCCTCTGTCCTTTCTGGCTGTTTCCAAGGCTCTCTGGCGCCCCCAGCCTCTGGCCACATGCGGTATTGCATGCCATTGAAGTCAATGCAGATTTTTTTTTTTCGTTTCCATTGACTTCAATGGGGAAACTCGCTTTGATATGCGAGTACTTTGGATTACGAGCATTCTCCTGGAACGGATTATGCTCGTAATCCGAGGTTCCACTGTAATTGAACATTAATTACCACACACAGCGCCCCTCTACCACTACACACCCCAAATCCATGTCCTTAGTCTGCTTGTCTTCAGCAAACTGTTTGTGGACTTTCTTGTGCATCATCTTTAGAAGAGGCTTCTCTCTGGGTTGAAAGCCATGCAGACCAATTTGATGCAGTGTGTGGCGTATGGTCTGAGCACTGACAGGCTGACCCCCCCCCACCCCTTCAACCTTTGCAGCAATGCTGGCAGCATTCATACGTCGATTTCCCAAAGACAACCTCTGGATATGACTCTGAGCACGTGCACTCAACTTCTTTGGTCGACCATGGCGAGGCCTGTTCTGAGTGAAACCTGTCCTGTTAAACCGCTGTATGGTCTTGGCCACCATGCTGCAGCTCAGTTTCAGGGTCTTGGCAATCTTCTTATAGCCTAGGTCACCTTTATTTAGAGCAACAATTTTTTCAGATCCTCAGAGAGTTCTTTGCCATGAGGTGCCATGTTGAACTTCCAGTGACCAGTATGAGAGAGTGAGAGTGATAACACCAATTTTAACACACCTGAGACCTTGTAACACTAACGAGTCACATGACACCGGGGAGGCCAATTGGGCCCAATTTGGACATTTTCACTCAGGGGTGTACTCACTTTTGTTGCCAGCATTTTAGACATTAATGGCTGTGTTGAGTTATTTTGAGGGGACAGCAAATTTACACTGTTATACAAACTGTACACTCACTACTTTACATTGCCACAAAGTGTAATTTCTTCAGTGTTATCACATGAAAAGATAAAGTAAAATAGTTTCCAAAATGTGAGGGGTGTACTCACTTTTGTGAGATACTGTATAGATAAAATATACAGAGCTTGGCGATAGAAAGGCATACAATAAAAAAAAAATATATATGTCGCTATACGTAGAAGAATAAGTTGATAATAGGATTTTTGTACTCACCGTAAAATCCGTTTCTCTGGCATCCATGGACTGACACAGCGTGTCTTATACACCTTTACACGTGGGTTATGTCCCTGCTTGCAGGAGAAGACCTAGGCAGAATGTGAGATGTTATACATACATTCTAAACAGCCAGAGCTGAACAGCCCCGCCCAGGGGGGCGGTCCCTCCGGGCATAACCCTCCCACTGCAGTCAGCAGACCTCAGTTCGTAACAAAGCAGTACAAACTTAAAAAGAAGGGTGGGTGCTGTGTCAGTCCATGGATGCCAGAGAAACGGATTTTACGGTGAGTACAAAAATCCTATTTTCTCTTGTCATCCATGGACTGACACAGCGTGTCTTATACACCTTTACACGTGGGATGTCCCAAAGCAGTGTCAAGAGGGATGGGAGCAGTATAAATGGAAAACCAAAAACTTCCAAACAAGGCAGAGCTCCTCAACGGGGGAGTTGCAACATCAAACAGCGGCCTGCAACACCTTGCGGCCGAAGGAAGCATCCGAAGATGCAGCCACATCAACCTTATAAAACTTAGAAAAGGTATGAACAGACGACCAGGTCGCCGCCTTGCACACTTGTGCAACCGACGCTTGATGTCGGAAAGCCCAGGAAGCACCAATTGCCCTGGTGGAATGTGCCGTAACCGGAAAGGGAGGCGCCCGCCCCTTGAGAGCATAAGCTTGAATGACGGTTTGTCTGATCCACCTAGAAATGGTGGCAGACGAAACCACTTGGCCCTGTTTTGGCCCAGAGACAGCCACAAATAGTGAGTCAGACTTCCGAATAGAAGCAGTAGCAGACAGGTACACCCGCAAGGCTCGTACCACATCCAAAGTGTGTAGCGCAAACTCTCTGGGATGCGATGGGTGAGGACACAAGGACGGGAGGACAATGTCCTCGTTTAAGTGGAAGGCCGAGACCACCTTTGGCAGAAAGGAAGGTCGCGGACGTAACACCGCCTTATCCTTATGGATGATCAAAAAGGGCGACTTGCAGGACAAGGCCGCCAACTCAGACACTCGTCTAATGGAAGTAATGGCCACCAAGAAGGCCACCTTCTGAGACAAAGTCAAGAGAGGAATATCTCTAATATTTTCAAAGGGAGGTTCCTGGAGGACCGAGAGCACCAAATTCAGATCCCACGGGCGGAGAGGAGGCTTGACAGGGGGGAGCACATGGCGAACCCCCTGCACAAAGGTGCTAACCAAGGGATGACCCGCCAGCGGTCGCTGAAAGAAGATGGCCAAGGCCGAAATCTGACCCTTAATGGTACTCAAAGCGAGCTTTTGGGTCACGCCACGCTGCAGAAAATGCAGGATTCTGGGAACGGAATACGTTCGTGGGCGCCAGTCCAGCTCTTCGCACATGGCGATGTAAGCTCTCCAAGTACGGTGATAGATCCTTCTGGAGGAAGACTTCCGTGCCCTTAACATGGTCGAAATGACCGAATCCGAGAGACCTCGGTCTCTCAGCACCTGGCTTTCAATAACCATGCCGTTAAAACCAGAGACTGTAAAGCAGGATGAAATATAGGACCTTGAGACAGAAGGTCCCCCCGTATCGGTAACCGCCAGGGAACGTCTGCGACGAGACGTACCAGATCGGCGTACCAGTGACGCCGAGGCCAATCCGGAGCAATGAGGATCACCGGAATTCCCTCGGTCGCTACCCTGCGGAGCAGGCGAGGGAGCAACTGCAGCGGAGGATAAACGTATATCAGGCGATACTGACCACATGGGGCCACCAACGCATCCGAGGCATCCGCCCAGGGATCCCTGGATCTGGCCACAAACCTCGACACCTTGCGATTGAGTCGAGAAGCCATCAGGTCCACATCCGGCGTGCCCCACCGTCTGCAAAGGAGTTGAAAGACCTCCGGGTGCAAGGACCACTCCCCCTGGTCCAGCGTCTGGCGACTTAGATAGTCCACCTGCCAATTGTCTACGCCCGGAATGTAGACGGCCGACAGAGCCGGCACGCTTCTTTCGGCCCACCTCAGGATGCGGGCGACCTCGGAAGCCGCAGCTGAGCTCCGAGTCCCCCCTTGATGGTTGACATACGCCACTGCTGTGGCGTTGTCCGATTGTATCCTGATGGAGTGACCCTGTAGTTTCTCCGACCATGAGGAGAGGCACAGTCTGATTGCCCGTATCTCCAGCACATTGATCGGTAAGAGGGCTTCGTCCGGAGTCCAAAGCCCTTGGGCCGACAGGACTCCCCAGACTCCCCCCCAGCCCGTCAGGCTGGCGTCCGTCGTGATCACCGTCCATTGGATGGGGAGGAACGACTTCCCGGACCGAAGAGCCGGGGACCTCAACCACCACGTCAGGGACGCCCTGACCAGGTGACTCACCTGGATCTGAAGATCCAAGGACAACTGGGATTTGTCCCAAGTGGACAAGATCTCTTTCTGTAAGGCCCTGGTGTGCGCTTGGGCATAAGGAACGGCCTCGAAGGAGGCCACCATGAGTCCCAGGACTCTCATGCAAAAGCGGATTGACGACCATTTTCGGGACGTCAGCACCCGTACTGCAGACTGAAGAGTCAGTAGTTTGTCTGGAGGTAGGAAGACTCTTGCTTCCAAGGAGTCCAGAATCAGACCTAGATACTCCAGACGCTGAGTAGGGACTAGAACCGACTTCTGAACGTTCAGGAGCCACCCAAACTCCCTGAGGGTCTGACTGACGATAGTCACACTTTCTTCCAATTCTGAGCCACTGTCTGCTCTTAGAAGGAAATCGTCCAGATAGCCCACGATAGCAATGCCTCGCTGTCTCAGCAAAGCCAGGACCGGAGCAAGCACCTTGGTGAACACCCTCGGTGCCGAGGCCAGGCCGAAGGGAAGAGCCACAAATTGATAGTGGACTTCGCCGACCGCAAATCGCAGAAACTTCTGGTGGCTTGCGCAGATCGGAACATGCAAGTAGGCGTCCTTGATGTCCAAGGATGCCAGAAAATCCCCTTGACGGAGTGTAGCGACCACCGTGCGAATTGATTCCATGTGGAATTTTTGCACCTTCACGAAGGCATTCAGGGCCTTGAGGTCCAGGATCGGCCGAACCCTGTCCTTTTTTGGAACAACAAACAGATTCGAGTAGAACCCCTGAAACCTCTCCTGGGACGGAACCGGCACAATTACTCCGGACCCGATCAAATCCTGTACAGCCCCCAAGAGGGCTGCCCGACGGGCAGGAAGGAGAGGGAGATTTGAGGGGAAGAATCTGTCTGGGGGCCAGGAGCGGAACTCTATTCTGTATCCTGAGGTGACCACCTCGCACACCCACCGGTCGGAGATCCGGGAGGTCCACCGATCCGTGAACCTGCGAAGTCGTCCCCCCACCCCAGAGACGGGCGGGGGCAAGACTTCACGCGGAGGCGGGCTTGGGAGCCGGCTTGTTCGGCTTACGCACCCAGGGGCGCTTGTGCCCGCCAGCCGCACTGTTGTCAGTCTGGGATGGCTTACCCGTGGACTCTGACGGACGAAAAAAAAACTTTTTGCTGGAAAGGAAGGACCCGGTTTACGTCGGGCCTCCTTACCCTTGATAGTTTGAGGAAGGAGAGTGCTTTTACCTCCCGTGACATCCTTGATGATGTCATCCAGAGCAGCACCAAAAAGTCTACCACCCTTAAAAGGTAGATCCGTCAGGAGCTTCTTAGAGGCTAGGTCAGCAGACCAGCATTTCAACCAGATGAGACGACGCAATACCACCGCCGAGACAGAGGCCCTGGATATTAAAGGGGCCGCGTCCAACGTGGCGTCGCACACATATATCAGACCCTGCACCATCTGGTGGGCCAGAGCAATAGTGTCTGGAGGAAGGTTATACTCCTGCACAGTTTGGTGCAAAATTTTTGCCCATTCCGTGAGTGTCTGAGACACAAGGGTCGCCGCTACTACGGGCCGTAGGGCGGATCCCAACAAGGCGAACATGGCTCTACTCACCACTTCTGACCTCCTGTCAGTGGGGTCCTTAAACGCAGGAGTCCCCTCCATCGGGAGAGTGGTGGCCTTGTTTAAACGGGCGACTGGAGGGTCGACCACCGGGGGAGAAGCCCACTTTTTAACCAGGGCGTCTTCAAAGGGGTATCTAATAGACAAACGCCGCGGGACCATAAAAGTCTTCTGCGGCTTTTCCCAGACCTGGTCAATGAGCTGGTCAAAGAAAGGTACATATGGAAAAACCTTTTTAGAAGGCTTGGTCTTAAAAGAACCAAAGGAGACTGTATCCGCCTGAGGTTCTGCGGTCGCAGCATTTAGCTTGAGAGCGTCCCTCACAGCATCAATGAGTTCACTAACAAGCGCCCTGTCATTTACTGACTCAGAACTGTAGTCTTCCTCACAAGGAATGTCCTGTTCAAAACCATCCAAATATTCAGAGCTAGGGTCCTGAGCAGCAATAACTAGGCCCATATCTGAAGCAGAGCACTCCCCTTGTGGAGATAAAGTGGGGAGAGGGCGCTTTTTTGCTCCCTTGTGCTCACACACAGCTTCCATCCTGGTCAGAAATGATTCCAGGACTGCCGACAACTGGTCCATAGGGACCGCAGGTGCTGGAGCACTGGCTGCTGCCTCTGGCATGTTAGGGGAAGCTGGTGACTCTGACTCCATAATGTCCCTCTCAGACCACCCACAGGCCGTGCAGACTGAAGTAGGGGAATGCCCAGGGAACCCACCAACCTGACCAGGACCGCTCGGTTCCGCCGCTCTGTCTCACTGCGCCGCGCTGCTCAGCGTGAGTGAGCTGAGAGGAGAGAGTGTGAGGAGATTCGCGCCGTTTCCAGCGGCGCTAGAGGCCAAACTAGTGCCAGAAAAGACGTGCGGCTACAAGAAAATGGCCGCCGCAATGTGCTCCGGCGGGCCCCGGCAAGATGGCCGCCGATGTAAAAATCAGCACACACACAAAACATGGCGCCGAACGGCGCCCAGGCCCCTCACCTCCAAAAACAAAACAGCCCCAGCGAGTGCAGAGCAGCATGAGCCCCCCCCCCCAGGACAGTATGGCCCCCAGGCACCCCCCATAGTACAGCGCCAGCACTAGTGAACAGAGAGTGACATTAAAAACACAGGGGGAGACAGGGAAATCCCCCCACACAAGAAACACACAGCATGTACTCACCTGCAGCCAGGAGAGACTACTTACCCGTCCCCTGAGGGACCCGCTGGTGTGTTTCTGACAGAACTATCACAGTGCGGTACTGAGTAGCTGTCGGCCCGGTCCACCGCGAAAGATACAGCCGGACTGTTCTATCTTGAGAGGACCGCGGAGCTGGAAGCCCACCGGCCACCCCTGGAGTCGTGGGGCATGTCGTGAACTGAGTCTCACGCACACAAGGCGAGGATCAGCACGCTCGATGGTCGGACAGGGAAGACTACGAGGATATCTTGTACCCAACCTGTTGCCCAGCCGACAGTTGATAGAAGATCTCAAAAAAAAATAAAAAATAAAATAGGAAAAAAATTCCCAAAAGAATAAAAATAGGTCAGGAGACTGGCTCCTGAGAGAGCCACGTCTTCTCCTGCTAGGCAGAAAAAAACTGAGGTCTGCTGACTGCAGTGGGAGGGTTATGCCCGGAGGGACCGCCCCCCTGGGCGGGGCTGTTCAGCTCTGGCTGTTTAGAATGTATGTATAACATCTCACATTCTGCCTAGGTCTTCTCCTGCAAGCAGGGACATAACCCACGTGTAAAGGTGTATAAGACACGCTGTGTCAGTCCATGGATGACAAGAGAAAAATATTTTAAAGCAGTTTATCTATGAAGAAAAAAATCTGGATGCTACCCTGCTGACTTCCAGGGCTGTCATCCTTAACCATCCTTCACAATCTCGTTAATTATTGACCAAGAACAAGGACAGCACAGTGGTGTAGTGTTTAGCACTTCTGCCTGTCAGCACTGCGGTCATTGATTCGAATCCCCACCATGGCCTTACCTGCATGGAGTTTGCATGTGATCCCTGTCCCTGCATCGGTTAATTGGCTCCTGCCTAAGTTGGTCCTATATGTATAAGAATTGTGAGCTAGGAACCTTAAATTGGAAGCTAGGGGGGGGGACCAATGCGAATTTACATCGGTCCCTGGTCAAAGTGCTGCATAAAATGACAGCGCTATATAAATACCATAAATCAATAACAAAGTTATGTGCATATTTTTAATATAACAAAAGGCCTGTCATCTGACTAGGCGATATAGGGTGTAGTCTATGTTATTTATTACATGTGTTAATTTAGCACTGACAATTTACACAGTGCTGTACAAACTGGGCATTTTTATCAGTCCCTGTCCTCAAGAAGATTACCATGTTTCATGCATACACACATCTCTAAGGCCAATTTGGAAAGGTACTAATTAAAGCGGTATTAAACCTAAAACCAATGTATGTATTAAGTCTCGCACACACGGTCGGACTTCAAACAAACTTTTCCGTGGATTTTTGTCCGAAGGGAGTTGGCCGGGCACACCCGGACTTTTCTGCAAACTTTCCCAAAACTTTCCCAACATCACGTGGTTTTTCTGCTCTTTACCGCCACCCTTTGGTCAACTTCTGCTATTGTTGGTTGATTTTAACATTGGTTCTGAGCATGCGTATTTGTACTTCAGACAAATGGTCCGATGGATTTCGGTACACCCGGTCGGACTTTGCGCCATCGGACTTTTGTTGCCAAAAAGTTTGTCCGTTTGCAGAGCGAACTTTTGTCCGATGAAAAATAAAAAAAGTTTGCCCGATGGAGCATACACACGGTCTGATTTTTTTTTTTTTAAACCTGCTCTTTTTGAAGTTTGTTGGCAAAAAGTCAGACCGTGTGTACGGGCCTTCAGGGTTGCACCGATAGTAATCGTAGATAAAAAAAAAATCTGATACCTTTGCAGTGCAATTTGAGCCCATACAAAATGAATGGAGCTTGAATCGCACTAGGGCTGCAACTAACGATTATTTTCATAATTGATTAGTTGGCCGATTATTGTTTTGATTAATAGATTAATAATCGTAAAAAAAAAAAAAAATGGTAATTTTGCTGCGATTTGCATTTTTTCATTTTTTTTTGGCCAATTTGTTGTTGGGCAGACTAAAAAAACACATTATTACATGCTTTTCTGCAGCTTCTCTATTGAAGTATATTGAACCAAAAAAACAAAATAGCACAGTTTTGCGTTAAAAAAAGTCCTTGCCCTTTTCAAATCCACAGCAGCTGAAAAAATCATGGATGTGAACGTATCCCATAGGATGACCTGTAGTGTTTCTGCAAAAAGCACCAAAAAAACACAGAGGTGTGACCCAGGCCTGAGATGTTTAGTAACATAATGGTGTTTAAAAAAATAAAATTAGTACAAAAAGAGCAAATAATCGCTGTAAAAGCCCATTCACACAGGGGCGGCACGACTCGTGCCGCGACTGTGCTGGGCGATCTGCAGACGACTTCAAAGGAGACTTCCAAAATGACTTCTGTATTGAAGTCAATGGAAGTCGCCTTAAAGTCGTACAGGAACCTTTTTCTAAGTCGGAGCGACTTCAGTCGCTCCGCTTAGAACGGTTCCATTGTACAGAATGGGACACGACTTGTCAGGCGGCTGGGACGCCTGACGAGTCGCCCCTGTGTGAATGAGGTCTAAGGGGTTCATTTTTTACTGTGGGACAGTGAAAGTAATATTTACAATAGCGATTTGCTCTTTTTGTACTGTAAGGGGCTCATTTTAGTTTTTTTTTAACCCCATCATGTTACTGACCAATTAACCACTTCAATACCATGCACTTATACAGCTTCCTGCCCAAGCCAATTTTGAGCTTTCAGCGCTGTCGCAATTTGAATGACAATTGCGCGGTCATGCTACACTGTACCCAAACAAATTTTTTATCATTTTGTTCCCACAAATAGAGCTCTCTTTCGGTGGTATTTGATCGCCTCTGCGATTTTTATTTTTTGCGCAACAAATAAAAAAAGAGCGAAAATGTAAAAAAAAACTATGTTTTTATTTGTTTCTGTTAATTTTTTTTGTAAATAAGTACCTTTTCTACTTCAATGACGGGCACTGATAAGTCGGCACTGAAGGGCACTGATAAGGCGACACTGATGGGCACCGATAGGCGGCACTCATAGGCGGCACTAATGGGCACTCATAGGCAGCACTAATGGACACTAGTAGGTGGCACTGGTGACACTGCTGCCTAGCAATGCCAGCCACCACACATTTGTTTCTTGGCATGATCGTGCCAGTCAGTGCCCATTTGTGGGCACTGATTCGCATATTTTTTTATATATATTTTTTTTTTACTACATGTGGATGGCCATGGGGGCCATCCACATGCTTAGGGCTTCCCTGGTGGTCCTTGGGGGCTTCCCTGGTGGTCCAGTGTGGGTATCCGAGGGGGGGCTGCGCTGATAAACAATCAGCGCGAACCCCCCCTGTCAGGAGAGCCGCCGATCGGCTCTCCTCTACTCGCGTCTGTCAGACGCGAGTGAGGAAGAGCCGATCAACGGCTCTTCCTGTTTACTTCCTGATCAGCCGTGATTCGACACGGCTGATCACATGGTAAAAAGCCTCCGACGGAGGCTTTTTACAGAGATCAGTGTAGCGGTGGGTCAGACTGACCCACTGATCGCCGCGATGCGCGCCCCTCGGGCGCGCGGCGGCTGTTATCCCGCAGGACGTCATATGACGTCCAGTGTGGATAACAGAACCACTTCCCGGACGTCAATTTGCTATTAACTGGGCGGGAAGTGGTTAATCGATTATGAAAATAGTAATCGATTAATTTCATATTCGATTAGTTGTCGATTAATCGATTAGTTGTTTCGGCCCTGAATCGCACTGCAAAGAATTGCATGCGGTTTTGCCGCACCACTCCTGCGTGAGCTCAGGCTGAAGTCCCTATAACAACCCTGGGTTCACACAGGAGCGGTGGGGGAACCGCATGCGATTCGGACACCGCATTCCTGTTCAAATCACATGCAATTCTTTGCGGTGTGAATTGAGAACATTCATTTTGTATGGGCTCAAATCGCACCACATACCGCGTTTCCCCGAAAATAAGCCCAGGTCTTATATTAATTTTGTCAGCCAAAAATACACTAGGGATTATTTTCAGGTAGGGCTTATATTGCAGCCCTCCCTGAAAATCACAGTAGGTCTTATTATCGGGCAGGTCTAATTTTCGGGGAAACACTGTAGGTATTGGTTTTAGGTATGGAAGCATTTGCACGATAGGTGCGACCCTAGTGTGTATATGTGATCTCAGCATACGTTACACAGTCATGCTTAACCCAGGGTCTGAAAGAGTTCAATAGGTGTATCCGCACAAAAATAAAAATGTAATATATTGCAGCTTGCCAGTCCTTAGATGGGTCACTGTATTTGCTTTATTTTTTAAGCACTTTCTCCTTTCTATTCACCTGCCACTTCCTGTCCCTGGGTGGCTACACTCACTCCACTGTATGTAAGGAGAGAGCCTATGTTGTCACACAGCCTGGACTTCAAACATGTCTGCTTTTTTTTTTAAAAGCCCATGGCGTGTGAAACACACCCAAAAACTCCACCCGGTGCCAAAAAAAGTGCACACACATAAAGAGTGACACAAAACGTGCAACGGGTGTTACACTTGTCCTCCACATGGAAGGACCTTACCCTGATCCCCCGGGGCGTTAGGCTCCTGACGGGGACTGAGGTACATCACGTGGTCCATCTGGCCGAAACCAGACGGACCCCTTTCTCTGGAGGGTCTGCCGAAACAGACCCACCCAAGTACTAGGTGGGGCTCCCCCGAAGGGAGACCCCATGAGAGCAGGTGAACTAAGCCAGACCAAAGTTCCACGTTTATGGTCTTCTTAAATGCCGAAATGTATCTAAATAGACAGAAAAATCACTTCAAGGGACATAACTTCCAGTTAGTATGATGTGCCCCCTGTGTTGACTATTCTTGCTTTTGGAGAAATCTTCATCTTTCCTATCCCTGCCCCCACCCTGCTTTGCTGCTGTAATCTTCCAGAGGTTACTACAGCTAAAGGGCTGTCAGGAGCTCCCAACAGGAGAGCCCCACTATGTCCGATCCCCCAAGTCATACTACAGCTTCTATGAATGACAAGATCTGTGAATAGAGGAGGCAGAGCATCAATCATCCACCAGTCCTCCAATCATAGACCCCGTGTCATTCATAAAAGTTGTAGTACAACTTCTGTTAATGGTGGATCTGGCAGGAAAGGGCAGACATGGTCAGGCTTTTTTAATTAGAGCTCCTGATAGCCCTTTAGCTGTATTAACCCCTGCTGCACCGGACAATTACAGTAGTGAGCGGAGAGAGGGTAGGGGTAGGCGAGATGAAGGTGTCTCCTAAAAATAAAAGAAGAATTAACACAAAGGGACACATCATACGAACTGAAGTCCCATAAACAAAATTTTCTGTGTGTTTTTAGCCCAACTAAGACTCCATTCACATATAAGCATTCGATGAATGCGCAGAAAGGCACACCCCATGCGTGGCCAGCAGATTTGCATTAATGCTTCAAGGGGTTGTAAAGGTTCAGGGTTTTTAAAAAACAAACATGCCATCCTCCTCTTCTGGGGCCCCTCAGCAGCCCTCCTGGCTCCTCCTCTTCTCGAGTCCCCCTGTCGGAGAAGCGCTCTCCTTCGTGGACACACGTGCTGGCGTGCCACCGTGTCCTGCTTCTGGGTCTATTCACACAGAGAGCAGGACTCGGCCCCGGCGCCCACATCATTGGATTTGATTGACAGCAGCGGGAGCCAATGGCTGCACTGCTTTCAATCCATCCAATCAGGATCCGAGACACTGGCTTTTGCTGGTGTGCTCGTCCCCGGCGCGCGATAGAGTGGGTACAGGTAAGTAAAATGGGGGCTCGGGGGGGCTGCAGCATTACAGGAGGTTTTTCACCTCAATACATAGAATGCATTGAGGTGAAAAACCTTGAGGGTTAACAACTCTTTTTTAACTCCCAAAAAAAGTACATAAGCTTATTTGGAGTGTGCAGAGCAGTCCGTTCAAATATACGGGTGAAAACACCCAAAAAAAAAAAAAAATAATAGAAATTACACAAGTTTACATGAAGCTAAAATGTGAATGCAGCCTAAAGGCCCGTACACAGTCTGACTTTTTGCCAACAAACTTCAAAATGAGCAAGTTTGACAAAAAAAAAATCAGACCGTGTGTACGCTCCATCGGACAAACTTTTTGGGTTTTTTGGTTTTCATCGGACAAACGTTCGGTCTGCAAACGGACAAACTTTTCACCAACAAAAGTCCGATGGAGAAAAGTCCGACCGCGTGTACAGAAATCCATCGGACTTTTGTCCGATGGACAAATAAGCATGTCCAAAACCAACGTTAAAAATCAACCAACAATAGCAGAAGTTGACCAAAGGGTGGCGGAAAAGAGCAGAAAAACCATGTGATGTTGGAAAAGTTTTGGGAAAGTTTGCAGCAAAGGTCAGAGCGTGTGTATGCTATGGGTGCGCCCGGCCAAGTCCCTTCGGACAAAAATCCACAGAAAAGTTTGTTTGAAGTCCGACCGTGTGTACGAGGCTTTAGGCTTTAGCCCAGGTTCACACTGACCACTGGTTAGAAACTGTTCAGCTGAACTCACACCTTTTCAAACCGGCAATGCAGTCTGACTTCGGGGGCGATTTGACAGACACCCATGCGGGTTCCTGCACAGTGGTCTATTCAAATCGCCCCTGAAGTCGCCAAAAGTAGTACAGGAACTACTTTTGGGCATCGGTGCGGCTCCGCAAAGTCGGCGTTGCACCGATTCGAATGGTGTCATTGCAGGCAACAGACTCCGATTTGGCGTGTGATTTGACATGTCAAATCGCATGCCAAGTCGGGCTGATGTGAACGTGGGCTTAACTGCTGTGTGTTTTTTTTTTGCAACCTACAAGACAATGTCATATTGTGCTAGTATGCATCACATACTCGCACGCATCGCATACTTGCACATTATGTGATAACATGAAACAAAGCCCCCCAGCGGCGCGCTGTCAACCCTAAAGGCGCTTCCATATTCACCCGGTCTTCCTTCCGGGTACATAGACTCAGACTGTGTGAGTGGCCAGAGCCACAATGACATCTCTCCCACGCATGCACGCAGGAGCCGCTGTTTACGGCACAGGACTCTGAGACTGGGTCCACACTATCGCGAATTGGATTTACCAAAAATATGTAGCAGAATACATATTGGACTAAATTGATGAAGAAATTTGATTTTTTGGATTATTTTTATTATTGGGAATGTTTTATATCAGAAAGTAAAAAATATAGTTTTTTATTCAAAATTGTCGCTCTTTTTTTGTTTATATCGCAAAAAACTAAAACTGCAGAGGTGATCAAATACCACCAAAAGAAAGCTCTATTTGTGGGGGAAAAGGGACATCAAATTTTATTTGGGTAGAGTCACACATGGGAGAAAAAGAAACCCTGGACTGCCGCACTCTGTATAGACAGTTATCCATTCCAAAATCTCAGGCAAAAAATCCAAATTCAAAATAAATCCATAAATCCAAAACAACAAATGCAGACAGTATGCATGCAGGGAAGGGTGGCCAACGCGCTTCACGTCACGAACCGACGCCTACTCATAGTCACACAACCGTCACTTAAAGCGACGCAGTGCCATATCGCAAAAAATGGCCTGGTGAGGAAGTGCGTAAAACCTTCCGGAGCTAACATTTTTTTGGGGATGTGCTACGGCAGATCCCTCCATATCACTGTATAAATAATACGGCAGATCCCGCCATATCACTGTATAAATAATACGGCGGATCCCACCATATCACTGTATAAATAATACGGCGGATCCCGCCATATCACTGTATAAATAATACGGCAGAGGACTCATTCTGCTGGACAATCCCCCAAGTCCTAGCAGACAAGGACAGCGCAAATATCACTGCAGCGCTCATCACACAATCAGCAACGCCATATTTCCCCACAACAAGCAAATGTCCTCCCAGATTTTTGGGAATGCCGGTAACGAAATGCAGATATTAATATAGAGAAGATATATGTAGTGGCTGGAGGAGCTGGATTTGAAGAAAACTTGAATGGTGGTGGGAGGAGACGAGTATCTTCCTGATGTTAGCTCAGCATGTCCCAATCACACCTCACCCTCCTGATGTATGTATAGGTCTCCATACAATCTGATTGTACAATCCTCTTTAGATCTACCACCAACTATGTAGTACAAGGGCCTACCTGATTGCACACTAATGGAATGGACTGTTTAGGTTTGCCCTCGTCGCTTTGTTAGATATAAAGAAGAGTGTACAGTGAATTTCCAGCTCAAGTCTCCATTCCCATGAACAATAATCCCCTCTACATATTTCCCTTTTCTCCACATTGCCTTGCCTCACCTTCATCTTCCAGCACACAGACACACAGCATGTAAAGCTCAGCTCTTCCTTGTCTCACAGGAAATACGTCATCAGCACGAGGGCAAAGCATCATGGGAACTGTAGTTCTTCCCGCTACACACCATAAACTAAAACTATACAGTCACTTACAATGTTAAACTACCCCGCAGACCTAATGATAAGACAAGCAGACTGTATGACACATTCTTAGCACATAACTGAGGATACAACTACTGTGCTCTCCTGTACGTTCTCGGGCATTACTGTTACTGTGGAAACAGCGTCCTTAACTACAAAGAATTGAGATAACTTTTCAAACAAAAGTGTACTTAGTCAGGTACGCGATTTCTAGGGGAGCGGCCATTTTACCGAAGGCCAACTATAATGTAAATGTATAAGATTATCTACAACAGCATGGCTTCCCTGCTGGAGACACAAACTGCTCAAAGGAACTTTAGATAGTCTATCTAGGGCTAGGCTGACAACTGACTGCAGACACTGGATACAGAGAAGTGTTTTAATGTATGCCTTTGTATTTGTTACTACACCAATATTGTATGTCTTTGTTACTACACTTTTATTGTATATATTTATATTTGTTTCTACAATATGATGGTATGTCTTGTTACTACACTGCTATTGGATGTATTTGTAACTACACTATTATTGTATGTCTTTGTATTTGTTACTACACTTTTATTGTATGTATTTGTTACTACATGTGTCCCTATTAAGGGCCAGTTCACACCACAATTTCTGCGTTGTGCTTGTGCTTTTTTGATGCTTTTTTATGCATTCGAGGTGCTTTTTCCCCTGCTTTTTTTCTTCATCTCATTTGATGACACGTGTTTTCCAGTGCGTTTTTGATGCATTTTTTTTGTGTTCCGATCCGTTTTTACCCTCTTTTTTTGTTCTTCATCTCAATTGAGGACATGTGCATTCTGGTACCTTTTTGACCCTTCTCTACTTTACCCAAAAATAAACAATTAGGACACTTAGACAACACTCTAAAGGCCGGGTTCACACTGTCGCCGCATGCGGCACACAGCAGGGGTCCGGTGCGTGCTGGTTTACCGTTTCAGGTCTGAATTCAGCTCGAATTTTGGGCTGAAATCGAACCTGAAACGATCCAAAAAAGGCACGCGTTTTTCCGGCACACCGCACCAGACCCGCTGCAGAGATATGTGAACCGGCTCCATAGAGAGCCAGTCACATTCTCCTGCTATGCAAATTGAATGCGGAGAAACGCGCATTCAATTCGCATAGGTGTGAACCCGGCTTAAAGCTGGCCATACAGTACAATCTGATCGTAAAATCTCCTTAAAGGGGTTGTAAACCCTCATGTTTTTTCACCTTAATGCATCCTATGCATTAAGGTGAAAAAACTTCTGTCACTGACCGGCCCCCCAGCCCCCCGTTTTACTCACCTAAGCCCGTATTTCCCTCCCCAGAGACACGCTTTTCCCCTTTGCCCGTTGTCTCAACTCTTGATTAGATAGATTGATAGCAGCGCAGCCGTTGGCTCTCGCTGCTGTCAATCAAATCCAATGACGTGGGCGCCGGGATCGGGGCGGAGTCCGGCATTCTGCATCTATGCACTCAAATGCTGGACTCGGGAGCGCGCCCGCAAGGTAACTCCCCGGGAGAGCGCTTCTCCTAGGGGGTTCTACGATGCGGGGAGGAGCTACCTGCGCCGTCGGGGGACCCCAGAAGTCGAGGATCAGGGCCACTCTGTGCAAAACGAACTGCACAATGGAGGTAAGTATGACATGTTTGTTATTTAAAAAAAAAAACAAAAAAAAAAAACAAAGCCTTACAATCACTTTAAGATCTACTAACAACTACGTAGTGCAAGGGCCTGCCTAAAGATGACCATACACTATACAAAGTAATTGAACTATCTTCCAGAATCTACCATCAACTATTTAGTGTAAGGGCCTGCCTGACTGGATACTAATTACATGGCTTGTGTAGTTGTATAGGTTTGTCATTATATTACATAGTGTTGATAAATCCAAAGGAGATTGTACAATCTGAATATATAGTGTATAGCCAGCTTAACTGGATGCAAAAAGTGATTGTTTAAACTGGTTGTAAACACACATTTGTAAGTTTTACCTATAGGTAAACCTATTTAATAGGCTTACCTATAGGTAGTGCGCCGTTAAGGAGATATTTCCTGTACACTGCGCCGATGATGTCATCAGCGCATGCGCTGTGAAGAAATGGACCTCCGTGCCGTTTCTTCACTCATATGTGCCGCGCCGGGAGTGACGTCACGCGGCCTCGGCCAGTCACAGAGCCGGAGTCTGCGGCCCCAGAAGGAAGAGGGCAGAAGATGGATGCGGCCACCAGCGGGGACAGCGCAGGCTTCGTTTGCAGGTAAGTGGTACATAATGGGCTTTGCAGGGGAACAAAGAGGAAGTAAAACCCACCAGGGTTTACTTCCTCTTTAACCACTTCAATACCATGCACTTATACAGCTTCCTGCCCAAGCCAATTTTGAGCTTTCAGCGCTGTCGCAATTTGAATGACAATTGCGCGGTCATGCTACACTGTACCCAAACAAATTTTTTATCATTTTGTTCCCACAAATAGAGCTCTCTTTCGGTGGTATTTGATCGCCTCTGCGATTTTTATTTTTTGCGCAACAAATAAAAAAAGCGAAAATTTAAAAAAAAAATATGTTTTTATTTGTTTCTGTAAATTTTTTTTGTAAATAAGTACCTTTTCTACTTCAATGACGGGCACTGATAAGGCGGCACTGAAGGGCACTGATAAGGCGACACTGAAGGGCACTGATAAGGCGACACTGATGGGCACTGATGATGGGCACTGATATGTGGCACTGGTATGCGGCACTGATGGGCACTCATAGGCGGCACTGATTGGCACTCATAGGCGGCACTGATTGGCACTCATAGGCGGCACTAATGGGCACTTTTAGGCGGCACTGATGGGCACTTATGGGTGGCACTGATAGGTGGCATGGACGGGCACTGATAGGTGGGCACTTATGGGCACAGATGGGCACGGATGGGCACTGATAGGTGGCACTGATGGACACTAGTAGGTGGCACTGATGGACACTAGTAGGTGGCACTGGTGACACTGCTGCCTAGCAATGCCAGCCACCACACATTTGTTTCTTGGCATGATCGTGCCAGTCAGTGCCCATGTGTGGGCACTGATTGGCATATTTTTTTTATATATATATATTTTTTACTACATGTGGATGGCCATGGGGGCCATCCACATGCTTAGGGCTTCCCTGGTGGTCCTTGGGGGCTTCCCTGGTGGTCCAGTGTGGGTATCCGAGGGGGGGCTGCGCTGATAAACAATCAGCGCGAACCCCCCCTGTCAGGAGAGCCGCCGATCGGCTCTCCTCTACTCGCGTCTGTCAGACGCGAGTGAGGAAGAGCCGATCAACGGCTCTTCCTGTTTACTTCCTGATCAGCCGTGATTCGACACGGCTGATCACATGGTAAAAAGCCTCCGACGGAGGCTTTTTACCGCGATCAGTGTAGCGGTGGGTCAGACTGACCCACCGCTCCACCGATCGCCGCGATGCGCCCCCCTGGGCGTGCGGCGGCTGTTATCCCGCAGGACGTCATATGACGTCCAGTGTGGATAACAGAACCACTTCCCGGACGTCAATTTACTATTGACTGGGCGGGAAGTGGTTAAGTTTGTCTTCATATACATAGTTTTGGTAAATGTAAAGAAGATTGTACAAACTGATGGCAGAGTGTATGACCAGCTTAACTGTATACAAAAAAAATGATCGTTTAACTTTGTCTTCATACACATAGTTTTGGTAAATCTAAAGAAGGTTTTTAAAGAGGTTGTATCACCAGATTATCCACGGCGGAAGAATGTCTCTCCTGTGCTTGATCACATTCCTAATACATGATCAAGCAGGGGACAGGGGACACAGTGGACGCCACCAGTGAGCCCGCTGTGCTGTGATTAGACACAGCACAAGCCTATCAGTGGGTGCCAGTCAATGGATAACTGCCAGCACAGCTGATCAGTGAGGAGAAAGACAGGACAGAGCTCTGTGAATGTAAACAATACGGAGCTCCGTCCTATTAATGGGGATGTGCTGGTTTTTGTTTCCCTGCAAAGCAGGGAATAAAAACTGACAAATCCCTTAAACCTTTTTCACTCTGGGGCCACAGCCAAGTTTGCGGTAAAGCGCTGCACGTTTTAGCGGCGCTTTACCACTGTTTATGTGCTTTTTGGCCGCTAGAGGGGCACTTTTAACCCCAAAAAAGCGCTTTTCAGGCACTTCGGAAGCGCTGCCCATTTATTGCAATGAGCAGGGGCATTTTGGGAGCGCTATATACTGCGTTCCCAAACCACCCCAAAGATGCTGCTTGCAGGACTTTTTCTAATGTCCTGCAAGCGCACCACTCCAGTGTGAAAGCACACATTGCAATGAATGGGAGGCAGTTTGCAGTCGCTTTTTCTAGCACTAAAACGCCTGAATACTGCCTCAGTGTGAAAGGGGGCTTAGTAAAAGCCCCTCACAGTAAACCAGTGTTTCTCAATTCCAGTCCTCAAGGCGCACCAACAGGTCATGTTTTCAGGCTTTCCATTATTTTGTACAGCTGATTTGATCAGTTTCACTGCCTTAGTAATTACCACAGCCGTTTCATCTGAGGGAAATCCTGAAAAAATTACCTGTTGGTGCGCCTTGAGGACTGGAATTGAGAAACACTGCAGTAAACACACTAAGCACTGGTTAGGCACACATTTAACCCTTTAATCGCCCTAGATGTTTAACCCCTTCCCAGCCAGTGTCATTAGTACAGTGACAGTGCATATTTTTTGCACTGATTACTTTATTAGTTTCACTGGTTCCCACAAAGTGTCAGATAGTGTCAGACTACCCGCATTACTATCACGGTCCTGCTATAAGTGTCTGATCGCCGCTATTACTATTATAAATAAAATAAAATAAAATTCCAGTATATGTACCACAGTTTGTAGACGATATAACGTTTGCATAAACCAATCAATATACACTTATTGGGATTTTTTTACCAAAAATATGTAGCAGAATACATATTGACCTAAATTCATGAAGAAATTCAATTTAAAAAAAAAAAAAATATTGGATATGTTTTATAGCAAAAAGTAAAAAAAATGTTTTGGTCTTTTTTAATTTATAGCATAAAAAATAAAAACACAGAGGTAATCAAATACCACCAAAAGAAGCTCTATTTGGTGGAGAAAAAGGATATACATTTCATATATGTACAGTTTTGCATGACCGCCCAATTGTCAGTTACCCTACGTTCGCACCTATGCGGTTTTTAGTACTTTTTGCAGTTTGCAGACATACACTACAGTCCATTTAACATGGTACTAGTTCAGATCAATGCGTTTTGCGGCTGGTGCATTTTTGGAAAGCGTTGGAAACTGTTTTCCCGCGATTTGCGGCTAATAGACTTCAATAGAGCTGCACCAGAAATGCAAATGGTGCATTTGTGATGTGTTTTACGTTTTGCATTTCTTATTTTACCACTATATATAGCTGGTTCCTAAGCAGGGGTCCGGGAAGCTGCCCGCCGCATCCTTAGTAACCAATGAGTCATCAGCAGTCAGCGGGGTTCCCTGCTGAAAGCTGAATGTAAAAAAAAAATTAGCTGGCAAATAAAAGGGAGTGGGGTTCCCCCCCAGGTCCATACCAGGTCCTTCGGGTCTAGTATGGATTCGGAGGGGACCCCCCAACGACAAAATTAAAAGGAAAATGGCGTGGGGTCCCCCCCAAAATCCATACCAGACCTTTATCCGAGCATGCAGCCCGGCAGGTCAGGAAAGGGAGGGGACGAGCAAGTGCCCCCCCTCCTCAATCATACCAGACCGCATGCCCTCAACATGGGGGGGATGGGTGTGCTTTGGGGCAGGGGGGTCTGCGCCCTCCACCCCAAAGCACCTTGCCCCCATGTTGAGGAGGACAAGAGCCTCTTCCCGATAACCTTAGCTGGTGGTTGTTGGGGTCTCTGGGGGGCGGGGGGCTTATTGGAAACTGGAAGCCCATTTAACAAGGGGAACCCCAGACTCCGGCCCCCACCCTATGTGAATGGGTATCGGGTACATCGTACCCCTACCCATTCACCAAAAAAGCAGTGAAAAGTAACAAAAACAAGAGCCAGTTTTTGACAATTCCTTTATTAGTAAAATATCTCTGAGCCGCAGTCTCTCCCGGTGTCGTCTCTAAATTTCATGCATAACAGCTGTTTCTAATTGAGTAATGCTGTGACTGGCCCACAGCTATCACATGGTACCTGGACCAATCACAGCAACCTGTCTTATGTGATTAGGTGTAGCCAATCACAGATCACTAGTAATCATAGCCGTTATGAATTTAATCCAAACATGACAGTTCAAAACATTGCTGTTACAATGGCCATCAATGTAACAATCAAAAGTGTAAAAAATAAATAAAAATCCCTGATCAACCCCCCTCCCCAGAGTAGTATATTGTTACTATGGTGACACGGAACTACTCTGATGAGAGAACATGAAAAACTAAAGGTTGGGACTTTTAGTTGAGGTGTGGGGCCTAAAGGAACACCTCCATCCCGGTATTGGAAAAGGGAAGCAAATATGCAAAAGTGGGACTTTGAGTTGAAGCATGCTTCCCAGGAGATAACACGGATCAATTGAATAAGGCATGTATCCAGTTTAATAGAACCAAAGACATTACATGAGAGCATTGCATAGCAATTGACAGTCAGTATTTTAATCGTATACAAAGTAACAAGGACAATAATGACATAGCACACCTAATGTACTGGTCCACAGTTGAATGGTATAAAAATTACAGCAATCAATGGTAATAAAATATAGTAACACATTGGTTCATAAAAATCCCGGTGACAACATAGAGAGAAAAGGGGGGCCCAATTCAATGAAGCGTGTCTCCATGGTAAGAATTATGTAGATTAAGTGCGCTGGCACAGTCCACTGAGTATAGAGACTGGTAGATAATAATGATATTGACATACATACAAGAAAGAGCATCTAATTAGCTCACAGTGGGCATATTGGTACATTGTATGAAAAATATACATAACCAGTTTCATTAAAATTTATCTCCATGGTAGTTATAACCGTAGTTGATTGGTGAATACCAATCGTTGTATAAGGTGATGGATGGTGCAGTAGCAATATGTACAGATGGGGGCATCTTATTGGCTCTACGCGTTTCGTGGCTACTGCCACTCTTTAGGAGCAGGTATGGGGTAGAGGTCTATAAATGACAAGGCAATAAATTTTGAGATAAAGATTGTATAATATATAGAAAGTATATAGAATCACGGGGCAGGAAATGGAGATGGAGCAACAACAATACCCTGGGTTACTTACATGTATGTCAATGGTGGTGGGTAAAGGCGTAAGGGGGTGGGCCCGGCCAGAGAAACACCAGTACATTAGGTGTGCTATGTCATTATTGTCCTTGTTACTTTGTATACGATTAAAATACTGACTGTCAATTGCTATGCAATGCTCTCATGTAAAGTCTTTGGTTCGTTTAAACTGGATACATGCCTTATTCAATTGATCCGTGTTATCTCCTGGGAAGCATGCTTCAACTCAAAGTCCCACTTTTGCATATTTGCTTCCCTTTTCCAATACCGGGATGGAGGTGTTCCTTTAGGCCCCACACCTCAACTAAAAGTCCCAACCTTTAGTTTTTCATGTTCATATTTCCGGGGATGGAAGCATGCATCCCTACATATTTACATTATTGTAATGCTGGCACTTTCCCCCGATTTAGGCTATTTAGGGGTCCATTCAAGATAAGCATATTATCTTTATTGTCTATCTTATATTCATTAACTATGTGGGTTTTAAGGAATATAGTTGTCGAGTATCCCTTTACACTGTTACCCACAGTGCGCTTATCTGGTTGTGTTACTGTTGTGTGGTGGGTGGGGCGGTATTGGTTTGGTTGGTATCGGCCGGCTTGCTCAGTCCCGGGAGCTGCGATGCGCCCTTGGGCCCCCCCTTCCCCCCCTCCCTGTTATGGGTCATGTGCGGGGTTGGGGGGATGCCCATATGCGCATCGACGTCACGCCTCCGGTGTCATGCACGCTGCGTCACTTCAGTGACGCTGGCGTGCTTGCGCTGGTTATTCCCATCCTGGCGTCCGTACGGGGTGGCTGACGTTGAGACGACGGGCAGCCTCCGCTGCCCTATAGCCCGACGCCACCTCCCTGTCCTATTGGCCGCCGAGCGTGACGAGGGTTGGATCCTCCCCACCTAATTGCAGGGAGTATATTTACTCCCTCTGGCATTGTTTGCTCCCTCATGGCGGATGCGTCCATGGACATGGGTGCAACACGGTTTTGCACTGTCCACATCCCTTTAGGTAATCTTTGTTTCTGTTTTTTATTTTCATTTTAACTTGCTACCCTTTCACTCTTTCTTTACTTGGTTACAACTCCTACTTTTATTTATGATACACTACCTTAGCATTGGGGCTGATATACTGCCCATCTGCTACTTATTGTTACCACAATGGGTCACTATGTATTATACCTTACACTTTACACACACCACTACACCTTTTTATCCACAGATCCCTGCCTAAATTTCACCACTTCCCTTTATTCACTTATTTTTACTCTTCTCTACATCCTTGGACTATTTATGGTTTATATCCTTCATCATTACACCCCTTGTCCCCTCTAGATGGTCACACCTACGAGAGACACACTTGCAACCCATGCCCATGGAGGTCCCCCCCTCCTGGGTATTCCAGCTTTTGCCACGGTTTTCCAGCCTGCATGGAGGGGTTCATCCACCCCAGCTCCCGGCAGCTGTTGTTTCTCTGGCCGGGCCCACCCCCCCTTACGCCTTTACCCACCACCCTTGACATACATGTAAGTAACCCAGGGTATTGTTATTGCTCCACCTCCATTTCCTGCCCCGTGATTCTATATACTTTCTATATATTATACAATCTTTATCTCAAATTTTATTGCCTTGTCATTTATAGACCTCTACCCCATACCTGCTCCTGAAGAGTGGCAGTAGCCACGAAACGCGTAGAGCCAATAAGATGCCCCCATCTATACATATTGCTACTACACCATCCATCACCTTATACAACGATTGGTATTCACCAATCAACTACGGTTATAACTACCATGGAGATACATTTTAATGAAACTGGTTATGTATATTTTTCATACAATGTACCAATATGCCCACTGTGAGCTAATTAGATGCTCTTTCTTGTATTTATGTCAATATCATTATTATCTACCAGTCTCTATACTCAGTGGACTGTGCCAGCACACTTAATCTACATAATTCTTACCATGGAGACACGCTTCATTGAATTGGGCCCCCCTTTTCTCTCTATGTTGTCACCGGGATTTTTATGAACCAATGTGTTACTATATTTTACTACCATTGATTGCTGTAATTTTTATACCATTCAACTGTGGACCAGTACATTAGGTGTGCTATGTCATTATTGTCCTTGTTACTTTGTATACGATTAAAATACTGACTGTCAATTGCTATGCAATGCTCTCATGTAATGTCTTTGGTTCTATTAAACTGGATACATGCCTTATTCAATTGATCCGTGTTATCTCCTGGGAAGCATGCTTCAACTCAAAGTCCCACTTTTGCATATTTGCTTCCCTACTCTGATGAGAGTATGTAGAAAAAAATGTAAACAGAAAAATGTTAAAAAATGTTTAAAAAGTTTAATAAAAATGTATTTATGTATTTTACCATACCAGTCAGTATCACTGATCACTGCCACACCAGTCATATGATGACACTGTACTGGACTGGTGACAATATAAAAATATTTTGAAAAAAATTGAATTTCTTAATTTTTTTATAAATTGCGACTTCAAAAATTCGCCATTTCTCTTTCTAAATGCCTCAGACTGTCTACTTTCCAAAAATGGGTCATTTGAGAGAAATTTGTACTGTCCTGGCATTTTGGGGCCTCAAGAAATGAGATAGGCTGTCCAAACATCAGGATTGATCAATTTTCAAATATATCCCATAGGTTGTAGACGCTATAACGTTCATATAAACCAATTAATCAACACTTATTGGGATTTGATTTTACCAAAGACATGTAGCAGAATACATTTTGGCCTAATTTTATAATGAAATTTGATTTTATTGCATATATTTTATAACAGAAAGCAGAAAATAATTGTTTTTTTTTCTTCAAAATTTTAGGTCTTTTTTTGTTTATATAGCAAATAAATAAAAAAAAACTGTGGTGATGAAACAAATACCACAAAAGAATTTATGTGGAAAAAATTATACATTTTTTTTGTTTTATTTTGATACAGTGTTGCATTGGCAGTTAAAGAGCACAGTGCTGAGTAGCAAAACAATGGCCTGGTCTTGAAGGGGGTAAAACCTTCCAGAGCTCAGGTAGTTAAAGCAGAACTTTACCCATAACAACTTGATAAAAAATAATATTCTTTAGCAAGAAACATATATTCCACACTAATAATTATGCTACCAAAATAAATGTGTGCTGTAAAATGCCTCCAAGCAATGTTCCTGTTTCTTCCTGCCGGAGGCTGCCATTTTGCTGAAGCCCAAAGCCCCAGCTGTAAATCATAAAGCGGAACTAAACCCATCGATTTGCCAGTTTCAAAAAAACTGTTTGATTTGATTGTGTCCTCAAACAAACTGTCAAACCATCAAATGGCTGGTGTCCTAAACTGATCACATGTGCAGCACCATGGCAGTTCAAACAGAAGCAGCTTTCTTGTTTGTAAAGGATAGGAGGGTTTAATTTCGCTTTAAGTCTATCAGCAGATCGGACTCTACAAACTCAGCAGTACCTAAAAATGGAGCGCAACTGAGCATGTGCAGAGCAGGGTGAGACATTGTATTACTGGATTTTAAACAGTATAGGCATTTTTTTTTAATGTTTTACATAGCTATACAGTGGAACCTCGGATTACGAGCATAATCCGTTCCAGGACAATGCTCGTAATCCAAAGTATTCGCATATCAAAGCAGGTTTCCCCATTGAAGTCAATGGAAACTAAAATAATTTGTTCCCCATTGGCTTCTATGGCATGCAATATCGCATGCGGCCAGAGGCGGGGGGCGCCGGAGAGCCTCGGAAACAGCCGGAAAGGCCCGAGGACAGCTCGGCTGACCTCGGAAAGGCTCGTGAATGGAGTATTTCCGTGTCTTTCCGAGTCTTTCCTAGCATTCCCCAATGGCGCCGATCGGCGCTGTTCGGCTCCGGTGCCCCCCCACCTCAGGGCAAATGCGGTACTGCACATCGCTTTGGCCTGAATCCTGCTCGTTTTACAAGACAACACTCGCAAAACAAGTTATTTTTTAAAAAAATACAGTGCTCGTATTGCGAAACGCTCGTTAACCGCGTTACTTGCAATCCGAGGTTCCACTGTACCTGCAAAAGGGGCCAGCCTGAAGTTATCTAGCAGGATTTAATTTTATGACTAAAGTTCCACTTTAATTTAAAAAAAAATTCTATGTATTCTCATATATGTATCTTTCTATGTATACCCATACATAGTATGTAAAGCATACCTTTCAGTGAAAGGCATGGAGGAATATTCTTTCCAGAATTCACCATTTGCCCTTATTTTATTTATCACTGCACATTTCTTTTGATACATATTTCATAGATATTCTTCTTGTTTTTCTTCTTTAATTTGCATTTAGCAATAGGAATCCATTCAGGCCGTGTATTTACATTGTATATACAGTGACCTACAAATGAACAACTGTGACCTCGAAAAGCTCTCTGTTCCTGGGGTAAAGCTGGAACCTTCTTTTAAACCCGACATCACAAAGTACAAAGTGACAGTGCCAAGTCAGCGGAAGGAAATCACAGTAGATGCGTATCCCAGTGATAATGGAGCCTCCTGCACAGTGCTGGTGAGTGCAGTGAAGAAATATAATTTGCCTCTCTTATGTCCTGTAAATGATATCTGGAAAGCCTCGTACACACGGCCGAGAATCTCGTCAGGAAAAAACTTGTCGTTTTTCTTGACGAGATTCTTGGACAAGAAACTTGTCCCGGCCGAGGGCACACACGCGGTGACGTCATTGACTACGACGAGCGTGCGCTCGTCACATTCGATGCCGTCGCCGCCATCTTGCTACAACCTACCTATGCCTAGGAAGCTACCGCGCATGCGTCAAAGTCATTTGGAGCATGCGCGGGTTTCCACGGCGACAGGTAAGTGGACACACACTCGGGTTTCTCGACGAGAAACCCGACCAAAAAATAGAGAGCAGGTTCTCTATTTTTCTCGTTGAGATTCTTGTCGGTTTTCTTGACGAGAAAACTGAAAGCCGCGTACACACGACCGATTTACTCAGCAAGAAAGCTCTGCCAGCAAGTTTCTTGCTGGTTCTTGCCAAGAAACTCGGTCGTGTGTACGAGGCTTAAGATTGTAAATTCATTGTACAACCTAAACCAGCCTATTTCAACCTTCTTAACATGGAGGAAACTCAGGAATCCCTGCCAGTAATTAAACTTATACAATCTGCAGTTGATGGTGCATTAGTGTAAACAGTAAAGCCCTGTACACACGATCGGTTTTACCGATGAAAACAGTCCGATGATTTTTTAGCAAGAGCGTTGAATTCTATCAATAAATCTTTCAAACCTATAAGACTCAAATTGGCCAACAATGCATATACCAGTAACCCCTCAAAATTGTAAAAAAATTCAGTACTCACCTTTAAGCATTATATACAGAGACAAATAAATTTAATAGAAATATGGCTGACTCCTTCTTTTCAAATATTAATCTTCCCCAGATGTCTGAATCTCAAAAAAAGTTACTAGAAGAACCCATTACTAATGAAGACGTGATAGCAGCAATCAAAACGTTAAAAATAAATAAAAGGCCTGGTCCAGACGGGTTCTCAGCTCTGTACTATCGAACCTTCACCGACACTATCTCCCCCCTATTAGCAAAAGCTTTTAATGACCTATTACAAAATAAATCTTTTAGACAAGAATCACTATTTGCTACAATTTGTATGATTCCTGAACCATTATCTGATGACACACTAAGCACAAATTATCGTCCCATCTCCATGCTAAATACAGATATTAAGGTATTAGCCAAAATATTAGCGGCCCGTCTTAACAAAATTATCGGCACTCTTATACATAGGGACCAGGTAGGCTTCATGCCCTCACGCCAAGCGGGAGATAACGTACGCAGAGCAGTCCTTCTGGCTCACATTGCTAAGATGCGCAGAATTCCAACCTGCTTCCTCTCGTTGGACATTAAAAAAGCTTTTGACTCTGTCTCATGGCCCTACCTGAATTATACCCTGCAGAAATGGGGCTTCGGCCCTAACTTCACCAACTGGGTTATGGCTTTATACAACAAACCTAAAGCACACGTCAAATATGCAGGCTATAGTTCAGACCCTTTTACCATAGAGAGAGGCACGCGGCAAGGATGCCCTTTATCCCCCTTATTATTTGCCTTACTCATTGAACCATTGGCACAAAAGATCAGATCTGACCCCACTATAACTGGTATTGAACTTTGTGGATATCAGCACAAACTTTGTCTATTTGCGGATGATATCTTCTTATTTCTCTCATCACCCCAAGTTTCTGGCCCGAATCTCGTTCCCATACTCAATAAATTTGCAGAAGTTAGTGGTCTATTCATAAATCCCCAAAAATGTTTAGCGTTAAACATATCCCTTTCGGAATTGGAACTGAGATCTGCGAAAATTGGCCTCCCTTACACATGGAATAGCAAATCGATTCCATATTTAGGGATACATCTCACACTATCCGTATCTGACTTATTCTCACTTAATTATCCCCCAATTATAAAACAGTTAACAAAACTGATGAAATCATGGTCACATCTCCCATTATCGTGGTTTGGAAGATTAAATGCTGTCAAAATGACATTATTACCGAAACTTTTATATTTATTTAGAGTCTTGCCAATTTATATCCCAGCCTATCATCTGCGAATATTACAAAGGAAATCACTGTCATTTATATGGGGATCTTCCAAGCCATGAATACAAACACATACACTCTATCTTCCCAAAATTAGCGGAGGATTAGGATGCCCTAATTTTGCCTATTACTACAGAGCAGCACACATAGCAAGTCTTACTAAATACCAGGCATGCCACGAAACCCCATTATGGGTGTCCATAGAAGCCATTGAGTGTGACCCTCTCCCAATATCCAACTTATTATGGATGTCGCCAAGAGACCGTAAAAAACAAAAAAACCCTATAACTAAACATTTCATTTCCCTTTGGGACAGATTCAAGACTAATACTTCTCTTCAATCCCTGCATAATCCTCTACTGTCATTCTTTAAAAACCCAGCATTCTATCCTGCATGGATATATCCTAAATCCTTTAAAGAATGGGTGTCCAGGGATGTCTTATATATGCACAAATTTTTGAATGCATCGTCATTTATCACATTCCCATCATTATGTGAAAAATATGGTCTTCCGCAATCTGAGTTGTTTAGATATTTACAAATTAAAAACTTTTTTACACCCCTCTTGAACACTACAACTTCATTGTCACAACTGTCCAGTTTCGAAGATATTTGTCAAAAGAATCCCCATGCCAGAGGTGCAATATCCACTATATACTCGCATATGCTGATACATTCTTGTGGTGATAAACCGTCTTATGTTGGGAAGTGGGAGGAGGATTTGGAACGAACATTAGAGATTTCAGAATGGAACCAAATATGGTCAACAACTAAAACAGCTTCTCCCAACATAATAGCTAGTGAAGCCAATTACAAGGTCCTGACAAGGTGGTACCTGGTACCAGCCAGGATAGCCAAATATGTGCAGAACTATTCACCACAATGTTTTAGAGGTTGTACGGATTTGGGCACGTATTTTCATATTTGGTGGTCATGTCCTAAAGCACAAACATTCTGGAAAGTTATATTTAAAATTGCAACTAAATTACTAGGTAAAACAATCCTTCCTGATCCTGCAATGGCCCTACTTAACCTAAAACCAGACTCTATTCCACATACTCAATTCAAATTGCTGGTGCCAAACAGACACTAGCAAAATCTTGGAAATCACCTAAATTGGTCTTACAGGAAGCTATAGCTAAAATGAATTATACCAAGCCAAGATGGGCGCTATTGCAATGGACATGATCCCCAGATTTGAAAAGATGTGGCAGCCCTGGATTAGGGATGAGCTTCGAGTTCGAGTCAAACTCATGTTCGACTCGAACATTGCCTGTTCGCCCGTTCGCCGAACAGCGAACAAATTGGGGTGTTCGCGGCAAATTCGAAAAGTCTATGGGAGAAATCTAAAGTGCTAATTATTAAGGCATATATAAAAGTTATTGTCCTAAAAAGTGTTTGGGTCCCGGGTCCTGCCCCAGGGGACATGTATCAATGCAAAAATAAGTTTTAAAAACGGCCGTTTTTTCGGGAGCAGTGATTTTAATAATGCTTAAAGTGAAACAATAAAAGTGAAATATTCCTTTAAATTTCGTACCTGGGGGGTGTGTATGATATGCATGTAAAGTCGCACATGTTTCCCGTGCTTAGAACTGTCCCTGCAAAAAATGTCATTTTTGAAGGAAAAAAAGTTTAAATTTAAAACTCACTCGCGGCTAATAATGAATTGTCGGCTTTTATCAATACATACAAAAGTCATTGATAAAAAAAAAAAAAAAAGCGTGGGGGTCCCCCAGAATTCATTTACCAGGCCCTTTAGGTCTGGAATGGATATTAAGGGGAACCCCGCCGCAAATTAAAAAAAAATGGCATGGGGTTCCCCCAAATATCCATACCAGGCCCTTCAGATCTGGCATGGATTTTAAGGGGAACTCCACCCCAAATAAAAAAAAAAATGGCGTGGAGTCCCCCCAAAAATCCATACCAGACCCTTATCCGAACACACAACCTGGCAGGCCGCAGGGGAAGAGGGGGGGGACGAGAGAGCGGCCCCCCTCCCTCCTGAACCGTACCAGGCCACATGCCCTCAACATGGGGAGGATGTCCCCATGTTGATGGGGACAAGGGCCTCATCCCCACAACCCTTGCCCGGTGGTTGTGGGGGTCTGCGGGCGGGGGGCTTATCGGAATCTGGAAGACCCCTTTAACAAAGGGGACCCCCAGATCCCGCCCCCCCCCTATGTGAATTGGTAAGGGGTACATTGTACCCCTACCATTTCATGAAGAAAGCGTAAAAAAATGTAAAAAAAAAAACCACACAAACACCTTGAAAAAGTCCTTTATTAAAAAAATAAATAAATAAATAAATAAACATTCCAGCGGTGAAATCCAGTGTCCCGCAGCGATCCCGATGTCCAGCGCTGTCCGTCACTGGTTTTGCCTGAGCGGACCTGATGGGGAACTTCCTCCTCAGTGTTTTAAATGTATAGACCCGCCCCTTCTAAAGTTCCCCATCAGGTCCGCTCAGCGGACCAGATGCGGAACATGACAAGGGGCGGGTCTAAACATTTAAAACACTGAGGAGGAAGTTCCCCATCAGGTCCGCTCAGGCAAAACCAGCGACGGACAGCGCTGGACATCGGGATCGCCGCGGGACACTGGATTTCACCGCTGGAATGTTTATTTATTTAATTATTTATTTTTTTAATAAAGGACTTTTTCAAGGTGTTTGTGTGGGTTTTTTTTTTACATTTTTTTACGCTTTCTTCGTGAAATGGTAGGGGTACAAATTTACACAGTGAAGGAAGTTCCCCGCTCAGGCCAATGACGTAGGCGGGTCCGACATACCGAGGGGGCGGACCTGATGGGGAACTTCTCTCACTGTGGTAATACATGTATAGAACCGCCCCTTGTCATGTTCCGCATCTGGTCCGCTGAGCGGACCTGATGGGGAACTTTAGAAGGGGCGGGTCTATACATTTAAAACACTGAGGAGGAAGTTCCCCATCAGGTCCGCTCAGGCAAAACCAGTGACGGACAGCGCTGGACATCGGATCGCCGCGGGACACTGGATTTCACCGCTGGAATGTTTTTTTTTTTTTTTTTTATTTTTTTAATAAAGGACTTTTTCAAGGTGTTTGTGTGTTTTTTTTATTTTATTTTTTACGCTTTCTTCGTGAAATGGTAGGGGTACAATGTACCCCTTACCAATTCACATAGGGGGGGGGCCGGGATCTGGGGGTCCCCTTTGTTAAAGGGGTCTTCCAGATTCCGATAAGCCCCCCGCCCGCAGACCCCCACAATCACCGGGCAAGGGTTGTGGAGATGAGGCCCTTGTCCCCATCAACATGGGGACATCCTCCCCATGTTGAGGGCATGTGGCCTGGTACGGTTCAGGAGGGAGGGGGGGCGCTCTCGTCCCCCCCTTTTCCCCTGCGGCCGGCCAGGTTGTGTGCTCGGATAAGGGTCTGGTATGGATTTTTGGGGGACTCCACGCCATTTTTTTTTTAAATTTGGGGTGGAGTTCCCCTTAAAATCCATGCCAGATCTAAAGGGCCTGGTATGGATATTTAGGGGGAACCCCACGCCATTTTTTTTTTTAATTTGCGGCGGTGTTCTCCTTAATATCCATTCCAGACCTGAAGGGCCTGGTAATTGAATTCTGGGGGACCCCCACGCTTTTTTTTTATTTTTTTTTATCAGTGACTTTTGTATGTATTGATAAAAGCCGACAATTCATTATTAGCCGCAAGTAAGTTTTAAATGACTTTTTTTCCTTCAAAAATGACACTTTGTGCAGGGACAGTTCTAAGCACGGGAATCATGCGCCACTTTACATGCATATCATACACACCCCCCAGGTACGAAATTTAAAGGAATATTTCACTTTCATTTTTTAATTTTAAGCATTATTAAAATCACTGCTCCCGAAAAAACGGCTGTTTTTAAACCTTCTTTTTGCATTGATACATGTCCCCTGGGGCAGGACCTGGGTCCCCAAACACTTTTTAGGACAATAACTTGCATATTAGCCTTTATAATTAGCACTTAGATTTCGAATGTTCGAGTCCATTGTATTTAATAGGGTTCTAAAGTTCACACGAACATTTTGTCTGTTCGCAGTTTCTGGTGCGAACCGAACAGGGGGTGTTCGGCTCATCCCTGCCCTGGATTATATATAATACGCCAACTTTGGACAACAGGGTATTAATGCCATGGTAGCCGAATCAGTATGTTATATATACCATTGTTCAACTTCTCTTGGATTTGAAAGGTGACTCTCGGCTCGACCACGCGGACCCCCCTTATATTCCAGTACTCTCTTTTTTTCTCCACTTTATTTTCTTATACTTATTTTCACTTATCTCTTTTTTTTTTTTCCTTTCCCTTTGATTTAGTTTTTTGCTATTTTATTACTATGATGTTGAAGCTCCCTTCGTATTGTTAATAACTCTTTGCTCCACAGAGGATAATATATATATATTGGTAGTTACTAATAATTGCATAAAACCTCTAAAACTTAATAATAATATTATTACCACTGGAAACTAATTAATATACCATACTTTGTCCACAAGTATCTACTAATATGTTTACTTATTGAAATAAGAATATTTGAGCTTCTCTATTTTTGATGTATTTAATGTATCATCTATAATTTGTATCACAACTTGTACTCAATAAAATATATTTGACAAGAAAACACTCCGATGGACTTTTTTCATCAGACAAATCGATCGTGTATGGGCCCCATCGGTCTTTTTTCCATCGGTGTTTAAAAATAGAACATGTTTTAAATTTATCCGATGGTTAAAAAACCGATAGCAAATTACTATCATCTGTGGGGAACTCCATCGGATAAAAAACCCACGCATGCTCAGAATCAAGTCGACGCATGCTCAGAAGCATTGAACTTAATTTTTCTCGGCTCATCGGAGTGTTTTACATCACCGCGTTTGGAACGGTTGGTTTTTTGACTGATGGTGTGTAGGCAAGACTGATGGAAGTCAGCTTCATCGGTTTAAAAACCATAGGAAATCCGATCATGTGTACAGGGCTTAAGGTGCCCCATAAGAATAAATAATAAAGAATTTAGCATATATGGTGGGGGCGCTAAACAATACTAATATTATTTAGTTTATATTAAATTATATTGGTAATAAGTGAAAAATATGTTAGATACCAGCCTGTCTGGACGGACCAAAAACAATAGTCTTAGTCTATCCAAAAATAGTAAACAGCCTGGAAACTGTACCCTTAGTATATAAGATGGCTGACAGCCCCTAGCTGCCAACTAGATTATAATACACGTAAAAGTAAAAATATTGAATGACAACAATACTAATAGCATACAGTGATAATGGTAGTGGAATGTCCCAAGATTTAAATGAATATAATCAAAGAGAACAAGAAATAGTCCATATAGTGAAACCAATGGATTTAATCCTGGATGATATCTGCATTCAACAGGAGAAATAGATTGAAGGAAATTGCTTGAAGTGATAGCCTTCACCACCTTAGTGCAAAACACTCGATAGTGCTCGTGTTGAAAAATTGGCTGCTTACCAGATAATGTTGACTCTTTTAATTAAAAAAGAAGTCAAATACGCTTTGTGCAAGTACCACTTGCTGGTATGGATAATGGTATCAAAAGAGCAGGCATGAAGGATCCCTGCCTCACGGAGGCTCGGATGGAGCAGTGCGGACCACAAGAAAGAAATAAAACGGAAAATAGTGTAATCCCGTTTATTTAAAATATATCAAATTAAAATAGCCAAATGTCCCCTTACTTGGTTGGTGCCTTGAGCCCGGCACTGAGGCTGAAGAGCGTGGGCTGATATGGCTGATGTCTCATGGAAAGGTGAGCTCTTTCAGCACATATAATCACTTTTACTTACGGTTTCAATGTTTTGAAATTTTGGGGTTTGCAGCTTAATTATTCATTAATTTAATTAATTTTACTAGGCGCGAGATCATCACTATACACAAAGAATTTAGCATACCTGACACTTGAAATTCTTCTTTAGATTGGTGGTGTGTGGGAAGAAAGTTCCTTACATCTATGCTCAGTGGTAGAATGTTCCTTACATTAGTGGTCAGTGGGAAGAATTCTCCTTACAACAGTGGTCCGTGGGAAGAAAGTTCCTAACATTGATGATCAGTGGGAAGAAAGTTCCTAACATTGGTGGTCAATTGGAAGAGTGCATCTTACAATGGTGGCCAGTGGGAAAAAAGTTCATTACATTGGTGGTCAGTGGGAAGAGTGCTCCTAATACCGCGTACACGCGGTCGGAAATTCCGCCAGCAAAAGTCCGATGCGAGCTTTTGGTCGAAAATTACGACTGTGTGTATGCTACATTGAACTTTTGCTGTCAGAATTTCCGCCAGCAAAAGATTGAGAGCTGGTTCTCAAATTTTCCGACAGAAAAAATTCCTATCGGAAAATCAGATCGTCTGTAGCAATTCCGACGCGCAAAATTCCGACGCATGCTCGGAAACAATTCGACGCATGCTCGGAAGCATTGAACTTCATTTTCTCGGCTCGTTGTAGTGTTGTACGTCACAGCGATCTTGACGGTCGAAAGTTCAGAGAACTTTTGTGTGACCGTGTGTATGCAAGCCAAGCTTGAGCGGAATTCCTTCGGAAAAACCATTCAAGGTTTTTCCGTCGGAAAATACGGTCGTGTGTACGCGCCATTACAGTGGTGGTCAGTGGAAAGAAAGGTCCTTACTTTGGTGTTCAGTGAGAAGAATGCTCCTTAAAGTGGTGGTCAATGGGAAGAAAGTTATTACATTGGTGATCAATGGGAAGAATGCATCTTGCAATGGTGGTCAGTGGAAATTAAGTTTATTACATTAGCGGTCAATGGGAGTAATGCATTTTTACAATGGTGGTCATTGGGGAAGAATGTTCCTCTTACAGATGGCTGACATGACATGGTATTGATAAGAGTTATTTTATTCTAAGGGAGGTTCCCAAAACATGGCCTGTTGGGGGTACTTGAGGACTGAGGTTGAGAACCACTGATCTAAACAACATAAGTGTCAGACTGGGTTCACACTAGGGATGAGCTTCGAGTTCGAGTCGAACTCATGTTCGACTCGAACATTGCCTGTTCGCCCGTTCGCCGAACAGCGAACAAATTGGGGTGTTCGCGGCAAATTCGAAAAATCTATGGGAGAAATCTAAAGTGCTAATTATAAAGGCTTATATGCAAGTTATTGTCCTAAAAAGTGTTTGGGGACCGGGGTCCTGCCCCAGGGGACATGTATCAATGCAAAAAGAAGTTTTAAAAACGGCCGTTTTTTCGGGAGCAGTGATTTTAATAATGCTTAAAATGAAAAAATAAAAGTGAAATATTCCTTTAAATTTCGTACCTGGGGGGTGTGTATGATATGCATGTAAAGTGGCGCATGTTTCCCGTGCTTAGAACTGTCCCTGCAAAAAATGTCATTTTTGAAAGAAAAAAATGCATTTAAAACTGACTTGCGGCTATTAATGAATTGTCGGCTCCCGGCAATACATACAAAAGTCATTGATAAAAAAAAAAAAAAGCGTGGGGGTTCCCCAGAATTCCATTACCAGGCCCTTCAGGTCTGGAATGGATATTAAGGGGAACCCCGCCGCAAATTAAAAAAAAATTGACGTGGGGTTCCCCCAAATATCCATTCCAGGCCCTTCAGATCTGGCATGGATTTTAAGGGGAACTCCATCCCAAATTGAAAAAAAAAATGGCGTGGAGTCCCCCTAAAAATCCATACCAGACCCCTTATCCGAGCACGCAACCTGGCCGGCCGCAGGGGAAAAGGGGGGGACGAGAGAGCGCCCCCCCCTCCCTCCTGAACCGTACCAGGCCACATGCCCTCAACATGGGGAGGATGTCCCCATGTTGATGGGGACAAGGGCCTCATCCCCACAACCCTTGCCCGGTGGTTGTGGGGGTCTGCGGGCGGGGGGCTTATCGGAATCTGGAAGACCCCTTTAACAAAGGGGACCCCCAGATCCCAGCCCCCCCTATGTGAATTGGTAAGGGGTACATTGTACCCCTACCATTTCATGAAGAAAGCGTAAAAAAATGTTTAAAAAAACACACAAACACCTTGAAAAAGTCCTTTATTTAAAAAAAAAAAAAAAAAAAAAACATTACAGCGGTGAAATCCAGTGTCCCGCGGCGATCCCGATGTCCAGCGCTGTCCTTCATTGGTTGTGCCTGAGCGGACCTGATGGGGAACTCCCTCTCAGTATTTTAAATGTATAGACCCGCCCCTTCTAAAGTTCCCCATCAGGTCCGCTCAGCGGACCAGATGCGGAACATGAGAAGGGGCGGGTCTATACATGTATTACCAAAGTGAGAGCAGTTCCCCATCAGGTCCGCCCCCTCGGTATGTTGGACCCGCCTACGTCATTGGCTTGAGCGGGGAACTTCCTTCACTGTGTAATTTAAATTTACATAGTGAAGGAAGTTTCCCCGCTCAAGCCAATGACGTAGGCGGGTCCAACATACCGAGGGGGCGGATCTGATGGGGAACTGCTCTCACTTTGGTAATACATGTATAGACCCGCCCCTTCTCATGTTCCGCATCTGGTCCGCTGAGCGGACCTGATGGGGAACTTTAGAAGGGGCGGGTCTATACATTTAAAATACTGAGAGGGAGTTCCCCATCAGGTCCGCTCAGGCACAACCAATGAAGGACAGCGCTGGACATCGGGATCGCCGCGGGACACTGGATTTCACCGCTGGAATGTTTTTTTTTTTTTTTAATAAAGGACTTTTTCAAGGTGTTTGTGTGTTTTTTTTAAACATTTTTTTACGCTTTCTTCGTGAAATGGTAGGGGTACAATGTACCCCTTACCAATTCACATAGGGGGGGGCCGGGATCTGGGGGTCCCCTTTGTTAAAGGGGTCTTCCAGATTCCGATAAGCCCCCCGCCCGCAGACCCCCACAACCACCGGGCAAGGGTTGTGGGGATGAGGCCCTTGTCCCCATCAACATGGGGACATCCTCCCCATGTTGAGGGCATGTGGCTTGGTATGGTTCAGGAGTGAGGGGGGGCCGCTCTCTCGTCCCCCCCCTTTTCCCCTGAGGCCGGCCAGGTTGCGTGCTCGGATAAGGGGTCTGGTATGGATTTTTAGGGGGACTCCACGCCATTTTTTAAAAAAATTTGGGGTGGAGTTCCCCTTAAAATCCATGCCAGATCTGAAGGGCCTGGAATGGATATTTGGGGGAACCCCACGTTAATTTTTTTTTAAATTTGCGGCGGGGTTCCCCTTAATATCCATTCCAGACCTGAAGGGCCTGGTAATTGAATTCTGGGGAACCTCCACGCTTTTTTTTTTTTTTTTTTTATCAATGACTTTTGTATGTATTGCCGGGAGCCGACAATTCATTAATAGCCGCGAGTCAGTTTTAAATGCATTTTTTTCTTTCAAAAATGACATTTTTTGCAGGGACAGTTCTAAGCACGGGAAACATGCGCCACTTCACATGCATATCATACACACCCCCCAGGTACGAAATTTAAAGGAATATTTCACTTTTATTTTTTCATTTTAAGCATTATTAAAATCACTGCTCCCGAAAAAACGGTAGTTTTTAAAACTTTTTTTTGCATTGATACATGTCCCTTGGGGCAGGACCCAGGTCCCCAAACACTTTTTAGGACAATAACTTGCATATTAGCCTTTACAATTAGCACTTTAGATTTCGAACGTTCGAGTCCATTGTATTTAATAGGGTTCTAAAGTTTACACGAACATTTTGTCTGTTCGCAGGTTCTGGAGCGAACCGAACAGGGGGGTGTTCGGCTCATCCCTGGTTCACACTAATGCAAATTGGATGCGGATTTCTCCGCATTCAATTCGCATAGCAGGAGATGGTGACCGGCTCTCTATGGAGCAGGTTAACACATCTCTGCAGCGGCTCTGGTGCAAATTGCACCGGAGCCCTGTGCGTCTTTTGGTGGTTTTTTTTTGATCAAATCCTCTTTTTATTTCTTTTATATACAAACAACAACAAAAAACAACAAACATCCCAAGCCCGATTTAAGAGGGTAAACATAAACAAAAAACAAGAAAGAAAAAAATAAATAAAAAAGCCCTTTTTTTTATTTTTAATATAACACAACCCCATCCCCGTTGTCCCCCATGCCCCCCCTCTCCCCCTTCATCCACTCCCCTCTCATCATTCCTCCAAAAAGTCAGACCATCTTCTCCATATTTTTTTCAAATTTCCCTACACATCCTCTATGTAAAAAAGTATATTTTTTCTTAATTAAAGTTTCCCTTACTTGTGTTTTCCATTCTGTTACAGTGGGTGGAAATGGTGATAGCCACTTTTGTGCTATGAGCTTACGAGCCTGAAATAAACTTCTATTTATTGAAACAATATATTCCCCCGGAATTGGTCTGTTTTAGGTCCGAATTCAGCCCACAATTCAGGCTGAAATCGGACCTGAAACGGTGAATCGAGAGGCAGCGGACTCCTGCTGTGAGCCGATGTGTGTTCTAGTGTGAACCCAGCCTTAATCCTCGTACACACGACCGAGAATCTCGTCAAGAAAAAACACGTTGTTTTTCTTGACGAGATTCTTGGACAAGAAACTTGTCCCGGCCGAGTGTACAGACGCTCCTTTCAAAGAACCCGCGGTTCTTTGAATGGAGCGAACGTGGTGACGTAATCGACCAAGACGAGCGTGCGCTCGTCACATTCGATGCCGTCGCCGCCATCTTGCTACACCCTACCTATGCCTAGGAAGCTACCGCGCATGCGTCAAAGTCATTTCGAGCATGCGCGGGCTTCCCGGAGGACAGGTAAGTGTACACACACACACTTTTCTCATCGAGAAACATGCTGACAAGAATCTCGACGAGAAAATAGAGAGCAGGTTCTCTATTTTTCTCGTCGAGATTCTTGTCGGTTTTCTTGACGAGAAACCTGATAGCCGCGTACACACGACCGATTTACTCGGCAAGAAAGCTCTGCCAATAAGTTTCTTGTCGTTTTTCGACGAGAAACTGGGTCGTGTGTACGAGGCTTGAGAGAATAAGTGCACTTCAAGACAAAGTGCACTTATTCCTTTTGCCTCCTTCTCCTGACGCAACTTAGGCATACTTCCCTCAATCCAAAAAATGCGGCAAGTGAGACTGCGACGATGGATATAGACAATCACCAGAGGCAACAGTCATGGGATCAAAGTGAGTATGTATCTGTGAAGAGGGAGGGCTAGTTCAAGCCAGGGGAAGGTGCCAAAAAGTTCATTTTGTGTTAAAGTGCACTTATTCATTAAAGTGAACAGGGCAGCCAAAAATAATAATAGAAGTAATAAAGGGATTTTTATAACAGCTTACCTGTAAAATCCTTTTCTTGGAGTACATCACGGGACACAGAGCTCCCACCCCTCTTTTTGGGACACTTATTGCTTTGCTACAAAACTGAGGTGCTCCCGGATGGGAGGGGCTTATATAGGGGAGGGTACTTCCGGTTTGGAAGTTGCCAGTGCCAGCACCTGAAGGTAAACTATATAACCCATTAGTACTAATGGGTTATATAGTTTACCTTCAGGTGCTGGCACTGGCAACTTCCAAACCGGAAGTACCTTCCCCTATATAAGCCCCTCCCATCCGGGAGCACCTCAGTTTTGTAGCAAAGCAATAAGTGTCCCAAAAAGAGGGGTGGGAGCTCTGTGTCCCGTGATGTACTCCAAGAAAAGGATTTTACAGGTAAGCTGTTATAAAAATCCCTTTTTCTTTTTCGTACATCACGGGACACAGAGCGACTTAGTCATTACTAATGGGACGTCCCAAAGCAATGCCAAATGAGGGGAGGGACACACTATACATAAGCTGGGCGCCATCAGGCATGAGGCTCTTTTGCGGCCTGCAACACACTGCGCCCAAAGGCGACATCCTCCTGACTTCTGACGTCTACCTGGTAGAATCTAGTAAACGTGTGTACTAAGGACCATGTTGTGGCCTTACAGACTTGAGCCAGGGAGGCTTGGTGATGCACTGCCCATGAAGTTCCAACTGCTCTTGTGGAGTGCGCCCTAACTTTGAACGGAGGCGGTCTCCTTTTCAAGCCATAGGCTTGTATTATGACCTGTCGAATCCACTTGGCTAAAGTAGATTTTTGATGCTGCCTGACCCTTTCTGGGGCCTTCCGGCAGAACAAACAAAGTATCTGTTCTGCGAATCTGAGCAGTGGCTTTTAGATAAACTTTAACTGCTCTTACTACATCCAAAGAATGCAATAACTTTTCCTCTACCGAACTAGGTTTGGGGAAAAAGGAAGGAAGAACCACATCTTGGTTCAAATGGAACCTCGATACCACCTTAGGAAGAAGGCTGGATGAGGACGTAATACTACTCTGTCCTTATGGACAACCAGATATGGCTCCTTACAGGACAAGGCGGCTAATTCCGATACTCTTTTAGCCGAACAAATGGCTACTAAGAAAATCAATTTCCTGGTGAAAAGAACCAAGGAAATGTGCCGCAATGGTTCAAATGGTTGTTTCTGTAGAACCGACAGAACCAGGTTTAAGTCCCATGGACATATGGGAATACTAACCGGATGGCTAATACGCATCACTCCTTGTATGAAAGCTTTGACTAATGAATGCAAAGCCAAGGGCCTTTGAAAAAATATTTACAAGGCCGTCTGACCCTTGATAGTACTCAAGGCAAGCTTCCTATGTACAGCGCACTGTAGGAAGTCCAGAATCCTACCTATTACGTACTTACGTGGATGCCATTTGTTGGCCTCACACCACGTGATGTACGCCTTCTAGATCCTCTAATAGATCTGCCTGGATACCGGCTTCCTGGCATTGATCATGGTGGATACCACAGGATTAGAGAGCCCTCTCTTTTTTAGAATGTGGGCTTCAATAGCCAGGCCGTCAAACCTAGGGCTGGTAAGGAAGGGTAGTATATCGGTCCTTGCGAAAGCAGGTCCGGACGATGTGGGAGGGTCCAAGGACTTCCCACTGACATTTTTACAATCTCCGCGTACCATGCCCTTCGGGGCCAAGCTGGAGCCACCAGAATCACTGGTTTCTTTTCTACCCTGATTCTGCGGATTAATCGCGGTGGGAATGCATATATCAGCTTGAACTGATCCCAAGGGAACACGAGGGCATCCAAACCGCAAGCTAGGGGATCCTTTGTGCGAGACACAAATCTGTCCACCTTTGCGTTGAATCTGGATGCTAGCAGATCTACATCCGGTGTTTCCCACCGCTGGCATATTGCCTGGAAAACCTCGGGGTGAAGAGACCATTCCCCCGGGCATAATTGCTGGCTACTTAAAAAGTCCGCTCTCCAATTTTCCACTCCTGGGGTGAAAACCGCGGATATGGCTGTGACATATCTTTCTGCCCATTCCAGGATGCAATTCGCTTCCCTCTGGGCTGCACGACTCCTGGTGCCACCCTGGTGATTGATATATGCCACTGCTGTGGCATTGTCTGATTGAATTCTGACAGGTGACCCTTGGAGTTTGGATGTCCATGCTACTAGGGCATACCGGGCTGCTCGTATCTCTAAGAGATTGGTGGGCAGGGCCTTCTTTGCTTCTGACCACTTGCCCTGGAGAGACCATTGCTCCAGTACTGCCCCCCAGCCTATGAGGCTGGCATCTGTAGTGACCACCTTCCAAGAAACCGGACTGAAGGGTTTCCCTTTTTCCAGATTCTGGGGCACCAACCACCAATGGAGGCTCTTGCGAACGGAAGGGGACAGGGACATTGGTAAGTCTAAAGCCTGAACTTTTTTGTTCCAGGCTGACAGTATGGCCCTCTGCAAGTTCCTTGATTGGAATTGACCGTAGGGTACTGCTTCGAATGAAGCCACCATTTTTCCCAGCAGCCTCATACACAGGCGTATGGATGGTTTTCCTTTTTTGTACCCACTAAGTGGGTCAAATCTTTCAAAGACGACACCTTCTCTGGAGGTAAGAAAAGCTTTCTCTGATTTGAATCCAGTCTTAGCCCCCAAGTATTCCAGACTTTTGACTGATTTTAGGGCTGACTTGTCTCGGTTGATAATGCCAACCGTGAGATTCCAGATACTTGATTATCTTGTGAACGACCACTTCTAGTTTTTTTCACTGAGTGGTCTATCAGCAACAAGTCGTCTAGATATGCCATTATCGTTACACCTTGTGTTCCTAGTTTGGCCAATCGTAGGGCCAGAATTTTTGTGAACACTCGTGGTGCTGTGGCCAGACCGAAAGGTAAGGCTCTGAACTGAAAATGGTGCCCTTCTACTGCAAAGCGTAGAAATTTCTGGTGGGCCGGACAGATGGGAATATGCAAATAAGCATCCCTTATGTCGATCGAGGCTAACCATTCCTGCCCTTGTAGGGCGGTGGCCACCGATCGGATCAACTCCATCCGAAAAAGTCCTGATATGTAGGAACTTGTTTAGCCCTTTTATATTTAATATGGGCCTCACGTCCCCATTTGGTTTGGGGACTGTGACAAGGTTCGAGTAAAACCCAAACCCGCTTTCTTCCAAGGGAACCTTCATGATTACCCTTGGAGCAATAGTTGTTCTAGTGCCAGAAGGAGGGATCCACTCTTCTGGGGATCGCTTGGCACGTTTGACCTTATAAAATGGGCAGGAGGAATGTCTTTTAACTCCAGCCTGTATCCCAGACTTACTGCGGAGATCACCCATCTGTCTCTGATGGTGTCCCGCCAGGTCTCTGTGAACAACTGAAGTCTTCCCCTCACCCGATTGAGTGGGGGCAACCCTTCATGACTTGGGGGGAGGTTTTGTACCTCTCTTGACCCAGGGTTTCTTGTTACCCTGTGATTGTCCCTGATTTCTGCCCCCTGGATTTGACCACGGAGGCCGTCGGAACTGTTTCACAGCCGATGTGCCAGGGACTGGAGAAGTAGGCCTCTTAAAAGAAGGACTTCTACCCTTATTCTTAACCGGCAAGAGTGTACTTTTACCGGCAGAAGTTTTCTGGATATATTTGTCCAGATCTTCTCCAGATAAGCGTTCTCCATGAAATGGGAAGCTAATCAGCAATTTCTTACAGGGAGCTTCAGCAGACCAGTTTTTGAGCCATAGAAGCCTACGCATATGTCTACAGACAGCGTAAAGCGGGATGCCTGTTGGATTGTATCCTTTATGGCGTCCACCGCAACACAAGGCTCTAGGTAGGTCAGCTAGGGCAAGAGCCTGCTGATCTGGTAAGTCCCTTAAGACTTGTTTCAACTGATCTTTCATTGCTTGGCAGACTCCAATCGCTGCTACTGCAGGTTGTGTCACCATGCTTGCTGTAGAGAAAGCAGATTTTAGTAAAGACTCCAATTTTTTATCTATTGGGTCTTTGAACAATTGGAACATTATCTACTGGACATGTCAGTGATTTATTTACACAAGAGATGTCTGTGTCCACTGTAGGGACCCTCCATTTTTTATGAACTTATCCTCCATGGGATAGATCACTGGAAATCTCTTGGGGGGAGTAAATATTTTATCAGGATGCTCCCAATCCTGGTAAATAAGCCCTTCCAATAAAGGGTGGATTGGGAAGGAACAGACAGCCTGGGGAGCTTTCAGCGACCCCAGCAAGGAAACCGTAGTGGTTGATGGTTCCGCCAGAGGCATTTTAAATGCTGATCGGACCATGTTAGTCAGAGACTGAACCCATAATCTTTCAGCCTGAGATGCTGAGAAAGGTTCTTCCACTGTTGATTCCTCTATAACTGAATCAACCTCATCCTGATCCCCTTCAGGTAGGTCGATCTCTGTGTGGGGCTGTTCCTCCACTAATAGGCACTCTGAAGGAGGAGACGGAGATCGGACGCGCTTTCCCTGTGACAGGGAAGCAGCGATCAATGCTGTTAATCTCTCTTCCAATCCTCCCAGAGTTGAGGATAAAACCTCCTCTGTTATATATATACAGGAGCAGGTGGACTGGGGACAGCCGCAGCACCAGGCACTCCTGCGGGGTTCCTACGGCTACTGACCTCTGAATTTTCAGGGGAGATTGGTGCAGTACAAGCATGCTCAATATCCTCAGAGCCCGATGGAGACCCCTTTGGCTTCCTGGAAGACTTATTTCCGGAGCGTCTGGACGACATATCCTTTAAGCACAAAGCTGAGGTATTCCCGTCGTCATACACCAATTTTGCTGGTAATAGTCTAACACAGTTGCTGCTATATACCAGCTGGTGTCCACTAAAGTGCCTTTCTATGGGGATGCCTGCATCAACCGCCTCTGTGTGCCACCGTTTTGTTGCTAGCTCTGTTTGCATCCAGCTGACACTTGTACTGTGTCTTTTATACATGCTGGGACGCCTGCACATGCGCAAAAGCGCCGCGGCGCGCATCGAGCGTCATCCACCCGCCCCTTTTTTTCCATAGGAGGCGCGTGCACGCGCCCGCGCGCGCGCCCGTGCGCCATTGGCGCCCTTTTTTGAAACCAAGCAGGGACTAGGAGCCAGGGCCCTTTTTGCCGGAGGGCCTGTGCGGTGGATGAGCGCAGCAACAGGGCAGAGGAACTGGATTCCCACAGAGAAACTTACCAACTGCCTGGATCTTTTGACTTGAGAAAACCAAAGATCCATGTGACAAGAAAAATGGACCACAGCGGCCTCTAGTGGTTTAACACAGGTACCGCGGTCCTCTTTTTTTTTTTTTTTCTTGACTACTATTAAAATTTTAAATTTTCCAGTAGTTATAGGCATACACAGATATTAGCGGGAATACCGTTAGGTAACAGACAGAAAGACAAATTAGGCTTGGGGGTCCCCCAATAGAACCAAGTTCCTGGGGGCCCCCACTTACCTGTTCCCCGCCGCAGGACTCTGTTTGGTCCACAGAAGCCCAAACTTCACCTATCACGGCAGGCATTGTAATTAAACCTTCAGGGACCGGGTTCCCAAGGATTCCACTCCCCTGGACCTGTATAGCACCCTGCACAGAAAACATCTTGGTCGTGGGTATGACCAGAGCTCTGGATCCCAGGGTCCAGCCCTCCTAAGAGAGGCATTACAGGCAAAACCTTGCTTTTCTGTTGCAAGGCCCGGGTACCGACCGTTTAGCTATGAAGCTTTTTTGGTGGGATCCGGAACAGCTTACTAAGGCCCGTAAAAAACCTGTACGCAAGCCCAGGAAAACACATGTTACTCTTTGGCCAACACCTTAGACACTGGCAAAAAACTGAGGTGCTCCCGGATGGGAGGGGCTTATATAGGGGAGGGTACTTCCGGTTTGGAAGTTGCCAGTGCCAGCACCTGAAGGTAAACTATATAACCCATTAGTAATGACTAAGTCGCTCTGTGTCCCGTGATGCGACTCAAATCCCATATACCGTAATCTTTGATGTGATCATGGGATTTTAAAAGTCATTTTACATTTTTTTTTTTTTTTAAATCTGCAATGTTTCAAAAATGTTTAAATGAACATGACAACTAAAAAAAAAGGCTTATTCGAACACAGTAAACTAAAAAATATTATGTACTGTATACAATTAATCCTATCATGCAAAAGAGAAAATTATTTAGTCAAAATAATAATAATAATAATAAAAAAAGTGTGTGTGTGTGTGCGTATATATATATATATATATATATATATATATATATATATATATATATATATATAATATGTAGCAGGGGGTCCTAAATGTAGGGGCTGCTATACTAAATTTAGGGGTGATTCGAGTGGTAGTTGGCTCGAATCTTTCAATTTACTGGACTCTGCCTTGCTGCTGTTTCGCCTGGCGTGCAGTTCCCCTTAGAAGTATGGGTGGCGCTGTCACTTGTGATCGGGGTTGAACCACAGGTGATGGAGTGGCGATTGGGTGTCCTCTCTCGGCAGCCGTGCAGTGGGCGTGGTCTATCCGCTGTGCATGCCAGGAGAGGGTACAAAAGGGGCAGACGCCATAGGTTAGTGTTCTAGTTGCTACCCCGGGGACCTGTACTCGGGGGGAAGTGTGTTCCAGGTCCAAGTTCGAGTGCATGGCCCTCCAGGCCATGGGGCCACGTGCACTTCAGTCCCAGGCACCTTTAGTCCTGGGACTGCAACTTCAGCCCTGGGCCCAGCACCTTTAGCTGGAGCCCACTTCGGGAGGAGGAATCCCAGGGTGCCACCTTGCGAGGGGACCCGTTTCTAGAAGAGGAAGCTGGGGGAGGACCGTTCCGAGGGACTGGTGAGAGATCACAGTGAAGGAAGGGGCCCAGTAACTCTCTGTAGGGATGTCATCCATCCGAAAAGGGGCCTAACATCTTGGCCATTAGGAGGTTTGGGATACCGTCGATTCTGTGGCAGAGGATCTCCTGAACGCATCCATTAGAGAATCTGATAGACTGTTCGAGCTACATGCCGGCTGCTAGTGCCATTGGGTGACTATCCGGGTGAGCTATACCCACTCGGGATCGAGTGGCGAAGAAGCCAGGAGTGCCTGAATTGATCTGTCTTCCTAACACCTTTCTCTCTTCTCAACTTTGTGGATGTTCATGCATAAGGAAAATAAACTCTACGTTGGAGTGGCTACTGGTGTGGACCTTGGAGTTACTTGGGGTATAGAGACTTTGTCCTTACATTCTAGGGACAGAGACCCGTAAGTTAAAACAAGTGTGCTTAACCTCTGCAAACCAGGGGGTATGGGCATGGTGGTCATGGTGCGCCCTTTTTCTCCTGTGAGCAAGCCAAAGACAGTGAAGAAAGAGGGCCGTGTGCTACACATATATATACATATATATATATATATAGTGCATTCATAAAGTATTCAGATCCCCTTTTCTTTTTATAATGTTACGTTTCAGCCTGATACTACAGTTGTTTAATTAAAAAAAATTCTCACTAATCTACGCTCAGTACCTTATAATGACGAAGTGAAAGCAGAATTTTAGAAATCTTTGCAAATGTATGAAAAAGAAAAAACTGAAATATCACATTGGTATAAGTATTCAGACCCTTTGCAACAACACTTGAAATTTAGGTTGATCATTGCTGAGATGTTTCTACACCTTGATTGGAGTCCACCTGTGGTAAATTAAATTGATTGGGCATGATTTGGAAAGGCACACACCTCTCTATAAAAGGCTTCACAGTTGACAATGCCTACAGTATCATCGCAAAAGCCATGAGGTCAAAGGAGCGGACTGCAGAGATTATTGCAAGGCACAGATCTTGGAAAGGCTACAGAAAATGTTCAGCTACATTGAAGGTTCCCAAGAGCATATAATTCTCAAAAAGAAGAGGTTTGGCACAACCAGGACTCTTCAGAGAGCTGGTCGACCAGCCAAACTGCGCAATCGTGGGAGAAGGGCCTTAGTAAAATAAGTGACTAAGAACCCGATGGTCACTCTGACTGAGCTCCAGATACCCTGTGTGGCGATGGGACAGAGTTCCAGCAGACAACCATCACTACAGTGCTCCACGATCTTGACTTTATGGCAGAGTGGCTAGACAGAAGCCTCTATTCAGTGCAAAACACATGAATGCCAAGCACCTGAAGGACTCTCAAACCCTGAGGAACAAGATTCTCTGGTTGATTGAACAGTTTGGCCTCAATCCTAAACATTATGTCTGGAGGAAACCAGGCACCACTCATCACCTGCCCAATACATCCCAACAGTGAAGCATAGGGGTGGCAGCATCATGCTGTGGGGGTGTTTTTTAGCAGCGGTAACCGAGAGACTGGTCAGGGTTGAGGGAAAGCTGAATGGAGCAAAGTGCAGAGATATCCTCAATAAAAAAACCTGTTCCACAGCACCCAGGACCTCATTTCACCTTCCAACAGGACAACAATACTAATCACGCAGCCAAGGCAACAAAGAAGGGGCTTAGGGACAACTCTATGAATGTCCTGGAGTGGTCCAGCCAGGGCCCTGACCAGGGGCAGATCCAGAGTCTAGTCTCGGGAGGGGCACTACCATAAAATATTTTTTTTTGGGGGCAATTTATCAGGGAAATGACTGGTGTTGGCGCTTAAATGATCACGGCACCATGGTTGTTATGGTGTCAGGATGATAGAAGCGCATTATTTATATTATTACATTGTAATATAAAATTAAATGGTTCAACTCGCCATAATGCAGAATCAGTGGGAGCCCCGAGTGTGTCACTTGCCACGTCACCTGCCACACGTTGCGGATTGTCACTTGCCACGTCACCTGCCACACGTTGCGGATTGTCACTTGCCATGTCACCTGCCACACGTTGCAAATTGTCACTTGCCACATCACCTGCCACAAGTTGCGGAATGTCACTTGCCTGCCACCAGATGCAGATTGTCACTTGCCACGTCACCTGCCACAAGTTGCGGATTGTCACTTGCCACGTCACCTGCCACATGTTGCGGATTGTCACTTGCCACGTCACCTGCCACATGTTGTGGATTGTCACTTGCCACAAGTTGCGGAATGTCACTTGCCTGCCACCAGATGCAGATTGTCACTTGCCACATCACCTGCCACAAGTTGCAGATTGTCACTTGCCACATCACCTGCCACATCACCTGCCACATGTTGCGGATTGTCACTTGCCACAAGTTGTGGAATGTCACTTGCCTGCCACCAGATGCAGATTGTCACTTGCTACGTCACCTGCCACAAGTTGCGGATTGTCACTTGCCACGTCACCTGCCACATGTTGCGGATTGTCACTTGCCACCTCACCTGCCACAAGTTGCGGATTGTCACTTGCCACGTCACCTGCCACATGTTGCGGATTGTCACTTGCCACCTCACCTGCCACATGTTGCGGATTGTCACTTGCCACCTCACCTGCCACACCTTGCGGATTGTCACTTGCTAAGGTGGTGTTTCGCTCGTCAGTCAGGCAGCAGAGAGATGATATAATCTCTCTGCTGCCTGCACAGTGAGGGCAGAAGTTACTGCAGGGATGCAGGGCGGGCGCAGGGCGGTGAGAGATGATGCCATCTCTCTGCTCCCCCGGCCGCCGGCTTGTTGATTGGCCAGCTGCCCGCTTACGCACAGAGCCGACCAGCTGACCGCCCACTCTCTGACTCTCACTCGCCGCCGAGCTGCCCGCCCACACACCGAGGCACCCGGCAGCCTACGCTGTCACCCGCCCGTGGAGCCGTCTGCTCTGTCACTCACGCGCGGAGTCGCCCGCTCTGTCATGCGCCCGTGGAGCCGCCCGCTCTGTCACTCGCACGTCCGCTCAGACTCCCTTGCGCCCGCAAGTTCCGCAACTAAAACTAATTTCTCTCTCTTGTTAAAAACGAATTTCTCGGGGGTGGCAATTGCCCTGTTGCCCCCCCCCTGGATCCGCCCCAGGCCCTGACCTTATTGAACATCTCTGGAGAGACCTGAAAATGGCTGTCCACCAACGGTCCCCATCCAACCTGACTGAGCTTGAGTGGATTTGAAAAGAAGAATGGCAGAAAATCCCCTAATCCAAGTGTGCAAAGCTTGTCACATCATACCCAAAAAGACTCAAGGCTGTAATTGCTGCCAATTAAAAGGCTTATATGCAAGTTATTGGGCATAAAAAGGGTATGGGAGCCCGGGTACTGCTCTGTGTACCAATGTAAAAAAAAAAACATTTAAAAAAGATCTTTTTAAAGGAGCAGTGATTTTAATGATGCTTAAAGTGAAACAAAAATAAAATAAAAAAATTCCTTTAAATATGGTGCCGGGGGGGGGGGGGGGGGGGGTCCCATTAGTCTGCCTGTAAATTGGCACATCTGTATTGTGTATAGGACCTGCTGCAGCAAAACTAACATTTATAAAGAAAAAAAAAGATTACATTTAAATTGATTTTCCCTGCAAGCTTTGTTTATTTGGTTTTCGGACAAGCTGGAATTTAGATGCTGGGCATATGGGTGGCCGGGAGCGTAGTTTTTTTTTTTTTCGATGCTGCAGCTGGGGCAGAGAAATTTGCCTGCTATACTCTACAGCTGGTGGTGTGCTGCTGGCAGTCGTGTTGCAAGGACCTAGGACACCCTTTGCTATACCATCATCCCTGTCAGTGGAGGCTGCTGAGAGGTCATGAGATATAGTGGGGGTAGATATGAAAGGTGAGGAGGACAAAAATTGTGTCCCTTGTGTGTGGCTTTTAGGTGCTCTTGCCAACATGTTGAGTGGTGGGAGGTGAAATGCCTTGTCAAGCGTGTGGAACCCAAATGGCTGGTGTTTTTGCCACGCTTGATCTGCTTGCGGCAGAGATTGCAAATTGCAACAGTGCAATCGGCTGCACACTTTGGCTAAAAAAGGCCCACACAGCTGAGCTGGGAGAAGTTGGTTGGGAGATAACAGCTCCACAATCTGATAAAATAGGGTGGCTGCTCTCTACTTTTCCATGATGGCCACCTCTGAAAGACATCCTGCCTTGTTGGGGTTGTGCCTCCTCCTCACTTTCCTCCTTTGCTTTATCCGGCTTCCAAGTCGCGCCACTGACCTCATCATCATCATCATCCCCTCATCATCACTGGAGCCAACTTGGCAATACACTGCAGCTGGGGGAACATGACTGCCAATTTGTTGTTTATCAGTGTTCTCCCCTCTCTGTAGGCTAATGTTACTCCCTTCCTCTACCTCAGAACCAACATCAGAATGACGTAATGTCTGTGCATCCTCAAGAAGCTAGTGGCTGATGCTGTGTTCAAATTTATCAGCTGACTCCTCAACACATAATGCTGGGGCTGTGGCAGGAGTAGCTGTGGACAAGGAGGCAGAATAAGCCACCCTGGCAGCTGCGGTGGACTGCACACTAGTGTCAGCTTGGGTCATAGAGGATTAGGAGGATGAGGCTGGTTTAGTAAGCCAGTTCACCAACTCCTCTGCATGCTGCGGCTGGATAGCACAAGCAGCATCACTAAACAGAGACAGATGTGCCCTGCCTGATGACCGACCACGTCCACCTTTTGCCTGTGGACACAGATGCTGCTGCCCCCTGATAGTGGCATGGGAATGTCTGCCTCTCCTTGCTGGCCTTCCAGAATTGATGGGGGGGGGGTTATTACCCAAATTTAATAGAAACTGGGAAATGTGTGATTGGATGCACTTTATTGAATGAAAAGTGGTGTTTGGTGCATTTTTAATTGAGGAATGACGCTGACAGAAATGTAAAAACTGTAAAAAATATTTTTTAAAAAAGGGGTGGGGGGGGGGGGATACCAGCATCGCAGTCAAAAAAACTGTGGCTGACAATTAAAAAGAAAAAAAAAAAAAAGAGGGCAGGCAGAGGAAAAAACAAACAAACATGTAGCAACCAAAAAAATAAAAGGGTATAGAGCACTGTATACAGCACTAAATGTTATGTAATGTTGTGTTAAACACTGCACTACACTAACACACTACACTATACTCACACTATACTGACACACTATACTCACACACTATACTCACACACTATACTAACACTACACTAACACTAAGGTCACCCGGTGACCACGCCCCATGCCTATATAAGTCGTTGTGCTCCGCGCACACGGCATTATAGCGGCAGAGAGCATCGAGGCAACATCGGGCGGAGAGAAGAGGGAAGAAGACGACGATGAAGACCAGGCCCCCGCTAGCAAAAGAGCTGGAAGAAGATAGAGGAGGCACCCAGCAGAAGAAAGAAAGCACCGGAGAGCGGGAGAAGAACCGGAGAGCGCGGAGACGACACCGGAGAGCAGAATAAGAGAACCCCTGAAGTCAGAAGAGAACCCCCGAAGTCGGAAGAGAACCCCCGAAGTCGGAAGAAGACCCCAGAAGTCGGAAGAAGACCCCCGGAGCTAATAAATTACATTACTGTAGTGTGTTTTTTTTATAGATTTTTTTATAGATTTTTTTTTCCACCAGGTGAATGGGTAGGGGTACTCATTCACATAGGGTGGGGGGGCCGGGATCTGGGGGCCCCCTTATTAAAGGGGGCTCCCGGATTCCGATAAGCCCCCCGCCCGCAGACCCCGATAACCAACGGCCAGAGTTGTCGGGAAGGGGCCCTGTCCTCATCAACATGGGGACAGGGTGCTTTGGGGTGGGGGGGCCATGTTGAGGGCATGCGGCCTGGTACGGTTCAGGAGGGGGGTGCTCGCTCGTCCCCACCCCCTTTCCTGACTGCGTGCTCGAATAAGGGTCTGGTATGGATTTTGGGGGGACCCCCACGCCATTTTTTTCGGCATAGGGGTTCCCGTTAAAATCCATACCAGACCTAAGGGCCTGGTATGCTCATGGAGGGGAACCCATGCCTTTTTTTTATTTAAAATTTGGCGTGGAGTTCCCCCTCATGATAACAGCGGCGAGACTTCCCTCCCCTCTCCCAGGTCACCAAATTCGCAGCTACAATGCAAAGGAACCGCTGAACAACTGTTTGAGAACTTGGCAAAGAAACCGGAGCTCAAAAACGCAACGCACAAGTGTGAATCCGGCCTAAAACAATTCAGATGACTAAACTACAACTAAAACTAAAATTTAATTTTAGCCAAAAGACTACAATACAACTAAAACTAAAATGGTATATTTAGTCAAAAGACTATAACTAAAACTGAATCGAAATTTGATGTCAAAATTAACACTGGTTGGGTGGGACTATGAGTACTGAGCTGTGATTGGACAAAGTCATTATCACTTTGTCCAATCAGGGCTCTGTTAGTTCTCTGTGCCTAATTGGCAAAGCCTTGCACGCTTCATCCACTTAGGGCCCTAGAATGCACTGTGATCGCCCGCAGAGCGCCCTGCAAATTTGGGTGTTCTCCGAACAGGCGATATTCGGACCGAACTTTTGCTTGGCACGAACCGTTTGCCCAACTCTAGTGCTGTGTAAAGGATCTGAATACGTGTACATGTGATATTTCAGTTTTTTCTTTTTAATAAATTCACAGACATTTTTAAAATTCTATTTTCACTTTGTCATTATGGGGTACTGTGTGTAGATTAATGGGAAAGAAATTAACTTAAACAACTGTAGTATCAGTCTGCAACATAAAGAAGACAAAAATAAGGAAAACTGTATTGTTGGTAAAATTTATCATTCAACAAACATTTGAAAATGGAAAGGCACTTTCAGAACTTCTTGTACTTTATTTATTTCAGGGAGGTGAAGGTTCGAAGGTTGTGATGTTGAAAGATGGCCTCAATTCTGTGGTTGTAGAGGTGACTGCTGAAGATGGAACTATCAAGAAATACATTCTAGAAATCATAAAGATATCTGCAAGTCAAGCTTTACTCAAAGGAATACATTTATATGAAGATCTGAAGCTAGTGCCACCATTTGCTCCCAATACCTTTGAATATTCATGTATGTCCCGTTAGCATCTTATGATATAACTTGTAAAGTGCACCCACTTGTCTGGCCACAATACAAACTGACACCAAAGAGCAGGTAACTGTAGGTGCCTGCATGCCAATGTTGCCGTAGTGCAGAGCACCTGGGAACACCCTGAAGTGCCATTAAGCCCTGGTTCACACTGGTGACATGTCAAATCGCATGTCAAATCGGCGGCATTTGTCAGCAAATCGTCAAAAAGTAGTTTCTGTATTCCTTTTTGCGATTTCGGGCCGCGATTTACATTGACATCTGTGCAGAAACCCACACAGATGTCTATGAAATTGCGGCCGAAATCAGGACTGACAAGCGGGAGTGACACGTACCTTGGAGGTGAGCCTGACGTGCAGAGGGAGACCTCTCGTACAGCCCTGGTTCCCGGGGAGTTCCCGCAGCCCAGTGTGAACCTAGGCTCAACCCTAAAAATATAAATGTGTATATGCCTTTAAATGTACTTCCTCTAGCTGTATGTAGCAGGTTTCTATCATGTACATGTTTTTTTTTTTCTAAATACCTGGTTGATCCTGCCTTTTTCATGCACCCCCCTGCTGTCAGTGGCAATGTTGCCAATGTTAGTGGGCTTCCTCCATCCACTGCCTGTTGTAAAGCAAATATCTTCAGCTTTTTCTTCAAATGTGGAGCAGCTCCACAGTGACTTTTCAGTGACTGTTTCTGCTTCTTCTCCTCTCTGCCCCTTGTAATTCACACCATGGGGTTTATTTACTAACACTGGAGAGTGCAAAATCTGGTGCAGCTCTGCATAGAAACCAATCAGCTTCCAGTTTTTTTTTGTCAAAGCTTAATTGCACAAGCTGAAGTTAGAAGCGAATAGGTACCATGCACTAGATTTTTCACTCTCTAGTTTTAGTAGATCAACCCCAATGTGTAGCACATTGTCCCATTTTACATTGATGTGAACGGACACCATTGGTAATAATGTGATTTCCATTGTCATACATTGCAGCAAGGTGGCAGATGCATGACAAAACGCACTAGTGTGAACGCGGGCTACAATAAACCAGTACCACGGGTCTCTAATGGAGCTTCCCTTTCTATTCCATAGGCAAAAAGAAGCATGCTTAGCTGATCCAAAGATCTTTGTTTACAAAAAGTTTTTTTTAATCATATGATGTCTGTAGGTAGTTTTTACAAGTTTATATCTTCTTTTTTTTTTGGCTAATCTACGTTTTAGCATTTTCTAAATAATAGATTTCCTGATAAGAGATCCTTTGTCTTTTAGTATGCCTAAAGCTGGTCATGCATGGATTGAAATTCATCTGGTACAGCAGAGACCAGCCAAATTTCAATCCATGTGTGACCTCTGTGGTTGAACCTGCGACGGCCCGTCCATATGGGATGCGGGGGCGCTGCCCCCCTAATCCGTATGCGCCCAGCCCCTAATCTCCATGCAGGGCGCCTGACGCATAGAGTTCTACGGGTTTTTTTTTCCGAAGCACATGATTAGAGCCGGAGGCTAATTGGCTTCAAAAAGGGTGGGCTTGGGGCGCAGAGTGGGAAGGGGGTTTGGGGATGTTTTCCCAAAAATGGAGCACCAGCCCCCACTGTGTTGAACAGAAGTTAATCTACTTAACCACCCTGACAGTATATTTTCGCTCAATCAGTACTGCAGGCAATGAGCTACAGCACTGATTTTTGTATTTTGACAGCAGGGAAGTCTTCTCACTGTCAGAAAACAATGAAACAGCTTGGAGCACTCCCTCATTCATATTAAATCTGTGGATGGGGAAATCGGTTCAGTTTCTTTTATTCAACCCGCTGATGAAAAAAACAAACCCATGTATGGCCAGCTTTATAAAGTGGTCCCTGAGCAGCACTCTTGAAAGTACATATGGCAATGGCTATCTTTTGTAATACATGTTACAGGAAAGACTTTACTTTTAGCATGAAGTCAATCACTCATTTGTGACTGTTAGTTTTAGTCCACAAAATGGCCGTCTGCCTAACGGCACTGAGATTTGGAATTGGGATTGTGTCATCTATTTACAAAGTTAAGCTTTTAATATAAGCACTTGGAGATGTTTTATGATCTCTGATGTTCACTATCCAGCAGAGCATTACCTGGTAATAATTATGTTTGTTTCCTTTTTGCATTTAATCTGCAAGTCTTTGCAGAGTTATTACTGCAATTTCAGCTTTTTAACTGGTATTAATAAGTCTCCTGCAGATTTAATTACTGTTTTTCCATTGATGTTTAAAAGTGTATCATAAGATATAATAGTTAACTATTGTCCTCTACATTTAGCACTGTGTACAAAAAAAATGAACAGAGTAGAGAAGAGTAGAGCACCCAGTGTGACCACTGTGTTTACCATAACTATTTTACCTGACCCTAGGCCCATTTCACACCTGCGGACCGTTCAGATACGCCTGTCAGTTTTTTCAGGCGGATCTGAACGGGCGCTCCATGTATCTCTATGGAGCGTCGGATTTCAGCGGTGACATGTCCGCTGACACCCGATCAGCCCCGATCTGATCCTCTTTGCTAAAATGTGACGGATGCAAACCCTATTTTGCATCCATTTGGCGGACCGGATCAGATGAAAATGAACAGACGGTACATTTTCATCCGATCCCCCATAGAGGAGAGCGGAGATCTGACAGGGTGGTCCCTGCACAGTCCCTGCACAGTGTGCAGAGACAGACCTGTCATCTTCCACCTCAGCGGGGATCAACGGAGCGATCCCCGCTGAGCAAGCGGATGTTTAAAAACGGATCCTCACGGGATCCCCAGGTGTGAAAGGGGCCTTAGAGCTAAAAGGGAGAGTACAACTTTCTGGGCCTATGAATTGCTAAGGTCCAAGCATAACTGTGACTCTCTAGTTGTGTGATGGCATCATATAATTTGCAGAATAAACCAGGGGTCTCCAAACTATGGCCCCCGGGCCACATCTGGTCCTCTACCAGATTTTACATGGCTCACAACAACTCTGATATGAAGGGGGGGGCTTCTTATGTGATGGGGGGGACATCTGATGTGATGGGGGGGGGGACTTCTGATGTAAAAGGCTCCTGATTTCAAGAGCAGATCTGATGTGAGAGGTGACTCTGATGAAAGAGGGCTCTGATGGGATAGGGGAGCTTCTGATGTGAAAGATGGACTCTGATGTAATGGGAAGACTTTTGATGGGAAAAAATAAACTTCTGATGCAAAAGGGGGAACTAATGTGAAGGTTTTTCTTAAAAAGCGTTTTTGCATTTTCATTAACATTTTGATCATTCTTTTATAATACTAGGGGGGTTTTTTGGCTTGTGAATTTTAGTAAAATATACAATGTGGCCCTTGTACTGAAAATATTGCAGACTCCCGGAATAAACCATCCATATCTTCCTTCTTCCCTAAGCTAGTAGGCATATTCGCTTTTCTGACAATGTATGTCATTCATTCAGTTTGATATTTTAGTTCCTTATTTCTCCAAAGTGACATAGCCTTCGGCTGCCCACAACCTCTTGGAACATCCGCGCCAGCATAGATCTTAGCCATGCAGAAGGGAAATCTTGCAATACATTGGCACTTACAGACCTGTGAGCTACTGGGATGGATCATGTGATTATCCCAAGAAGCTGTGGATGGCTAAAGGTATGTCATTCTTGCCTAGGCAAGACATGAGAAAGTGGAAGGTTGGAGATAAAACTTTTAACTATTTACATGTCAATTTTTTTTAGCAAATGTGTGATAGAGAGGAAGGTGAGGGGACAATGAATGGCGAAAGGTAGGCTATAAGGGGCGGGGAGCATTTAGAATGGCCACAAGAGGAGTGCAAACCCAGGAAAAAGCAAAAACAAATTGAAGTCTGATGGATTTACAGGATAATCAAAATTTTTACAAAATGTACCATGAATAGTTCATTTCTCAGGTTTTTCAAATGAGCCCTATGATTAAAGGTGAACCTTTGCTTTGCCAGTGAAGGGCAAAGCAGCAGGATTATCTAATTTTCACCCTGCTCGGCAGCAAATGCTCACTTTGCTTCATCACTCTTTGTTTGCTTTCTTGGATCAAAAACCCAGTTGTGATTGCAGTGTGCCAAAGTGACCAGTCACCAAACACCAGCATTTTTATATGAGGGGAAGGGAAAAGAGTCACAAGATTTCCATACCTGGAAGTACCAGGTATCTCTCTTTACTCCTATCAATCAAACGTAGCATAGGTGCAGAAGGAAGGCGAAAAATGTGTGCTAGCTCGGTAACAGGTGATGTCACACTCCTTCTGTTGAGATCCTAGGAACAATGGGGATCTCAAATCTCATAAGAGGACATTCCTGCACTGCACTGGAGTGTCTTCTTGCGAAATTTGGGATACATACAGTCTGGTAGCAATACAGAGTTCTGCATTTGCAGTGACATTATGAGAATAGGGTTAGGGTTAGGATTTAGCAATGTGAAAATTTGGCACATGTATGACATGTTGACTGATGTGTTTCAACTGTGGTAAGAGAGTAGCTCCATGTCAGAACCATGAATCAGACTGAGACAGAAATACATTAAAAATCACACATTTTAATATAATGGTAAAAATGGTACAGATCAGTAAACGTGGTCAAAACATAAGCCAGGGATCGGTAACCAAAGCGTGTAGTCAGACAGGCCAGTAATCAGAAAACTAGAGATCAACATAGTCAGAAGCAGAAGAACAGGATCAGGAACCAGAAGGGATGTCAGCCAGGCAAAGTCTTTCACAGGAACACAGCAGAGAATATCCAGATATGTTGACCAGGCGAAGGCAGGAAAGGAATGAATGAACAAGGCAATTTAAATTGCCAGAAGGTCCTGGCTGTAGGCGGGACTGACGAGCAGATAATGATAACCAGGTGAGCCACTGAGGGATCAATGATTGCTGACAATTATCCAGCAGCTGAGCAGCCTGAGCACAGAGAAGGGAGCTGCTAAGAGCCCAGCCCTGACACTCCATTAACAACAAGTTACCACAATGACACAGTATGTTGACATGTATATGTACAATACTTAACTCATGCCTGTATATAGGAAGGGACTCAGTGTTGTGAAAGGACAGGCCATAAGACCCAATTATTTTATACACATACCAAAATATTATATACAATTTGAATGCTTTCTAAGGTTAGGTATACCTTATAGTGAACCTGTTACTGAGCTAGCACACGTTATTCGCCTTCCCTCTGCACCTAAGCTATGTTTGATTGATAGGAGTAAAGAGAGATACCTGGTAATTACAGGTATGGAAATCTTGTGACTTTTTCCCCATTCCCTCATATAAAAGTGCTGGTGCTTGGTGACTGGTCACTTTGACACACTGTAATCACAACTAGGTTTTTCATCTAAGAAAGCAAACAAAGATTGATGAAGCAAATTGAGCATTTTCTGCTGTGTAGGGTGAAAATGACATAATCCTGCTGTTTTGCCTTTTTCTGGCAAAGCACAGGTTCACCTTTAATCATAGGGCTCATTTGACAAACCTGAGAATTGAACTATTCATGGTACATATTATAAAAAAATTGATTATCCTGTAAAGCCATCAGGCTTCTAATTTTTTTAACAGGTCTGTCCAACTAAAAAATTTGCTTTTTCCTGGGTCTGCTTAAATTTTGATAATAATGATTTATCATTCTAAATGCTCCTCCCTTATAGCGGATCTTTCACCATTCATTGTCCCCCCCCCCCTTCCTCTCTAGGTGCCAATGGATGTAAACAGTGGCGGTGCATCCATAGAGGGCGCCGGAGCGCCGCCCCCTCTCGCTCTCGCACCGCCACTGAAAGACAATACACAGATTCCCTGCATTGCATGAATCTGTGTATTGTCACCGCTGCCGCGCTGCCCACTATACATATGGCCGGCCTCCTGGTGAGCGCCGGCCATATGAATTAGAGCGGCGGCCGGCGGTGGGTGTGACTTGGAAGTGCCTATCAGAGCCAGCGGCTCTGATAGGCTTTCCGAATACAGCTCTCACGCTGTATTCGGCTTCCAAAAACTCCTCCCAGGTACGCACGGGGGTGCGTTCCTGGGAGAAGACTGTGTGGAGGTTTCAGCCAATCAGGTTCACCGGATCTGGTTACCGGTAACCTGATTGGCTGAAGCGACATCGAGGGCGGGAGAACACATCGAGGACAGCGCGGACCGAGGAAGGTAAGTGCAGGGCTGGGGGGGGAAGAGGCTGCATTTGGGGGACAAACTGGCTGAATATGGGGGACAAACTGGCTGAATATGGGGGACAAACTGACTGAATATGGGGCACAAACTGGCTGAATATGGGGCACAAACTGGCTGAATATGGGGCACAAACTGGCTGAATATGGGGCACAAACTGGCTGCATTTGGGGGGAACTGGCTGTATATGGGGGACAAACTGGCTGAATATGGGGGGAACTGGCTGAATATGGGGGACAAACTGGCTGAATATGGGGGGAACTGGCTGAATATGGGGGACAAACTGGCTGAATATGGGGGGAACTGGCTGTATATGGGGGACAAACTGGCTGAATATGGGGGACAAACTGGCTGAATATGGGGGACAAACTGGCTGAATATGGGGGAGGAACTGGCTGAATATGGGGGAGGAACTGGCTGAATATGGGGGGAACTGGCTGTATATGGGGGACAAACTGGCTGAATATGGGGGACAAACTGGCTGAATATGGGGGACAAACTGGCTGAATATGGGGGGAACTGGCTGAATATGGGGGACAAACTAGCTGAATATGGGGGGAACTGGCTGTATATGGGGGACAAACTGGCTGAATATGGGGGGAACTGGCTGTATATGGGGTACAAACTGGCTGCATTTGGGGGGAACTGGCTATATATGGGGGACACGCTGGCTGCATTTGGGGGGAACTGGCTGTATATGGGGGACAAACTGGCTGCATTTGGGAGGAACTGGCTGTATATGGGGGACAAACTGGCTGCATTTGGGGGAACTGGCTGTATATGGGGGACAAACTGGCTGCATTTGGGGGGAACTGGCTGTATATGGGGGCACACTGGCTATATATATGGGGACACACTGGCTATATATATGGGGACAAACTGGCTGTATATGGGGGCACAATGGCTATATATATATGGGGGCACACTGGCTGTATATGGGGGCACACTGGCTGTATATATGGGGGCACACTGGTTATATATATATATATATGGGGGCACACTGGCTGTATATGGAAACAAACTGGCTGTATTTGAGGGGGAAAACTGGTGGCGTTTGGGCACAGTGGCTGCGTTTAATGGGCACAGTGGCGGCAATTGATTTTTTTTTCAGTTTGTTTGCACCCCCCCAAAAATTTTGAGCACCAGCCGCCACTGGATGTAAACCATCTTTTGGTGATTTTTCATGGAAGGAGGCAGGTGAAGTTATAAGCGGACCTCGCCTTTTAATGCAAAAACTGCTTTATAAATAATCCATAATGTAGTCTGGGTTATGCAAATCCAAGTGTACTAATTTTTGTCCTATGTTATCTTTGCTTGAAAACCAGGTACCGTTCCGTATTTCCAGAACAGCATTATTGTAGAGCCTCTGGTCCAGGACAGCCAGATGAAAGTGACAGTGAATGGAAGTGCTGAGATTATTAAACCACTATCCATCACAGTGGGAGATACTCTTATAAAAGTGCTTGTCATGTCTCCTGATGGTACCAAATCACAGGTGATATTACCCGTATATTGTTAAACAACATAATGTATTTTATACTGCCTTTGTCTCAATTAACAAAGCTAAAACATCTGCATAAGAGTCCTTATTTAAAAAAGGTATTTTTAGCCAATGATGCCGCGTACACACGATCATTTTTCCCGTCGGGAAAAATGACATTTTTTTTTTTCGCCGAGAAAAACGATCGTCTGTGGGCTTTATGCCGTTTTTCTCGTTGAGAAAAACAGCAGGAAAAACGACGAGAAAAATTAGAACATGTTCTAAATTTTCTCATCGTTTTTTCCATCATTTTTTTCCGCGGCAGTTTTCCCATAGGGAGACACTGCCGCGGAGCCCACAGACGGTCGTTTTTCTCGACAAAGAAAAAAATGACGGGAAAAACGGTCGTGTGTGGGGGAAAATGCCGTTCCCTCGTTTTTCATTTAATTTCATGTCGTGATTCACGGCGGTGTTTTCACCGCCGTGAATCACGATCGTGTGTACGCGGCATGAGATTTGAAAATTACAGTTTGAAGACTAAAGACTAAATTGAAGAGCCTTATGTCTGTATTTAAGCTTTGTGAATTCAGCTTATTGTAAAATTGTATTTATTAATTATTTTATATATATATATTGTAAACTTTTGGGGATTATAGCTCCATGGGACCAAGTGCATAAACCGTTGAACTTGAACAAAAAGGCTTTTATTTGTAAATAAACCAAAAATAAAGCTTCATTCAGCACACAGGAAAAATATAAAAACAAAGTCCGCTTATCTCCAGCATAAAGTAAAGTCCTGCTTGTCTTCAGCACAAAACAAATTAAAGAAAAGGCACATACAGTTTTTGTAGAGGGGTCTTCGCCCCAGAACTTCCAGAGCCCTTGCTGAATCCTTAACAGCTCCCAGCAGACACACAGCTCATCTTCACAGGTGCAATCCCCATACTACTTCCACACCACCTCTAGCACCACTTCCTGTTTTATGAGCTGTTTCCTGGAAGCCTTTAACCCCCTGTGTGCTGACTCCCAGTGGTCAGGAGTGGAGGCTCTATCCCACCCGAATATCACTTTAGAGCCTCCGAAATTCCGGGCCCCAAATAACTCTCTATCAAGACAAAGAGGACTGCGAGCCAGTCCTCTCTGGACTACTTCTTTTGCCGGGAATTCCTCACCCATTCTGGGTGACCTCCTGAACACCATCACCACTCCTTAAAGGGACCACAACCCAAATATTGGTGCTATATAGCACCCGTCCAGGACCCAACCTTGGCGTCCTGTACATATATATATTATCATTTTTATTATTATTGTTACTAATATTATTAATATTATTATTGTTATTATGTATGGTAATATGTAAAACAGCTGTTCTGAAAGTGTGAGAACAGAGAGCCAGAGACACCTATTTGAAGTAGAACCCCAGTCAAAACATGTATTTTTTTCGACTGGAGGTCAGGGAAATATCAAACCCAGAGTTGGGCTTTAAATGCATTTAAAAAATCAAGAAAAGAGAAAAAAAGAGAAAAAATCAAATCTCCAGGTTGTAGTGGACTAACTCCAGGTTACAGTGTCTAAAAATGATCTAAGCTATGTCTAGGGAGTTGCTGTAATTGTCAGTAATTGTTTTCATTCATTTTATACTTTGTATTATATAGTTTGATTGCAAAAATTAACATAAATTAACACATATGTTCTCCACATTTCTTTATCTTTACAAATGTGTAATATCTTACGCAAATGCTAAATAACTGTTTTGCAATATTAGGCTTATAATATTGTTGTTACACGTGAGCAAGTGCCAGTCAGTGTCAACTTTACAGATATCCAGAAGCAAATGAATTATGAATGTCCAATTTCCCTGACTGCTCTCTACAGACCTGTGTCCATTAAAGGAAGGTAAGATTAGTTGTCAGAGTTGTGCATGAGGAGACCTTCATAAAGAGTGTGCACATTTAGATAAGATGGTGATTTTTTCGATTTACTTATTTATTTATTTATTTATTTTTATTTTTACTCAGTATTTTTTTAAGTTTTTTGTCAATCCCAGGGAAATTTAAAAAATATTTCACTTTCTGGGTGGATGAGTTAATTTTGCTTTTTTGTATCTATTTATTTGTTTGCTTGTTTGTTTTGTATTATCATTTTTTTCTTAAATCATTGGGAAATTACAAACACATATGTTTATATATAGTCAATAATGTATAGGGAAGGGTTTGAACCAATGTCAAGTTTTTATCACAGTCTGTGTCCTCGCTAGGTAGAATCATCCTCTCTTTTTATCCTGTGATCAAAGGTAATGGGAAATTCAAAATGTAAAATTTGCCACCAGAACAAGGGGTGAGGGAAAATGTTTCTGTGGGGATACATTTCCTGTTACATTTCTGGGACAGGAAGTGAGCTGTACGCAGACAGCAAAAAACAAACTGACAGGGGCTTTAACCCTACTCGCCTCTATCCAAAACTGAAAAAAAAATGAATTGTACATACACTTTACTCTGTGTGTATTTTTTTTATTTTTTATTTACTGTTTATGTTTTTATTAATTTTGTTTTATTACATAGAAAGCATCATTTTTTTATTTATTTTTTAAATCATGGGAATCTAAAGCATATTTGATCATAAAGAATTATTTCATACAAAAAAAACATCATCCTGTGTATAAATGTTAAGTAAATGAAGGCCAAAAAATCCGCTGATAGATCTAAAGTGAAACTAGAGGAGCCTATACCTGACCATTTTCAGTGCCCAAGCTCTGTCCAAATGCCTAGCCATTCTGATCGGGCAAAGCTTCTGGTAGTTAGCCAACACACACTTTCCTAATTGCTATCAGGGCAGTCTATTATAGTAATGATCCAATGTATAGGGGGGACTGGAGCAGACAAAGGTAATTGAAGTGTTGGAGTTTTGCTGGATCGAAGCAAACTGCCATTCAGGCAGAACAAGGGCACTAAAAGCTGCTGCAGGTATTTGCAGATACCTTTTTGGTTTGAGGGGAACTTTACTTTACTTTAAAAGTGTTTTATATCATCAGAATGTTTTTTTCTATTTAGAACATTTGGAATAAAAAATGTGTGTCCAGATCTGTACAGAACTTCTGGTCCTATAAAACTGTATAATAGTGTTACTAAACCCAGTAATATGAAAATAGTTCATCTGCCCACCCACAGTGCCCACAGCTTATAAATCTTCTTTTTACATTAAAATACTGCCACTATATACCTTTTTGGCTGATCTGTATACCACGGTCATATGATAACCGTCAGAGTTTGTCCAGAGCTGTGTTCAGGTAGGAGGAGATTTCCACTATAGCCTGTATACAAGCCCACATGTGTGATGTCAATATCATGTGACCTGGCTAGCTCTGAGAACAAGGACATTTTCTTTCCAGCAATAGAGACTAAACTGAGTATGTGCAGGAGGACTACCCTCATTGTATTTGGCCTTGCCAAGAGAGACAGTGCAGGAGGGATAGATCTGTCCATACAGGATCAAATTGTCTTTTTACACAATGCAGAAGATTAACCCCTTAAGTTCCATAGTCAGTATAACAAGCATGCTATTCTGCATATACAGACTGATTTTACTGTTGTGGGTTTAGTAACACCCTAAGCATAGACTATGTAGCAAGGTCTCCGGCCTTGTCCAGTCTAATGAGGACCTTCAAGGCCAAAGATAGCTGACATCCTTCAATATGTAGTGGGTTGTGAGGCATAGTGGGTGCAAAGATGGTGAAAGTCATTGGGCGCCAGACACTTCTTGGATGTAAAAGAGGTTTTATTTCTTTTGACAGTTCTTTTTGTATTTTTGGGGAAAAGAGGGTTAGGGTCAGGACACCCTTAAGTGATTATAGATTCAATTGGCAGACTCTGAGACTTAAATAGGAGGACAGCCGTGCATGGAAAGGCCCCAGCAAGGTGCCACTTCTGCACATGCAGGAATGCTATCTCCTCCTATGGTAACAGTCATTTAACAGTTCCTAACTCAAACGTAACAGTCCTTTCAGCTCCACTACAACTGCCTCTTGTAGTTCTTCAACACTGAGCTCCTGGTCTCTCACTAGACCCACTGATTCACTGACTCTGAATCCCTTGAGCTCCTCCAAGGTTGGCGGTGATATTTCCCTCAAGCATCACCCCTGCTTCTCTGCTGGGTCCCTAGCTTGGAACTCCAGATACTTCTCAAGCTTCACTCCTGCTAACCGGCGAGGTCTCTAGCTTGACTCACAAGGCTGTCCTGCAAGTGTCTCCTCTGCGGGTTGGGTCCCTGACCTGATCACCGCCTAAAGTTTCCCGATTCTCCACCGTGCCCGTTCGGTGAGAATATTGTTTCAGTACTTGCATCAGTTACTCAATGTGGTCCCTGGTAAAGGTGGTTGGTCCCTTTGTGGTGACAGCTTTCCCTTCTACCTCCGACCACTTGACAGGTTCTCCAGCCGACAGAACCGTCACCTCTGGCTGGACTGCAAGCCGCAGGCCCTGCGCTGCCCCCTACCTCTGAAAAGGCCCAAACACAGCCTGACAGCCAGATGCCCCAGGAATAGGCCCAATCCCCGGCCTAGCAGCCCGGGGTGTATGACATACGTCCACCCGAATATATAGGTTCTCCCAGCAGGCCAAGGGATTCAAGAAAACCCCTGCCCATTGGCTGAGATACCCCATATACTCATAACCTGACCTTGGGTTGCCCTTCTCATATCTAGTACGACCAAGTACCCGGCCACCTAGTGGTAAAAGAGAAAAAGTGCAACAAGGCCAAACTTAGGGAGAAATTAATAGATCTCTATCAATCGACCAAGATAACTACTCTTGGCAAGTCAATTTGTGAGGAGCTCCCTGACAAAACCCCAGGGTGCTACAACTACAAAAACAAAAAGTTAAAGTGTGTTTAACCAACACATCGATGAAATGAAAAATAAAAATGTTCTGGGACTATGGAGGGGAATTAGGTGGAAAAACTCTTTGACCAATTATAAATAAAGAAAAACTATATGTTTATGTTTTGTTGCAGTGATCCTAAGCACATAATGTCAGGACCATACATAGATCTTTTAACAAGAAGAGCAAAAACCGATCCATTGGATGAGAAAATGCTTACTGAAGACTGGAGGGTTCCTGAGCATGAATTGGACATGAAGATATCAGAAGCTAGTGTCATGTGCTGTTTTGCCTATCGAGGTATTGTTCTTCAATACCCAATTGCCATAATGTGTACTGATTATCTGTTGGTTGACTGGCTAAAGATAACAGCACAGGTAGGATGATAAAACTGTAAGGTATGAGCACTAATTCAGTCTCTGCAACACAATTGCACTGTTCTTTACCAAAGCAGCCACCTTTCAAAGATGTCTGTGCTTGTTGTACATTATAATGCCTCTAGGAATTTATTGAGAGAATAACTACTACTGGACAGGATGCCCATAGCCCCACAGATGCAGACTATGGCTAGTAGGTGGTTTAGTAGTCCATGGGTTGTGATAAACAGTGATGCTGAGTGAGTAGCTGATAAGTTATCATGGTTCCTAACAAGCTGGGTGTAGGCAGTGTTGAAGGACGAAGTAGAGCTTAGCTGGGAAGTATTGCAGAGGTTGCTGCCAAGAGTAACCAGAGTCCCTTGGCAAAACCACAGTGGAAAGGAAACTTGTACTCAGGTATTCAATTACAGTCAGAACAAGTGGAGTTCAAGCAAAATGAGAAATAAAAGGTCAGCATCAAACTTTAAAACTGAGAAAGAGCAAAGAGTGTAAACCACAAACTCTACAAAGGTAGTTCAACCCACTGTGGCTGTCCGTGATGTGGAGGGTAACTGACCACACGGCTAGATGTGCATACTAAAAAGGGTTTCTATCAAACACTGATAAACCAAAGAAAAAGAGAAAATAATAAGTATGCAGGACTGAGAAAGGTCTGAGTACATAAAATACTCAATCCAGACAAAGAATATGTTGAGACTTTTAGGGTGCATCTGGGATCTTTTGGGATTACACAAGCCAGCATATAAGATTTTTTTTAAAGAGAAACTTCACTCTACCCCCCCCCCTCCCTTCTTAAATAAACATATTTAATAGACAATGAAGTCCAGTGTTGTCTTGGTTGAAGTAAATGTTCTTCCTTTGTCTGTCTTCTCCAGAGATGGACATATGGACATATGGCGCATGCACAGACATGACACAAGATCTCTGCCAGACATGCAAATTCAGACATGGCTTCTTAGAACCAAGAGCCAGTTTGCAAGATGGTGTACATGCCATGCGGGTCTCTGCCAGAGTACCTGCAGGGACCTGTGGCATGTCTGCATATGCAGGCTGTCCATTACATCATCCTGGCCTAGGTTGGGATTTAGGAAATAAAAACAAAAAATAATGAAAAAGAGATTTTTACTTTTTAAATATTTATTTTTAACTAATGTGTAAGAGGGAGGGGGAAGAAAGCAAGAGAGTGGAACTTACAAAAATCTGTAAAGTTATACTTTAAGGCCACACATGGAGCAAAATTTTTCCTGCAAACACCATCCTGCGATCAACTTGATACATTCAGCCTGCCCATACATAGTTCAAATCCTGGGCGGTTCCTTCTGAACCGGCCAAGATTCAAACCGTGTATGGCCTGCCTAAGATGTTTGATTATTACACTTTAGTGTTTTCAAATTTGTATAATTATAGATAATTGTAGGATCTCATAGGAAAGAATAGGCACAGTTGAGTTCTCTTGTAACCCCCACTAACCGGAAGATTGCGAGGGGGAGGTTGTTGGTTAGTAGAACAGGAAGATTTCTACTGAAAGGAAAAGAATAAGCACAGGGTACACATCATACTAACAGTAAGCTATGTCTCTTGTGCTGATTTTTCTTCTTTTTTTTTCTTTTTTTAGCTAAACCTAGGCTTAAAATAATTTCACTATTCATAATTGCAGAGGTTGAAAAAAGACCACTGAGTTCAATAAATAATAATGCCAAATTTCCTTGTGCTCTTCCCTTAGTCATTTAGTGCATGTTTCCTATTTTTTTTTTTTATTATTTAGGGACATTTTTCTGCTGTATGATTCCTTTCGATGTTTGTTTATGCATTGATAACAGCAAGCCAGATTGCACACACACACAGGTTTGCTAACTAAGAACAGTACACATACACACACATACACACTCACACATGCCTGCACCTATAAGGGAAAAGAGTAACCAGAGATCAAGAGAATGCATATTTGGACCCATAGAGGGTTACTAATTGAAGGTTGATCCATTCCCATTTTCCGTCTGCCAAATAAGATTACCAAGCATATCAATTCAACATTGCCAAATCCTGTAAATTCTTGGAGGAAAGGCTCTGCTGTTATATATTAACTTGAATTTGGGTTAAAGACCATCAATTAGCCCCACCAACTGAGTAAACTTGGAAAGATCTGTGAACCTCAAGTTTATAAGCGTAATATTCCTAGCATAGAATGGTACCAAATGAAACAAGTTCTTCAATCCACCAGAAGATTTGAAGGTGCCTACCAGACCCAGCAGGCCAACTTCTGAGGTTTTGGGTCTGTTATAGCTTAAATCTATCTCCAAAACATGAGGACATGTCCAAAACACGTGAAACAAGTCCGCTGATCATATAGAACATCTTTGACATGCAGTATCAGCCATTAGGCCAATTTTATGCAGGCTCTCCAAGTTGTGGCATTATCAGTTAACTCTGCCACCTTCTCCTGCAGTGTAGAGGCCCATAGACTACACATCCTCAGACTCAGATCAGTAGCCTATGTACAGAAGGACTTTTTGGTTTTTAATACATCCAAATCTCTGAATAAAATAGTAATTTATTCGTTTTCTAACAAATTCCAAATTTTCGTAACGATTCGAATTCGGATCAGTCGAAAACTGATCGACCAATTCGAATTTTGTGTGAAGACTAGCTGGTTGTTAAGGAGCAGGCCAGGAAGCCGGCTATCATATCCTTAGCTGAGAGCTGAAATGTAAATAAGAGAATGCCAGCAATAGAAAATTTAGAAAAAAAATTGCTTGCCCCCCCAATCCATAGTAAAGAAAATCGAGAGAAAGAAAACCAACGATTGCAGGATTGTAAATGTTGACAGTCACCACATCCCTAATTATATGAAAAACTAGAAGAACCCCCTTGGGAGGTGGGACTTTAAAAGTGACTGACAACACACAGAGGTATATTAAAAAATATATATGAATTTAATCAACGAGTATAAAGACATAATTACAAAGACAGTTTCTTATTAAAATACATGAATTAAATACAGATTCACAAAAAACTGTTTGTATTCAAAAAAGAAAGAAAGAACATAACGTTTTATAGTCCGACCCGACAGCTGTTTCGGTTACCCTTCTTCGGGGGATTTGTAGACATTAAAATCGGGAGTTGTCTATAAAAAGACAGATTCCATTAAATACATGATGCTATTGTGTATATATATGCATAAAATTGTTTATACAAATAGACAAAACGTCACACATGTATATGAAAATAAGTAAATAATAATTTTTGCTTACAAATATTTCCAAAAGTAGTTTGATATTCCATGCGAAAATAGGGCACGTGTGTCGCCGTGTATATGGAGCGAGAGAGAAAAAAGAAACGCACCACAGAAAAAGGCTGGAGCAGGGTCCAAAAATAAACTTTCATACGAGGGTCCCCAAATGGTGACAGACGATGGAGCTAGAAAGGACTCTAAATAAAGAGTCTAGGTTTCTGCAAAACATATATGGACAGCCCTTAGTATTAATTAATATCCTCATTTATTGGAGCTTAAGCCAAGTAAAAGATGTAGCAAATTATCCTCAAAGACCTACCAGTAAACCTTCATTTCGAATAGACAAGAAGAAAAACAGCAACTCCTATCAATTCAAGAAAGAATCTCTCTCATATCTGAGAGATTGCATAAATTATGCATTCCTCTGGCAGTAGAGTGAGTTGTATGAAGTGTGGCTATCTTCTAATTGTTGAGGGAAATACTGTAAAAAGAAAGAGAAACAAAAAGGAGGATAAAGGTGCAAATAAGCACCATTGGCAACCACTTAAATAAGAGGATAGTGATGTCCTAAATACCTAAAAGAGTCTAACCATATGAATAAGAGTATATACCTGTGTAGCTCCTCCAGACTGTAAACTGGTACCGTGTCCTGTGCCCGTGCAAATCTCCGTTTAGTGAGATGGGCTTTAAATGGCGTCTTAATAAGCCGCCACAGCTGTGTGAGCGGACGGCGCAGGAAGCCGGCGTGTGGTGACGTCAATACGCATGGCGTCGCTTGAGTGTAAAACACTCTAAAGCGAAACCAAAAGAGCCGCGAGCGGAAGTGTATGTCCGCATAGAAACGCCGACACCGGAAACACCTAACACGGTCAACGTCCAGAGACTGCAACAGGACGCAGATGGTGTATTCCATCTATAGAGCCTCAGATCTAAAACTGTCATAATCAAATAAAACAAAAAGAATAGGTGGGAAAAGTAATCCCTTAAAACAGGCACAGGATCATGTCACCTAAAGAGGGACCCCCCGCACATTAAATGCCAAGCGCGGTCTCAATACGACAGCAATCGGCAGATAAGTAGCGCCGACGCATGTGTGCAAAAAAGAAATTATTTTGCATCAAAAAAGGGGGAAAAAAATTGTAACAAGAGGCCAAAATGAATTGGTCATCCAGACAATTAACCCCCTACGTGCGTCGTGCAGAAAGTAATGGACCCCGCAGGCCCAACACAAAAGACACACATCAACCTATAGCGCATATAATAACGAAAAAATACCATATAACATATATCATACTAAACATACTCAAAACTTTGATGTATAGCAATAATCATAATAATGATGAATATATACTCTCTTCTATTCTTCCCAACCACCAGAGGAGAAACCCTCCAAAAAGGGGCGATAACTAATATGTTCATTTAACCCGGGTGGCAGGGTAGCATTCAGAGTAAAAATCCATTTTGTTTCTCTCTGCAAGAGAGTTCTATTCCAGTCTCCTCCTCTATTATTTGGATGGATCCTATCCAAGATTAAAAATTTTATTCTTGGAATTTTACTGTTATGAATATCTCTAATATGCCGTCCTAGGGGGAGATCTGGGTCACATTTTTTCATACAGGTGATGTGTCTAGCCGCTCTTTTAAAGAATGGCTGTTTAGTTTTGCCAATGTAGAAAGAACCACATTGGCATGAGAGCAAATATACAACTCCTTCCGTTTTGCAGTTGGCAAAGTGAATTGCCTTGAAGACTTTTCCAAAAAGTCTTCAAGGCAATTCACTTTGCCAACTGCAAAACGGAAGGAGTTGTATATTTGCTCTCATGCCAATGTGGTTCTTTCTACATTGGCAAAACTAAACAGCCATTCTTTAAAAGAGCGGCTAGACACATCACCTGTATGAAAAAATGTGACCCAGATCTCCCCCTAGGACGGCATATTAGAGATATTCATAACAGTAAAATTCCAAGAATAAAATTTTTAATCTTGGATAGGATCCATCCAAATAATAGAGGAGGAGACTGGAATAGAACTCTCTTGCAGAGAGAAACAAAATGGATTTTTACTCTGAATGCTACCCTGCCACCCGGGTTAAATGAACATATTAGTTATCGCCCCTTTTTGGAGGGTTTCTCCTATGGTGGTTGGGAAGAATAGAAGAGAGTATATATTCATCATTATTATGATTATTGCTATACATCAAAGTTTTGAGTATGTTTAGTATGATATATGTTATATGGTATTTTTTCGTTATTATATGCGCTATAGGTTGATGTGTGTCTTTTGTGTTGGGCCTGCGGGGTCCATTGCTTTCTGCACGACGCACGTAGGGGGTTAATTGTCTGGATGACCAATTCATTTTGGCCTCTTGTTACAATTTTTTTCCCCCTTTTTTGATGCAAAATAATTTCTTTTTTGCACACATGCCTCGGTGCTACTTATCTGCCGATTGCTGTCGTATTGAGACCGCGCTTGGCATTTAATGTGCGGGGGGTCCCTCTTTAGGTGACATGATCCTGTGCCTGTTTTAAGGGATTACTTTTCCCACCTATTCTTTTTGTTTTATTTGATTATGACAGTTTTAGATCTGAGGCTCTATAGATGGAATACACCATCTGCGTCCTGTTGCAGTCTCTGGACGTTGACCGTGTTAGGTGTTTCCGGTGTCGGCGTTTCTATGCGGACATACACTTCCGCTCGCGGCTCTTTTGGTTTCGCTTTAGAGTGTTTTACACTCAAGCGACGCCATGCGTATTGACGTCACCACACGCCGGCTTCCTGCGCCGTCCGCTCACACAGCTGTGGCGGCTAATTAAGACGCCATTTAAAGCCCATCTCACTAAACGGAGATTTGCACGGGCACAGGACACGGTACCAGTTTACAGTCTGGAGGAGCTACACAGGTATATACTCTTATTCATATGGTTAGACTCTTTTAGGTATTTAGGACATCACTATCCTCTTATTTAAGTGGTTGCCAATGGTGCTTATTTGCACCTTTATCCTCCTTTTTGTTTCTCTTTCTTTTTACAGTATTTCCCTCAACATTTAGAAGATAGCCACACTTCATACAACTCACTCTACTGCCAGAGGAATGCATAATTTATGCAATCTCTCAGATATGAGAGAGATTCTTTCTTGAATTGATAGGAGTTGCTGTTTTTCTTCTTGTCTACTCGAAATGAAGGTTTACTGGTAGGTCTTTGAGGATAATTTGCTACATCTTTTACTTGGCTTAAGCTCCAATAAATGAGGATATTAATTAATACTAAGGGCTGTCCATATATGTTTTGCAGAAACCTAGACTCTTTATTTAGAGTCCTTTCTAGCTCCATCGTCTGTCACCATTTGGGGACCCTCGTATGAAAGTTTATTTTTGGACCCTGCTCCAGCCTTTTTCTGTGGTGCGTTTCTTTTTTCTCTCTCGCTCCATATACACGGCGACACACGTGCCCTATTTTCGCATGGAATATCAAACTACTTTTGGAAATATTTGTAAGCAAAAATTATTATTTACTTATTTTCATATACATGTGTGACGTTTTGTCTATTTATATAAACAATTTTATGCATATATATACACAATAGCATCATGTATTTAATGGAATCTGTCTTTTTATAGACAACTCCCGATTTTAATGTCTACAAATCCCCCGAAGAAGGGTAACCGAAACAGCTGTCGGGTCGGACTATAAAACGTTATGTTCTTTCTTTCTTTTTTGAATACAAACAGTTTTTTGTGAATCTGTATTTAATTCATGTATTTTAATAAGAAACTGTCTTTGTAATTATGTCTTTATACTCGTTGATTAAATTCATATATATTTTTTAATATACCTCTGTGTGTTGTCAGTCACTTTTAAAGTCCCTAGTAAAGAAAATCAGACAGCGCAAAAAAACAATCCTAACAGATGCAGCTGAACACTGGAGTCAATATAGAAAAGTCCTTAGGTAAAACGCATGAAAAGCAGTGCAGCGCTAAACGTAAACTAAAATCACATGAACAAGTCCAAGGGTGTAGAATGCTGAGGACAAGAGGTGTTGACAGTAAAGAACAAACAGAGAAAGAAACAGTCACTGTGCATCTGTTTCCGTGTCTCCTCCACCAAAAAACAGGTAGATGACTGTCCTGACATCACATAGCTATGTGATGTCAGGACAGCCACCTACCTGGTTTTTAACTGTATACTACATGTCTTAAATCCGTGCACTGGGATACAGTGCCGTTTTTGTGAGTTTTTTATCCTTTTTAATAAATTTGTGTTACTTATGCATACGGAGAGCACTATGTATGTTTTTTGCATCTTTACATGAATATGAACATCTATGAGTGAGCTTGGAGGCCAATAACAGACTGAGGAGATGGAGTGAAGGACCATATATGAAGATATCTTCCCTCTCATCTTTACATTTACCCTTGTTAAGGGACTGCTTGAATGACCTTCTGTTCGTTCAGAGGTCCATTCGTTAAGGTGAGCGGCCTGTATCTTTGGTGGAGAAGACACGGAAATGGATGCACAGTGACTGTTTCAAGCACCCTGTTCACTGCCTAAGAAGTCCTTTTCCTTTCTCTGATTGTTCTTTACTGTCAACACCTCTTGGCCTCAGCATTCTACACCCTTGGACTTGCTCATGTGATTTTAGTTTACGTTTAGCGCTGCACTGCTTTTGTTGCCGCCCCCCCCCCCCCCTCAATCCATACCAGGCCCTGTGGGTCTGGTATGGGTTTTAAGGGGAACCCCATGCCAAAAAAAAAAGGCATGGGTCCCCCCAAAGAAACCCCCCTTGTTGAGGGCATTGGAAACAGCTTCCCCCGATGTAGATCCATCGTCAATCACACTGCCCGCCCCACAGGTTCTCCTTAAATTTCATACCAGACTCGAAGGGCCTGGTATGGATTGGGGAGGGGACCCCGCGCTGTTTTTTATCTGAATTTTCTGTTGCCCACATTCTGTTCTTTACATTCATCTGTCAAAGGGGACTCATCGGTTGTGAAGGACGTGGCGTCCGGCTTCCCAGCCGCTCCTTAACAACTAGCTATTCTTCATATTCTTTCGAATAATTCAGAAAAATTGGAAATTGTTCGAAAATTAAGAAATTATATTAAAGGAAGCAAAACAAATTCCGAAACAAAATCAGTAACATAACGAATCTATCCGAAACAAAACAAATATTTCCATTCTGCACATGTCTAAAGTATTGTAAATTTGTCTTTCTTTTTAAAGGTTGTGGAGATATCTTAAAACTGACTGACCTGGGAAATCATGCAAAGAATTGTCTGTTCAAACCACCGACAGAACTGGATCCTAAGGTTGTGCACTGTCTGTACTGTTTTTATGTTTCAGAGTAAATTTAGGGGGTATTCTAGCTTATACCATGTTGATATTAAGCAGTGCAAAAGCACCATAACTACAGTTTTTTTTTTATTGTATATGTTGTTAAATAAAGCCTGTAATTAGAGAAATATGGAGGATCTCATTGTCTGCCTCCTTCTGTAAAAGCTAGTTCCCTGGCTGTCTCTGGCTTCAGTACTTATGCAGGTTTTGAAGTGTCAAAAACTGTGGTTTCCATTCCAATTCCAGGTCAGTGACTCAAATGGTATTGAAGCCATTGTTTCAATATACACATACGGTACATTTTAAAAGAAGGTGTAATTGAGGATTATGCTCCACTTCTCATGCAAGTGATGGGTAAATTTGTATTTTTCATGAAGTCACTTATAAGAGCAATTCCCCCCTGGACGTGTACTGAGCTAATGTAGACTATCGGAATAGCACACCATTTTCTGATTGATGTCAGTAAGTTGGGATGGTAGCTGGGAGTTCTACTTTAAAATGAGATCTCATCATGAATTGCATTATATTTATGTAATTATTTTTGTTTTTTTAATAGGCAGTTACAGAAACAGAATGGTTTAAGGGCGATTCTATGCCTGCTAAAGCTTCAGAGCCTTACTTCCAGCATACCCTACAGGTAATGGATAAACCATTTAATTCGAAAAGCATATTGTAATCAACCAACACTATTTATGTGATCTGTTGTGTAAAAAATATAACTGTATGGTTAGTATGTACATGTGAATTGTAACGCACCACTGTGAAAAGATGTGACTGATCTGTGCATTGTGGTGCGTTATGTTAGGAAAAGTGTGGCATACACCATCTTTGGTGCATTGTGGCCTATTCAAATGAATGGGTTTCTTAATGCACTTTTAATGCATGTGCATTAAAGTGATTATAAAGTCTAATTTTTTTTTCTATAAAAATAGCAAACATGTTATACTTACCTGCTCTGTTGCACTGGATTTGCACAGAGCAGCCCAGATCCTCCACTTCTCGGGTGCCTCTTCTGTGTTCCTGGCCCCTCTCTCCTGTTGAGTGCCCCCACAGCAAGAAGCTTGCTATGGGGGCACCCAAGCTGAGCTGCAGCTCTGTGTGTCCATTAAGACACGGAGCTGCGGTTCGGTCCAGCCCCCTCTCTCTCCTGATTGGTTAACTGACCTTGATTGACAGCAATGGGAGCCAATGGCACTGCTGCTGTGTCTCAGCCAATCAGGAGGGAGAGTCCCAGACGGCCGAGACACTCGTGGACTTTACTGGACAGAGATGGGACTTTGGTAAGTATTAGGGGGGCCGAGGGGGGCTGCTGCACACAGAAGGCTTTTTATCTTAATGCATAGACTGCATTAAGGTATGAAACCTTCTGCCTTTAAAGCAATACTTTGATTTAAACAGGCCCTAAGACAACTCTGTACAAAGTTTTAATCAGAGACAGAGATCTGAAAGCAAACAGCTTTTGCTGTGTTCTCTTTTTAGAAAATCCATAGTGTCTTGTAAATCTTGGGCATATTTAATGTTTATTTGTAAAACAAAGATTGTATTTCAATAGTTAAATATAGTCAATAGCTCAATGGCTAACTGGTTAGCGCTTCCGCCTAGCAGCACTAGGATCATCGGTTTAAATCCCAACAACAGCACAAACTGCCTGGATTTTGCATGTTCTCCCTGTGCCTGGGTTTCCTCTGGGTACTCTGGTTTCCTCCTACAGTCCGAAAACATGCCGGTAGGTTATTAGGCTCTTGTCTAAATTGGTCCTAGTATGTATGAATGTGAGTTAGGGAACTTAGGGAACTTAGTGAGTTAGGGAGTTAGGGAACTTAGATTGTAAGCTCATTGAGGGCAGGGACTGATGTGTATGTATAATATACTGTATATGTAACGCGCTGCATAAATTGATGGCGCTATATAAGTACCTATAATAAATAAATTATACTACAGTTGAAAAAAATTGCACCAATCCATTATAGTTTTATTTAGTCATTTAGTCATTATATAGATAGGAGGTTAAAAAAAAAAAGATGAGTTTCCGCCTTTTTGTTATATGCGTGAGACTATTAAGGCTGTTTTTAGATGAGTTCATGTCTACGGGTGACCTCTTATGGGAGGGTGACAGGTTAGAGAATTGGTCCAGATCTTTATTGCTTTCTCCCATAATAAGGTAGAAAACCACATGATCTGACTGCTCTCATTTGTCTATGAACACCCCTTCATAAAATGTTATATTATATTACACCTCATTTTCCTTAATGCAGGCTTTTTAATAATACAATATATTTTGCATTTGTATCTGTTTTTTTCATATTTGTGTATTGAAAACCCCTTTCTGATGATTTAAACATCTTGCACGTTTGTAATAGTTAAAGAGCATTAAAGTAAATCCTCTTACTCTTCAGGGGTTCCAATTGTATTTACTGCTTCTAACATCTAATGGGTTAATGTATAGCTGTCTTATTAAAGAAAATCCCTGATATATTATTCCTGTGTAAAGGCATCCTTTGATCTGTGTAGCAGAAAGTTTAAGTATGAGGTTAGTAGTTATGCCACTTTATGACTTGCTACAGTGAACTTCATTAAATTTAACAAGCACAATAAAAAAAACAATGTGATAATGCATCACTGCTTACGGTGTCTTGAACCATGGCCCCGCTGCACACGCTTGACATGTTTATACCATTTCACAACTTCTTTTACCAGTACTTTGCAAAACAAAGCAACCCTCCTTACTTTCTGACTGAGCACCATTAAATGACATTAACAACAAAGGCTGTATTAGATGATTTTTTTTTATTATTAAATTATTTTTATTTCTTTTTTCTTGATTTTTTCTTGATTTCCATTGGCAAATGATTTGCCAATTTTAATAGTTCTTCCAATATTCGATTGCATAAGAAGCTCTATTAAACACTATTGTTTAGCTGAATTACATAATCACGTTTTATTTTTAAATGTATTACTTTATGAATTATATTTAGAACTTACCTATTAGGGTATCCCCCATAGCTCCAAATATGGAGAAACATGTTAAGAAGTTTAAATTTTTGTTAACGTATCTGGCCAATCTGAGAAATGAGAAAAAAACGTAGTTTTTTTATGCAATCTGTACAGGTCCCTGCTGGGGACACTGAGATCTGCTATTGGCTAGGGGATCTATTGTTGCTGCTGCTGCAGATTTATTGTTGCTGCAGGCCAGGGAATGTGCTTTTTTTTGTGTGGGGGGGGGATTTGCTGTTGCTGTTGGAGGATTTATTGTTGCTGCTGGAGGATATATTTGCTAAAAAGAGGCTGGTGCTAGAAGGTGGGTAGGGGGTGGAGATGAGTTGTACCCAGGGGAGAGCGCGGAGAATACCTGCACCTTATTCTCAGAGGAAAAAGCCCTGCTAATATACGAGGTGTCTACAAAGTTTGGTGAATGGTCCAATATCTCAACGGCAACATGGGCCAGGTGCACGTGCATGCACATGGCTATCGAGAGATACGTAAAAAAAGCGACACCCAGCGTGGAGTACACATGACCGTCAGGGTAAACCCGCTGCGGGCAGTTGAACGTAGTTGGTGGGAAAGGTAGGGTCACAGTGCAATGCAGCAACGAGTGAACATCAAGTTCTGCTACAAATTGGGGAAAACAGTGACAGAGACGCATGAAATGTTGGTGCAAGTGTACGGGATGGAAGGCATGTGCAGAAAATGTGTTTACGTCTTGTTCAAACGCTTCTGTGATGGGAAGTGACTGAGGATGAGCCACGTTTGGGTCAGCTGTCGACAAGAAGAACCCCAGACATGATCAAGCAATGGTATCGGATGGAAACCTCTGGAGATTTCATTACCATATGTGACCAGGATCCATCCTTTCTGTGAACCATCATCACAGGGGATGAGACCTGGTGCTACCAGTTCGATCCGGAATCAAAGCAGCAATCGATGGAATGGCATTCACCATCTTTTTTTTTTGAAAGGTGTTTATTTTAGTTTTACAACAAAAAACACAAAAATACAAAAGAAACAGACTCACCTTACAGGCACGTAAGGCACTTATGGATACACCAAGACAAGTATTCATTAATGGACAAAAAGGTAGTCCGTGAGAGAACAAAGAAAACCCCAACAACATTCACACACACACATTCAAGCCCACACCACATACGACCCCGTATCAACGGTACATTTTCAGGGTCCCCCTATATAGCGGAGAGTTCCGCACAAAACAATCCCAGGCCAATGTGTAGCCAACCATCAGATCACTGTTCCAAAGCTACATTAGTGGATAGAGACTCACTGAGTAAGTTGTGATGATAGGACATCCCCCCAGAAATCCTCAGAGACATCTAGCCATGGTTGCCATATTTTGGTGAATTTCTTAGGGCACGCCCTACTTTTATATATCAATTTTGCCATTCACCATCTTCCCCACGACACAAAAAGAGTCGCCTGCAAAAGTCCAAGGTCAAGAAAATGTTGATCGCTTTCTTCGACCCCGTATCAACGGTACATTTTCAGGGTCCCCCTATATAGCGGTGAGTTCTGCACAAAACAATCCCAGGCCAATGTGTAGCCAACCATCAGATCACTGTTCCAAAGCTACATTAGTGGATAGAGACTCACTGAGTAAGTTGTGATGATAGGACATCCCCCCAGAAATCCTCAGAGACATCTAGCCATGGTTGCCATATTTTGGTGAATTTCTTAGGACATGCCTTACTTTTATATATCAATTTTGCCATTCACCATCTTCCCCACGACACAAAAAGAGTCGCCTGCAAAAGTCCAAGGTCAAGACAATGTTGATCGCTTTCTTCGACAACAATGGCATCATCCGTTGCACAGGACTGGACAGTGGATGTTGCTGCACGATACCACGCCTGCGCACTGTGCTATCCGCGTGCGCCAATTCTTGGCTCAGCGTGGTATACCTGTTCTCGATCATCCACCGTACTCCCCTGATCTGGAGCCTGCGGACTTCTTTCTGTTTCCCCGCCTGAACAGCGTCATGAAAGGCGCACATTTTGTGGACATGGCTGCAATTCAAGAATGTGTAACAGCAGTTCTGCGATCAATTTCTAAAGAGACCTTTTCCAGAAGCTTTATGAACGTTGCCAAAAGTGTGTTGTGAAGGATGGCGATTATTTTAAAGGCCAATAAAGGTAATTTAGTAAAAGAAGCAGCCAGCAACTCCATAACATCAAACTTATTTATTTTTGACACGGGTGACCTTGGGGTCACATTGGAGGCCCTGCGGTTGCCCGAGCTGCCAGGGGAATCTCGTAATTTTCTTGATGCAGGGAGGAGGAGGTGGTCTCCGCAGTTGGGTCGTTTCCTGGTGGCAGGGCTCCGGGTCCTGATGGTCTGCCAATTGACTGGTACCGTCGTTACTCGATCCTGGTGCCTAGACTACTGCAATTGTATGCCGACTGTTTTCAGAAGGAGGGCCTCCCCCCTTCCTTTTATGAGGCTCATATTGTACTGTTGGCCAAGCCGGACAAGGTCCCAATGCTATGTTCTTCTTACAGGCCCATTTCTTTACTGAATATGGACTTCAAAATACTTACTAAGATGTTGGCTACTAGACTTATGTCGGTCTTGCACCATGTTATTTCCCCTGACCAGACAGGTTTCATGCCCAAGAAAGCCACGGATATCAATCTGCGTAGGGTTTTCACCCACACGCAGTTGGGCTCAGACAGTTCCAGCGGCGGGATACTGGTCTTTTTGGATTTGGAGAAGGCCTTTGATTCCGTTGACTGGAATTACATGAGGGTGGTGCTGGAGGTATTCGGTTTCGGGCCTCATTTCAGGAAGTGGATCGACATTCTATATCATTCCGCTACAGCGGCCATTAAGTTAAACAATATGTTGTCGGAATTTTTTTCAGTGTGGAGGGGCACTCGCCAGGGTTGCCCTTTGTCCCCGGGTCTTTTCTCCATCATGATTGAACCCGTGGCTGCGGCCTTGCGGGCCTCTGAGGAGGTGCGGGGGATCATGGTGGGTGACTTGAACAAAAAGACGGCACTCTATGCGGACGACATGGTTCTTTTTCTGCGGGACTCCGGAAATTCCTTGTCGGCAGCACTAGATATCCTAAATTCTTTTGCACGTTTTTCGGGTCTGAAAGTCAACTGGGGAAAATCCCAAATTCTATCACTCAGGACGCCATCCCCCAGGTGTGAGATTCCTATTGATTGTCCTTTACAGCGGGTGGAGGTGCTCAAATTTCTGGGGTTAAACATTTCTAATTCCGTGTCCGATTTTATTGCCTTAAATGTCGATCCACTTTTGACTAAACTGAAATCCAGGTTACAGGCATGGCAAAACTTACCTTTGACGCTCATTGGTAGGGTGAATTTATTGAAAATGAAAATTTTACCTTTGTTTTTGTATATATTTCGGAATTCCCCTGTTTGGATACCGAGATATGTTTTTAAAAAAATAGATAGTCTCATAACAACTTTCCTATGGCAGGGACGACGCCCTCGAATTAAATTCCGGGTGTTACAACTGCCGTGGAAACAAGGGGGACTGGCGGTCCCGGACTTCCACCGGTATTTCTTAGCCGGTCAGCTAGTATTTGTCCACAGGTGGTTCACTCTACCTGAGGACGACACTGCTAATACGCTGGAGGCGGCTGTTGTGGGTTCGTATGAGGCACTGAAGCATCTCCCGCTTCGGGGAATCAGGGCTCCATATAGGCTCACGATATCCATGCATGCCGCTTGTAGGGCATGGGTGGAAGTGAATAAGGTGGGTGGTGCCTCTGAAATTTCTCCTTACACACCACTTTGGAAGAATCCTCAGCTAGCACACTTTTGTGAGTACCCCGATCCAGTCACCTGGACTAAATATAGCATTAAGACTCTGAGGGACATAGTGGGGGGTGGGAAACTCTTACAGTTTGACGCCCTTAAAGCCAAGTTTGATCTGCCCAACACGCACTTGTTTCGTTTTCTTCAGCTCAGACATGCATTTAAGGCCCAATTTGGAGATATTGGTATCACCATGCAAACTAGTGATATGGAGTATTTACTGAGAGAGGACACTTTAGACAAGGCCTTGTCTAAAATATATAAACAGCTGTTCAGTGAGGGAGGTGATCTCCTGGCAAAGTGTAGGGCGGCGTGGGGTGAGGTGTTCCCCCAGATGGACAGGGATGACTGGGATGATGTATGGGACATTAATTTTACTAGATTGGTCTCTGCTAGGGACCATCTCATCCAATTTAAATTCCTGCATTGCATCTATCTTACGCCGGCTAGACTGGCCAAGATATTCCCTACACAGTCTCCTTGTTGCTGGTGGTGCAGTTCCCTCACAGCCGATTTCATGCATGTCTTTTGGAATTGCTCATTCATCCAGGGGTTCTGGAGAGGGGTTGCCGACTGCATAGCTGGGGTGACCGTCATCCAGGTACAGCCTTCAATTGAGGTATGCCTCTTGGGACTGGTAGACAATCTAGCCCCAAGGAGAGCGACTCGTGCTCTGTTAACGATTCTCATATATTACGCCAGGAAACTGATAGTGTTATCATGGAAAAAGCCCAATCCGCCCACTGTATCAGCATGGAAGGGGGTGGTGAATAGTGATGAGCCGAACACCCCCGGGTTCGGTTCGCACCAGAACCCGCGAACGGACCGAAAGTTCGAACGAACATTAGAACCCTATTAAATACAATGGATGCGAACGTTCGAATTCTAAAGTGCTAATTATAACAACTATTATGCATGTTATTGTCCTAAAAAGGGTTTGGGAACCCGGGTTCTGCACCAGGGGACATGTATCAATGCAAAAATAAGTTTTAAAAACGGTCGTTTTCCGGGAGCAGTCATTTTAATGATGCATAAAGTGAAAAAAAAAAAGTCAAATATTCCTTTAAATATCGTACCTGGGGGGTGTCTAAAGTATGCCTGTGAAGTGCCACGTGTTTCCCGTGTTTAGAACTGTCCCTGCACAAAATGACACTTCTAAAGGAAAAAAAAGCCATTTAAAACTGCTTGCGGCTTTAATGTAATGTCTGGTCCCGGTAATATGGATGAAAATCTTTAAGAAAAATGGCATAGCTACCCCATGACCCCCCCCCCTACCCCAGCCCATTACCAGCCCCTTTGGGTCTTGTATGGATATTAAGGGGAACCCCGCACATAAAATAAAAAAGGCCCTATATACTCTGAACAGCCGTATACAGGCGGTGCATACAAGACAGGGACTGTAGGTTTGTTCTTATGTAGAATCTGTTTGTAATTTTGAACAGGTACATTGTTGAAGTGTAGCTCCAGACCAAAAATCTATTTTTAAACTTTTTGGAAAACATAGGTAAGGGTTATCACCCCTGTAACATTTGTTTTGCTGTCTGTGCCCCTGTTCAGAACATTTCACCTCACTTTCCGTCCTAATGACAACTGTTTTTGAAATGTGGTGTTTTTCTTGAAACAAGGATTGCTGATAAAGCATCAGTACAGAGGAGACACCTTTCTCCCATATTTATTCTTACAGGAGAGAATTTTCCTTCCTAGTGGTAGATTTCCTCTCACTTCCTGTTGTCTTCTTGCGTTTGCAAGTAGGAGTCGTTTGTAAGTTGGATGTTTGAAAGTAGGGACCTGCCGTATATACTCTGCAGAAATAGGCCCCTTAGTTGTTGGTGTTGGCACAACACTGTAAGCACTCACAGTTACTCTTGGTTGGTGCTGGAACGCCCTGCTGTCAACTATTATATCAGGAATTTTAATTACATATAATTGTTGAACAGTGGTAGTAAAAATTGGGCCTTTGATGGTGGTGCTGGTGCCACAACACTGTAAGCCCTGACAGTTACTCTTGGTGGGTGCAGCAATGGGCCCTGCTGTGAATTATTAGATCAAGAATTGTAATTACATGCCCCTGTTGAACAGGGGCTGAAAAATTGGGCCTTAGGCACTGGTGGCACAACACTGCAACCCTTCACAGATACTGTACTTGGAGCACAGCAATGAGCCCTGTTGCAAAGTATTGCTTCAAAAATTGTAATGACACGCCCCTGTTAAACAGGGGCTGAAAAATTGGGCCTTAGGCACTGGTGGCACAACACTGCAACTCCTCACAGATACTGTACTTGGAGCACAGCAATGAGCCCTGTTGCAAAGTATTGCTTCAAAAATTGTAATTACACGCCACTGTTAAACAGGGGCTGAAAAATTGGGCGTTAGGCACTGGTGGCGGCACCCATAAACAAAAATGATCTTCCAAGCTATCATCATCAATCGTATCATTGAGGACTCGGAGGAGGAGGATAGCCAGTCAACATAACAGCACAGGCACTCAGCATCAGCATCAGTCTTGAAGGGATGTGACATTTTAAAATCAATTAGTCTGTTATATCAGCATCAGGTGTGTGGTAGCTGGTGGTGATCCAAGACTGGTTCATCTTGATGAAAGTCAGTCGATCAACTGAGTCGGTGGACAGGCGCACCCTGTGATCCGTGACAAATCCTCCAGCAGCACTGAATGTGCGTTCCGAAAGAACGCTGGATGCAGGACAGGCCAGTAGCTCAATTGCATACTGTGCAAGCTCTGGCCAGTGATCCATCCTCAAGACCCAGTAAGCCAGAGGATTTTCGGTGGGGAAGGTGTCCAAGTCTGACCTTGCCCCTAGATATTCCTGCACCATGTTTATCAGACGCTGGCGATGGTTGCTGGAACCGATCATACTTTGGGGCTGCGGACTAAAGAATTGTCTGAACGCATCGGTCAGACGGCCACCTTCCCCACCGCTCCTTCTTTGACTGGCCGAAGCCTCAGCAACTCGTTGTCCAGGACCAGGAGTTTGCAACCTCCCAGTCTCTGGGAACGCGTTGCACAGACCTTTCTGCAAGGCCTCCCGGAGTTGTCTCATCCTCTGCTCCCTCTGCGACGGTAACATAAGGTCCGCAACCTTACCCTTGTACCGTGGATCAAGGAGAGTGGCCAGCCAGTAATGGTCCCTCTCCTTGATCCGAAGAATACGAGGATCCTTCCGCAGACTTTGCAGGATCAGGGAGGCCATGCAGCGTAGGTTTGCTGAGGCATTCGCTCCGGAGTCCTCTGGGTCACTAAGGACGACATGATCCGCAGCCACCTCCTCCCAGCCACGTACAAGTCCACTGGTTTCTTGGGACTGTAAATCATCCCTAAAAGACTGCTGCTGATGATGCTGAGTGCCAGCCTCCACCTCCATGCTGACACAATCCTCCTCCTCCTCCTCCTCCTCCTCCTCCTCCTCTTCCTGTGCGATGGGTGGGACAGAAGGAACACTGTCTGGGTAAAGGGGGCCTTGAGAGGCAAGGAAGTCCTCCTCTTCCTGCCTCTGTTCTGCCTCAAGTGCCCTGTCCATTATTCCACGCAGCGTGTGCTCCAACAGGTGGACAAGAGGTACAGTGTCACTGATGCATGCACTGTCACTGCTCACCATCCTCGTGGCCTCCTCAAATGGTGCCAGGACAGTGCATGCATCCCTGATCATGCCCCACTGGCGTGGAGAAAAAAAACCAAGCTCCCCTGACCCTGTCCTGGTGCCGTAGTCGCACAGGTACTCATTGATGGCCCTCTGCTGCGTGTGCAGCCGCTGCAGCATGGCCAACGTTGAGTTCCACCTGGTGGGCATGTCACATATAAGGCGGTTCTTGGGCAGGTTCAACTCCTTTTGCAGCTCAGCCAGGCGAGCACTGGCATTATAAGATCTGCGGAAATGCACACAGACTTTCCTGGCCTGCCTCAGGACATCCTGTAAGCCCGGGTACCTGCCCAAGAACCGCTGCACCACCAGGTTAAGGACGTGAGCCACACAGGGCACATGGGTCAGTTGTCCCTGTCGGAGGGCGGAGAGGAGGTTGGTGCCATTGTCGCAAACCACCATTCCTGGCTTAAGCTGGCGTGGCGTCAACCACCTCTCGGCCTGGCCCTGCAGAGCAGACAGGACCTCTGCCCCAGTGTGGCTTCTGTCCCCCAAACACACCAGCGCAAGCACGGCATGGCATCTTTTTGCCTGCGTACTTGCGTAGCCCCGTGAACGGCTACGGAGCACCGCTGGTTCATAGGACAAACCACAGGAAGAGGCCATGGAGGAAGAAGAAGAGGAGGGGGTGGAGGAGAGAGGTGTGTCACAACCAGTAGTAGCATTTTGGAGGCGTGGCGGTGGGACAACCTCCAACACTACTGCACCTTGTCCTGAATCCTTCCCAGCTGCCAAAAGAGTGACCCAATGGGCCGTGAAAGAAAGGTAACGTCCCTGTCCATGCCTGCTGGACCATGAGTCAGCGGTAATATGCACCTTACCGCTGACCGCCCTGTCCAGCGAGGCCAAGACATTGCCTTCCACATGCCGGTAGAGAGCCGGAATAGCCTTCCGTGAGAAAAAGTGGCGTTTGGGAACCTGCCACTGAGGAACCGCACATTGCACAAACTCACGGAAGGGGGCCGAGTCTACCAACTGAAAAGGCAGCAGTTGAAGCGCTAGCAATTTAGCCAAGCTAGCATTCAACCGCTGGGCATGTGGATGGCTGGGAGTGAACTTCTTTCGACGGTCCAGCAGCTGGGGCAGGGAAATTTGCCTGCTAGAATCGGACGTCGGTGTACTGCTAGCAGAGTGGGCGCAAGTACTTGGCTGTGACACACCTAATTCTACACCTTCATTCCTCTCAGTGCATGTTTCAGAGAGGACTGAAGTTATAGTGGGGTTGGAGATCCCAGCTGATGCGGTGCAAGGAGAGGTCCGCTTTGTTCTTTGGTGTGGGTCTTTGAGGTAGGCTTGCCAACGAGCTGCATGGCAGGTCAACATATGTCTGGTCAGGCATGTGGTACCCAAGCGGCTGATGTTTTGGCCACGCGATATACGCTTGAGACATATGTTGCAAACAGCAGCTGTGCGATCTGATGCACTAGCCTCAAAAAAGGCCCACACCAAAGAACTTTTTGAATGACGGGCAGAGGCAGCGCCCTGCACAGGCGGAGCTCTGCGGTGTGATTCCGTCGGTGTACTGCCCTTACGCTGGCCACCAAAGGGCATCCTGCCTCGTTGGAGATGTGCCTCCTCCTCATCCTCCTCCTCCTCCTCTCTCCTATTAGGCACCCACGTGGAGTCATTGACCTCATCATCCCCTCCCTCCTCATCACTGGAGCCAATCTGGCAGTATGCTGCAGCTGCTGGAACATGACTGCCAGATTGGTGTCCTTCTTGAGCATCCCCTCTGTCTGCTCTCACGCTACTGCCTTCCTCTAGCTGGGTTTCATCATCAGACCCTTCGAAACGCTGGGCATCCTCCTGGAGCATGTACCCAACACTGTGCTGAAACAGTTCGGGGGACTCCTCAGGAGGAGGACATGGTGGGTCTAGGGAAGGAGTGACTGATGATTTGTCTGACATTGATACCAGGGAAGACGACGCTTTGGCAGCTGCTTTTCCAGTACCCTGAGCCTGGGTGAGAGAGGATGAGGAGGAGGAGGAGGGCTTGGTCATCCACTCTACCAAGTCTTCGGCATGATGTGGCTCAACATGTCCAGCTGCCGAAAAGAAGGACAAGCGTGTCCCATGGCCATGTGCTGATGACAATGCACCGCGTCCACGACCAGCACTGTTGCCCCCAGACACAGAGCCTGCTTGCCCTCTTTTATTGCCTCCTGACTGTCTGCCTCTCCTTGTTTGCCTTCCAGACATTCTAATAGATGGCCTGCAGGGAGATGGGAAAAAAGCAATAAGGGCTACCTTCAGGTGTCCTTCTCTGTCCCTTGAAACAAGGACTTTCACAGTGAAAGAAACTGACACTGTCCCTACCTAGAGTTTTCTATCCCTAGAATAAATGTTTTTTTTAATCACAATATAGCACAAGGACAATTCACTCAATGTCTCTCCAGGTCCCTGGAAACAAGGACTTGCAGAGTGAAAGAAACTGACACTGTCCCTACCTAGAGTTTTCTGTCCCTAGAATAAATGTTTTTTTTAAGCACAATATAGCACAAGGAAAATTAACTCACTGTCCTTACAGGTCCCTGGAAACAAGGACTTGCAGAGTGAAAGAAACTGACACTGTCCCTACCTAGAGTTTTCTGTCCCTAGAATAAATGTTTTTTTTAAGCACAATATAGCACAAGGACAATTAACTCACTGTCCTTACAGGTCCCTGGAAACAAGGACTTGCAGAGTGAAAAAAAAAAAACACTCTCCCTACCTAGAGTTTTCTGTCCCTAGAAAAAATGTTTTTTTTAAGCACAATATAGCACAAGGACAATTAACTCACTGTCCTTACAGGTCCCTGGAAACAAGGACTTGCAGAGTGAAAGAAAAAAAACACTCTCCCTACCTACAGTTTTCTGTCCCTAGAAAAAATGTTTTTTTTAATCACAATATAGCACAAGGAAAATTAACTCACTGTCCTTACAGGTCCCTGGAAACAAGGACTTGCAGAGTGAAAGAAAAAAAACACTCTCCCTACCTACAGTTTTCTGTCCCTAGAAAAAATGTTTTTTTTAATCACAATATAGCACAAGGAAAATTAACTCACTGTCCTTACAGGTCCCTGGAAACAAGGACTTGCAGAGTGAAAGAAACTGACACTGTCCCTACCTAGAGTTTTCTGTCCCTAGAATAAATGTTTTTTTTAATCACAATATAGCACAAGGACAATTAACTCACTGTCCTTACAGGTCCCTGGAAACAAGGACTTGCAGAGTGAAAGAAACTGACACTGTCCCTACCTAGAGTTTTCTGTCCCTAGAATAAATGTTTTTTTTAAGCACAATATAGCACAAGGACAATTAACTCACTGTCCTTACAGGTCCCTGGAAACAAGGACTTGCAGAGTGAAAGAAACTGACACTGTCCCTACCTAGAGTTTTCTGTCCCTAGAATAAATGTTTTTTTTAATCACAATATAGCACAAGGAAAATTAACTCACTGTCCTTACAGGTCCCTGGAAACAAGGACTTGCAGAGTGAAAGAAACTGACACTGTCCCTACCTAGAGTTTTCTGTCCCTAGAATAAATGTTTTTTTTAATCACAATATAGCACAAGGACAATTAACTCACTGTCCTTACAGGTCCCTGGAAACAAGGACTTGCAGAGTGAAAGAAACTGACACTGTCCCTACCTAGAGTTTTCTGTCCCTAGAATAAATGTTTTTTTTAAGCACAATATAGCACAAGGACAATTAACTCACTGTCCTTACAGGTCCCTGGAAACAAGGACTTGCAGAGTGAAAGAAACTGACACTGTCCCTACCTAGAGTTTTCTGTCCCTAGAATAAATGTTTTTTTTAAGCACACTATAGCAGAAGCACAAAACACACTGACACTCTCCCTACCTATCCTTCTCTTTCCCTAAACTAAAGGAATCCAGGTTAAGCAAGAAAGAAATAACAGTCACTGTCCCTGCCTATGCTACTCTATCCCTGCTCCGGAACACACTACACTAGGCCGCCGTGCTGGCGGCCTTTTATAGTGTGGGGCGTGTACTAAACACCCTCAGCAATAATTGGCCACAGGCATCCTGCCTGTGGCCAATCATTGCTCTCCTCGCTGCCGGCGCTGTGATTGGCCAAGCATGCGGGGTCACAGTGCATGCTTGGCCAATCACAGCGCCTGGATGACACTGCGATGGCGTAGTGCATTGTGGGCCGTTCGCGTCACTCGAATTTGGCGCGAACGGCCCAAATCGTTCGATCTTCGTCGAACGATCGAACAGCCAATGTTCGAGTCGAACGTATGTTCGACTCGAACACGAAGCTCATCCCTAGTGGTGAATAGAGCTGTACCGCTGTACAAAGCTACGTATGCTAGTAGGGGCGCACCTCAGAAATTTGATAAAGTATGGGGCAGTTGGATGAATAGTGAACTTACGGTGGCAGATTGAGTGGCACCCATTATAAATGCACTTGCAGTAAGAGTTGAATATGATTGTGATTATGTGACATTTCCAAACAACGTATAGACTGTGACTGAGTTAAAGTGACTTTATAACTGTATTATTCCTGCTGATGGGTGGGGGTCTGGAGGGAGGGAGAGGGAGCCAATGCTGAAGAATTGTATATAGTTTGTGTTTGTGTATGGCCCACTGGGTCTGTTTGTTATGTCAAAGCTATAAATAAAACTTAAAAAAAAAAAAAAAAAAAACTTATTTATTTTGAAGGGCTGGTGGGAGGAGAGTTTTCTCTTCTCCCAACACAACCCATGTGCAGGTTCTATAGTTAGTTACGGTCGCTACATAGATGACCTTCTGATTGTATGGGATGGTTCCCTTGCGGACTGTGTCACCTTTGTATCCTTAGCAAACAAAAATAATCTCAATTTGGAATTCAGTTTTGATAGTCAGAAGGATGCCATTAACTTTTTAGATCTTACTTTAACAGGCTGTGCAGTCCAGGTTTTGGTTGCAACATGCACCTATCGTAAGGCATGTGGAGGCAATGCCTTGCTTCTGGCTACTAGTTGCCATCCTGCACACACCAAACAATCCATCCCGATGGGGGAGTTCACCAGGGCCAGACGTAACTGCTCTACTGAGGAAGGTTTTAACAAGGAGCGCAACATTATAGCCTCACGACTCCATTCACGAGAATACGATAAATGGAATATAGATAGAGCAGCCCGTCTGGTCATGAAGAAAAATAGAATCGCCCTCTTGGGAAATGCTGGTCGCAAAAAGAGCTATAGCAAGTAGGAGTTCTAATGACAGGAAAACAAGTTCAGTCACTTTTGTAACTGCCTTTGTAACTGCCTTCTCCTTGGAATTTAACAAAATAAAATACATTGTAGATAAATACTTACCAATACTTTCCATGGATGGAGATTTGGCACCAATACTTAAAGCGAGATTCCACCCGCAATTTTTTTTTTTTAAAAGTCAGCAGCTACAAACACTGTAGCTACTGACTTTTTATAAGGACACTTACCTGTCCTACTCGCCCGCGATGTCAGCCCCCCCTCGACCCCTGCCCGTTTCCTACTGTGCGCGGCTGCTTTCTGGGATACACACAGTTCCCAGAAGGAAGCGTACCACATTCCTCAGAATACACCGCAAGGAGGAAGAAGGAAGAAGACCTGCCGAGGTGGAGGAAGAGGCAGATTAGCAAGCTCTGCATAGCAACCACCCTTTCTATTTTTTTAAAGTATTTGGGTGTATTTTTTTTTTTTTTAGGGTGGAACACCACTTTAAGTCGGGCTGTAGGTTTTCAAGCCACCGTGCTAAAACGCTAGGAGGCCTTCTGTCCCCAAGTCTGTTTGAGTCGCAGTAACATAAAAAAACTTGGCTGAATACTGTGGGCTCTTACATTTGGGGAAATAACACATTCCGTTTCTGTAGTAGACACTCCAGACAACACAAGACAGTAATTTCATGTGCAACAGGATGAGAATTCACGATCCGTGAATATATCAACTGTGGCACTAGTAATGTTGTATATGTTGTGGAATGCAAAAAATGTAACAAACAATATGTGGGTTGCACCATGAGACCACTGAGAATTCGAATCAGAGAACATTTTCATGGTGCATCTTACAGCACAGACAGAAGCCCTGTACACACGATCGGATTTCCTATGGATTCTAATCCGATGGATTTTTCCATCGGAAATCCGATGAAGCTGACTTCCATCAGTCGTGCCTACACACCATCAGTCAAAAATCAGACCGTCCCAAAGGTCATGACGTAAAACACTCTGACAAGCCGAGAAAAATTAAGTTCAATGCTTCTGAGCATGCGTTGACTTGATTCTGAGCATGCGTGGGTTTTTTGAGCATGCGTAATTTGCTATAGTTTTTTTCCCATCAGATAAATTTAAAACATGTTTTATTTTTTCTCACCGATGGAAAAAAGACCGATGGGGCCCATACACGATCGGTTTGTCCAATGAGAAAAGTCCATTGGACTGTTTTCATCGGTAAAACCGATCGTGTGTACACGGCAAAAGGCTTATCAAATGTGTCTAAGCACTTTAAGTATGAACATAATGGCAATATGGCATCCTTCTTGTACTCAGGCTTGGAAAGAGTTAAACTATCCTCACGTGGGGGGGACATCCACTGTGCACTTCTTTTATGTGAAGTTTGGTGGATTTTCCACCTACAGACAAGGGTACCTGCTGGAATGAACCACCGCTATGATGTGGACCTTTTTATGAAATAAGTTTAAAAAAGTCCTGGAGCAATGGACATTGCATTATGCCCATCGCTTGTGATACACTTTGAATGTGCACTATTTTTTATGTATAGTCTCTATATTTCACGTCAAGCAATATTATTTTTTAATCTATACATTTTTTCATTAAAGATTCTCTTATAGAGCTTTTAATATATGTATTTTCTCATATGTCAAGATAGTCTTTGTATGTTTTGTATCTCAAGTGTTGTATTATAGCTAGACTATTTGCTTCTCATTTGTCATCTACATGTAGCGCACCCCCAACTAAGAGAGCCGCTGAATTTGGTCTCGGGCCCTGCACACAACACCGCCAACCCCCGGCAATTTACTCGACCCACTCTGGCACAGTTAGTCTAGGGTAATATCTCTTATACTCTATAATAGAATTCAGACACCAATGCAAAGCAATTAAAGAATAACGAGTTTACTCTCTCTTGGTATAATAGATCAACAGTTATAACAGATCACACGTGCTTCTTGCAGAGCCCTGCAGCAAATAACATACTACACATTAGTGAAATACAGTAATGGCATACCACGTGTAACGGCCGTTAACTAAGCGCCCTGTGACGCAGCAACTAAACTCTAACGCTTGGTCAGGCCTGACCCAGACTCTAAAACTCAGTCTCTAGGAGATGATTTCTTTGCATGCAAGTCTTTAATGGTGGTGCACATTCAGGAACACATTTGTAATCCACAGATCAAAGTAACAACACGGAACAGTTCACTGGAGACCCCTTTGACTCAGTTCTGCTAAAGATCTCCAGTGGGGGTCTCAAATATAAGCGGGTGGGCTACGGCAGTCTGTAGGCCTAACAGTATAAAGTATATGGATTGAGCATGTGCTCGCTCACCCCTCCGGACACGATCCCAGTCCGGGACTTCCACCTGCTGTGTCTCCACACACAGCGTCTGCAGCGGTCGGGTCTCCGATCCAACAAAGGTTGAGGAATAGCAAAGTCAGATGCCACCCAGGCTCGCAGTAGGGTGGAAGGCTCTTTGGTAGCTGCGCAAGGCCCCAGGCTTCAGGCCTTGCACACCAGCAGATCCGCACAGGAGGACTTGTTCACCGAAGTCTCGTGTCCCAAAGAGGCCGAGCCTAGCCTCCCCCTTCCTTATATAGCTCCACCCATGAGTCTCTGCGGTGGCAACATTGCACCCTGGGTGCCAAATGGGGTTCTGGGTAAGGTAGTCGTGAGAGTCTTAAAGGAGACCCTGCTACATACACATCTGTTGACAATCTGTAACACATCACCTGATTTTAATTGAACACATTGTTGATTGGAGAGGAGCAGTAGTCATGTGACAGTCTTTTATGTATAAATGTTCATGCTTTTTAACATACATGAGTGCTGTGAACAAGGCTTTTCGCCGAAACTAGTCTGATGCTGACTGTACTCACTGTGAAGGCTTCAAAATAAATATGTTTGATGTTATGGAGTTGCCGACTGCTTCTTTTACTCGATGACCGTTTGTCTATTGGTGTGTGGGAGGACACCTCGGCTTGGACACCCTGACTGCAAACTTCCAAAGTAAGACTTTGTTTCCCACTGTTCTGAGCCATACAATCTTTGATCAAATCATAATAAAGGTAATTTGCTTGTATCCTCTGTTTTGTTTGTTTTCTGATACCATTCACCAAACTTTTTACACCCCTTTCACACTTATACGACTTTTGGACTGCAAAATCGTATGACAAGTCGTTCTCCATGATTTTCAATGACTTCCATTCATATTGGCACGACTTTAAGACATGCAGACTTCAAAGTAGTCCCTGCACTACTTTGGTCCAACTTCCATGCGAGTTGATGTCCATAGACCTCAATGTTAAATCCTCAAGTAGCATGCAAATCGTACCTGAATAATATAGACACGATTTCAGTACGACTTTGTAAGCACAAGCTGTAAGCACAAGCATATTTTTGACCCTTGTCCCACCTAATCCTTTCAGCATAGTAGCCCCTCCTAAGCACATTTTTCTAGCACACATTCACTTCCTGGTTATTCCCTCAGCAATAATGTGCTCCAAACAGCCCAAAAAAAGAGATGTCCTTGACAATAAGCAAATCATTTGATTTATCCGTGAGCGCCCAGCTATTTATTTGAGTGACCCAAACTACAAAGACAAGGGAGCATGGGTGGAAGTAGCAAGGCTATATTTTTAAAACTGGGATTACTTTTCACGCAGAGAGCAGTTATCAAACAGTAAGGCCCCATGTACACGGGACGCTGATGCAAACTCTTCTGAATGAAGGTTGAAACTGGCGTTTAGAAACGCCCGTTTTGCCCCGTTTGCATGTCGCGTTTAGCGGCGTTTTACCGCGTTTGAGTCTAGAAGCGTTTAGTTAAGAAACATCATAAGGACCCTCCCTAAGCTCAAAAAACAGTATTATTAACCATTTCAGCCATTTTGTGAGACCAGAGTGAGTAGCAGCAGCTGAGAGAGCAGCAGTGTACTTGTATTTAGCGTGTCACTTGCCACAAGTTGTGGATTGTCCACTTGCCACGTCACCTGCCACGTCACCTGGCCACGTCACTTGCCACGTCACCTGCCACAAGTTGTGGATTGTCCACTTCCCACAAGTTGTGGCTTGTCCACTTGCCACGTCACCTGCCAGAAGTTGTGGATTGTCCACTTTTCACAAGTTGTGGATTGTCCACTTGCCACGTCACCTGCCACAAGTTGTGGATTGTCCACAATGCAATGCAAGTAATTACAGTTTTTTTTATATTTTTTTAATGGTTTTTCATCATTTGCCATCATTTTTGAGATTTTTTATGTAAAAAAATAGGTCACCTTTAAAAGCGATTATAAACGAAAACGCGGCTAAACGCCGGTACCGCATTTAGCCGCATTTGGCGTCTGAAACGTGGAAATCTTTGGTGTCTGAACCCATTTTTTTTGCTTTCAGAAAAACAAAGTTAAACGCAACTGCCTAAAACGGCAATAAACGAGACTGTGTACATGGACACATAGGATAACATTGAATGTGTTCAGGGGCAGTTTAAAAAAGTGCCCAACTGCCTCTGAATGCGTGTTTAACAGCGTCCTGTGTACATGGGGCCTAAGTATGCCTATTGTGTTGTATTTACTTCATATGTTACTCATAGTGTGAGGGTGTGTGTGTAGTGTGTGGCAAAGTCGTACAAAGTAGAACTGATCCAAAATCGCTGCAAAATCATGCAAAATCTCGGTAATTCCTTGAAATCGCGGCAAAATCGCACTTTCACACTTATACGACTTCAAAGTCGTGCGATTTTCCCGCAATTTTGCCGCGATTTTGACAAGACAGTCATATGACTGTGAATCCGACTTTGCCCCACGACTTGAAGTACGACTTCAATGAACAGGGACGCGACTTTGATCCCCCAATAATTAGGGGGAACTCCACGCCAATATTTTTTGAAAAAAAAAACGGCATGGGTTCCCCCTTTGGCATACTGGGCCCATCGGTCTGGTAAGGGTTTTTAAGGGGAAGCCAGGCCGGTCAGGAAAGGGGGTAGGGACGAGCGAGCGCCCCCCGTCCTGAGCCATACCAGGCCGCATGCCCTCAACATGGGGGGGTGGCTGCTTAGGCACCGGAGAGTCGGAAGAGACCCCCGAAGTCAGAAGAAGACCCCCGAAGTCGGAAGAAGACCCCCGGAGCTGCCTAATAAATTACTTTAAAAACCTGTCTAGTGTGTTTTTTTTTTTTTTACACTTTTTATTCCAGGTGATTGGGTAGGGGTATTATGTACCCCATACTCATTCACATAGGGTGGGGGGGCCGGGATCTGGGGGCCCCCTTATTGAAGGGGGCTCCCAGATTCTGATAAGCCCCCCGCCCGCAGACCCCGACAACCAACGGCCCCTGCCCCAAAGCACCCACCCCCCCATGTTGAGGGCATGCGGCCTGGATCAACATGGGGGCAAGGTGCTTTGGGGTGGGGGGTGCAGGGCCCCCCCTGCCCCAAAGCACCCACCCCCCATGTTGAGGGCATGCGGCCTGATACGGCTCAGGAGGGGGGGCGCTCGCTCGTCCCCACCCCCTTTCCTGACCAGCCGGGCTGGTGCTCAGATAAGGGTCTGGTATGGATTTTGGGGGGCCCACACCATTTTTTCGGCGTGGGGGTTCCCCTTAAAATCCATACCAGACCTATGGGCCCGGTATGCTCATGAAGGGGAACCCATGCCGGTATTTTTTTCAAAAAAATTGGCGTGGAGTTTCCCTTTATGTACAAGTCGTGTACAAGTCGCATGCCAAAGTCGGATCTGCTAATACTGAATCCGACTTTGATCTGACTTCAGAAAAAAAGTAGTGCAGGAACTACTTTGAAGTCGGAACGACTTGAAGTTGTACTAGTATGAATGGATGTCATTGGAAATCATGGGGAATGACTTGTCATACGATTTTGCCATTTAAAATCGTGGGACAAGCCATATAAGTGTGAAAGGGGGTTAAGGCCCCTTTCACACTGGGGCGTTTTTCATGCGGTTTAGCGCTAATATTAGCGCTATTATACCGCATGAAAAATTCCTGCCCTGTAGCCTTCAATGTGAAAGCCCGAAGGCTTTCACACTGAAGCGGTGTGCTAGCAGGACCGCTCCAAAAGTCCTGCTAGCCGCTTCTTTGCAGCGGTAAAGGAGTGGTGTGTTCACCGCTCCTTTACCGCGGCTGCCCATTGAAATCAATGGGACAGCGCGGTAATACTGCCCGCAAACCGCGGCAATAGCCGCGGTTTTAACCCTTTTTCGGCCGCTAGCGGGGGTTAAATTCACCCCCCTAGCGACCGCATACCGCGGTAAGAACGACGGTATAGCAGCGCTGAGAATCGCGTTGCTATACCGCCACCGCTCCTGCCCGCCCCAGTGTGAAAGGGGCCTAAGACATACCCCGTACACCCATCAATTGTCATACTTGTCAATAATATATTCATGGCTGTGGACTAGCACTTGTGAGATAGCACAGAATGAAAATGTAGCCTAAAGATTTTATTCATTCTATTGATATAAATATAGCTGCTTACAGGTATTTGGATTTGATTATTTATTAATAGTTTTTTTTTTAATTAGCAACTTCTGTATTTCTAATTAAAAGTTATAGGTAGAATTCCGATACAAATTAAATTTCACACCCACCAATATGAATCTGTACTTCAAAGTAAGAATTTATACAATGAATGTATACTAGCACAAAGGAATAGTGCACAATTTGACCTGTAATGTTATGTATCCTTTTGATATAGATTTAGCTGCTTAGAGATATTTAGAGGTGAATTTTTTTTTATTGTTTTACAAATCAAAGGAAAGGACACAACAGGAAAATATCCATATGTCAACATTAGTGGCTATCGCCCAGAACTTGTCATATACTGTATAAATCAAAGATTTCAATTCAAGGGTTGTGTCACATAAAAACATAAAAAAAAAAAAAACAGTAGAAAATAAGTAGGTTATAGAGGCATCATATGCGTGGGATATCAAATACGTATGAGACAGTCCGCTGGGTCTTCCAGTGTCCAGACCCATAGGGTGGACAAAGAGGTCTCGATCTGGTTGCTTAGAGGTATTTAGATTTAGAAAAAAAAATTGCTGAATGTATTCATTGATTTATTTATGTTATTTTAACAAATATGTATTTCGTTGCACTTATAACTTTTTCTATTAGCTGTTTTATCCACCCCGCTGACCTTTTTTCACAGGAAAGAAATTGGGAGAAAAGGCTCCAACAAATTCATAATAGGGATACAGACCAGCTTTGTAGTCATGCAGAGGAAAATACACGCTTTTATAAGCAGATCCTACTAAAGTCAGGTGAGCATTTGTTTTTAATATGTTTAATGTATCTGCCAAATAAAAACTTTCTTCATACTGTGACCTTAAACTGCCTGCAAAGTATAATTAAAGTTCTGGGCTTGCCTAATAAGGCTGGGTAAAAAGCGATGAAGGTATGCCAAGCACAGTAAACATGGAGGAGCAATGAAATATCTCTACAATAATTTAGACCAGCTAGAAAAATTAAAGTGGATTGCCGATTGGTTATTATGTGTGACTGAACTTTGGAAATTGCTCTTTGTTTTAAAGCTTAAATTCAGGCAAAACTAACATTGTAAAATACAATAGACATGTGTTGTTACTTGAACTTTAGTGTCTTTTGTTTTTGTGCAAAAGTTTCCTGTAATAAAGGCCTCTTTATGCTCTCTCTTCATGTACAGGGTGACTAGTCTTGTATCTGTCCCCTGTAGTTATCTCAGCAGGCATTCTAAAGCCCCGTACACACGGTCTGACTTTTGGCCAACAGACTTCATTTTGAGCAAGTTGGACCAACAATCCGACCGTGTGTACGCTCCATCAGACAAACTTTTTTTGCTTTTTTCCTGTTTTCATCGGACAAAAGTTGGGTCTGCAAACGGACAAACTTTTGCCCAACAAAAGTCTGATGGAGCAAAGTCTGACCGTGTGTACAGAAAACCATCTGACTTTTGTCCGATGGACAAAACAATAAATGTTAAAATCAAACAACAAAAGCAGAAGTTGACCAAAGGGTGGCGGTAAAGAGCAGAAAAGAGCAGAAAAAACACGTGATGTTGCAAAAAGTTTTAAGAAAGTTTGCAGAAAAGTCAGAGCGTGTGTATGCTATGGGTGTTCCCGACCAACTCCGTTCGGACAAAAAACCATGGAAAAGTCCGATGGAAGTCCGACTGTGTGTACGGGGCCTAAAGCTGGTCATAGATGGATGGTTTTTATTTTGATCGGCCAGCTGGCTGATCAGGAAAACAAATAGATTCCCCCATACAGACATTCGAGTTTGATGAAGGAATCCTCCCTGCTCCGCTATAGTATTCTGATAGTAAAACTCCTCAACTGTCAGAATACACTGATCCAATAAAAATTTCCCAACATTCCTATTCAAGAGAAACCAATCATTAGACTGACTTTTCTCTAGCAGGAACAGCCATAGATGGACCAAAATGTGGCCACTCCCTGCTGAAGCGGACGAATTTCAGTCCATCTATGACCAACTTAATACTTCTCCACTGTATACAAAACTAGAAAAAAGTTTTTGCTTGACATACACTTTAGTTTCTTTTTTTACAATTCCCACTAAATATGTAACTGCTGAGTGTTAACATTATTCTTAAAACTAAGTGCACTGCAAGGAAAATTATGAAATCTGATTGGCTGTTATGGGTCACTGCACTTTACCCTGCCATAGTTTGCAGAAATAACGTGATGCTGGCCATTTTAACCCCCTGCATAAATGCACAACACTTATTCCTCTATCAGGGCAGTCAGGACAGTGAGAGGTGAATCGCTGATTGACTATTTTGCATTATTGTAATATTGTTCCTTGCTTTGTGAATATGCTCACATAATTAATTGCCATTTTCATAATGCAGTAGTGTCTGTATATCAAACCTTAATTAAAAAAAAAAAAAAAAAAAACATTTAGCAGCTACCGTGTATAAGCCAACCCGAATATAAGCAGAGGCACCTAATTTTACCACAAAAAAATGGGAAAACGTATTGACTCGAGTATAAGCCTAGGGTGTCCATGTCCATGCCTCACTGTGTCCATGTCCATGCCTCACTGTGTCCATGTGCATGCCTCACTGTGCCCATGCCTCACTGTGCCCATGCCTCACTGTGTCCATGACTAGACTGATGTTTAACATGGGAGTCTATGGAAGGGGTTCCCGGCTTTGAAAAATCTGTGCTCCCCGGCCGTAGGTCCTCCAGACAACAAATTTTGCACACTTGTAGAGGAAGAGTGGGGCTACATGTGTGCCAAGTTTGGGGTCGGCCAGTACCGGGTCCCCAAAGTCCGGGAGATCAGGTGCAAAAAGGTGACTCGAGTATAAGCCGAGGGGGGCATTTTCAGCACAAAAAAATGTGCTGCAAAACTCGGCTTATACTCGAGTATATACGATAATTCCATCCATCAGGTATATTTTAGTTTTCATGCTCCTGACAAATTGAAACACAAGCTATCTTCTCATGTCGCAAGTCATTTTGGGGACTCAGTTGGAAAGATGGAATCCTCAATAGAATTATAAAATAAAGAATAAGGCGCTATACATGTTCATGTAAATAACTGCGACAAAGAAAACACTGCATCAAACTTAAATGTGCACATTAATGAAAAAATAAGCAACCATAAAGTCCATGAGTGAATAAATCCCAACACCAAAACGGAATGCTCTGAGATAAAACTTCTGGATCTTCCACCACGAGTGCTCAGTATGAAGATGGCCACTCACCAGAGCTGTTTGACCCCTTTTTACAGGATGGTCAAAAAACGCTGGCATAAATCTACTCCGATGGCCTCTCAGGAAGGGGCTAGAATGTAAAAAATGACTTCACAGGAGACACGGATGAAAGTCTCATAGTGTAGTCATTTTTAATAAAGTAAAAACAGCAGCAATGATAGCAGTTACACTCGCATGTAATAGTGCCTGGCCTGGCACTAGGTGTAAACAGTGTGTATGAGTCAGTTGATCCCTGGGTGTGGCGTGTGTTCCACATCTCGCTCCGAAGGGCAAAGCCTGATGTGGGGTTTAAAATATGGACCCCGAAATTATGGATCCTCCGCTCCAACATATGTTTCGCCGTGATTGGCTCTTCAGGAAGTGATGTCACGCCACTTCCTGCTTGCTTTCATGTGGATAGAAAGGCTGCTATTGGTGAGGTTCCTCCAAAATGGAGGAGAGGACAAAAACATAATACAGAATCTGCCTCTAGGGAGCGCCGATGCACACATTGTGGCTTGAAGGAAATAATTAGGACATCACCATCTAGTGGTGAATATCCATATGGCCGAAATTGCCAATACAACCATGCCTATTGTTTCCTATATAAAGGAAACAGTTAGGACAGCACCATCTAGTGGTGAATATCCATATGGCCAAAACACAGGCACTATTACATGTCAGTGTAACTGCTATCATTGCTGCTGTTTTTACTTTATTAAAAATTACTACACTATGGGACTTTCATCCGTGTCTCCTGTGGAGTCATTTTTTACATTCTAGCCCCTTCCTGAGTGGCCATTGGAGTGGATTTATGCCATTAGCGGAACCAATCTGGTGTTCCCAAAGAATTTTTTGACCATCCTGTAAAAAGGCGTCAAACAGCTCTGGTGAGTGGCCATCTTCATACTGAGCACTCGTGGTGGAAGATCTAGAAGTTTTATCTCAGAGCATTCCGTTTTGGTGTTGGGATTTATTCACTTATGGACTTTATGCTTGCTTATTTTTTTTATTAATTTGCACATTTAAGTTTGATGCAGTGTTTTCTTTGTGCCAGTTTTTTACATGAACATGAAAATATTCTTTATTTTATAATTCTACACAGAGTCTAGTGATTTGTTCACTTTAAAGGGGGCAGCTGTTTGTTTATATGTTCTTATGCCCAAAAGGCGACATTTTTTTTTATATACATTTTTACATGGAATCCTCAATGCTGCCCAAAAGTTGCACCAAGTATAGTGTCATGCTTCCCCATGTATTCTGTTTTAGAGAAGTTATCCTTTATGCACTCCCTCACCCCACCTATAATGTATCTCCCTTGGGTTAATACTTATCTGAAGCCCCAATCTTGGGATCTTCACATTGTGACCCTACACAGCCTTTTCAAAACAGTCTCAGTCAGGTCATGGGTCTGGGAAGATCAGTTGAATTGCACAATTAAATGAATATACGGTTAACAGTTATTATACATTGATTTACAGGCGATAGGCTTGACCACAAGGATGGAATGTTAGCTCTGGATGCCTTGAACCAAACTGCAGCTGCCTATGCTTCAGCAATTAAGCTTCAACCAAAGAACTCCAGGTTCCATTTTCTTCTTGCCCTAGCCTTGGAAGAGCTATATTATGCTGCAGAAATCTACGGGTTAAGGAAAAAGGTAAGTGTTATTTCTATAGGCTTATTTTCAGCCTGTCAATTAAAGTTTTTATTTTCAATACATGTACATGTAGCACACACATCCTTTACCCGCTTACCTCCACTTGCAGGACAGGACACACCATGCCACATGCCCAGTATCCTCCATGTTGTATATGGAGTGAGCGGTGTTAACAGTTTTTGGGTCTTGCAGCGAGTTACCTCCTTCCGCTGGTTCTCATCCCTAGAGTGTAGGGAAAAGTCTATTTTCTCTCTCAAAGAAGGCCAATGTCCAGACAGTGTTAAACTCCAACAGACAAGTTTATTTTTCTCTTGCTCGTAACTTAGTAGGAATGTTGAAGATAGAGATATAGTAGGGTAGGGAGGTAGGTTCAGGCACGCAGCACTTATTTACCCTCGTCGCCACTCAAGCCTGAGTGGGTCTTGCTCACCTGGATAGATCCCTCTCACGGTTCTAGCAGCCGGAGTGAAACACGAACATTTACTTTAGAATTTTTGTCCCCCTCCAAGGACAGGTTCAGGAGATCCTCTGCCACAGGATCTTTTGGTCCTTGAATCCAAAACTCTTTAGCACCCGTAACTTTTAGAGACCATAGGTGCCAATGGGGCACGTTACAGGATCTGTTTCAATGATCACAGAATCCTTCCCTCTGACAGGCAACCAGGCCTCTCCCGAGACAGTGACTTCCTTCACCGATTCCCTGGACAGGTCTTCCCCTGGTTTCCTTTCCTTCAGAGTGGGTCACCCTCCCACGGGTACCCTGGGACTTCCGTGATCGGTTTAGTTGTAGGCCTCAGTTAAAGGTACTGGGCCTACCTGGAACGATGGGGTCTCGAGCTAAAGGTGCCCGGGACCCAGCACATTCACACGCACCCCTGGCCATGAGGGCCACCGAAGGTGGAGTACATGCTAAGGACGAAGACCCATAACAATGGCGTCTGCCCCTTACGTACCCTCTACCGGCATGCACAGCAGGCAGAACACGCCCACCGCACAGCCGCCGAGAGAGGACACCCAATAACACCGCAGTGCAACCTGTGGTTCGACCCAAGACCTGGGCAACAGTGCCACCCACAGGCCAAAGGGAACTGTACAACCAGGCAACACCTCAGCAGAGCAGAGTCCAATTTAAGTAAATCAAACAGCCTGAGCCAAACTATTGCTCATTCTATCCCCTAAATTTCAAGCATAGCGACCCCAAATGTGGGGGTTCGCTACATACAAAAACTAGAACACTAAATTATATGCTCTCCGCTCCTCCCAAGACAGCTCCCTTGTCTCCTCCTTCCATGCTCGTATCCAGGACTTCCCCAGAGTCTCTCCCATCCTCTGGAATGCACTACCCTAATCTGTCCAGCTATCTCCTACTCTGTCCACTTTTAGGCCATACCTGAAAACTCATGTCTTCAGGGTGGCCTATCCTGCCTCCAGCTAACAACTAATGCCACGTACACACGATCGGAAATTCCGACAAGAAATGTTCAATGTGAGCTTTTGATCAAAAATTCCGACCGTGTGTAGGCTCCATTGGACATTTTCTTTCGGAATTTCCGACAACAAAAATTTCAGAGCTGGTTCTCAATTTTTCCGACAAGAAAAGTTCTTGTGGGAAATTCCGATCGTCTGTATGCAATTCCGACACACAAAAAACACGCATGCTCGGAATCATTGAACTTAATTTTTCTTGGCTCGTTGTAGTGTTGTACGTCACCGCGTTCTTGGTGATCGGAATTTCCGAGCAACATTTGTGTGACCGTGTGTATGCAACACAAGTTTGAGCCAACATTCCGTCGGAAAAAAATCCACTTTTTTTTGTCGGAATTTCCGATCGTGTGTACGCGGCATTAATCTTCTACTCCCCTCATCAGTTCATACCTCACAGTCCCTACCTTTTGTTTCACAAGCCCCTCCCTTTTAGATTGTAAGCTCGCAGGAGCAGGGCTCCTCTAACCCTCTTGTTTTGAATTGTACTGTTGTTGTAGTGTAGTGTCTCCCTTTATATTGTAAAGCGCTGCGCAAACTGTTGGCGCTATATAAATCCTGTATAATAATAATAATAATAATATGTTTGTATTAAAGCAACCTTATTGCAAAAATTTATTATTAAAGAGGTTCTCAGGTCTGAAAAAAATTTATTAAAAGTCAGCAGCTACAAATACTGTAGCTGCTGACTTTTACTAAAAGGACACTTACCTGTTCAGGGATCCAGTGATGTCCTGTGCCGATTCTTCTCCAGTCTTCGGTTCCCCACTCCGGCATGCTTACTGTGGGAAGCCAGCTGTGACTCCTTGCAGCTGGGCCCCCACTGCACATGCACAGGTCTCACTGCCCTTTGTGAATGAATGCGCAGCCTCCTGGGCCTGTGAAGTGGGGGGCTGGTACCTGACAATACTAGATAACTGCTCTCTCCCCCCCAAAAAAAAATGCCCCGAAAATGAAAAAGGAGGGGAGGAGGAGGTCATAAAGCAGAACTTCCTTTTTTTTTTATGAAGTTCTGCTCTAAAAATGTTGTTACCTTTGAAAGAAATCATCTCCCCATGAGCAGATAAACATCAGTACAAACGTTGTAGAGGTTATTTTGCTCTTGCCCATACTACGTAAAAAAGAATATTTATATTGCTGTTCTAAAGCTGGCTATACACTAGTAGACCTTCGAACATTCATATGAAAATGTATAGGAAAATTCTCAGTACATTCAATGACTTGCTGAATATCATTCAAAATGACTTCAAAATGTAATTTGCTTTTAACATTTGTAGCACTTGCCCCCCATTTAAGGGACCGGCTAGTTTTGTTGGGTCTGCAAACTACCTCCAAGGCTTCCGTTGTCAGGGTGTGAGAAAAGTCTTTAGAAAGGCCATAGGCGTGTGCACAGGGTGTGACAGGTGTGCCTGGGCACACCCTAATCTCCCCCTGCAGTGAATAATCCCCCTACTGCCCTGCACCTCCCATCCCCCTGGCAGAGCTGCCAGCTTCCATCCTCTTCTCTCCCACTGGCTTCTGTGGCAGACACACATGGGGGGATGTTTTAGGATGAGTGGGGGAAGGGGCCGGTAAATAAGTTATTTACCGGCCCCTTCCCTTTCTAAATGAACACAGTGAGTGATCGGTACAGTGTGTTTGAGCTTTGGGGTGTACAATGCAATAGGCTGCGCACACCTATGAGAAAGGCCAGTGTCCACACAATGTAAAACCCAAACAGTCAGGCTTTATTTTACTTTGCTGAAGTGGAAAACTTTAGAGGAAAGTAGAAAACGAAACAAACACAGGGGAAGGTTCAGGCACGCAACACTAAAGTCCCAATCGTCGCCACTCAAGCCTGAGTAGGTATTGCTCACCCAGATAGTCCCGTTTAGTGGTCCTAACAGCCGGGATGAAGCATGAATCAATCTTTCGAGGGATACGATCAGGAATCCTCTGCCACAGGATTGTCGAAAGTCCCGAACCTCCCAGCCAAGCAATAGTGAAGAACCTTTGAACCGGATTGGCGTATTGCAGGGCTTGTAATGATGGATCCCTCCTTAGGTGAGCTCCAGGCCTCCTCCCGAGACAGCAGTACCGTCGCTAGTCTCCTCCGGGGCAGATCCTCCCCTGGTCTCCTTCCCTAAGCGTGGCTTCCCTCAAGTGGGTAGCTGAGGATCCTTTTGAAAAGTATAGGCCTCAGCCAGCAGAGCTGGGCCTATCATGCAGCGATGTAGCCTCAGGCTAAAGGTGCCCGGGGCCAGAACACACACACGCACCCCGTGCCATGAGGGCCACGAGGCGCACACTGACAGTTGGGCTCCCAGGGCGGAACCCCAGAACAGGACCCCAATTAATGGCATCTGCCCGTTATGTACCCTCTCCCAGCATGCACAGCTAGTAGACCACGCCCACTGTACGGCTGCCGAGAAAGGACACCCAAGGGGTTGTGATACCCCCTGTAGTTCAACCTATGCCGGTGATGACAGTGCCACCTACAGGCAGACAGGGAACACTACTGCCAGGCAGTATCACACCTAGAGCAGAAGCAAATCCAGAACAATCAATTGGTCTGAGCCCAATTACTGGCTCAGACTACCCTTAAATTTACACATAGCGCCCCCAAATATTGGGGGGGGGGGCGCTACACATTCTATTTTGGAATAAATGGACTTTCCTGAAGGAAAACCATGTTTACTTTTTAGAAATTATTAAGTTAGAGAAAAAATTTCCATCCTTCTCTTTTGAATGTTCTTGCCACTGCAGTCAAAAACAAACATAGATTTGACCACACTAATGATTGGAAAATCAAACCAACATTCTTACCAGTGTATGATCAGTTTAAAGTGATTATAAAGCTTTCATTTTTTTTCATTAAAATAATTAACATGTTATACTTACCTGCCCTGTGCAGTGTTTTTTCACAGAGCAGACCAGATCCTCCTCTTCTCTGGTCCCACACCAGTGCTCCTGGCTCCTCCCTCCTGTCGGGTGCCCCCACGGCAAGCAGCTTGTTATGGGGGCATCCAAGCTGCTGCTCTGTGTGCCCATTCACACATGGAGCCGTGGTTTGGCCCTGCCCCCTCCGTCTCCTGATTACTGGCTGTGATTAACAGCAGTGGGAGCCAATAGCCAATCAGAAGTGTGAGTCCCTGAATAGGCAAGGCTCTCGTGGTTGTCGCTGGATTGAGAGGGGACTCGGGTAAGTATTAGGGGGGCTGCTGCACACAGAAGGTTTTTTACCATAATGAAGGTAAAAATCTTGTGCCTTTACAACCACTTTAAATCTTCATCACTCTAAAACAAAAAACTTGGATGAAGTTCCACTTTTACCACCATAATCTTCAAAAAACAGCCTTGTAACAAGTTAATACTTTTTTATTGTTTGTCTAAATCTCTTTTCAATAAAAATCATTGGGAAAGAAAAACAGCCTAGTAATCACCCTGCAGGCTTGTTTAATATGGCGAGGAACAATAGGCAAACTGCAGTAACACAATGCCACCAAGTAAAATTCTTTAAATGATCAGAATTCAGAAGACTCAAATTGGATTGGTTGCTATGGATCATTGCATTTACTTATCATCATTCAAGCAGAATTAAATCCAAAACCAAAAATATTATATTTTGCAGCTGATGGGTCGAGCACCCCTCTGTTCGGTTCGCAGCAGAATGTTCTAACCCGAATGGCGAACCCCATTGAAATTTATGGGAGCCGAACAGTAAAAATAAAAAGTTTTGATGGCTTACATGCAAGCAATTGCCCATAAAGTGGTATGAGGGACATGTATCAATAAAATATTTTCTTTTTTAAAACATTGTTTTTTTTAGCAGCAGTGATTTTAATTATGCTTAATGTGCAACAATAAAAATGAAAAATTCTTAAAAATATAGTCCCTTAAAGGGGTTGTAAAGGAAAAAGTTTTTTCACCATAATGCATCCTATGCATTAAGGTGAAAAAACATCCGACAATACCGCCGCTCCAAGGCCCCCCATTTTACTTACCTGACCCCTCGAAAGTCCTGCGCTCGCCCCCGACATCCTATTCGCCACTCAGCCTGGCCGTTGATTGGTTACAGTGGATGGATTGAAAGCAGCGCAGCCATTGGCTCGCGCTGCTGTCAATCAAATCCAATTACGGGGCCCGCCGGGGGGCGGGGCCAAGTGATGCAGTGAGCGGCAATAGCCGCTGGCTGTATGACAGGAGCGCGCCCGTAATCACTCACCACCATGCGAGAGAGCTTGCATATAGGTGGTGAGTGATTGCGGGGAGGAGCCGAGACAGTTGCCGAGGAACCCCAGAAGAACAGGTTCGGGGCCACTCTGTGCAAAACGAGCTGCACAGCGGAGGTAAGTATAACACTTTTGTAATTTATTTATTTTTTTTTACATTTTCTTTAGTGATTCTTTAATGTGCCTGTAAAGTAGGAATGAAATTTCTAAAGAAAAAAAACCAAGTCAAATCCCATTTTAAATGACTTGTGGTTGCAATTGCCGACACCCGGCTATTGAAAGAATAAAGAAAATAAAGGGGTGGGGTCCCCCTAAAATCCATACCAGACCCTTATCCAAGCATGCAGCCCGGCAGGTCAGGAAAGGGGAGGGGACGAGCGAGTGCCCCCCCCCCAAACCATACCAGGCCACATGCCCTCAACATGCGGGGATAAGTGCTTTGTCCCCATGTTGATGGGGACAAGGGCCTCTTCCCGACAACCCTGGACTGTGGTTGTCAGGGTCTGCAGGCGGGTGGCTTATCGGAATCTGAAAGCCCCCTTTAACAAGGGGGGCCCCCAGATCCCCGCTATGTGAATGGGTACCTGGTACCGCTACCCATTCACCAAAAAAGTGTAAAAAAGTAATAACCACAAAAAACTGTTTTGGACGAATCCTTTCTTAAAAATTTTTAAAATAGTGTCACTCGATGTAAATCCATCGTCAATCACGACGCCCGCCAGACCTGAAAAATAGAAAAAAATAAATACACTCTCGCCTCCTGGGAGGCCTCCTGCCATATGCCCGCTCTGTGCATTGACATTTCTTAATAAGACAAGGGGCGGGGCTCAGTGTATTGCGGGATGTTTGTCGGGGGGAAAAACCTTACAAGTTTGGGTGTTCGGCGAACGACCGAACAGGCAAATGTTTAGCCCGTACTCATGCTCAGGCTGAACTGTTCGGCCATCCCTACATTACCAATCTTTAGATGTGGTGGCTGCATTAGTTCTCTTTTTTCAGGCTTTTTTTCCCCTCTGTTTTCACCTGCTGATCTGACCAGTAACACTCCTCCTGTATTAGAGTGTCTATACTGAATGAAGGAGCAACAGACGCACCTTTGGACAGCAGCATTGTCAGTCTGGGGGGAGGGGAGTGTTAGATTTAGATAAACTAACACATTTCAAGCAGTTACAGCAACAGTTTTGTTTCTTTTGAGATAAAGCTTTACATCAGTTAAAGGGGTTGTAAAGGTTCATCCTATGCATTAAGGTGAAAAAACATCTTACGATCACTGACCCCCCAGTCGTCGTCCCCCCCCCCCCCCCCGTTTTACTTACCTGAGCCCTGGAATGTCCCGCGTCGCTAACGCGCTCTTCCTTTGCTCGGTCTTCTCAGCTCTTCATTGGATAGATTGATAACACCGCAGCCATTGGCTCGCGCTGCTGTCAATCAACTCCAATGATGCGAGGGTCGGGGGGCGGGGCCGAGTCCTGTAGTCGGCAGCTATGAACGCCAGATACAGGACTCAGGAGCGCGCCCGCAAGGTAACCCCCTTGGGAGAGCGCTTCCCAGAGGGGGTTATCAGAAGCGGGGAGGAGCCGCCGAGGGACGCCAGAAGACGAGGATCGGGGCCACTCTGTGCAAAACGAACTGCACAGTGGAGGTAAGTATGACATGTTTGTTATTTTAAAAAAAAAATATTCAAAACCTTTAGTGTCACTTTAATAAAAGCTAATCATTCTAACTACCCCTATCAGTGGTATTTGGTTTGTCTCAACCCTCTAGCTGCTACATCAGCAGGACAGCTTGTTCTGTTGAAAAACAACAGACTTAGTGGCTGGATCACCAAATGAAAATAAAAGACAGAAAGCCTAAAAAAAACAATGCAGCCATCAATGCAGAATTGGTAAGCTGCAATGTAATAAATGTTATCTTTTGGGATTAAAAAGAAAGTAAACCCGGTGCGATTTTTTATATATATATATATATATATATATATATATATATATATATATATGCTTTAAACTATTGCAAAGCCACACACATTTAAACTGGCCAAAAACGAGGTTTGGAAATACCTTATTTTTCTTTTTTTGTATTTCTTGTCTTCCGGGTATTAGCTGCGCCATTCCTACTCCTGGTTGTTGAATTTTTTCTGCACGTCATGTCCGCCCTCACTTTCTTTCCCTGTCCAAATCTCGCGCATGCGCCATAGCGTCGGAAACCAAGCCTCTAGATCCCCTGGAAGGAGAGGCGCAGAGTAAAGCATTGCGAGGCTTCCCTCTGTGCCGTTCTAAGCGGAAGATAATGAGAGGATACAGAAACGGCACACATTATGTGTCGTTAAACAATATAACCAATGCGCAAGCACGGCTGACCTCACTCCACATTCCGGGACGATTTCTATGACAACAGAAAAAGTGAGTGAACTTTCACAGGCAGCGATCAGCTGCCTGTGATATTCACATTACAAAGAGCCGAAGTTGTACTGGAGGGTTTACAACCACTTTAATACTTCTTTAAATTAAGTCTAGTAATGCCCATTTATCCTTCGAAGTACAATTATCTGTAAGGCAGAACAAAGCAGGTGAAATTATTCTTCATTAGGCTGGCCACACCTGGATCGATATTCGGGCGGTTCAGCATTGACTGACTGAATTTGGATCCATGTGTTTGGGCATTGTGGTTGAACAGAAGTCAATCTACCAATTGACTTCTGTTTAACCGCCCTGTTGGAAAATTTACACTCGATCAGCGATGCAGTCTATAGCCTGCAACACTGCTCTATGTATTGTGATGGCGGGGAGGTCTCCCCACTGTCAGAATACAAGGACACGGTGGGGATAGGGTGACCACATTTCCAAACTACCATTCAGGGACACCCTCCCTTCCCAAAAATCAGAACGAATCACAGCACAGTGATTGGACACAAGAGGCGGGATTTATGATTTCTCCAATAACAAGCAGGGGGCAGGATTGTGCTCCTCCAGGCATTCCCGGCCAGGACAAGTACTGTCAGTGAGTAAAGCGGTGATGTGCCAGCATTTTTTGGGGGCATCAGTTTGGCCCGAGGGGTGGCTGTGTCAGTTTCATTCAGGGACACTGTATTGTCCTGGAATGAATGTGCCCGGGACAGACCTGCAAAATGCGGGACTGTCCTGGGCAATCCGGGACACGTGATCACCCTATGTGGGGAGGATTCCCCGTCCACATCAATTGGGTCATTTCAACCGGCTGGTTGAGCAAAAAAAAACGGACTCATCTATGGGCAGCCCTAGCCACTTGCATTTTTATTTCTGGCAAAGAACTATTCAATTTACTGTACACATTTATTTCTCCTCATATCGGAGCAGTATTCTTGGATACGTGAAAAGGTGACACTTTCTCTGACCTTTTATTCATCTTGAAATTGTTACGCTTGTATATTAAATAAAATATTATAGCTATGCAGCATAAAGGATTTCAAAGTCAAAGCACATAAGTAATCCAGAAGATCAACATCAAACATTCTTAATTGCTGCTCTGTGTAAGAAAATGTAATCCAGACGTGGAGACCTCTCTGCTGTGCTCCCTGATTAAAGAGCTTTTGAAATAACAGATAGACTGCTTAGATCTCCCTTGAGATAAGGTTTCCAGTGTAAATCACAAAGGCATAGCCACTTGTCAGTTACATAAAATAACAGGATGCGGTCAGGTACTGGGATGGATCAACTTTCCGTAAGCTCCACACTTTCTGTGTAGTACAGAAGAAAAAACAGCCTTTATCTGCAGAAGCCTGGCAGTGTTTTGTCCCAGAAATTCATGCAATGTTTATATCGTCATGGTTTTCACAAGTGTCTGGTTGCAAATAAGCTCTTTCCTTTTGCTATTCTTTTCAGGAAGAAACATCAGGTAGATGATGAATCTTGTTGGTCAATGACATGTTATTATTATTAGTATTATACAGGATTTATAGAGCGCCAGCACTTTATGCAGCGCTTTACAATATAAAAGAGAGACAATACAGTTACAATACAATAAAATACAAGAGGATTAAGAGGGCCCTGCTCAGAAGAGCTTACAATCTAATAGGGTGGGGCAGGTGGTACAAAAGGTTGTAGCTGTGGGGAATGAGCTGATGGAAATGGTAAAAGATTAGTTGGAGACGTGATAGGCTTCCCTAAAGAGATGAGTTTTCAGGGATCGCCTGAAGTTGGCAAGAGTAGGGGATAGCCAGACAGGTTGAGGTAGCGAGTTCCAGAGGATGGCAAAGGCTCTGGAGAAATCCTGAAGAGGAGCATGGGAGGAGGAGACGAGAGAGCTTGAGAGTAGGAGGTCTTGAGAAGAGCGGAGAGGGCGATTTGGGTGATGTTTGGAGACAAGATTGGTGATGTAGCTCAGGGCAGAGTTGTGGATGGCTTTGTATGTTGTGGTTAGTATTCTGAATTTAATTCGCTGGGTGATCGGGAGCCAGTGTAGAGACTGGAGGAGAGGGTTGGCAGACACTGAGCGGTTGGTAAGGTGTATAAGTCTGGCAGCAGCATTCATGATAGACTGAAGAGGGGATAGCCTATGGAGAGGCAGGCCAATGAGAAGGGAGTTGAAGTAGTCAAGACGAGAGCTTGGTGGTTTCATTTGTTAAAATAGGGCGAATTTTAGAGATGTTATGGGGGTAAATTCTACAAACTTTTGACAACGATTGGACTTGAGGCTGAAATGACAAGTCAGAGTCTAGTATTACACCTAGTACCCTGGCATGTACTAGTACCCTGGCATGTAAGCCAAGGGCTTATGTTAAAAGTGTTCTGTACATAGGACAATGTCTAAGTCAATATTGCATGACATACAGAGGGTGCAACTGGTTGTGGTCCCATGACCCAGTGTTTTTGCCACCCCTGGACACCCCAGAAGATTACTTTTTATCATCCCTCTTCTATATACCAAAATACTTTTTTAGTATTAATCATTAAGGCAATATAACCTGACAGTTTATGGCTTGGGAGGCTAAAAAGAACCACCGGACAGTGTGAAGCACAGTAGAGTCCACCTTACCCTAACCTGTTGGGTTATACTTTCTTGTTGGTCGCCAAGCACAGTATAGAATTGCTTTCATGTTCTTCACTTGACGATGGACAACCAGCCTGAAACAGCTGTATGTAGTTTGTAATAAATGACTGATAACAATAGGCTCTATCTGTGCTATAGACCAGGGATTTCCAAACTTCGGCCCTCCAACTGTTGCGGAACTACATGTCCCCTGAGGCATTCTAAATTGCTGACATTCACAGACATGATGGGAATTGTAGTTCCTGAACAACTGGAGGACCATAGTTTGGAGACCCCTGATATAGACCAACAGTTTTAGATGTACAGTTGTTCCGGGGGATGATTTGCATGGCTCTGTATATTAAAATGAGGCATATTCCCTCTCTTTTTAGATTTTCTAATGAAGAAAAAAGCCTAAATATTTTTTACCTTAATGCGTTCCTTACATTAAGATTAAAAATAGTACTCTTTCTTTTGAAAGGTAAAAAGTGCATTTTATATACAACTATATAGATCAGACCAAAATGAGAGACAATTGAGGAGGAAAGAGGGACAGAGGAGCATTGTTCCAAATCAGGGACAGTCCCTCGAAATCAGGGACAGTTGGGAGCTATGTTATTATAAAAGTTGTCAGCTTCTACCAATGCCAGTCATCAAAGTCACTCTCTGTTCACATAGAGATAAAGGTTCTGCTCTTTATGGAGATGTTAATTCTTGTGCCTGAGTTTGATTGGATCGTACAGCCATATCTGAATGCCTTTATAAGGATTACTTTAGTCTAAGGCCCCTTTCACACTTATACGACTTGTCCCACGATTTGTAAAGGCAAAGTAGCATGACAAGTCGTTTTTCATTTTTTCCAATGACAATCATTCATATTAGTACGACTTCAAGTCGTTCCGACTTCAAAGTAGTCTCTGCACTACTTTGGTCCGATTTTGATGCCACTTACACAGGCATTCCCTGAAATCGCGGCCGCAAATAACGGCCGCGAATCGCGGCCGCATCGCGCCCATGAAATCGTGCGATTTTGAGGTCGAAGTAGTGTGAAAGAGGCCTAAGGTGGTATAATTTCATTGTATAACGCTGGCAACCCTTTTGACATCATTTTTGTGTTACCCTACTAATACAAAAGAAAAGGGAATTAGAATGTTAATCTCATGTACAATAATAAATACTGTGTACAGCATATACAATTGTAAATGTTTTGATGACTGTAATCACACAATAAGGTGACCCATATACGTAGAGAAGACTTACCCAAGCTTTCCTGTGATTACTATCATTGACAATTTAGAATGTTTTTTTTTCGCTTTCTGTTCTTGCCAACCTCTTGTGATTTGGTGTTGTTAACCTTAGTTGTGTCCATTTTAGAATGAAGACGAGGGAACAGATATTTGCAGCGCTAAAGCCACAGGAAAAGATGAAGAAATTCAAGCAATTTGCAAGCTACATGGCTTTACTGGAAGGCCAAGCTTAGAGCAGCAATTGAAGGCTCTAGACATGGAATACCACCAGCTGAAAGAGCGAGGCCAGTCTAGCAGAGCTGACTACATCCAGAACCTCTATGCCTGGAAATCCAAGCAGGCAGGCAAGGTGAGATCACATTAGGAGGCATGAAAGGAGAGGAGACCAACCCCCACTCCAAAATCTGACACTAGACAGACCTTATGAAAACCTTTTAAAAACTCTCAGTCTATTTTGGAATACATTCAAATCTTCCTTAATACAAAGCATTAAATACACAAATGAAAGCCTACCAAGCTGAGATCAGTTTTTCTGCTGAACAAAAATGTAGTTTATTGTGGCTTTCTTTGTTTAGTCCAAATAAAAAAGAGCAGTATAGGGTTACAATGGTACTTATCCGTATAAACAGTACAGTGAGTGAGTGTTGTCACCCTAGTAATAAAGGTAAAAAGCCTTAAAAAGGGAAAAATAATGCAATCACCACATCTAGTAGCTGTTAAAGAGGAAGTAAACCCCCCCACCCCCGAAAAAATTGGATAAAATAGGACCCCCGCAAGAGAAAGGCATAATGCATAGCATACTAGCTCATTATGTGGCACTTACCTGAATTTGAAGCCCCCGTCCTCCTCGTTCCCCTCCGCCGCCGCCGCCATGTCCCCTCGGAGCTTCTTCCTAATATCGCTGCTCCGGCGCTGTGATTGAGCGGCGATGACGTCCCTCCCGCGCTTGTGCGCGGGAACGGAACGATCCTGCGCATGTGCGCGGGACCGGCATAATAACCGGCTTGCGCCGTAGACATCGGTGCAGTGTTTTCTGCAAATATCTCCTTAACCGTGTAGGTTAACCACTTCCCGCCCAGTCAATAGCAGATTGACGTCCGGGAAGTGGTTCTGTTATCCACAATGGACGTCATATGACGTCCTGCAGGATAACAGCCGCCGCGCGCCCGGGGGGGGGCGCGCATCGCGGCGATCGGAGGAGCGGTGTGTCAGTCTGACACACCGCTGCACTGATCTTGGTAAAGAGCCTCCGGCGGAGGCTTTTTACCACGTGATCAGCCATGTCCAATCACGGCTGATCACGATGTAAACAGGAAGAGCCGTTGATCGGCTCTTCCTCACTCGCGTCTGACAGACGCGAGTAGAGGAGAGCCGATCGGCGGCTCTCCTGAAAGGGGGGGTTTGCGCTGATTGTTTATCAGCGCAGCCCCCCCTCGGATACCCACACTGGACCACCAGGGAAGCCCCCCAGGACCACCAGGGAAGCCCCAAGCATGTGGATGGCCAGGTAAGTCCCCCATGGCCAACCACATGCACAAATACATAAAAAATATATGCCAATCAGTGCCCACAAATGGGCACTGATTGGCACCATCATGGCACAACCAAAATGCATGATGCCCAGCAATGCCAGCCACCAGTGTCATCAATGCCACCTACCAGTGTCCATAAGTGCCCACCTATCAGTGCCCGTCCATGCCACCTATCAGTGCCACCCATAAGTATCCATCAGTGTTGCCTATAAGTGCCCATCAGTGCCGCCTATGAGTGCCCATCAGTTCCGCCTATCAGTGCCGCCTATCAGTGCCCATAATCAGTGCCACCTCATCGGTGCCACCACATTGGTGCCACCTCATCGGTGCCCATCAGTGTCGCCTTATCAGTGCCCGTTAGTGCCACCTTATCAGTGCCCGTCATTGAAGTAGAAAAGGTACTTATTTACAAAAAAAATTAACAGAAACAAAGAAAAACTTTTTTTTTTTCAAAATTTTCGCTCTTTTTTATTTGTTATGCAAAAAATAAAAATCGCAGAGGTGATCAAAAACCACCAAAATAGAGCTCTATTTGTGGGAACAAAATGATAAAAAAATTGTTTGGGTACAGTGTTGCATGATCGCGCAATTGTCATTCAAATTGCGACAGCGCTGAAAGCTCAAAATTGGCTTGGGCAGGAAGGTGTATAAGTGCATGGTATTGAAGTGGTTAAGGAGATATTTCTTGCACCTACAGGTAAGCCTTAAAGTGGAAGTAAACCCTCCTATCGTTTTCAGCTAAGGAAGCTGACATCTTGGCCTCTGTTTAAACTTCAACTGCCACGGTGCTGCACATGTGATCTGTTATGACACCAGCCATTGGATGGTTTGACAGTTTGCTTGAGAGCACAACCAATGGGACAGTTAGCATTTCCGGCATGCCGGGAATGTAACAGTTTTTTAAATTGTTACATTGATGGGTTAACTTCCGCTTTAATCTAGGCTTACCTGAGGTGCAAGTTGTCAAAGTGGGTTTACAACCACTTTAAGCTGCAATTAATTGAAATTTTGTTTTAGGGGTTAGATACACTTTAAAGAATAGCAGAAAAATAGTACCGTATTTTTCGCACCATAAGACGCACCTGACCATAAGACGCACCTAGGTTTTAGAGGAGGAAAAACAAAAAAAAAAATCTGAACCAAATGGTGTACTCAAATATTTTCAAGTACCCATAGAAAATGCAGAGTGACCGTTGCTACAAACGCAGTCTTACCTGATGTTATCACTTCCGCTTTCCTCTGTCTCAGGAATCAGCCCGGAAGATCGCCCGTCACCCACGGGGGGTTTGGAAGTCTGTCCCCCGCTCTCCTGCCTCTCTTCTGGTGGTGGCGGCGTGAAGTGATGCGAGCGACGGCTGGGGGCGGTGCCAGCGGGCACAGCCATACTGCATGCTATATAAATAAATTGCCCAGAGTTCTGCTTTAACATATGACTGTCGTATGGTATCTGATTTACGGTAGATTGCCCATGGCCAGCCATATGCCTTGACCCTGAGGCCTATAAGACGCACTTTTTATCCCCTCTTTCTGTCCAAAACCAAAGCAAACATTTATCCTTGAGTTTTGGTGCTGCAGCTGAGCAGAGCCCACACATGCCCCATCCCACCACCCACCACTGTGCTGTGTGGGCTCTGTTCTGCACATAGACCTGTGGGGGCACTGCTCATTAGACCTGTGTGGGCTCTGCTCATTAGACCTGTGTGGGCTCTGCAGCTGGCCAATCACGATGATTGCTGGCACTGGTCGGCATGAGCAGCTCGTCCACGTGTCCCCTCACAGCCGCCCTCCGCATGCTGCTAAGCGAACTTCCTGACACGGACGCCGCGCTGCACGCTGAGTAGCCCACACCGAGCTCCGCTCACCTTAGCCCGCGCCACCGTCCGTCCAGTCCTCCGCTGACGTCACCCCGAAGCTGAGTGACGAGACAAGGGGGAGGAGCCGCCAATAGTGGGCGGGAACGTGAGATTGGCGTGACGTCTGGATGGCCAGAAGGGATGTACACTGTACAGAGTTTGAGACGAGGATGGCGGAGGTGAGTGCGGGGCAGTAAAAAGGACACAGTCTGTCATTATGTGCTGTCTGTTCTCAGCAGTCATGTGATCTGACATGGTCTCCTAGGTGACAGCTGTCACCTCCATCCTCTGTACATGTATGTTGTCTGTATGACAGGTTATCCTCACTGTACTCCATGTGGAGTGTGTATGACAGGGGGCGGTGCAGGGGGCGGTGCCGGCGGCGGCGGGGGGGCGGTCTATTCGCACCATAAGACGCAGGGACATTTTCCCCCATGTTTCTGGTGGAAAAAAGTGCGTCTTATAGTCCGAAAAATACGGTATATTAAAAACAGTATAGACCTTAAAGCCTATGTGTAGCAAAAATAAAAACAGAAAAATCAGCACAAGGGATATAACTTGCAGTCCGTAGAATGTGTCCCTTGTGCTGATGCCACTTTTCTTAGTTGAAATCCTCCTCCATTCATACCCGCCCCCCCCCCCCCCCACTAGTGCTGCTGTGGGATAATGTGTCTTTCAATGCATTTTGTACAACTTTGCATGTTTTCAATGCTTCATGTTATTTTTTGCAGGAGGAGGCGGCTGGATTTTACACACAAAACTGCCAAAACCGCACTAAAAACGCATGTGCGGGTTTTACGTGCGTTTTTATAGTGCTTCCTTTGAAATCACGCTGCACTGCACCAAAAAAGCACCTTCACCTATTCAAAATATGTGCTGCAGCTGCAGGGCATCAATGTGAATGGGCACCATAGAGTCCAGCCCTCAAAGTTTCCACTCGATTACTCGCATTTTGAGAGTGGAAAAGGATTGCTAGCGAGTGTGGGCTGCCTCGGAGGGGGGGGGGCACCGCCAGCAGGCTGGGTTGAATAGGAGCCCTTCTCCCAGTTATCGCCCAGGGGAAGAGAGAGGAGAGGAAGAGGACTGCCGGCTGGATCATCAGAGAGAGAGTTACATCACTGTAACAGCTTTAATTTGAATTGCAGAGTGTTACCCGTGCTCGCCGTCACATACAGCCCCGCCTCCTGGCCCAGGTACTTTGATAGACAGGACACCGGTCCAATGCCGGGGAGGTGCGACGTATATCAAAGTTCTCGGGCCAGAAGGCGGGCCTGTATGTGACTGCGAGCACGGGGAACACTTGGCAATTCAATCGAAAGTTGTTACAGCGACGTTCCCTGCTCTCTGATGATCCAGCCCGTAATCCTCTTCCTCTCCTCTCTCTACCCCTGCACAGGTGATGCGGCATTGTTGGGCACAGGGGAGGTTGCATTGTTGGGCACAGGGGAGGCTGCATTGATGGGCACAGGTGAGGCTGCACTGATGGGCACTGATAAAGTTGTTATTAATATTTATTTTTGTAACTTAATTCTGCATAAAAAATGTAACTGTAATTTCATGAGATAATTTATTAGAGGGGTTGTAGACCATTCCTAGTCCTTTCTTATGGGTCTGTCAATGGTTATTTTCCACCCCTCAGTTGGACTATTTTTGGATGTCCCAGCTGTTCTTAATTCCTGTGTCCCTCAATGGATGAAAAAGAAAATAAGATCTTAATTTATCTATTACTTGGAGTCCATCCCCCCTCTGTGTTTTTTTTTTGCCCTTGGTACTGCTTTTCCATAAATGTGTAGGGGTTGGGGTGTATGCGAAATACCATGAAGCTCCTACTGAGGCACCATCCCCTAAGAATATGCGACTATGTGTCAAGAAAAAGGTTGAACGGGGTGGGACTTTGTGTGTGCCTCAGTGGAGTAAATAAATATAGAAATACCAGAATTATAGAAAAATAAACAACTTTTATTTTCCTGCCATGTATGTGGCAGTGAGATCAAAAAATTATTATTTCAAAACATGAGATAAAATCGCATTACAGTTCAGAAGATCAATATCAGGGTGTGTAATTCCCAATCAAGAAGAATAAGAGGGCCTATGCGTTTCGCGGATTTCCGCTTTGTCAAGGCCTTTTAAAACGGCACAATAGGATATTATATAAATTCTAGAAACAAACAAAAGGTTGGTCGAATATATATATATATATATATACATATCACAGCCAATGCATGTAAAAGAAGAAAAAGAAAACAGAAATCAACAATATACAAAAATATAAATGGAGAGTGATAGTGAACTTACAAAATCATGTGAATTGTAGAATTCCTGTTTTCTTTACATCCCCTCGATACGTGGGACACCGCTGTGCATGCATGCAGTCATATACATAGTATAAAGTGTCTTCCTATACAATACAACATCTAACTTGCATTGATGCATATTGAAAATCATAAATTTATTTTTAGTGAACATATAAATAGTATAATATGTGTGCTTTTTTATGTTCACTATCACTCTCTATTTATATTTTTGTATATTGTTGGTTTCTGTTTTCTTTTTCTTCTTTTACATGCATTGGCTGTGATATGTGTGTATATATATATATATATATATATATATATATATATATATATTCTACCAACCTTTTGTTTGTTTCTAGAATTTATATAATATCCTATTGTGCTGTTTTCAAAGGCCCTGACAAAGCGGAAATCCGCAAAACGCGTAGGCCCTCTTATTCTTCTTGATTGGGAATTGCACACCCTGATATTGATCTTCTGAACTGTCATGTGATTTTATCTCATATTTTGAAATAATAATTCTTTGATATCACTACCACATGGCAGGAAAATAAAAGTTGTTTATTTTTCTATAATTCTGGTATTTCTATATTTATTTACTCCACTGGGGCACACACAAAGTCCCACCCCGTTTAACCTTTTTCTTGACACATAGTCGCATGCTTTTCCATAAAACTGAGGCATATTGAGTAGAGGAGGGGTTATCCAGTATGTGGGCTGATTTACAGTTTTTCTGTTCGCTAGTGTCCTAACATTCTGTGGGTGTCAGTATAACCCAACTGTTTATGAGTTCCTGTGTACAAAAATCTTACTTTTCTTGTTTTCCACAGAGAAGGTGGAAGTGTTGAAACCATTGTCAATTTTTTTTTCCTTTTTGTCCTGGTGACTAATGGTACCAGGGCAAAAAGTGATAGAGAATCCAAATGTGTACAGTTATTACTGGAATAGGAATAGAAGGGGAATCTTCAAATGGAAACACCTGTTATGATGCCCATTGTCAAATATTCCAACAGACAGATTGCCCCTCATTTTGGAGAGATTTTCTCTTAGTTCCCACTTTGTCTCCAGATTGGATGTATCCTAATGGGACAGACAGTAATCTGAGTGTTTTATCTACTCCTTACTCCCAAAATTAAAAAAAAAAATGTTAGACTAGGCATGAGGAGAAGTGAGAGTTTACACTATCTTGTCATCTCAGTGAAAATCAGGAAATTGCAGTGAAATGTTTTATTTGCGTTAAATGCATTGGAGTCAACTGGAAGGTGGTTGCAGGTGCAATTGGCTTCAAATAGTTCCAGAAGTGCTTTTAAACTAACCTGGACTGTTATTATACTCCTCATTGTTTTATGTTTTGTTTCTCAGCCAGAACTCAGGTTGGACTGGTATCTTTATTCAACCAACTATGTAACTTTGTAAAATAAAATATTTACTGCAACAGTACTCAAAAAACATTCAACATAGTAAAAGGAAACAAAAAAACTTCAATGATTAATTAGAGGGATAGTTATAAAGTAGTGAATGTGACTTCCATAAAACATTCACTGGGGGTGAATCGATCTTGGTCATTTAAAACAGGTGCACTAAATTTATTTGCAGTAAGGCTGGGTCCACACTATTTGCAGAGCGGGTCGCAGCAGAGGGTCCAGTGAGTCCCTCTTCTCCGTTTCAGGGGTGAATCAGGTTCCAATTTTTGTATATACCAGTAGGCAAGTAGAAAAAAAACGTATGCACCCTCCAAAAAACCAAAGTTCCCTTCTCAGACCACCACTGCGCACAAGGACTGAATATCCCTGAAGCTGCCACTTAAAAATGAATTGTGTATAATGATATTTAAATGTGATTAAATAGTAGCGCTGTGTTTATACCAAATATAAACAAATAAACTAAATATATGATGATTAGTGATACATAATGACCATACAGTAAATTACATAAATTGTTACAGTGAATAAGTACACACTATTGCATGTGAATGTTCCAAATAATATGATACCAGTGACGAATTATTTGCAAAGTGTCCATACAAAATTGAATGAATAATCCATATAAAATATAAAAAGAAAAAAGAAAAAAAGGGAAAAAAACTGTGTGCCAGTCCAAGTGAAAAATAAATCCAAGTGAATGAATAAATCTTCCTAAAACTGTGACTTTCCCCACACCTCCGTGATTCCTCTCCCTTAAGAAATAAACTCACCATAAATATATGCCTTACACTCTCGTGCTTGGCACCACAGCAAAGTGAACCCACCAGGGTTAATAAGCTTGTTCCAACGGTGTTCAATCAATCATATGTTCCACATGTAAATGAAAAAGTACTTCTAATAGTGAAGTATATCAAAGCCAATTTATTTCAAACTAACCAAAAATCTTCAACCATTGCACTTACATCACTTCAAGTTAAACACAGCATATCGAAAACACACAGGAACAAGTACATCAAACAGTAGCCTCTGCAGAGATATGCAGTGAATTGCGGTCACGGCGGACCCAAATAAGCTGTTCGTATGGTCTCACCCTCCCTTTTCGCTCACTCGCTTCTCTCTCCTGTGCAGACTACAACAGCCGGTGGTATGGTAAGTCAGGTGTCACAGGTGATTGCCGTGCTGACCACGCCCAGACATGTTTCGTCACTAGGACTTAATCATTGGGATTGGCTGCACGGCGTAACAGCTTCTCTTTTATAGTCTACAATGAAACAGTTTAACCCCTACTGCATCCGCAGGTTATTCGTGTCCCCATGACCGCAAAGCATCGGATTTGACCCCATCCGCAGCAGTCATTGAGGTCCTAAGTTGCGGTAAGCATGACAAGTGCAATGTACATCAAGCCATGATACAAACATTCAAATAAAACACTGAATAAAATAAAATAAAATCTATGTAAACCTGCAATAGCAAAAGTACACATAGAAAAGTATAAAATCATTGATAATAGGACCGATACTATAATTGGTTGGAGTAAAAATAAATAAATATAATAAAATCATATTATATTATATATACTTCACATTTATATCAAAGAGAAATATATATAAATATATATATCTAAAATCTGCTGGACATGTATTACCAAAAATCAGATAGGGGCACACACATCTCTCATTCTTAGTCTAACACAGACCAAATATTTAAAAAAAAATTATTTATATCCTGAATTCTCCTATGCTGAATATTTAGAAGTTATTAATAAAGCAGTTCAGGTCTAACTCGATGTTTAACCCTCTCGGATACAAACTCTTGAGAAGAAAAATCCATTTAGTTTCCCTCTGTGACAGATCCCTCACCCGATTGGATCCTCTCCAATTTGGAAAGGTACAATCGATGCCACAGAATTGGAGAACAGATGGATCCTGATTATGCTTCTCTTTAAAATGCAGAGAAACGCTGTGGTATTTAAAGCCCTTTCTGATATTTGCCAAATGTTCAGATGTTCTGATTTTCAAGAGACGCTTCATTCTCCCTACAGAGTATAACCCGCAAGGGCACCAAAGTAAATATACAACATAGAAAGAATTACACGTAATGAACTGATCTATCTCAAATCTTTCATGATCCAAATTAGTAATGTTAGTATTTGCCAGAAAAACCAAAATGTATCTATCGTAGAGCCCCAAGTTTTGGTGATCATGTGATGCAAAAGATTTTGGACCCTCCTGGTCAACATGATTTGAGGATTAATCTAAATGGTTTTTTCTCATGCCGAAAATGCATCTGTTGCAAAACAGTGAAAATAAGTAACAGAGGCACTACTAACATTACTAATTTGGATCATGAAAGATTTGAGATAGATGAGTTCATTACTAGGGATGAGCTCGGTGTTCGAGTCGAACATACGTTCGACTCGAACATCGGCTGTTCGATCGTTCGATGAAGATCGAACTATTTGAGCCGTTCGCGCCAAATTCGAGTGACGCGAACGGCCCACAATACACTGCGCCATCGCAGTGCAATTCCGGCGCTGTGATTGGCCAAGCATAGACTGTGACCCCGCATGCTTGGCCAATCACAGCGCCGGCAGCTAGGAGAGCCATAATTGGCCACAGGCAGGTTGCCTGTGGCCAATTATAGCTCAGGGGGTTTAGCACACGCCCCACACTATAAAAGGCTGCCAGCGCGGCGGCCTTGTGTAGTGTGTTCCGGCGCAGGGAAAGAGAGGGATAGGCAGGGACAGTGTCATTGTGCTATTCTTTGTGCTATTCTTGTGTGTAGGGAGAGAGAAGGATAGGCAGGGAGAGTGTCAGTGTCATATTCTTTGCTAAACCTTGTGTTCAGGGAGAGAGAAGGATAGGCAGGGAGAGTGTCAGTGTCATATTCTTTGCTAAACCTTGTGTGCAGGGAGAGAGCAGGATAGGCAGGGAGAGTGTCAGTGTCATATGCTTTAATAAACCTTGTGTGCAGGGAGAGAGAAGGATAGGCAGGGGACAGTGTCAGTGTCATTGTTGCTAAGCCTCCTGCACAGTATACACCTGAAGCTAGCCCGTATTGCTGTGTTTTCCTGGTGTGTTACACTAACAGGCATTTGCAGCACTTACAGCAGGCGGAGTGTGCTTCCTGCTAAATATACACCTGAAGCTAGTCTGTATTGCTGTGTTTTCCTGGTGTGTTACACTAAAAGGCATTTGCAGCACTTACAGCGGGCGAAGTGTGCTTCCTGCTAAATATACACCTGAAGCTAGCCCATATTGCTGTGTTTTCCTGGTGTGTTACATTAACAGGCATTTGCAGCACTTACAGCGGGCAGAGTGTGCCTCCTGCACATTATACACCTGAAGCTAGCCCGTATTGCTGTGTTTTCCTGGTGTGTTACACTAACAGGCATTTGCAGCACTTACAGCGGGCGGAGTGTGCTTCCTGCTAAATATACACCTGAAGCTAGCCCGTATTGCTGTGTTTTCCTGGTGTGTTACACTAACAGGCATTTGCAGTACTTACAGCAGGCGGAGTGTGCTTCCTGCTAAATATACACCTGAAGCTAGCCCGTATTGCTGTGTTTTCCTGGTGTGTTACACTAACAGGCATTTGCAGCACTTACAGCGGGCGGAGTGTGCTTCCTGCTAAATATACACCTGAAGCTAGCCCGTATTGCTGTGTTTTCCTGGTGTGTTACACTAACAGGCATTTGCAGCACTTACAGCAGGCGGAGTGTGCTTCCTGCTAAATATACACCTGAAGCTAGCCCGTATTGCTGTGTTTTCCTGGTGTGTTACACTAACAGGCATTTGCAGCACTTACAGCGGGTGGAGTGTGCTTCCTGCTAAATATACACCTGAAGCTAGCCCGTATTGCTGTGTTTTCCTGGTGTGTTACACTAACAGGCATTTGCAGCACTTACAGCGGGCGGAGTGTGCTTCCTGCTAAATATACACCTGAAGCTAGCCCATATTGCTGTGGTTTCCTGGTGTGTTACACTAACAGGCATTTGCAGCACTTACAGCGGGCGGAGTGTGCTTCCTGCTAAATATACACCTGAAGCTAGCCCGTATTGCTGTGTTTTCCTGCTGTGTTACACTAACAGGCATTTGCAGCACTTACAGCGGGCGGAGTGTGCCTCCTGCACATTATACACCTGAAGCTAGCCCGTATTGCTGTGTTTTCCTGGTGTGTTACACTAACAGGCATTTGCAGCACTTACAGAGGGCGGAGTGTACCTCCTGCACATTATACACCTGAAGCTAGCCCTTATTGCTGGAGCTTTTTTTCTTTTGTGTTACACTAACAGGCATTTGCAGCACTTACAGCGGGCAGAGTGTGCTTCCTGCAAAATAAACACCTGAAGCTAGCCCTTATTGCTGTTTTTTCCTGTTGTGTAACACAGGCAGTCATCTGCAGCACTTACAGTGGGCGTAGTGTGCTTCCTGCAAAATTTACACCTGAAGCTACCCCTTATTGCTGGTTTTCCCATCTCCCTGCAGGCCATTAGAATGTCTGGAAGGCAAACAAGGAGAGGCAGACAGTCAGGAGCCAATAAAAGAGGGCAAGCAGGCTCTGTGTCTAGATACAACAGTGCTGGTTGTGGACGCGGTGCATCGTCATCAGCACGTGGCCATGGGACACGCTTGTCCTTATTTTCGGCAGCTGGACATGTTGAGCCGCATCATGCCGAAGACTTGGTAGAGTGGATGACCAAGCCCTCCTCATCCTCCTCATCCTCTCTCACCCAGGCTCTGGGTACTGGCAAAGCAGCTGACAAAGCGTCCTCTTCCCTGGTATCAATGTCATCATCAGTCACTCCTTCCCTAGACCCACCATGTCCTCCTGAGGAGTCCCCCGAACTGTTTGTTGGGTACATGCTCCAGGAGGATGCCCAGCGTTTCGAAGGGTCTGATGATGATACCCAGCTAGAGGAAGGCAGTAGCGTGAGAGCAGAGAGAGGGGATGCTCAAGAAGGACACCAATCTGGCAGTCATGTTCCAGCAGCTGCAGCATACTGCCAGATTGGCTCCAGTGATGAGGAGGGAGGGGATGATGAGGTCACTGACTCCACGTGGGTGCCTAATAGGAGAGAGGAGGAGGAGGAGGATGAGGAGGAGGCACATCTCCAACGAGGCAGGATTCCCTCGGGGGGCCAGCGTAAGGGCAGCACACCGACTGAATCACACCGCAGAGCTCCGCCTGTGCAGGGCGCTGCCTCTGCCCGTTATTCAAAAAGTTCTTTGGTGTGGGCCTTTTTTGAGTCGAGTGCATCAGATCGCACAGCTGCTGTTTGCAACATATGTCTCAAGCGTATATCGCGTGGCCAAAACATCAGCCGCTTGGGCACCACATGCTTGACCAGACATATGTTGACCTGCCATGCAGCTCGTTGGCAAGCCTACCTTAAAGACCCACACCAAAGAACAAAGCGGACCTCTCCTTGCACCGCATCAGCTGGGATCTCCAACCCCACTATACCTTCAGTCCTCTCTGAAACCTGCACTGAGAGGAATGAAGGTGTAGAATTAGGTGTGTCACAGCCAAGTACTTGCGGGCACTCTGCTAGCAGTACACCGACGTCCGATTCTAGCAGGCAAATTTCCCTGCCCCAGCTGCTGGACCGTCGAAAGAAGTTCACTCCCAGCCATCCACATGCCCAGCGGTTGAATGCTAGCTTGACTAAATTGCTAGCGCTTCAACTGCTGCCTTTTCAGTTGGTAGACTCAGCCCCCTTCCGTGAGTTTGTGCAATGTGCGGTTCCTCAGTGGCAGGTTCCCAAACTCCACTTTTTCTTACGGAAGGCGATTCCGGCTCTCTACCGGCATGTGGAAGGCAATGTCTTGGCCTCGCTGGACAGGGCGGTCAGCGGTAAGGTGCATATTACCGCTGACTCATGGTCCAGCAGGCATGGACAGGGACGTTACCTTTCTTTCACGGCCCATTGGGTCACTCTTTTGGCAGCTTGAAAGGATGCAGGACAAGGTGCAGTAGTGTTGGAGGTTGTTTCCGCCGCCACGCCTCCAAAATGCTACTACTGGTTGTGACACACCTCTCTCCTCCACCCCCTCCTCTTCTTCTTCCTCCATGGCCTCTTCCTGTGCTTTGTCCTCGGAACCAGCGGTGCTCCGTAGGCGTTCAAGGGGCTACGCAAGTACGCAGGCAAAAAGATGCCATGCTGTGCTTGCGCTGGTGTGTTTGGGGGACAGGAGCCACACTGGGGCAGAGGTTCTGTCTGCTCTGCAGGGGCAGGCCGAGAGGTGGTTGATGCCACGCCAGCTTAAGCCAGGAATGGTGGTTTGCGACAATGGCACCAACATCCTCTCCGCCCTCCGACAGGGACAACTGACCCATGTGCCCTGTGTGGCTCACGTCCTTAAGCTGGTGGTGCAGCGGTTCTTGGGCAGGTACCCGGGCTTACAGGATGTCCTGAGGCAGGCCAGGAAAGTCTGTGTGCATTTCCGCAGATCTTATAATGCCAGTGCTCGCCTGGCTGAGCTGCAAAAGGAGTTGAACCTGCCCAAGAACCGCCTTATATGTGACATGCCCACCAGGTGTAACTCATCGTTGGCCATGCTGCAGCGGCTGCACACGCAGCAGAGGGCCATCAATGAGTACCTGTGTGACTACGGCACCAGGACAGGGTCAGGGGAGCTCGGGTTTTTTTCACCACGCCAGTGGGGCATGATCAGGGATGCATGAACTGTCCTGGCAGCATTTGAGGAGGCCACGAGGATGGTGAGCAGTGACAGTGCATGCATCAGTGACACTGTACCTCTTGTCCACCTGTTGGAACATACGCTGCATGGAATAATGGACAGGGCACTTGAGGCAGAACAGAGGCAGGAAGAGGAGGACTTCCTTGCCTCTTAAGGCCCCCTTTACCCAGACAGTGTTCCTTCTGTCCCATCCCATCGCACAGGAAGAACAGGAAGAGGAGGAGGAGGATTGTGTCAGCATGGAGGTGGAGCCTGGCACTCAGCATCATCAGCAGCAGTCTTTTAGGGATGATTTACAGTCCCAAGAAACCCGTGGACTTGTACGTGGCTGGGAGGAGGTGGCTGCGGATCATGTCGTCCTTAGTGACCCAGAGGACTCCGGACCGAATGCCTCAGCTAACCTACGCTGCATGGCCTCCCTGATCCTGCAAAGTCTGCGGAAGGATCCTCGTATTCTTCGGATCAAGGAGAGGGACCATTACTGGCTGGCCACTCTCCTTGATCCACGGTACAAGGGTAAGGTTGCGGACCTTATCTTACCATCGCAGAGGGAGCAGAGGATGAGACAACTCTGGGAGGCATTGCAGAATGGTCTGTGCAACGCGTTCCCAGAGACTGGGAGGTTACAAACTCCTGGTCCTGGACAACGAGTTGCTGAGGCTTCGGTCAGTCAAAGAAGGAGCGGTGGGGAAGGTGGCCGTCTGACCGATGCGTTCAGACAATTCTTTAGTCCGCAGCCCCAAGGTATGATCGGTTCCAGCAGCCATCGCCAGCGTCTGATATACATGGTGCAGGAATACCTAGGGGCAAGGTCAGACTTCCCCACCGAAAATCCTCTGGCTTACTGGGTCTTGAGGATGGTTCACTGGCCAGAGCTTGCACAGTATGCAATTGAGCTACTGGCCTATCCTGCATCCAGCGTTCTTTCAGAACGCACATTCAGTGCTGCTGGAGGATTTGTCACGGATCACAGGGTGCGCCTGTCCACCGACTCGGTTGATCGACTGACCTTCATAAAGATGAACCAGTCTTGGATCACCACCAGCTACCAAACAACTGAAGCTGATATAACAGACTAATTTATTTTCAAATGTCACATCCCTTCAAGACTGATGCTGATGCTGAATGACTGTCCTGTTATGTTGACTGACTATCCTCCTCCTCCTCAATGATCCGATTGATGATGATAGCTTGGAAGAACATTTTTGTTTCTGGGTGCCGCCACCAGTGGCTAAGGCCCAATTTTTCAGCCCCTGTTTAACAGGGGCATGTAATTACAATTTTTTATGCAATGCTTTGCAGCAGGGCTCATTCCTGCACTCCAACTAGAGTATCTGGGAGAGGTTGCAGTGTCGTGGCACCAGCACCTGTGCCTAAGGCCCAATTTTTCAGCCCCTGCTTAACAGGGGCATGTAATTAAAAAATGTTATGCAATGCTTTGCAGCAGGGCTCATTCCTGCATTCCAACTAGAGTATCTGGGAGGGGTTGCAGTGTCGTGGCACCAGCACCTGTGCCTAAGGCCCAATTTTTCAGCCCCTGTTTAACAGGGGCATGTAATTACAATTTTTTATGCAATGCTTTGCAGCAGGGCTCATTCCTGCACTCCAACTAGAGTATCTGGGAGAGGTTGCAGTGTCGTGGCACCAGCACCAGTGCCTAAGGCCCAATTTTTCAGCCCCTGTTTAACAGGGGCATGTAATTACAATTTTTTATGCAATGCTTTGCAGCAGGGCTCATTCCTGCACTCCAACTAGAGTTTCTGGGAGAGGTTGCAGTGTCGTGGCACCAGCACCAGTTCCTAAGGCCCAATTTTTCAGCGCCTGTTTAACAGGGGAGTGTAATTACAATTTTTGATGCAATACTTTGCAACAGGGCTCATTGCTGTGCTCCAAGTACAGTATCTGTGAGGGGTTGCAGTGTTGTGGCACCAGTGCCTAAGGCCCAATTTTTCTGCCCCTGTTTAACAGAGGCATGTAATTACAATTCTTGATCTAATAATTCACAGCAGGGCCCATTCCTGCGCCCACTAAGAGTAACTGTGAGGCCTTACAGTGTTGTGTCAACACCACCACCACCACCACCAAAGGCCCAATTTTTCAGCCCCTGTTCAACAGGGGCATCCAATTACAATTCTTGATCTAATAATTCACAGCAGGGCCCATTCATGCGCCCACCAAGAGTAACTGTGAGGGCTTACAGTGTTGTGGCAACACCAACATGTAAGGGGAAAATTTCAGCAGAGTATATACGGCAGGCCCCTACTTTCAAACATCCAACTTACAAACGACTCCTACTTGCAAACGAAAGGAGACAACAGGAAGTAAGAGGAAATCTACCCCTAGGAAGGGAAATTCTCTCCTGTAAGAGTTAATATGGGAAAAAGGTGTCTCCTCTCTACTGATGCTTTATCACCAATCCTTGTTTCAATAAAAAACCCACTTTTCAAAAATCTTTGTCATTGGGACGGAAAGTGAGGTGAAATGTTCTGAACAGGGGCACAGACAGCAAATGATGGGGTAGCTATGCCATTTTTCTCAAAGATTTTCATCCATATTACCGGGACCAGACATTACATTAAAGCCGCAAGCAGTTTTAAATGGCTTTTTTTTCCTTTAGAAATGTCATTTTGTGCAGGGACAGTTCTAAACACGGGAAACACGTGGCACTTCACAGGCATACTTTAGACACCCCCCAGGTACGATATTTAAAGGAATATTTGACTTTTTTTTTCACTTTATGCATCATTAAAATGACTGCTCCTGAAAAACGGCAGTTTTTAACCACTTAACGACCGCTCACTGTATATATACGTCGGCACAATGGCACCGACAGGCACAATCACGTAGAGTGTACGTGATTGCCTTTGTACAGTTGGGGGGTCCAATCGGACCCCCCTTCTGTACAGTGAGCGGTCGGAATTAGTCTGGGAGCGTTCCGAGATGGGGGGGCGGCCGTTCGATTCCGGCCACCCCCCCGCGATCGCTCCCGGCGAATGAGAATGCCCCCTCTGCCTGTGTAATGTAAACACAGGCAGAGGAAGCAGGAGGAAGTGATGTCATCTCTTGTGCGGCGCTCACATATACCGAGCGCCGTACAAGAGAAGACCTCAAGGTTAGTGCACAAACACTACACTAACACCAGCACACACAGGCACATAAATCGCCCCCCCAGGCCCCCCCAGATCACCCCCCAGCCCCCAGTCACAGTGTCACTGATTGCAGTGACCATTTATTTACTGATCACTGCAATCAGTGACATTTGTGACTGTAAAAGTGTCACTACAGTTTAGTTTTAGGTCCAGTGTAGCCCCCTAACCCCCCCAATAAAGGTTTAACCCCTTGATCACCCCCCAGATAACCCTTTCACCCCCTAGCACCGCCGTCGCTAAGCGATCATTTTTCTGATCGCTGTCTTAGCGTCGGTGATGCAGATCGGTAGCCAGTAATTTTTTTTAGGTTCGCCGCAGGTTTTTATAGCGTCAGGTACCCCCATAAATTATCTAATAAAGGTTTAACCCCCTTGATCGCCCCCCAGGTAACCCTTTCACCCCCTATCACCACTGTCGCTAAGCGATCATTTTTCTGATCGCTGTCTTAGCGTCGGTGATGCAGATCGGTAGCCAGTATTTTTTTTTTAGGTTCGCCGCAGGTTTTTATAGCGTCAGGTACCCCCATAAATGATCTAATAAAGGTTTAACCCCCTTGATCGCCCCCCAGGTAACCCTTTCAGCCCCTATCACCACTGTCACTAAGCGATCATTTTTCTGATCGCTGTCTTAGCGTCGGTGATGCAGATCGGTAGCCAGTAATTTTTTTTAGGTTCGCCGCAGGTTTTTATAGCGTCAGGTACCCCCATAAATTATCTAATAAAGGTTTAACCCCCTTGATCGCCCCCCAGGTAACCCTTTCACCACCTATCACCACTGTCGCTAAGCGATCATTTTTATGATCGCTGTCTTAGCGTCGGTGATGCAGATCGGTAGCCAGTATTTTTTTTTTAGGTTCGCCGCAGGTTTTTATAGCGTCAGGTACCCCCATAAATTATCTAATAAAGGTTTAACCCCCTTGATCGCCCCCCAGGTAACCCTTTCACCCCCTATCACCACTGCCGCTAAGCGATAATTTTTCTGATCGCTGTCTTAGCGTCGGTGATGCAGATCGGTAGCCAGTAATTTTTTTTAGGTTCGCCGCAGGTTTTTATAGCGTCAGGTACCCCCATAAATTATCTAATAAAGATTTAACCCCCTTGATCGCCCCCCAGGTAACCCTTTCACCCCCTATCACCACTGTCGCTAAGCGATCATTTTTCTGATCGCTGTCTTAGCGTCGGTGATGCAGATCGGTAGCCAGTAATTTTTTTTAGGTTCGCCGCAGGTTTTTATAGCGTCAGGTACCCCCATATATTATCTAATGAAGGTTTTAACCCCCTAATTGCCCCTAGTTAACCCTTTCACCAGTGATCATCATTTAAGTGTTATGGGTGACGCTGGTTAGTTAGTTTGCTTTTTATAGTGTCAGGGCACCCGCCGTATATAACCCAATAAAGGTTTAACCCCCTGATCGCCCGGCGGGTGATATCAATTAGGTTTTAGCGTCAGAGAGGGTCTGCGTCACACCCCAGGCAGCGTCAGGTTAGTGCCAGTAACGCTAACACCCACGTGTGAAACATACACCCTCCTTAGTGGTATAGTATCTGAACAGATCAATATCTGATCTGATCAGATCTATACTAGCGTCCGCAGCAGTTTAGGTTTCCCAAAAATGCAGTGTTAGCGGGATCAGCCCAGATACCTGCTAGCACCTGCGTTTTGCCCCTCCGTCCAGCCCAGGCCACCCAAGTGCAGTGTCGATCGATCACTGTCACTTGCAAAACACAACGCACATAACTGCAGCGTTCGCAGAGACAGGCCTGATCCCTGCGACTCCAGTGCTGTAGGAGGTGATTTCACCACCACAGTTAAAAAAAAAAAGCAAATATGCCGAAGCATTGGGGCAGCAGGGGCGGAGGAGTGATTTTGCTCCTAATGCCGCGTACATACGGTCGAAATTCCGACAGAGGCTTGCCCGTGGAAAAGTCCGACCATGTGTGTGCGGCATAACTTTTTTGCGGGAGGATGCCCCCATGCTTCGGCATATATAAATGGTGCATGTATGCCCATCATTAGAAGTGGGTGGATGAAGGGCGGTATTCTAATGGTGGGCATACCCATCCGATCAATCTCTTTTTTCGTTCAGCCAACTGGCTGCATGAAAAAAAAAGATTACAATACATGTCCAACAAGGACCAGCAACGTACTGGTATGTTGCTGGACTTTGAATGGTTATACCAGATTGATGCCTGCGGGTTTAGGTATCATCTTGGTATCATTCTTTTCAGCCAGCGGCCGGCTTTCATGTAAAAGCAATCCTAGTGGCTAATTAGCCTCTGGACTGCTTTTACAAGCAGTGGGAGGGAATGTCCCCCCCCCCCGGATATAAAAAGCGCCATTGGGAAATTGGAAAAGCATTTTATGACACCAATCTTGGTGTGGTCAGATGCTTTGAGGGCAGAGGAAAGATCTAGGGTCTAGACCCCAGTTTTTTTCAAAAAAAGAGTACCTGTCACTACCTATTGCTATCATAGGGGATATTTACATTCCCTGAGATAACAATAAAAATGATTAAAAAAAATAAATATGGAAGGAACAATTTAAAAATAAAATAAAAAAGCAAAATTAATAATAATAAAAAAAAAAAAAGCACCCCTGTCCTGCCCTGCTCTTGCCCAATGGCGAACGCAAGCGTCGGTCTGGCTTCATATGTAAACAGCAATTGCACCATGCATGTGAGGTATCACCGCGAAGGTCAGATCGAGGGCAGTAATTTTAGCAGTAGACCTCCTCTGTAAATCTAATGGGGTAACCTGTAAAGGCTTTTAAAGGCTTTTAAAAATGTATGTAGTTTGTCGCCAATGCGCGTTTGTGCGAAATTTTAAAGCATGTCGTGTTTGGTATCTATGTACTCGGCCTAAGATCATCTTTTTTATTTCATCAAACATTTGGGCAATATAGTGTGTTTTAGTGCATTAAAATTAAAAAAAGTGTATTTTTTCCCCAAAAAATGCGTTTGAAAAATCGCTGCGCAAATACTGTGTAGAAAAAAAAATGCAACACCCACCATTTTATTCTGTAGGGCCTTTGCATTAAAAATATATATAATGTTTGGGGGTTCAACATAATTTTCTTGCAAAAAAAAAAATGTTTTCTTGTAAACAAGAAGTGTCAAAAAGGGCTTTGTCTTCAAGTGGTTAGAAGAGTGGATGTAAGCTTCCTAATGTTGTGTATAAAATGCCAGAACAGTTCAAAACCCCCCCAAATGACCCCATTTTGGAAAGTAGACACCCCAAGCTATATACTGAGATGCATGTCGAGTCCATGGAATATTTTATATGTTGATACAAGTTGCGGAAAAAATATTTTTTTATTTTTTTTTTGCACAAAGTTGTCACTAAATGATATATTGCTCAAACATGCCATGGGCATATGTGGAATTACACCCCAAAATACATTCTGTTGCTTCTCCTGAGTACGGGGATACCACATGTGTGAGACTTTTTGGGAGCCTAGCCGCGTACGGGACCCCAAAAACCAATCACCGCCTTCAGGCTTTCTAAGGGTGTAAATTTTTGATTTCACTTCTCACTGCCTATCACTGTTTCGGAGGCCATGGAATGCCCAGATGGCACAAAACCCCCCCAAATGACCCCATTTTGGAAAGTAGACACCCCAAGCTATTTGCTGAGAGGTATTGTGAGTATTTTGCAGATCTCACTTTTTGTCACAAAGTTTTGAAAATTTAAAAAAAATAAAAAATTTCTTTCTTCATTTTCAAAAACAAATGAGAGCTGTAAAATACTCACCATGCCTCTCAGCAAACAGCTTGGGGTGTCTACTTTCCAAAATGGGGTCATTTGGGGGGGTTTTGTGCTATTTTGGCATTTTATGGCCTTCGAAACTGTGATAGGTAGTGAGGAGTCAAATCAAAAATTTGTGCCTAGAAATCCTGAAGGCGGTGCTTGGTTTTCGGGGTCCCGTACGCGGCTAGGCTCCTAAAAAGTCCCACACATGTGGTATCCCCGTACTCAGGAGAAGCAGCAAAATTTATTTTGGGGTGCAATTCCACATATAACCATGGCATGTGTGAGCAATATATCATTTAGTGACAACTTTTTGTAATTTTTTTTTTCTTTTGTCATTATTCAATCACTTGGGACAAAAAAAAAAAATATTCAATGGGCTCAACATGCCTCTCAGCAATTTCCTTTGGGTGTCTACTTTCCAAAATGGGGTCATTTGGGGGGGTTTTGTACTGCCCTGCCATTTTAGCACCTCAAGAAATGAGATAGGCAGTCATAAATTTAAAGCTGTGTAAATTCCAGAAAATGTACCCTAGTTTGTAGACGCTATAACTTTTGCGCAAAAGAATAAATATACGCTTATTGACATTTTTTTTACTAAAGACATGTGGCTGAATACATTTTGGCTTAAATGTATGACTAAAATTGAGTTTATTTGATTTTTCTTATAACAAAAAGTAGAAAATATCATTTTTTTTCAAAATTTTCGGTCTTTTTCCGTTTATATCGCAAAAAATAAAAATCGCAGAGGCAATCAAATACCATTAAAAGAAAGCTCTATTTGTGGGAAGAAAAGGACGCAAATTTTGTTTCGGTACAACATTGCATGTCTGCACAATTTACAGTTAAAGCAGTGCAGTGCAAAATTCTGAAATCACCTTTGGTCCTTTAGCTACCAAATGGTCCGGGGCTTAAGTGGTTAAAACTTATTTTTGCATTGATACATGTCCCATGGTGCAGAACCCGGGTTCCCAAACCCTTTTTAGGACAATAACATGCATATTAGTCGTTATAATTAGCACTTTAGATTTCGAACGTTCGCATCCATTGTATTTAATAGGGTTCTAACGTTTGTGCGGACTTTCGGTCCGTTCGCGGGTTCTGGTGCGAACCGAACCCGGGGGTGTTCGGCTCATCCCTATTCATTACGTGTAATTCTTCCTATGTTGTATATTTACTTTGGTGCCCTTGCGGGTTATACTCTGTAGGGAGAATGAAGCGTCTCTTGAAAGTCAGAATATCTGAACATTTGGCAAATATCAGAAAGGGCTTTAAATACCACAGCGTTTCTCTGCACTTTAAAGAGAAGCATAATCAGGATCCATCTGTTCTCCAATTCTGTGGCATCGATTGTACCTTTCCAAATTGGAGAGGATCCAATCGGGTGAGGGATCTGTCACAGAGGGAAACTAAATGGATTTTTCTTCTCAAGAGTTTGTATCCGAGAGGGTTAAACATCGAGTTAGACCTGAACTACTTTATTAATAACTTCTAAATATTCAGCATAGGAGAATTCAGGATATAAATAATTTTTTTTAAAATATTTGGTCTGTGTTAGACTAAGAATGAGAGATGTGTGTGCCCCTATCTGATTTTTGGTAATACATGTCCAGCAGATTTTAGATATATGTATTTATTGTGAGGGGGTTAACTCGGTAGCGGGTGTGTGTGACCCCCTGGTTGGGCTCCCCACACAAAAACAGGGCCAGCAGACGGAGGTTGTGGTTTTCAAAATCAAAAGGTGCGGTTTATTTCTCTATGTACAGTGACAAAAACACAGCAAAGCCAAAAAGAAACAAACAAAATAAATCCTGGTCAGTTTGACCTCTGACTAAACATACAGGTTTCCTAACTAACAACTGGGATCAGCCTAGTGCTGTCCTAGTCCCTAAGTCCCTGGTTTTAAATGTCCAAGCAAAATATAGCCACACAGGCTTTCTCTCACCGCACAGGGGTTCACTCTCCCTAGACAGTCCACACAGGTCTGCTTCCAGGCATGAGCTAACACCTAATGAATCTGGGAGTTTTTTATAGAGGCCTAAATGAGCTGACAAGCTTCAGCTGGCCTCATCAACTCCCTGTCTGCACGACGCCCAGCCCTCTCCCTAGAGGTATGAGTCATCAATGAGCCCACTAGCCTTATACAACTCTCCACCTAGTTGTATACGTCGGCGTAAAGCCTGAATCTGGGCGAAATATATCTACCCCCCTGGATGCAACCAGGTGACTTTACCTTCCTGCTGTCACATACCCCCCCCTCTTGTTTTAACCTCGGGGTTGGAACACCAGCAATCAGGCATTCATGTACTCGAGACAAAGAATCCACATTCCCCATTTGAACGCCAGGGCGATGCTTTACTGTGAAGTTGAATTCCTGGAGGGCCAGGAACCACCTATTCACTCTTCTATTTGTTTCCTTGTTTTGAGCCATCCACTTTAACGGAGCGTGATCCGTAACCATGTCAAAGTGCCTACCTAGCAGGTAGTACCGAAGGGAATCTAGAGCCCACTTCACCGCTAAACACTCCTTTTCAACGGTGGCGTAATTTACCTCATGGGACTTCAACTTCCTGCTGAGGTAAATGACTGGGTGCTCTTCCCCGTTCCAGACCTGGGACAATACTGCTCCTAACCCCACATCTGACGCATCACTTTGTACGACAAAGTCTTTAGAGAAGTCGGGTGAGTACAACACTGGCTGGCTACATAAGGCTTGTTTCAAGAATTGGAATGCTGCCTCAGCCTCGGGGGTCCATTTAATCATGACCGACCCTTTCCCCTTCGTCAGGTTGGTTAGGGGCACAGCCTTAGAAGCAAAGTGGGGAATGAATCGCCGATAATACCCAGCGATTCCCAGAAAGGCTCGTACCTGCTTCTTGCTGTTGGGACGTGGCCAACTCTGGATGGCCTCGACTTTGTTGAGTTGGGGTTTGATTACTCCCCTCCCAATGGTGTACCCAAGATATTTGGCCTCCTCCTGCCCAATGGTACACTTCTTGGGGTTAGCCGTAAACCCCGCTTCCCGAACAGAGTCCAGGACTGCTTGCACTTTTGGCAGATGTGAGGCCCAATCTGTGCTATGGACAATTACGTCATCCAGGTAAGCCGCAGCATACTTCCGATGGGGCCTCAGCATCTGGTCCATTTTCCGCTGGAATGTGGCCGGCGCATTCTGTAACCCGAACGGCATTCTTTTATATTGGAACGCCCCGTCTGGGGTTACAAATGCGGTTTTCTCTTTGGCCGACTTGGCCAGGGGGATTTGCCAATACCCTTTTGTGAGGTCAAGAGTCGTCATGTATCGGGCTGTTCCCAGCCGGTCGATCAACTCATCTATACGTGGCATGGGGTAGGTGTCAAATTTTGTAACTTTGTTCAACTGACGAAAATCGTTACAAAATCGCCAGCTCCCATCCGGTTTAGGCACCAACACGATGGGACTAGACCAATCACTTTGGGACTCCTCTATCACCCCTAAGTTCAGCATTTTCTGTACTTCCTCCCGTATTGCCTCCCGTCGAGCCTCTGGGATCCGATAGGGTTTTAACTTCACCCTTTCACCGGGCGGGGTAATGATGTCATGCTCTACCCCAGATGTTTGTCCCGGCAGCTCAGAGAATACCTCCTTGTTGCGAAGCACAAACTCCTTAACCTCCTGTTGTTGGGGTTGTGACAAGGTGGCTGCTATTCCAACCTCAGGAATCACGCAACCAGTTTGAGCTGGTGACCAAGTGTCTGCGACTAGGGACTCTCTATCCCTCCAGGCTTTCAACAGATTAACGTGATAGATCTGTTCGGGCTTTCGCCTTCCTGGTTGTCTGACCTTGTAATTCACTTCGCTCACTTTTTCCATTATCTCGTAGGGGCCTTGCCATTTGGCAAGGAATTTACTTTCAACCGTAGGGATAAGTACCAATATCCTATCCCCCGGGGAAAAGGTACGGGTCTTGGCTCCACGGTTGTACACTCTCTGCTGTGCCAACTGCGCTTGGGCCAAATGTTCCTTCACGATGGGCATTACCTGTGCAATTCGATCTTGCATCAGGGCGACATGCTCAATCACACTCCTGTGGGGAGAACTCTCACTTTCCCAAGTTTCCTTGGCAATATCCAACAGCCCTCTTGGGTGTCTCCCATACAGTAACTCAAAGGGGGAGAATGTGCCCATGGGCCAACTCCAACACCAACTTCCTGTAAGGTTTGGGCACCACAAGCTGCTCAACGGTTTCTTCTGCCCTTTTTGCCACCCGATACAGTAGGTCCTTCTCTACGCTGAAGTATGGGTAAGTGCAGGTATTATCTGGGTCCACTAACTCGCCATCTATTTTCACTACGTTTTCCCGTGCCTTTATTAGGGCGGGGTCTTTCAACTGTTCTGTGGCAAAGTTTTCCCTGTGAACCTCAAGATCAGAAAACTCCACAGACGGTAGGTTTTCGTCTGAGGAGGTGGGCTCCTCTCCAGTTTCTTGAGTCTCCCCTGCCAATACTGATAAGGGAAATTCCGGAGAGTCCTCACCACTCTCAGGGGAGTTCTGGCTATCACATTCCTGGTACATAGGGGCACCAGTGAGGGGCTCAGGATCATCCCACAGTTCCCAGAACTTCGGAAAATCCCTTCCCACAATGGCGTCATGCGGTAACTGAGATACTAAGCCCACTGGATGAGAGAGGGTACCTTTGGGGGTCTCGAAACACACTGTAGTCACTGGATACTCTCGGGTGTCCCCATGCACACAAATAACAGCTACCTTGCTATTCCCAGAGACCTCTGTTTTAACTAATTCAGCCTTTATCAGGGTCACAAGGCTACCTGAATCCAGTAATACCACAACATTTCTACCATTAATACACATTTTGCATAAATGTTTCTCAGTTCCCCGAATGGCAGTGCATGCGACTGTCGCACACAGCGACTGACGTCTGTCCATCAGAAAGTCACATTGCATGGGTTCCTCCACAACCGGGCAATTTGCTGCAATATGTCCCGCTTGCCGGCAGCGGTAGCAAACGATCCTTCTTGCGGCCTCTTGAGCCGCTGATTTCCCAGGCTGTTCTCGCCAAACTTGGGGTAGAGCTCCCACCCTCTCACTCTCTCCACCCTCACCCCTTGGAATCCTCTTATCCGCCCCTGGGGATGGTCTGGTCTTAGGGTGGAAAGTCCGAGAGTCTCTGGAAGAGGCCGTCAGGTTCTCTGTAGCCAAGTATCTCTCTACACGATCCACAAGTTTACCGGCCGTTTCTGGGTCTCCATGGCTTACCCACTTTTGAATGGCGGTAGGAAGAGCTCTCAAGAAACGATCCATCACAACACGTTCCACAATCTCCGGTGCGGACAAAGTCTCTGGCTGTAGCCACTTCCTGCTCAGGTGAATGAGATCATACATTTGAGACCTGGGGGGTTTCCCAAGCTGGAAAGTCCAGTTATGCACACGCTGAGCCCGGACAGCCAGGGTGACACCCAGCCTTGCCAATATTTCAGCTTTTAGCATCACATAGTCTTTTGCTTGGTCAGGCTCTAGGTCATAGTAAGCCTTCTGCGATTCACCAGTTAACAGAGGAGCCACCAGTCCAGCCCACTGCTACTCAGGCCACTTTTCTCTTTCAGCAGTCCTTTCAAATGTGGTCAAAAATACCTCTGGATCATCCTCTCCAGTCATTTTTGTCAATAAACGACTCACCCCAAAGGACGCGGTATTAGTGGGACGGCTTTCCTCACTGGTCTGCGGACGTTGCTGCATTACTGCTTCCATTTGTTGTAGTCTCTGCTCTTGCTTCTGTAACAGGTCTATGAAGCGGGCCTCAGATTGCTGCTGGGCTTGTTGATGAGCTTGCTGCTGGGCTGCAAGGCTCCTTTGCAAACCTGCATTTGTCTGCTGTTGATTGGCATTTGCTAGAGCCAGCTGTTTCAGTATCTCCTCCATGCTGGCTTAAAAAAAACTGCCACTGGTTCTCCACCAACTGTGAGGGGGTTAACTCGGTAGCGGGTGTGTGTGACCCCCTGGTTGGGCTCCCCACACAAAAACAGGGCCAGCAGACGGAGGTTGTGGTTTTCAAAATCAAAAGGTGCGGTTTATTTCTCTATGTACAGTGACAAAAACACAGCAAAGCCAAAAAGAAACAAACAAAATAAATCCTGGTCAGTTTGACCTCTGACTAAACATACAGGTTTCCTAACTAACAACTGGGATCAGCCTAGTGCTGTCCTAGTCCCTAAGTCCCTGGTTTTAAATGTCCAAGCAAAATATAGCCACACAGGCTTTCTCTCACCGCACAGGGGTTCACTCTCCCTAGACAGTCCACACAGGTCTGCTTCCAGGCATGAGCTAACACCTAATGAATCTGGGAGTTTTTTATAGAGGCCTAAATGAGCTGACAAGCTTCAGCTGGCCTCATCAACTCCCTGTCTGCACGACGCCCAGCCCTCTCCCTAGAGGTATGAGTCATCAATGAGCCCACTAGCCTTATACAACTCTCCACCTAGTTGTATACGTCGGCGTAAAGCCTGAATCTGGGCGAAATATATCTACCCCCCTGGATGCAACCAGGTGACTTTACCTTCCTGCTGTCACATTATATATATTTCTCTTTGATATAAATGTGAAGTATATATAATATAATATGATTTTATTATATTTATTTATTTTTACTCCAACCAATTATAGTATCGGTCCTATTATCAATGATTTTATACTTTTCTATGTGTACTTTTGCTATTGCAGGTTTACATAGATTTTATTTTATTTTATTCAGTGTTTTATTTGAATGTTTGTGTCATGGCTTGATGTACATTGCACTTGTCATGCTTACCGCAACTTAGGACCTCAATGACTGCTGCGGATGGGGTCAAATCCGATGCTTTGCGGTCATGGGGACACAAATAACCTGCGGATGCAGTAGGGGTTAAATTGTTTCATTGTAGACTATAAAAGAGAAGCTGTTACGCCGTGCAGCCAATCCCAATGATTAAGTCCTAGTGACGAAACATGTCTGGGCGTGGTCAGCACAGCAATCACCTGTGACACCTGACTTACCATACCACCAGCTGTTGTAGTCTGCACAGGAGAGAGAAGCGAGTGAGCAAAAAGGGAGGGTGAGAAAAAAGGGATTTTTATAACAGCTTACCTGTAAAATCCTTTTCTTGGAGTACATCACGGGACACAGAGCGACTTAGTCATTACTAATGGGTTATATAGATTACCTTCAGGTGCTGGCACTGGCCACTTCCAAACCGGAAGTACCCTCCCCTATATAAGCCCCTCCCATCCGGGAGCACCTCAGTTTTGTAGCAAAGCAATAAGTGTCCCAAAAAGAGGGGTGGGAGCTCTGTGTCCCGTGATGTACTCCAAGAAAAGGATTTTACAGGTAAGCTGTTATAAAAATCCCTTTTTCTTTTTCGTACATCACGGGACACAGAGCGACTTAGTCATTACTAATGGGACGTCCCAAAGCAATGCCAAATGAGGGGAGGGATACATAAGCTGGGCGCCATCAGGCATGAGGCTCTTTTGCGGCCTGCAACACACTGCGCCCAAAGGCGACATCCTCCTGACTTCTGACGTCTACCTGGTAGAATCTAGTAAACGTGTGTACTAAGGACCATGTTGTGGCCTTACAGACTTGAGCCAGGGAGGCTTGGTGATGCACTGCCCATGAAGTTCCAACTGCTCTTGTGGAGTGCGCCCTAACTTTGAACGGAGGCGGTCTCCTTTTCAAGCCATAGGCTTGTATTATGACCTGTCGAATCCACTTGGCTAAAGTAGATTTTTGATGCTGCCTGACCCTTTCTGGGGCCTTCCGGCAGAACAAACAAAGTATCCGTTCTACGAATCTGAGCAGTGGCTTTAAGATAAGCTTTAACTGCTCTTACTACATCCAAAGAATGCAATAACTTTTCCTCTACCGAACTAGGTTTGGGGAAAAAGGAAGGAAGAACCACATCTTGGTTCAAATGGAACCTCGATACCACCTTAGGAAGAAGGCTGGATGAGGACGTAATACTACTCTGTCCTTATGGATAACCAGATATGGCTCCTTACAGGACAAGGCGGCTAATTCCGACACTCTTTTTTAGCCGAACAAATGGCTACTAAGAAAATCAATTTCCTGGTGAAAAGAACCAAGAAAATGTGCCGCAATGGTTCAAATGGTTGTTTCTGTAGAACCGACAGAACCAGGTTTAAGTCCCATGGACATATGGGAATACTAACCGGAGGGCTAATACGCATCACTCCTTGTATGAAAGCTTTGACTAATGAATGCAAAGCCAAGGGCCTTTGAAAAAAATATTGACAAGGCCGTCTGACCCTTGATAGTACTCAAGGCAAGCTTCCTATGTACAGCCCACTGTAGGAAGTCCAGAATCCTACCTATTACGTACTTACGTGGATGCCATTTCCTGGCCTCACACCACGTGATGTACGCCTTCTAGATCCTATAATAGATCTGTCTGGATACCGGCTTCCTGGCATTGATCATGGTAGATACCACAGGATTAGAGAGCCCTCTCTTTTTTAGAATGTGGGCTTCAATAGACAGGCCGTCAAACCTAGGGCTGGTAAGGAAGGGTAGTATATCGGTCCTTGCGAAAGCAGGTCCGGACGATGTGGGAGGGTCCAAGGACTTCCCACTGACGATTTTACAATCTCTGCGTACCATGCCCTTCGGGGCCACGCTGGAGCCACCAGAATCACTGGTTTCTTTTCTACCCTGATTCTGCGGATTAATCGCGGTGGGAATGCATATATCAGCTTGAACTGATCCCAAGGGAACACTAGGGCATCCGAACCGCAAGCTAGGGGATCCTTTGTGCGAGACACAAATCTGTCCACCTTTGCGTTGAATCTGGATGCTAGCAGATCTACATCCGGTGTTCCCCACCGCTGGCATATTGCCTGGAAAACCTCGGGGTGAAGAGACCATTCCCCCGGGCATAATTGCTGGCGACTTAAAAAGTCCGCTCTCCAATTTTCCACTCCTGGGATGAAAACCGCGGATATGGCTGTGACATACCTTTCTGCCCATTCCAGGATGCAATTCGCTTCCCTCTGGGCTGCACGACTCCTGGTGCCACCCTGGTGATTGATATATGCCACTGCTGTGGCATTGTCTGATTGAATTCTGACAGGTGACCCTTGGAGTTTGGATGTCCATGCTACTAGGGCATACCGGGCTGCTCGTATCTCTAAGAGATTGGTGGGCAGGGCCTTCTCTGCTTCTGACCACTTGCCCTGGAGAGACCATTGCTCCAGTACTGCCCCCCAGCCTATGAGGCTGGCATCTGTAGTGACCACCTTCCAAGAAACCGGACTGAAGGGTTTCCCTTTTTCCAGATTCTGGTACCAACCACCAATGGAGGCTCTTGCGAACGGAAGGGGACAGGGACATTGGTAAGTCTAAAGCCTGAACTTTTTTGTTCCAGGCTGACAGTATGGCCCTCTGCAAGTTCCTTGAATGGAATTGACCGTAGGGTACTGCTTCGAATGAAGCCACCATTTTTCCCAGCAGCCTTATACACAGGCGTATGGATGGTTTTTCTTTTTTGTACCCACTAAGTGGGTCAAATCTTTCAAAGACGACACCTTCTCTGGAGGTAAGAAAATCTTTCTCTGATTTGAATCCAGTCTTAGCCCCCAAGTATTCCAGGCTTATGACTGGTTTTAGGGCTGACTTGTCTCGGTTGATAATGCAACCGTGAGATTCCAGATACTTGATTATCTTGTGAACGACCACTTCTATTTTTTTTCACTGAGTGGTCTATCAGCAACAAGTCGTCTAGATATGCCATGATCGTTACACCTTGTGTTCCTAGTTTGGCCAATCGTAGGGCCAGAATTTTTGTGAACACTCGTGGTGCCGTGGCCAGACCGAAAGGTAAGGCTCTGAACTGAAAATGGCGCCCTTCTACTGCAAGGCGTAGAAATTTCTGGTGGGCCGGACAGATGGGAATATGCAAATAAGCATCCCTTATGTCGATCGAGGCTAACCATTCCTGCCCTTGTAGGGCGGTGGCCACCGATCGGATCGACTCCATCCGAAAAAGTCCTGATATGTAGGAACTTGTTTAGCCCTTTTATATTTAATATGGGCCTCATGTCCCCATTTGGTTTGGGGACTGTGACAAGGTTCGAGTAAAACCCGAACCCGTTTTCTTCCAAGGGAACCTTCATGATTACCCTTGGGGCAATAGTTGCTCTAGTGCCAGAAGGAGGGATCCACTCTTCTGGGGATCGCTTGGCACGTTTGACCTTATAAAATGGGCAGGAGGAATGTCTTTTAACTCCAGCCTGTATCCCAGACTTACTGCGGAGATCACCCATCTCTGGTGGTATCCCGCCAGGTCTCTGTGAACAACTAAAGTCTTCCCCTCACCCGATTGAGTGGGGGCAACCCTTCATGACTTAAGGGGAGGTTTTGTACCTCTCTTGACCCAGGGTTTCTTGTTACCCTGTGATTGTCCCTGATTTCTGCCCCCTGGATTTGACCGCGGAGGCCATCGGAACTGTTTCACAGCCGATGTGCCAGGGACTGGAGAAGTAGGCCTCTTAAAAGAAGGACTTCTACCCTTGTTCTTAACCGGCAAGAGTGTACTTTTACCGGCAGAAGTTTTCTGGATATATTTGTCCAGATCATCTCCAGATAAGCGTTCTCCATGAAATGGAAAGCTAATCAGCAATTTCTTACAGGGAGCTTCAGCAGACCAGTTTTTGAGCCATAGAAGCCTACGCATATGTCTACAGACAGCGTAAAGCGGGATGCCTGTTGGATTGTATCCTTTATGGCGTCCACCGCAACACAAGGCTCTAGGTAGGTCAGCTAGGGCAAGAGCCTGCTGATCTGGTAAGTCCCTTAAGACTTGTTTCAACTGATCTTTCATTGCTTGGCAGACTCCAATCGCTGCTACTGCAGGTTGTGTCACCATGCTTGCTGTAGAGAAAGCAGATTTTAGTAAAGACTCCAATTTTTTATCTATTGGGTCCTTGAACATTGGAACATTATCTACTGGACATGTCAGTGATTTATTTACACAAGAGATGGCTGTGTCCACTGTAGGGACCCTCCATTTTTTTTTTTTTTTTTTATGAACTTATCCTCCATGGGATAGATCACTGGAAATCTCTTGGGGGGAGTAAATATTTTACAGGATGCTCCCAATCCTGGTAAATAAACCCTTCCAATAAAGGGTGGATTGGGAAGGAACAGACAATCTGGGGAGCTTTCAGCGACCCCAGCGAGGAGACAGTAGTGGTTGATGGTTCCGCCAGAGGCATTTAAAATGCTGCTCGGACCATGTTAGTCAGAGACTGAACCCATAATCTTTCAGCCTGAGATGCTGAGAAAGGTTCTTCCACTGTTGATTCCTCTATAACTTTATCAACCTCACCTGATCCCCTTCAGGTAGGTCGATCTCTGGGACTGTTCCTCCACTAACAGGCACTCTGCAGGAGGAGACGGAGATCGGACGCGCTTTTCCTGCGACAGGGAAGCAGCGATCAATGCTGTTAATCTCTCTTCCAATCCTCCCAGAGTTGAGGATAAAACCTCCTCTGTTATATATACAGGAGCAGGTGGACTGGGGACAACCGCAGTACCAGGTACTCCTGCGGGGTTCCTACGGCTACTGACCTCTGAAATTTCAGGGGAGATTGGCGCAGTACAGCATGCCCAAAATCCTCAGAGCCCGACGGAGACCCCTTTCGCTTCTTGGAAGATCTATTTCCAGAGCGTCTGGACGACATATCCTATAAGCACAAAGCTGAGGTATTCCCGTCGTCATACACCAATTTTGCTGGTAATAGTCTAACACAGTTGCTGCTATATACCAGCTGGTGTCCACTAAAGTGCCTTTCTATGGGGATGCCTGCATCAACCGCCTCTGTGTGCCACTGTTTGTTGCTAGCTCTGTTTGCATCCAGCTGACACTTGTACTGTGTCTTTATACAAGCTGGGACGCCTGCACATGCGCAGAAGCGCCGTGGCGCGCATCAAGCGTCATCCACCCGCCCCTTTTTTTTCATAGGAGGCGCGTGCACGCGCCCGCGCGTGCGCCCGTGTGCCATTGGCGCCCTTTTCGAAAATCAAACAGGGACTAGGAGCCAGGGCCCTTTTTGCCGGAGGGCCTGTGCGGTGGATGAGCGCAGCAACAGGGCAGAGGAACTGGATTCCCACAGAGAAACTTACCAACTGCCTGGATCTTTTGACTTGAGAAAACCAAAGATCCACATGACAAGAAAAATGGACCACAGCGGCCTCTAGTGGTTTAACACAGGTACCGCAGTCCTTTTTTTTTTTCTTGACTACTATTAAAAATTTTACATTTTCAGTAGTTACAGGCATACACAGATATTAGCGGGAATACCGTTAGGTAACAGACAGAAAGACAAATTAGGCTTGGAGGTCCCCCAATAGAACCAAGTTCCTGGGGGCCCCCACTTACCTGATCCCCGCCGCAGGACTTTGTTTGGTCCACAGAAGCCCAAACTTCACCTATCACGGCAGGCATTGTAATTAAACCTTCAGGGACCGGGTTCCCAAGGATTCCACTCCCCTGGACCTGTATAGCACCCTGCACAGACAACATCTTGGTCGTGGGTATGACCAGAGCTCTGGATCCCAGGGTCCAGCCCTCCTAAGAGAGGCATTACAGGCAAAACCTTGCTCTTCTGCTGCAAGGCCCGGGTACCGACCGTTTAGCTATGAAGCTTTTTTGGTGGGATCCGGAACAGCTTACTAAGGCCCAAAAGAACCTGTACGCAAGCCCAGTGAAAACACATGTTACTCTTTGGCCAACACCTTAGACACTGGCAAAAAACTGAGGTGCTCCCGGATGGGAGGGGCTTATATAGGGGAGGGTACTTCCGGTTTGGAAGTGGCCAGTGCCAGCACCTGAAGGTAATCTATATAACCCATTAGTAATGACTAAGTCGCTCTGTGTCCCGTGATGTACGAAAAAGAAATACGAACAGCTTATTTGGGTCCGCCGTGACCGCAATTCACCGCATATTTCTGCAGAGGCTACTGTTTGATGTGCTTGTTCCTGTGTGTTTTCGATATGCTGTGTTTAACTTGAAGTGATGTAAGTGCAATGGTTGAAGATTTTTGGTTAGTTTGAAATAAATTGGCTTTGATATACTTCACTATTAGAAGCACTTTTTCATTTACATGTGGAACATATGATTGATTGAACACCGTTGGAACAAGCTTATTAACCCTGGTGGGTTCACTTTGCTGTGGTGCAAAGCACGAGAGTGTAAGGCATATATTTCTGGTGAGTTTATTTCTTAAGGGAGAGGAATCACGGAGGTGTGGGGAAAGTCACAGTTTTAGGAAGATTTATTCATTCACTTGGATTTATTTTTCACTTGGACTAGCACACAGTTTTTTTCCCTTTTTTTCTTTTTTCTTTTTATATTTTATATGGATTATTCATTCAATTTTGTATGGACACTTTGCAAATAATTTGTCACTGGTATCATAATCTTTGGAACATTCACATGCAATATTGTGTACTTATTCACTGTAACAATTTATGTAATTTACTGTATGGTCATTATGTATCACTAATCATCATATATTTAGTTTATTTGTTTATATTTGGTATAAACACAGCGCTACTATTTAATCACATTTAAATATCATTATACACAGGTTCCAATTTTTGCCTGAATTCGGACCTGAAACGGAGCCAAAGACACACAGGACCCTTCTACAGTGTGCTCTGTGGTTGCCCCGGAGATGTGTAAACCAGCTCCATTGAGAACCGGGCACACTCTCCTGTAATGCGAATTGGATGCGGGGCATAAGTGTGAACCCAGCCTTAAAGAGGAAGTAAACCCTGATGGATTTACTTCCTCTTTGTTTCCCTGCAAATGTAAAGCATAATGGGCTACTATGCATCGCATAGTAGCCCATTATGTGTCACTTACCTGCAGTAGAAGCCTGCGATGTCCCAGATTTCCTCGCTAGTAGCGAGCGTCCATCTTCACCCCTCTTCTTCCGGGGCCTGCGAACTCCGACTCTGTGACTGGCCGGAGTTGCGTGACGTCACTCCCGCGCATGCGTGCGGGAGCCGCCACTTACGGCACGACCCCATTCATAAAATGGCACGCTCAGTGCACCTGCGCCGTAGACATCGGTACAGTCTTTTTTGTAAATATCTCCGAGACCATGTAGGTCTCGGAGATATTGCAAGCACCTACAGGTAAGCCTTAATCTAGGCTTACCTGTAGGTGTAACTTCCCCCAGAAGGTTTACAACCACTTTAATGTGTGGTGATTGTTTTAATTATGCTCCTAAATTAAATAAACTAAATTAACCTAAATGAACCTACCTCAACCTCAAAAACACACCTTTCAAATGAAGAAAAACAGTAGAATGTTATTTTTTATTTTAGAGGTAAATTTCTCCTAAGCAACTCAGAATTGGAATTTTTTTTTGTTTTTACCTTTTCATGGAATTCTTTAGTTCTTTTGTTAAATTTGTTATTTAACATTCCTTTTAATTAGCTTAATTATTGACTATTTAATGACTATTTAATATTTAATTATTAGCTAGATAAGCAGGATTATTGTAACAATACGGCCATGTCACATTAAAATAATATGTATCAGTAAGATCCCTGCTGTGTGCTGCATTATGTTGAGTCTGCTTTCCTCTAATTATCCAAATTGTACAGTAGATTGCAGATCCTCCACTTTGTGCAAAGTTGTCACTTTTCTCCTGCAGCTAAAGCCTCTCTGGAGATGATTAAATGTGCAACGTATTGATTCTTTTAGAACTTTCCATCATTGCGTTGTACATTTCTTCTGTGTGCTGATGTCTCTCCAGAGACTTAGCCATGAATGCCATTGCTGTTAAGGTAAAGGATTTGCCTGCTGTAACTCCATTAAGTGCTGAAACATGAAGATCTTCAATAATGCATTATTTACCAGTGCATGACATAGTCAAGTGGTAAAACATGTCCATGTTATGACATAACCAGCAATTTTTTTCCTCTAGATTTTCAGTGGCATTTGAATATGTTGTTTTAAAGCCCAACAAAAGTCAAACTCCATAAAGTTCTGAAAAAAAGGTCCTAATCTGTGAAGAATGCAATATTATACTTTGCTACATAATCCGGACCACATGGTGCCATGCACTTATGCCAGACATCATTGTATCACCCTGAACTGGGGAAGTGGCAACTTGTAACCATGAAACACATTTTATGGTGAAATAAAGAAACATGATGTTCCTTAAAAGAGAAGTATGGGATATCAGTCACCAGCTCTCTCCTCTGCCCCTCCAGCACTCACTGGACTGTGGAGGGGACAGGAGTGGCTGGTTCAGTTTCCCAGTGGCTCCCTGAAAGGCTAAGCTAGCTGCCAGTCCAGGCATCTGGGTGAATCCCGACTAGTCAGAATCGATCCAGCACCTGGACAGGTTGTATTTCCATGGCCTCAAGAATAAAGAATATTATTTTTACATGTTTCTGCTTTAGTTAATGACTGTGTTTCAATCTACATATGAAATTGATGATCATTAGCACCTGCCTGATATAATTGGTTAATCATACACCTGACTCTAATCCTACAAAATCCCTGACTTTGTGCAAGTGTACAAAATGTGCAAGTGTAAGAATTGATGTTGATTTGAAGCCAAAGGGTAGTCACAACAAATATCGATTTGATAACTTCACAGCACAGCAGTATATAGAAATTTTACAGAAAGACCTGGACAAAATAATGGAGTGGGCAACTACATGGCAAATGAGGTTTAATGTGGAGAAATGTAAAATAATGCACTTGGGGGGCTAAGAACATAAACGCAAACTATTCTCTGGGGGGAGAACCTTTGGGGGAGTCAAGGATGGAGAAAGATCTGGGGGTCCTAGTGGAAGACAGACTGTGCAATAGCATGCAATGTCAAGCTGCAGTTACCAAAGCCGGCAGAATTTGTGCATGCACAAAAAATGGGATATACTCCAGAGATAAAACTATAATCCTGCCAATTTATAAAAGTCTGGTCTGGCCCCATCTGGAGCATTCGGTCCAGTTCTGGACACCAGTGCTCAGGAGGGATTTGCTGGAGCTGGAGAGAGTCCAAAGAAGGGCAACTAAATTAATAAGGGGACGGGAGGACCTAAAATACGAGAGAAATTACGCTTGAGAGGGGAAATTATAGCTATTTACAAATACCTCAATGGTGATCCCAGCAGAAGAAAAAAAGCCATTCATTCTCAGGGGGTGTAAGAGGACATGGGCCCACCAATGCAGCATGACCAGTGCCCACCAATGCAGCATGACCAGTGCCCACCAATGCAGCCTAACCTGTGCCCATCAATGCAGCCTAACCTGTGCCCATCAATGCAGCCTAACCTCTGCCCATCAATGCAGTCTCACCTGTGCTTATCAATGCATCATGACCTGTGCCCACCAATACAGCATGACCTGTGCCCACCAATGAAGCATGACCTGTGCCCACCAATGCAACTCGCCTGTGCCCACCAATGAAACTCGCCTGTTCCCACCAATGGAGTATGACCTGTGCAGAGGAAGGGGGGAGCGGCCAGCTGGATCACAGAGCGAGGATTGCCGGCTGTAACAGCTTTCATTTGAATTGCTGTAGGCACATTATCACATACAGTCGCGCCTCCTTGTCAAGCTACTTTGATGACGTGACACATCCCGGCATTGGACCGCTGTTCTGTCTATCAAAGTAGCTGGCCAGGAGGTGGGACTGTATGTGACGGTGAGCGCACAGCAAGTTAAATGAAAGCTGTTACAGCGGGCAATCCCTGCTCTGTGATCTGGCCGACTACTCTCCTCTTCCTCCCCTCTCTCTATCTCTGGGAGAACGGCTCCCATTTAACCCCCCCTCTGAGGTAGCCCACGCTCCCCAGCAATCATTTTCCACTAGCCAAATTTTGAGGGCTGTATATGAATGAATGAATGAATGACTTGTATAGCGCTACACATGCGAACTGAATCGCCTCTAGGCGCTTTTTGCAGCCAGTGTCTGCTTGGCTGGTACGGTCATTTTACCCCGTAGGATCTCGACACGCTTAGGTCACAAAGTCGTACACACATATATACATATATACTGGGCCAATTTGGACAAGATCCAATTAACCTACCAGCATGTCTTATAATTTAGAATGCTTGTGGTTTGCATCTCATGTTCAGTTCCATTTGGACATTAGTGTAAAAACTCAGCAGACCTTGGATTTGGCCAGATACTTCACAACTAGGGATGAGCTTCGTGTTCGAGTCGAACATACGTTCGACTCGAACATCGGCTGTTCGATCGTTCGACGAAGATCGAACGATTTGGGCCGTTCGCGCCAAATTCGAGTGACGCGAACGGCCCACAATGCACTACGCCATCGCAGTGTCATCCAGGCGCTGTGATTGGCCAAGCATGCACTGTGACCCCGCATGCTTGGCCAATCACAGCGCCGGCAGCGAGGAGAGCAATGATTGGCCACAGGCAGGATGCCTGTGGCCAATTATTGCTGAGGGTGTTTAGTACACGCCCCACACTATAAAAGGCCGCCAGCACGGCGGCCTAGTGTAGTGTGTTCCGGAGCAGGGAAAGAGCAGCATAGGCAGGGACAGTGACTTTTATTTCTTTCTTGCTTAACCTGGATTCCTTTAGTTTAGGGAAAGAGAAGGATAGGTAGGGAGAGTGTCAGTGTGTTTTGTGCTTGTACTATAGTGTGCTTAAAAAAAACATTTTTTCTAGGGACAGAAAACTGTAGGTAGGGAGAGTGTCAGTTTCTTTCACTGTGCAAGTCCTTGTTTCTAGGGACTGGGAAGGACAGTGAGTGAATTCTCCTTGTGCTATAGTGTGCTTAAAAAAAACATTTTTTCTAGGGACAGAAAACTGTAGGTAGGGAGAGTGTCAGTTTCTTTCACTGTGCAAGTCCTTGTTTCTAGGGACTGGGAAGGACAGTGAGTGAATTCTCCTTGTGCTATAGTGTGCTTAAAAAAAACATTTTTTCTAGGGACAGAAAACTGTAGGTAGGGAGAGTGTCAGTTTCTTTCACTGTGCAAGTCCTTGTTTCTAGGGACTGGGAAGGACAGTGAGTGAATTCTCCTTGTGCTATAGTGTGCTTAAAAAAAACATTTTCTTTCTCGTACATCACGGGACACAGAGCGACATAGTCATTACTAATGGGTTATATAGATACCGTCAGGTGCTGGCACTGGCAACTTCCAAAACCGGAAGTACCCTCCCCTATATAAGCCCCTCCCATCCGGGAGCACCTCAGTTTTTTGCCAGTGTCTAAGGTGTTGGCCAAGAAGAAACATGTGTTTTTCACTGAGCTTGCGTACAGGTTCTTTTGGGCCTCAGTAAGCTATTCCGGATCCGACCAAAAAAGCTTCATAGCTAAACGGTCGGTACCCGGGCCTTGCAGAGAAGAGCAAGGTTTTGCCTGTAATGCTTCTCTTAGGAGAGCTGGACCCTGGGATCCAGAGCTCTGGTCATACCCACGACCAATATGTTTTCTGTGCAGGGTGCTATACAGGTCCAGGGGAGTGGAATCCTTGGGAACCCGGTCCCTGAAGGTTTGATTACAATGCCTGCCGTGATAGGTGAAGTTTGGGCTTTTGTGGACCAAACAAAGTCCTGCGGCGGGGAACAGGTAAGTGGGGGCCCCCAGGAACTTGGTTCTATTGGGGGACCCCCAAGCCTAATTTGTCTTTCTGTCTGTTACCTAATGGTATTCCCGCAAAATTCTGTGCATGCCTGTAACTACTAAAAAAATGTAATAATTTTTAATGGTGGTCAAGAAAAAAAAAAAAAAAAAAATTTTTTTTTATATATATTTAATATATTAGACTGCGGTACCTGTGTTTGTCCACTAGAGGCCGCTGTGGAATGTTTTCTTGTCATGTGGACTAGCTTCTTCTCAGCAGAGCAAAGTCCAGGCAGATGGTGAGTTCTCTTATAGGAAACTGCTTCCTCTGCCATGTTGCAGTGCTCGTCCATCCCCCGGCCTGCGGCAAAGAGGGGCCCTGGCTCCTGTCCCTTGTTACCATATTTTGAAATTAGCGCCGAAGGCGCACGTGGCCGCGCGCGTGCACGCGCCTCTATATATAGAGGTGAGCCGGGAAAGGGGGCGGAGCCTGGGGGATGACGCTCTGTGCGCGCCGCAGCGCTTCTGCGCATGTGCGGGCGTCCCAGCAGTTTAAAAAAACCACAATATTGTAGTGAGCTGGCTATGAAGTACAGAGACAGAGCTGGCAACATTTAAAGGCATACAGCAAGCGGTTGATACAGGCATCCCCTAGAAAGGCACATTAGTAGACACCAACTGTGATATAGCAGCAATTGTGCTAGACTATTCTCAGTAAAAGTGGTGTATTACGGCTGGAATACCTCAGCTTTAGGCTTAGGAATATGCCGTCCAGAAGCTCCGGAACTGAATCTTCCAGGAAGCGAAGGGGGTCTCATCGGGCTCGGAGGATCTTGGGCATACTTCTGCTGCACCAGTCTCCCCTGAAGTTCAGAGGTAAGTGACCGTAGAGACCCCGCAGGGGTACTTGGTACTGTGGCTGTCCTCAGTTCACCTGCTCCTGTGTATGTAACAGAGGAGGTTTTTTCCTCAGCTCTGGGAGGATTAGAGAGGCTGCCTCCCTGTCAGGGAAAGCACGCCCGATCTCCGTCTCCTCCTTCAGAGTGCCTGTTAGCAGAGCAACAGTCCCATACAGGGATCGACCTGCCTGAAGGGGATCAGGATGAGGTTGATTCTGTTATAGAGGAATCAACAGTGGGGGAACCTTTTCTCAGCATCTCAAGCTGAAAGATTATGGGTTCAGTCTCTGACTAACATGGTCCGATCAGCATTTAAAAATGCACCTTGCGGAACCATCAACCACTACTGTATCCTCGTTGGGGTCGCTGGAAGCCCCCAGACTGTTTGTTCTTTTCCACTTCACCCTTTACTGAAAGGGCTCATTTACCAGGATTGGGAACGTCCTGAGAAAATATTTATTCCCCCAAGAGATTTCCGGTGGTCTATCCCATGGAGGATAAGTTCATCAAAAAAAAAAAAAAAATGGAAGGTCCCTACAGTGGACGCAGCCATCTCTTGTATGTATAAATCACTGACATGTCCAGTGGATAATGTCCAAATGTTCAAGAACCCAATAGATAAAAGATTGGAGTTCTTAGGAAAATCTGCTTGGTGATACAACCAGCAGTAGCAGCTATTGGGGTCTGCTAAGCAGTGAAGGATCAGTTGAAACAGGTCTTGAGGGACTTGACAGATCAGCAGGCTTTGCCCTAGCTGATCTACCTAGAGCCTTAGGCTTTGCGGTTGACGCCATAGAGGATTCAGTCCATCAGGCCTCCCGCCTTACGCTGTCTATAGTACATATGCGTAGGCTCCTATGGCTCAAAAACTGGTCTGCTGAAGCTCCCTGTAAAAAATGGCTGGTTAGCGTCCCGTTTCATGGTGAACGCTTATTCAGGGAAAACCTGGACAAATATATCCAGAAAATTTCCAGCGGTAAAAATACGCTCTTGCCGTTTAAAAACAGAGTTAGAGGTCCCTCTTTGAGAGGCCTGCTTCTCCAGTCCCTGGGCCATCGGCTGTGTAACAGTTCCGACGGCCTCCTCGGTCAAATCCCGGGGGTAAAAAACAGGGACAGTAGCAGGGTAATGAGAAACCCTGGGTCAGGGGAGGTACAAAACCTCCCCCAAAGTTAAATTCATTGAAGCCCCCACTCAGTCGGGTGGGGGGAGGACTCCAGTTCGCAAGAGACCTGGCGGGACACGATCAAGACAGATAGGTGCTCTCCGCAGTAGGTTTGGGATACAGTTTGGAGTTAAAAGACTCTCCTCCTTCCCATTTTTGAGGTCAAACGTGCCAAGGGATCCCCGGAAGAGAGAGTCCCTCCTGTTGGCACTAGAACAACTATTGCTCCAAGGAGTAATTATGGAGGTTCCCCTGGAAGAATGAGGGTTCGGGTTTTACTCAAACCTCTTTACAGTCCCGAAGCAAACGCGGACGGGAGGCCCATATTAATTCTAAAAGGGCTATACAAATTCCTGTATATCAGGACTTTCCGATGGAGTCGATCCGATCGGTGGCCACTGCCCTACAAGGGGAGGATTGGTTAGCCGCGATCGACATCAAAGATGCTTATTTGCACATTCCCATCTTTCCAGTACACCAAAAATTTCTACGCTTTGCAGTAGAAGGGCGCCATTTTCAGTTCAGAGCCTTACCCTTCGGTTTGGCCACAGCACCACGAGTGTTTACAAAAATTCTGGCCCTTTATTGGCCAATCTAAGAACACAAGGTGTAATGATAATGGCATATCTGGATGACTTATTGCTGATAGACCACTCAGTGAAAAAACTAGACGTGGTCGTTCACAAGACAATCAAGTATCTGGAATCTCACGGTTGGATTATCAACCGAGACAAGTCAGCCCTAAAAACCAGTCAAAAGTCTGGAATACTTGGGGCTAAGGTTGGATTCAGGCCAGAGAAAAATATTCTTGCCTCGAGGAAAGGTGTTGTCTTTGAAAGATTTGATCCACTTAGTGGGTACAAAAAAGCCAGCCGTCCATACGCCTGTATATGAGGCTGCTGGGAAAAATGGTGGCATCATTCGAAGCAGTACCCTACGGTCAATTCCATTCAAGGAATTTGCAAGGGGCCATACTGTCAGCCTGGAACAAAAAAGTTCAGGCCCTAGACTTACAATGTCCTTGTCCCCTTCCGTTCGCAAGAGCCTCCGTTGGTGGTTGGTTCCCCAGAATCTGGAAAAAAGGAAATCCTTCAGTCCGATTTCTTGGAAGGTGGTCACTACAGATGCCAGCCTTATAGGCTGGGGAGCAGTACTGGAGCAATAGTCTCTCCAGGGCAGATGGTCGGATGCAGAAAAGGCCCTGCCCATCAATCTCTTAGAGATACGAGCAGCCCGGTATGCCCTAGTAGCATGGACATCCAAACTCCAAGGGTCCCCTGTCAGAATTCAATCAGACAATGCCACAGCAGTGGCATATATCAATCATCAGGGGGGCACCAGGAGTCGTGCAGCCCAAAGGGAAGTAAATTACATCCTGAGATGGGCAGAAAAATATGTCCCAGCCATATCTGCGGTATTCATTCCAGGAGTGGAGAATTGGAAGGCGGACTTTCTAAGTCGCCAACAATTATGCCCAGGGGAATGGTCCCTTCATCCCGAGGTTTTCCGGACAATATGTCAGCGGTGGGGAACACCGGATGTAGATCTGCTAGCATCCAGATTCAACACAAAAGTGGACAGGTTTGTCTCTTGGACAAGGGATCCCCTAGCTTGCGGCTCGGATGCCCTAGTGTTCCCTTGGGATCAGTTCAAGCTGATATATGCATTCCCACCGCCACAATTGTTACCTCGATTACTCCGCAGAATCAGGGTAGAAAAGAAACCAGTGATTCTGGTGGCTCCAGCGTGGCCCCGAAGAGCATGGTACGCGGAGATTGTAAAAATGTCTGTGGGGAGTCCTTGGACCCTCCCACATCGTCCGGACCTGCTTTCGCAGGGACCGATATACCACCCTTCCTTACCAGCCCTAGGTTTGACGGCCTGGATATTGAAGCCCACATTCTAAAAAAGAGAGGGCTCTCTAATGCTGTGGTGTCTACCATGATCAATGCCAGGAAACTGGTATCCAGGCAGATCTACTATAGAATCTGGAAGGCGTACATCGCCTGGTGTGAGGCCAGAAAATGGCATCCACGTAAATACGTAATAGGTAGGATTCTGGACTTCCTACAATGGGCTGTAGATAGGAAGCTTGCCTTGAGTACTATCAAGGGTCAGATTTCGGCCTTGTCAATATTTTTTCAAAGGCCCTTGGCTTCGCATTCACTAGTCAAAGCCTTTATACAAGGAGTGATGTGTATTAGTCCTCCGGTTAATATTCCCATATGTCCATGGGATCTAAACTTGGTTCTGTCAGTTCTACAGAAACAACCATTTGAACCATTACAGCATATTTCCTTGGTGCTTCTCACCAGGAAATTGATTTTTCTAGTAGCCATTTGTTCGGCTAAAAGAGTGTCGGAATTAGCAGCTATGTCCTGTAAGGAGCCATATCTGGTTATCCATAAGGACAGAGTAGTGTTACGTCCTCATCCAGCCTTTCTTCCTAAGGTGGTATCGAGGTTTCATTTGAACCAAGATGTGGTTCTTCCTTCTTTTTTCCCCAAACCTACTTCGGTAGAGGAAAAGTTATTTCATTCTTTGGATGTAGTAAGAGCAGTTAAAGCTTATCTAAAAGCCACTGCTCAGATTCGCAGAACGGATACTTTGTTTATACTGCCGGAAGGCCCCAGAAAGGGTCAGGCAGCGTCAAAATCTTTTTTAGCCAAGTGGATTCGACAGGTCATTATGCAAGCTTATGGCTTGAGAAGGAGACCGCCTCCGTTCAAAGTTAGAGCGCACTCCACGAGAGCAGTTGGAACTTCATGGGCAGTGCATCACCAGGCCTCCCTGGCTCAAATCTGTAAGGCCGCAACATGGTCTTCAGTACACACGTTTACTAGGTTCTACCAGGTGGACGTTAGAAGTCAGGAGGATGTCGCCTTTGGGCGCAGTGTGTTGCAGGCCGCAAAAGATCCTCATGTCTGATAGCGCTCAGCTTATATATGGTGTATCCCCCCCCTCATTTGGCATTGCTTTAGGACATCCCATTAGTAATGACTATGTCGCTCTGTGTCCCGTGATGTACGAGAAAGAAAATAGGATTTTTATAACAGCTTACCTGTAAAATCCTTTTCTTGGAGTACATCATGGGACACAGAGCTCCCGCCCCTCTTTGGGGACACTTATTGCTTTGCTACAAAACTGAGGTGCTCCCGGATGGGAGGGGCTTATATAGGGGAGGGTACTTCCGGTTTTGGAAGTTGCCAGTGCCAGCACCTGACGGTATCTATATAACCCATTAGTAATGACTATGTCGCTCTGTGTCCCGTGATGTACTCCAAGAAAAGGATTTTACAGGTAAGCTGTTATAAAAATCCTATTTTTTCTAGGGACAGAAAACTGTAGGTAGGGAGAGTGTCAGTTTCTTTCACTGTGCAAGTCCTTGTTTCTAGGGACTGGGAAGGACAGTGAGTGAATTCTCCTTGTGCTATAGTGTGCTTAAAAAAAAAAAAAATTCTAGGGACAGAAAACTGTAGGTAGGGAGAGTGTCAGTTTCTTTCACTGTGCAAGTCCTTGTTTCTAGGGACTGGGAAGGACAGTGAGTGAATTCTCCTTGTGCTATAGTGTGCTTAAAAAAAACATTTTTTCTAGGGACAGAAAACTGTAGGTAGGGAGAGTGTCAGTTTCTTTCACTGTGCAAGTCCTTGTTTCTAGGGACTGGGAAGGACAGTGAGTGAATTCTCCTTGTGCTATAGTGTGCTTAAAAAAAACATTTTTTCTAGGGACAGAAAACTGTAGGTAGGGAGAGTGTCAGTTTCTTTCACTGTGCAAGTCCTTGTTTCTAGGGACTGGGAAGGACAGTGAGTGAATTCTCCTTGTGCTATAGTGTGCTTAAAAAAAACATTTTTTCTAGGGACAGAAAACTGTAGGTAGGGAGAGTGTCAGTTTCTTTCACTGTGCAAGTCCTTGTTTCTAGGGACTGGGAAGGACAGTGAGTGAATTCTCCTTGTGCTATAGTGTGCTTAAAAAAAATAATTTTTTCTAGGGACAGAAAACTGTAGGTAGGGAGAGTGTCAGTTTCTTTCACTGTGCAAGTCCTTGTTTCTAGGGACTGGGAAGGACAGTGAGTGAATTCTCCTTGTGCTATAGTGTGCTTAAAAAAAACATTTTTTCTAGGGACAGAAAACTGTAGGTAGGGAGAGTGTCAGTTTCTTTCACTGTGCAAGTCCTTGTTTCTAGGGACTGGGAAGGACAGTGAGTGAATTCTCCTTGTGCTATAGTGTGCGAAAGCATTCCTCATCAACCATCTTTGAAATCCTTGTTTTTTGGACAGTCAGGGAAATTGTCATTGTGCTATTCTGTGCAAAAGCAATCATCCTGAACCATATTTAGAAATCCTTAAGTAAAGGGACAGAGAAGGACACCTGAAGGTAGCCCTTATTGCTTTTTTCCCATCTCCCTGTAGGCCATCTATTAGAATGTCTGAAAGGCAAACAAGGAGAGGCAGACAGTCAGGAGGCAATAAAAGAGGGCAAGCAGGCTCTGTGTCTGGGGGCAACAGTGCTGGTCGTGGACGCGGTGCATTGTCATCAGCACATGGCCATGGGACACGCTTGTCCTTCTTTTCGGCAGCTGGACATGTTGAGCCACATCATGCCGAAGACTTGGTAGAGTGGATGACCAAGCCCTCCTCCTCCTCCTCATCCTCTCTCACCCAGGCTCAGGGTACTGGCAAAGCAGCTGCCAAAGCGTCCTCTTCCCTGGTATCAATGTCAGACTCATCATCAGTCACTCCTTCCCTAGACCCACCATGTCCTCCTCCTGAGGAGTCCCCCAAACTGTTTGAGCACAGTGTTGGGTACATGCTCCAGGAGGATGCCCAGCGTTTCGAAGGGTCTGATGATGAAACCCAGCTACAGGAAGGCAGTAGGGTGAGAGCAGACAGAGGGGATGCTCAAGAAGGACACCAATCTGGCAGTCATGTTCCAGCAGCTGCAGCATACTGCCAGATTGGCTCCAGTGATGAGGAGGGAGGGGATGATGAGGTCACTGACTCCACATGGGTGCCTAATAGGAGAGAGGAGGAGGAGGAGGATGAGGAGGAGGCACATCTCCAACGAGGCAGGATGCCCTTTGGTGGCCAGCGTAAGGGCAGTACACCGACGGAATCACACCGCAGAGCTCCGCCTGTGCAGGGCGCTGCCTCTGCCCGTCATTCAAAAAGTTCCTTGGTGTGGGCCTTTTTTGAGGCTAGTGCATCAGATCGCACAGCTGCTGTTTGCAACATATGTCTCAAGCGTATATCGCGTGGCCAAAACATCAGCCGCTTGGGTACCACATGCCTGACCAGACATATGTTGACCTGCCATGCAGCTCGTTGGCAAGCCTACCTCAAAGACCCACACCAAAGAACAAAGCGGACCTCTCCTTGCACCGCATCAGCTGGGATCTCCAACCCCACTATAACTTCAGTCCTCTCTGAAACATGCACTGAGAGGAATGAAGGTGTAGAATTAGGTGTGTCACAGCCAAGTACTTGCGGCCACTCTGCTAGCAGTACACCGACGTCCGATTCTAGCAGGCAAATTTCCCTGCCCCAGCTGCTGGACCGTCGAAAGAAGTTCACTCCCAGCCATCCACATGCCCAGCGGTTGAATGCTAGCTTGGCTAAATTGCTAGCGCTTCAACTGCTGCCTTTTCAGTTGGTAGACTCGGCCCCCTTCCGTGAGTTTGTGCAATGTGCGGTTCCTCAGTGGCAGGTTCCCAAACGCCACTTTTTCTCACGGAAGGCTATTCCGGCTCTCTACCGGCATGTGGAAGGCAATGTCTTGGCCTCGCTGGACAGGGCGGTCAGCGGTAAGGTGCATATTACCGCTGACTCATGGTCCAGCAGGCATGGACAGGGACGTTACCTTTCTTTCACGGCCCATTGGGTCACTCTTTTGGCAGCTGGGAAGGATGCAGGACAAGGTGCAGTAGTGTTGGAGGTTGTCCCACCGCCACGCCTCCAAAATGCTACTACTGGTTGTGACACACCTCTCTCCTCCACCCCCTCCTCTTCTTCTTCCTCCATGGCCTCTTCCTGTGGTTTGTCCTATGAACCAGCGGTGCTCCGTAGCCGTTCACGGGGCTACGCAAGTACGCAGGCAAAAAGATGCCATGCCGTGCTTGCGCTGGTGTGTTTGGGGGACAGAAGCCACACTGGGGCAGAGGTCCTGTCTGCTCTGCAGGGCCAGGCCGAGAGGTGGTTGACGCCACGCCAGCTTAAGCCAGGAATGGTGGTTTGCGACAATGGCACCAACCTCCTCTCCGCCCTTCGACAGGGACAACTGACCCATGTGCCCTGTGTGGCTCACGTCCTTAACCTGGTGGTGCAGCGTTTCTTGGGCAGGTACCCGGGCTTACAGGATGTCCTGAGGCAGGCCAGGAAAGTCTGTGTGCATTTCCACAGATCTTATAATGCCAGTGCTCGCCTGGCTGAGCTGCAAACGGAGTTGAACCTGCCCAAGAACCGCCTTATATGTGACATGCCCACCAGGTGGAACTCAACGTTGGCCATGCTGCAGCGGCTGCACACGCAGCAGAGGGCCATCAATGAGTACCTGTGCGACTACGGCACCAGGACAGGGTCAGGGGAGCTTGGTTTTTTTTCTCCACGCCAGTGGGGCATGATCAGGGATGCATGCACTGTCCTGGCACCATTTGAGGAGGCCACGAGGATGGTGAGCAGTGACAGTGCATGCATCAGTGACACTGTACCTCTTGTCCACCTGTTGGAGCACACGCTGCGTGGAATAATGGACAGGGCACTTGAGGCAGAACAGAGGCAGGAAGAGGAGGACTTCCTTGCCTCTCAAGGCCCCCTTTACCCAGACAGTGTTCCTTCTGTCCCACCCATCGCACAGGAAGAGGAGGAGGAGGAGGAGGAGGAGGAGGATTGTGTCAGCATGGAGGTGGAGGCTGGCACTCAGCATCATCAGCAGCAGTCTTTTAGGGATGATTTACAGTCCCAAGAAACCAGTGGACTTGTACGTGGCTGGGAGGAGGTGACTGCGGATCATGTCGTCCTTAGTGACCCAGAGGACTCCGGAGCGAATGCCTCAGCAAACCTACGCTGCATGGCCTCCCTGATCCTGCAAAGTCTGCGGAAGGATCCTCGTATTCTTCGGATCAAGGAGAGGGACCATTACTGGCTGGCCACTCTCCTTGATCCACGGTACAAGGGTAAGGTTGCGGACCTTATGTTACCGTCGCAGAGGGAGCAGAGGATGAGACAACTCCGGGAGGCCTTGCAGAAAGGTCTGTGCAACGCGTTCCCAGAGACTGGGAGGTTACAAACTCCTGGTCCTGGACAACGAGTTGCTGAGGCTTCGGCCAGTCAAAGAAGGAGCGGTGGGGAAGGTGGCCGTCTGACCGATGCGTTCAGACAATTCTTTAGTCCGCAGCCCCAAAGTATGATCGGTTCCAGCAACCATCGCCAGCGTCTGATAAACATGGTGCAGGAATATCTAGGGGCAAGGTCAGACTTGGACACCTTCCCCACCGAAAATCCTCTGGCTTACTGGGTCTTGAGGATGGATCACTGGCCAGAGCTTGCACAGTATGCAATTGAGCTACTGGCCTGTCCTGCATCCAGCGTTCTTTCGGAACGCACATTCAGTGCTGCTGGAGGATTTGTCACGGATCACAGGGTGCGCCTGTCCACCGACTCGGTTGATCGACTGACTTTCATCAAGATGAACCAGTCTTGGATCACCACCAGCTACCACACACCTGATGCTGATATAACAGACTAATTGATTTTAACATGTCACATCCCTTCAAGACTGATGCTGATGCTGAGTGCCTGTGCTGTTATGTTGACTGGCTATCCTCCTCCTCCGAGTCCTCAATGATACGATTGATGATGATAGCTTGGAAGATCATTTTTGTTTATGGGTGCCGCCACCAGTGGCTAAGGCCCAATTTTTCAGCCCCTGTTTTACAGGGGCGTGTAATTACAATTTTTTTAGCAATAATTTGCCATAGGGCTCATTGCTGTGCTCCAAGTACAGTATCTGTGAGGGGTTGGAGTGTTGTGGCACCAGTGCCTAAGGCCCAATTTTTCAGCCCCTGTTTAAAAGGGGCGTGTCATTACAATTTTTGAAGCAATACTTTGCAACAGGGCTCATTGCTGTGCTCCAAGTACAGTATCTGTGAGGGGTTGTAGTGTTGTGCCACCAGTGCCTAAGGCCCAATTTTTCAGCCCCTGTTTAACAGGGGCGTGTCATTACAATTTTTGAAGCAATACTTTGCAACAGGGCTCATTGCTGTGCTCCAAGTACAGTATCTGTGAGGGGTTGTAGTGTTGTGCCACCAGTGCCTAAGGCCCAATTTTTCAGCCCCTGTTCAACAGGGGCATGCAATTACAATTCTTGATCTAATAATTCACAGCAGGGCCCATTGCTGCACCCACCAAGAGTAACTGTCAGGGCTTACAGTGTTGTGGCACCAGCACCACCATCAAAGGCCCAATTTTTACTACCACTGTTCAACAATTATATGTAATTAAAATTCCTGATATAATAGTTGACAGCAGGGCGTTCCAGCACCAACCAAGAGTAACTGTGAGTGCTTACAGTGTTGTGCCAACACCAACAACTAAGGGGCCTATTTCTGCAGAGTATATACGGCAGGTCCCTACTTTCAAACATCCAACTTACAAACGACTCCTACTTGCAAACGCAAGAAGACAACAGGAAGTGAGAGGAAATCTACCACTAGGAAGGAAAATTCTCTCCTGTAAGAATAAATATGGGAGAAAGGTGTCTCCTCTGTACTGATGCTTTATCAGCAATCCTTGTTTCAAGAAAAACACCACATTTCAAAAACAGTTGTCATTGGGACGGAAAGTGAGGTGAAATGTTCTGAACAGGGGCACAGACAGCAAAACAAATGTTACAGGGGTGATAACCCTTACCTATGTTTTCCAAAAAGTTTAAAAATAGATTTTTGGGCTGGAGCTACACTTCAACAATGTACCTGTTCAAAATTACAAACAGATTCTACATAAGAACAAACCTACAGTCCCTGTCTTGTATGCACCGCCTGTATACGGCTGTTCAGAGTATATAGGGCCTTTTTTATTTTATGTGCGGGGTTCCCCTTAATATCCATACAAGACCCAAAGGGGCTGGTAATGGGCTGGGGTAGGGGGGGGGGGGTCATGGGGTAGCTATGCCATTTTTCTTAAAGATTTTCATCCATATTACCGGGACCAGACATTACATTAAAGCCGCAAGCAGTTTTAAATGGCTTTTTTTTCCTTTAGAAGTGTCATTTTGTGCAGGGACAGTTCTAAACACGGGAAACACGTGGCACTTCACAGGCATACTTTAGACACCCCCCAGGTACGATATTTAAAGGAATATTTGACTTTTTTTTTTTCACTTTATGCATCATTAAAATGACTGCTCCCGAAAAACGACCGTTTTTAAAACTTCTTTTTGCATTGATACATGTCCCCTGGTGCAGAACCCGGGTTCCCAAACCCTTTTTAGGACAATAACATGCATAATAGTTGTTATAATTAGCACTTTAGAATTCGAACGTTCGCATCCATTGTATTTAATAGGGTTCTAATGTTCGTACGAACTTTCGGTCCGTTCGCGGGTTCTGGTGCAAACCGAACCCGGGGGTGTTCGGCTCATCACTATTCACAACTGCACATATTGCCATAATGGTATGTAGGCTGTTCTAAGATGTTTTTATTTTGTTTTGTTTTTTTCTATAGAGCGGGGTGATTTCACTGGATGAAGAGAATCCATTAACACAGGCCCTTCTAAAATATAAGGATGCTCTCTCTCTGGATCTGCACAACTGGCAGTATAATTTTCATGTGGGAAGACATTTGTTGCTACAGAAACAGACCAGTCAGGCATTAATGTTCTTACAGAATGCCTTGGTACTCCGACCAGCATCTCCCATTGCCAGGTTGCATTGTGTTTGCTTTCTTTTTTGCACAAAGTTATTGTTCATTGTCTATAGTATTATAGTGTTTGATCTCAGATTTTAATGACCAGGTTTTGAAGACACACTGGCACTTTTCATCTTAAATTTATTATTTACAAGAACCAAAAGAAACCTGATTTCATATACAACTCTTGACATAGTACCAGTGAACTAACACACATATACAAATGAAAAAAATGAAAAACAACATTTATTTCACTGACAACAGATGACAGGTTACAGAATATAGTAGTCTCAGGTCTTACTTAGATTCTGTCCATCTCTGTAAGATGGCCAAACCTTCAGATATCACTGCAGGCTGCTGATGGTCTTACAGCTCTATCTGCACACTTTGGTCTCCTTGTCTTATGATGTAAAAAGCAAAACCTCAGCAGTAATGTCTATTCCAAATCTGGATTCTATCTGACGGCAGGGAGAGAGGTTATAAGGTCACTCAGCACAGTTGCCTTTACAGTTTGTTAGTGGCTATTCTCTTTTGCTTTTACATTTGTTTGTTTCACCCATGTATTGACATTTCTATCAGTATTGTCAATTATGCAACCAAAAAAATGCTTAAGAACCACATCCCGTCATTTCAAACATCTCATGACAAGACAAACAATCCTACAGCTATTTCAAGTTTAAAGTGGAACTTTAATGCACATATTCCACTCACTGTATATCTGTGTGCTTTCTCTCCCAAATACAGGGGTGATCACTTTAAATTATGAATGTGAGCAGTGCCTATGCACAAAAAAACTCCCAAGAGCCTTATGACTGGCTATCCCTTTAAACATGGACTCACACATATATACCCTGAACAAGACACACACTGCCCTTAACCCAGCTAAACTTTGCCATTGTGGAGCTATGACACTTGATCTCACAATGTAAAAGAGAAGTATGGCCGAAGCTCTTTTGGCCATACTTCTTAGGTGGGTCACATGAGTGCACTTACTTGTGCTCTCCTGTGACCCAGAATCAGCTGACAGAGAGCTAAAGCTCACTGTTGGCTGACATCACAGTCTGGCTCCAGACTCTAGAGGGATTCTGACTATAATGTTGGGATCTACCCAGATGCCTTACAGACAGCTGGATCGGCCTCTCAGTGTTCTTCTGAGAACCTGAGCCAACTGTTCCCATTTTTAATGTGAAGAGTGACACCATAGGGTGTCTTAGGGGGAGGAAAGACGTTAAAAGAAAAGAGAGAGAAAAAAAAGAAGAGGGGTAGGGGGAAGAAGCAAAATAGGTGGGTGAATAGAAGTGGCAGGGGTACACGGTGGGGGCGACAGATCCTCAAATCTAATGCTGAAAATGCTTACCACTCTGTTGTTAGAGCGGACCCATGAACTGATTGATCAGTGGTCATGTGATTGCTCAGTTCTTGGACTTAGAGCCAGCAGGGGACAGCTTGCAGCTTTGGACCAATGCTGCAGCAAGTAGGTAAGTCCTGTATGTATGTTTATTTTTTATAACCCTGCACTTCTCCTTTAATGATCTAATCTTGAGGAGATATACAGTTGCCTGCACTGTTCACCTTAAATTAATTTTCATTGACACTCATTAAATATACAGTTTAAAGTAAGTTAACCTTGTCACAAAAAATTAAAAGGTGAACTAACACCATACATCCTCCCCACCCCACGGTGCCCGCTGCACTTACGTTTGTGGTTTAGCTGTCACTACTAATTCAGCTAATGCAACAGTTCAGGGATTTGAAAGCCCTGCTCTTCTTCACCTCTTCTTCCTTTTCTTTCCTTATGGCTTCCAGGATGGATCAAATTGATTCCGATTGGTCAAAGTGGTCACGTGCCAGCGTTTGACCAATCAGAATCGATCCGATCCATCTTGGCGGTCCCAAGGAAAGAAAGGGAAGAAGAGCAGGGCTTTAAAATCACTGCATCGGTTGTGTGGGCAGTGACAGTTAACCACCCACAAAGATAAGTGGGGAGGTTGTAAGGTGTTAACCTTTTCATTGTGGATAACAAACATACAGTACATAAAAAAAAGGAAAAAAACATTTACTCAACAGATGATAGCTTACAGAAAAAGCAGGTCTTAGGTTTTACTCTTATGCCGCGTACACGGTCCGACTTTCCAACAGGTAACCCTCCGTCTGAATTTCCGACGTAAAAATAGAGAACCTGCTCTCTATCTAAGTCCGTCGGAAATTCTGACAGAAACAGTCCGATGGAGCATACACACGGTCGGAATATCCGCCCAAAAGCTCCCATCTGACTTTTTCTGTTGGAAATTCCGACCGTGTGTACGCGGCATTAGGTACTGTGCATTTCAGTGATAGTACCACACCTGTAGACACCACTGTAGGCTTATGAGTTTCAGGCCTCTTCACTTTTTTCTTATGGTATTAAAAAAGCAATACCTCAGTGGTTATGTCTATTCCAAATGTGGATTCTAGCAGAAGCTCTATTCCAGCTTAATTGGACACTGAGCTGGCTGCTAATTCCATTGCTTTGTAGTAGGCAAGACTGTTGCTTCATGAATTCTGTTCCTGGTTTTAGTGCCACCAGAGATGATAACCTAAAATAAAGATTATTTATATAAGGCAATACATTTCCTTTAACAAATATCTTTATATTTAACTCTATACTTCACATTTGTAGCTGTTTGCACAAACCTTTATATTATTGCATGCTTGAAGACAGCATTTCATTACTCATGTGTTTGGGCCTCATTCACACGAGTGTACTACAGCATACAAGTGATACTCGAAAAATTAGAATATTGTGCAAAAGTTCATTTATTTCCCTAATGCAACTTAAAATGTGAAACTAATATATGAGATAGAATCATTACATGCAAAGCAAGATAGTTCAAGCCATGATTTGTCATAATTGTGATGATTATGGCTTACAGCTCATGAAAACCCCAAATCCACAATCTCAGAAATCTAGAATATTGTGAAAAGGTGCAATATTCTAGGCTCAAAGTGTCCCACTCTAATCAGCTAATTAAGCCATAACACCTGCAAAGGGCTCCTGAGCCTTTAAATGGTCTCTCAGTCTGGTTCAGTAGGAATCACAATCACGGGAAAGACTGCTGACCTGACAGTTGTGCAGAAAACCATCATTGACACCCTCCATAAGGAGGGAAAGCCTAAAAAGGTAATTGCAAAAGAGGTTGGATGTTCCCAAAGTGCTGTATCAAAGCACATTAATAGAAAGTTATGTGGAAGGGAAAAGTGTGGAAGAAAAAGGTGCACAAGCAGCAGGGATGACCGCAGCCTGGAGAGGATTGTCAGGAAAAGGCCATTCAAAAGTGTTGGGGACTTTCACAAGGAGTGGACTGAGGCTGGAGTCAGTGCATCAAGAGCCACCACACACAGACAGATCCTGGACATGGGATCTGCCCTCACTGGCTGTTATTGAGAGCAGCAGGAGCCAATGGCTCCCACTGCTGCTTCTCTGACCAATGAGGAGAAAGAGAGCCGAGAGAACTGCTCTCATGCACATTGCTGGATTGGGGTTAGGTAAAGATAAGGGGGGCTCGGAGGGACTGCATGCAGAAGGTTTTTTAACCTAATGCATAGAATGTGATCCGGGGTCAGGCTCAAAGACCAGTTGCTATAGCAGTAGCGAGATTACTACCGACCAGCAAGATAGGTACACAGGCAGTCACCATGGCGGATGACACGGTTTCATCTGAGGTGCGAAGTCTAAGTACTAACCAGTGTTCACCAGAGCTTCTGATGGTGGAGATGGATTTTGCTGCATGTTAGTACCAGGCCATGGTTCTCAGGATCGCCCCACCAGGAGGTGAATAAGCCGGGATCCAGAAGTGGATAGCAGTTAAGGATCAAACAGAATCGTAGTCAGTAAACAAGCCAAAGGTCAGTAACGAGCAGTTGCAGGTTGAGATCAGGCAGAAGCGTAGTTGAGAAACAAGCCAAGGGTCGCTAATGAGTGGTAGCACAATATGGACGGCAGCAGGGAAGATGAGAGTGAGATAATGGCTGAAGAGAGCACAATAACCTGGCAAACAGGAAGTTCATGGGAAGAGCAAAGAGTTCAAGGTTCTGCCAAAGTCAAGGCACAAGGCAGGGTTGTCCAATGGATCAGACAGGGTGCTGTCCAGCATCTCAGGTAGCTCAGTGAGAAGAGTCAGACACAGCAGAGGTCCCAGATACAAGTCCAGGTCTTGACAGAATGCATTAAGGAACAAACCTTCTGCCTTTACAACCACTTTAAAGGTGCTGCATTTTACTTGCTTTAACTAGTTCCCAACCACCTGCCGCAGTTCTACTGCGACAGGTTGGCTCACCTGCGCGAATCGCCATCATTGTACGTCAGTCGTGCGCCCGCGCACGGGAGATGCGCGCCCGCTGTCCCTGCGACGTTCGGATTCGTTCCAGAACCGATCAGGCCCATTCCAATAAATACCACATTTAAATGGCCTTAATCAACAGAGAATTACAAAAAGCAGTGGTAAGATGTAAACTGCAATAACTTCTAGCAATCAGTGCCATTTCAAACTAATTTTAGTTTGAGTCATCATATCATTGGATTGGCATTTGTTACTCTAGGTTACTACACTTTGCATGTTTATAATTTTACACAGTGTTATGGAATAAATATGCCTGTATTCAGATAATCTTTAATTGACATTTTACTTTTTTTTTACAGGTTTTTCCAAAAGTTAGATACATCCCCCTTCTGACATACATTAGGCACCTCTGCCCTATATTAGCCCCACTTTTTTTAAGTACTGTATATGAGCAGGTTTTATGCTGTAAAACAGTCTACAATGGGCTAAAACATAAACGAAAAAAGGAACTTAAAGTGGAGTTTCACTCTGAAAAAAAAAATTTCAGCAAAAATCTACAAATAAAAAAAAAAGAAAAAAATGGAAAAAAATAATTTTACTTAACAGAAATAGCGGTTGCTATGCGGAAGTCCCTAATCTGCCTCTTCATCCTCCGCGGTGGATCTTCTTCCTCGTCCTACACTCGGTGTCTTCTTGTGAATGGGGCGCGCTGCCTTCTGGGAACTGTGTGCATCCCAGAGAGCAGCCAGTCCATTCCCCAAAGCGCAGGCGCAGTAGGAAACGGGCAAAGAAGCCGCACGGCTTCACTGCCTGTTTCCCTTACTGAGGATGGCGGCGCCCGGAGCTACCAGGATCGAGGGATTGGCCTCAGCGGGGGCCAACATTGCGGGCAAGTAAGACAGGTAAGTGTCCTTATTAAAAGTCAGCAGCTACAGTGTTTGTAGCTGCTGACTTAAAAAAAAAAAAAAAATGCGGTGGAACTCCCCTTTAATGTCATTACAGGTATTTTACATTATGTGAGCTGCTGGAACATTTTATTTCATTTTAGCTTAAATTATTGTATGAACATTTTAATATAATTTATTACATCAAATAACACATCCACATCTGGTTTAGGTGCTATGTTGGATTAGCTATCCTAGAGCAGGATGGTGGCCCTGGTGCAAGAACACAAGAGTCAGTAACTTATCTCCAGCAAGGCATGGAAACGTTTCTTAATGATCTTCTTACACAAGAAGGGTAAGGTCAAATTAAATCTACATAATTTGGAGTATGTGCCTATATACCCATTAAAGGCTAAAGCAAGTGAAACCTGATGCCAGGACAACTTTAAAGAATGAGGAAATACATATTGTGACAGCAGGAAGGTAAAGTCACCTGGTTGCATCCAGGGGGGTAGATATATTTCGCCCAGATTCAGGCTTTACGCTGACTTATACAACTAGGTGGAGAGTTGTATAAGCCCAGCTAAGGCTAGTGGGCTCATGGATGACTCATACCTCTAGGGAGAGTGTGGGGCGTCGTGCAGACAGAGATGAGGAGACCAGCTGAACCTTGTCAGCTCATTTAGGCCTCTATAAGAACTCCCAGCTTCATTAGATGTTAGCTCATGCCTGGAACCAGACCTGTGTGGACTGTCTAGGGAGAGTGAACCCCTGTGCGGTGAGGCAAAGCCTGTGTGGCTATTTGTTTGGACTTTTACTAAACCAGGGACTTAGGGACTAGGACAGCACTAGGCTGATCCCAGTTGTTAGTTAGGAAACCTGTATGTTTAGTCAGAGGTCAACTTGACCAGGATTTATTTTGGTTATGTTTCTTTTGCTTTGCTGTGTTTTGTCACTGTAAATAGAAAATAAACCGCACCTTTTTGATTTTGAAAACCACAACCTCCGTTTGCTGGGCCTGTTTTGTGTGGGGAGCCCATCCCGGGGGTCACACACACCCGCTGCCGAGCTAACCCCCTCACAGTTGGTGGAGAACCAGTGGCAGTTTTTTTTTAAGCCAGCATGGAGGAGATACTGAAGCAGCTGGCTCTAGCAAATGCCAATCAACAGCAGACAAATGCAGGTTTGCAAAAGAGCCTTGCAGCTCAACAACAGAGCCTTGCAGCCCAGCAGCAGACAAACGCAACTTTGCAACAGAGTCTGGAGGCTCAGCAACGAGCCCAGCAGCAATCTGAGGCCCCCTTCATAGACCTGTTGCAGAAGCAAGAGCAGAGACTACAACAACAGATGGAAGCAGTAATGCAGCAACGTCCGCAGACCAGTGAGGAAAGCCGTCCCACTAATACCGCGTCCTTTGGGGTGAGTCGTTTATTGACAAAAATGACTGGAGAGGATGATCCAGAGGTATTTTTGACCACATTTGAAAGGACCGCTGAAAGAGAAAAGTGGCCTGAGGAGCAGTGGGCTGGACTGGTGGCTCCTCTGTTAACTGGTGAATCGCAGAAAGCTTACTATGACCTAGAGCCTAACCAAGCAAAAGACTATGTGATGCTAAAAGCTGAAATATTGGCAAGGCTGGGTGTCACCCAGGCTGTCCGGGCTCAGCGTGTGCATAACTGGACTTTCCAGCTTGGAAAACCCCCCAGGTCTCAAATGTATGATCTCATTCACCTGAGCAGAAAGTGGCTACAGCCAGAGACTTTGTCCGCACCAAAGATTGTGGAACGTGTTGTAATGGATCGGTTTTTGAGAGCTCTTCCTACTGCCATCCAAAAGTGGGTAAGCCATGGAGACCCAGAGACGGCCGATGGTCTTGTGGATCGTGTGAAGAAATACTTGGCTACAGAGAACCTGACGGCCTCTTCCAGAGACACTCGGACTTTCCACCCTAAGACCAGACCATCCCCAGGGGCGGATAAGAGGATTCCAAGGGGTGAGGGTGGAGAGAGTGAGAGGGTGGGAGCTCTACCCCAAGTTTGGCGAGAACAGCCTGGGAAATCAGCGGCTCAAGAGGCGGCAAGAAGGATCGTTTGCTACCGCTGCCGGCAAGCGGGACATATTGCAGCCAATTGCCCGGTTGTGGAGGAACCCATGCAGTGTGACTTTCTGACGGGCAGACGTCAGTCGCTGTGTGCGACAGTCGCATGCACTGCCATTCGAGGAACTGAGAAACATTTATGCAAAATGTGTGTTAATGGTAGAAATGTTGTGGTATTGCTGGATTCAGGTAGCCTTGTGACCCTGATAAAGGCTGAGTTAGTTAAAACAGAGGTCTCTGGGAATAGCAAGGTAGCTGTTATTTGTGTGCATGGGGACACCCGAGAGTATCCAGTGACTACAGTGTGTTTCGAGACCCCCAAAGGTACCCTCTCTCATCCAGTGGGCTTAGTATCTCAGTTACCGCATGACGCCATTGTGGGAAGGGATTTTCCGAAGTTCTGGGAACTGTGGGATGATCCTGAGCCCCTCACTGGTGCCCCTATGTACCAGGAATGTGATAGCCAGAACTCCCCTGAGAGTGGTGAGGACTCTCCGGAATTTCCCTTATCAGTATTGGCAGGGGAGACTCAAGAAACTGGAGAGGAGCCCACCTCCTCAGACGAAAACCTACCGTCTGTGGAGTTTTCTGATCTTGAGGTTCACAGGGAAAACTTTGCCACAGAACAGTTGAAAGACCCCGCCCTAATAAAGGCACGGGAAAACGTAGTGAAAATAGATGGCGAGTTAGTGAACCCAGATAATACCTGCACTTACCCATACTTCAGCGTAGAGAAGGACCTACTGTATCGGGTGGCAAAAAGGGCCGAAGAAACCGTTGAGCAGCTTGTGGTGCCCAAACCTTACAGGAAGTTGGTGTTGGTGTTGGCCCATGGGCACATTCTTGGAGGTCATCTGGGGACAGAGAAAACCAGAGAGAGGGTATTACAGAGATTCTATTGGCCGGGGGTGATGAAGGACGTAGAAAATTATTGTTCCTCCTGCCCTGTGTGTCAGAGGTTGGCCCCGATGCCACATTTCCGTAGCCCGCTGGTCCCTCTACCCATCATTGAGGTCCCGTTTGAGAGGATCGCCATGGATTTGGTAGGTCCTATAATCAAGTCCGCTAGGGGGCACCAGTACATATTAGTTATAATGGACTATGCCACCCGTTATCCAGAAGCGATCCCTCTCCGAAATACCTCGGCCAAAACCATAGCCAAAGAGCTATCTCTTGTTTTTAGCCGGGTGGGTATTTGTAAAGAACTGCTTACGGACCAAGGTACACCCTTTATGTCCCGGGTTATGAAAGAGCTGTGTAAATTGTTCAAAGTGACGCAATTGCGTACGTCTGTGTATCACCCCCAAACCGATGGGCTGGTTGAAAGATTCAACAAAACCCTAAAACAAATGTTGAAGAAAGTGGTGGATAGAGATGGAAAGGATTGGGACTGTTTACTTCCTTATTTGATGTTTCCTATTAGGGAGGTGCCCCAATCCTCTACGGGATTCTCCCCATTTGAGTTACTGTATGGGAGACACCCAAGAGGGCTGTTGGATATTGCCAAGGAAACTTGGGAAAGTGAGAGTTCTCCCCACAGGAGTGTGATTGAGCATGTCGCCCTGATGCAAGATCGAATTGCACAGGTAATGCCCATCGTGAAGGAACATTTGGCCCAAGCGCAGTTGGCACAGCAGAGAGTGTACAACCGTGGAGCCAAGACCCGTACCTTTTCCCCGGGGGATAGGATATTGGTACTTGTCCCTACGGTTGAAAGTAAATTCCTTGCCAAATGGCAAGGCCCCTACGAGATAATGGAAAAAGTGAGCGAAGTGAATTACAAGGTCAGACAACCAGGAAGGCGAAAGCCCGAACAGATCTATCACGTTAATCTGTTGAAAGCCTGGAGGGATAGAGAGTCCCTAGTCGCAGACACTTGGTCACCAGCTCAAACTGGTTGCGTGATTCCTGAGGTTGGAATAGCAGCCACCTTGTCACAACCCCAACAACAGGAGGTTAAGGAGTTTGTGCTTCGCAACAAGGAGGTATTCTCTGAGCTGCCGGGACAAACATCTGGGGTAGAGCATGACATCATTACCCCGCCCGGTGAAAGGGTGAAGTTAAAACCCTATCGGATCCCAGAGGCTCGACGGGAGGCAATACGGGAGGAAGTACAGAAAATGCTGAACTTAGGGGTGATAGAGGAGTCCCAAAGTGATTGGTCTAGTCCCATCGTGTTGGTGCCTAAACCGGATGGGAGCTGGCGATTTTGTAACGATTTTCGTCAGTTGAACAAAGTTACAAAATTTGACACCTACCCCATGCCACGTATAGATGAGTTGATCGACCGGCTGGGAACAGCCCGATACATGACGACTCTTGACCTCACAAAAGGGTATTGGCAAATCCCCCTGGCCAAGTCGGCCAAAGAGAAAACCGCATTTGTAACCCCAGACGGGGCGTTCCAATATAAAAGAATGCCGTTCGGGTTACAGAATGCGCCGGCCACATTCCAGCGGAAAATGGACCAGATGCTGAGGCCCCATCGGAAGTATGCTGCGGCTTACCTGGATGACGTAATTGTCCATAGCACAGATTGGGCCTCACATCTGCCAAAAGTGCAAGCAGTCCTGGACTCTGTTCGGGAAGCGGGGTTTACGGCTAACCCCAAGAAGTGTACCATTGGGCAGGAGGAGGCCAAATATCTTGGGTACACCATTGGGAGGGGAGTAATAAAACCCCAACTCAACAAAGTCGAGGCCATCCAGAGTTGGCCACGTCCCAACAGCAAGAAGCAGGTACGAGCCTTTCTGGGAATCGCTGGGTATTATCGGCGATTCATTCCCCACTTTGCTTCTAAGGCTGTGCCCCTAACCAACCTGACGAAGGGGAAAGGGTCGGTCATGATTAAATGGACCCCCGAGGCTGAGGCAGCATTCCAATTCTTGAAACAAGCCTTATGTAGCCAGCCAGTGTTGTACTCACCCGACTTCTCTAAAGACTTTGTCGTACAAAGTGATGCGTCAGATGTGGGGTTAGGAGCAGTATTGTCCCAGGTCTGGAACGGGGAAGAGCACCCAGTCATTTACCTCAGCAGGAAATTGAAGTCCCATGAGGTAAATTACGCCACCGTTGAAAAGGAGTGTTTAGCGGTGAAGTGGGCTCTAGATTCCCTTCGGTACTACCTGCTAGGTAGGCACTTTGACATGGTTACGGATCACGCTCCGTTAAAGTGGATGGCTCAAAACAAGGAAACAAATAGAAGAGTGAATAGGTGGTTCCTGGCCCTCCAGGAATTCAACTTCACAGTAAAGCATCGCCCTGGCGTTCAAATGGGGAATGTGGATGCTTTGTCTCGAGTACATGAATGCCTGATTGCTGGTGTTCCAACCCCGAGGTTAAAACAAGAGGGGGGGGTATGTGACAGCAGGAAGGTAAAGTCACCTGGTTGCATCCAGGGGGGTAGATATATTTCGCCCAGATTCAGGCTTTACGCTGACTTATACAACTAGGTGGAGAGTTGTATAAGCCCAGCTAAGGCTAGTGGGCTCATGGATGACTCATACCTCTAGGGAGAGTGTGGGGCGTCGTGCAGACAGAGATGAGGAGACCAGCTGAACCTTGTCAGCTCATTTAGGCCTCTATAAGAACTCCCAGCTTCATTAGATGTTAGCTCATGCCTGGAACCAGACCTGTGTGGACTGTCTAGGGAGAGTGAACCCCTGTGCGGTGAGGCAAAGCCTGTGTGGCTATTTGTTTGGACTTTTACTAAACCAGGGACTTAGGGACTAGGACAGCACTAGGCTGATCCCAGTTGTTAGTTAGGAAACCTGTATGTTTAGTCAGAGGTCAACTTGACCAGGATTTATTTTGGTTATGTTTCTTTTGCTTTGCTGTGTTTTGTCACTGTAAATAGAAAATAAACCGCACCTTTTTGATTTTGAAAACCACAACCTCCGTTTGCTGGGCCTGTTTTGTGTGGGGAGCCCATCCCGGGGGTCACACACACCCGCTGCCGAGCTAACCCCCTCACAATATTTATTTATTTTTATTACAGGTACTTATATAGTGCTGTCAATTTACGTAGTGCTTTACATATATATTGTACATTCACATCAGTCTCTGCCCTTAACCACTTGCCGACCGCTCACGGTATATATACGTCGGCAGAATGGCTCGTACAGGCACAATCACGTACCTGTACGTGGCCCTTTAACTGCCAAAGTCGGGGTCGCGCGCGCCGCTGGTGGCGCGCTCGCGACCCCCCTGCCTTCCCCGTGAGTGGGACCGCGGGTCCCGCGGACTCTATCGCTGCGGGGATCCCCGCAATCATCTCACGGAGGCTCGGAGCGGGGAGATGTGTGTGTAAACACAACATCTCCCCGCTCCTCTACTGACAATGTCAGCGATCTCCGCTCTGTGTAATCAGAGCGGAGATCGGTGACGTGTCAGTCGTAGCCACGCCCCCACACAGTAGTAAACACTCCCCTAGGCACACTTAACCCCTCCAGCGCCCTTAGTGGTCAACCCCTTCACTGCCAGTGTCATTTTCACAGTAACCAGTGCATTTTTATTGCACTGATCGCTGTGAAAATGACAATGGTCCCAAAAATGTGTCAAAAGTGTCCGATGTGTCCGCCATATTGTCGCAGTCACAAAAAAAATCACTGATCGCCGCCATTACTAGTAAAAAATAAATAAATAATAAAAATGCCTTAAAACTATATCCTATTTTGTAAACGCTATAATTTTTGCGCAAACCAATCAATAAACGCCGATTGCGTTTTTTTTTTACCAAAAATATGTAGAAGAATACGTATCGGCCTAAACTGAGGAAAAAAAATTTTTTTATATATTTTTTGGGGATATTTATTATAGCAAAAAGTAAAAAATATGTCATTTTTTTCAAAATTTTCGCTCTATTTTTGTTTATAGCGCAAAAAATAAAAACCGCAGAGGTGATCAAATACCACCAAAAGAAAGCTCTATTTATGGGAAAAAAAGGACGCCAATTTTGTTTGGGAGCCACATCGCACGACCGCGCAATTGTCAGTTGAAGCGACGCAGTGCCGAATCGCAAAAAGGAGCCTGGTCATAATGGCCCGTATTGGTCCGGGGCTTAAGTGGTTAAGGAGCCTACGATCTAAGGTCCCTAACTTAATTTCCCCCCTGGGAGAAGACAGTGATTATTGCTAGTGGCTAAAACAGCCACTAGCAATAATCACATGTAAAATCCGGCAGGCTGGTTGTACGCAAGTTGATAGATAGATCAACTTGGGTACATTCAGCCTGCCTATGCACGGTTCGAACCGTCTATGGCCGGTTTAAGCCTGCTTCAGTAAACTGAAATCTACTTGGTTGTTGTGAGTATAACACTTTGCAAACCATCTTAATCTGTATATTTTATAATCTGCATGTTTATTGCTTAATCTGTATATTTCACAAATTCCACAGCTAATTATGATAACGTAAAATAGAAATGTTTTATAAGAAATTAAAGTGATTGTATAGTCAAAAAATTCACTTTACATTTATTTATGCATGGCATTATTTTAAATCGTTTTCTTTTAGCTTTTTTTTTTTTTACCTCTGTCATTCTGAAGTTATCGCTGCAATAAGTAGTGCGGACCTGTACCGTGCATGCGCCGGATCCCCGTCCATTCCGGGAAGCCGAGCCTCTGCCGGATAAATTCTTTCTTTATGTCGGGGCTGTGTCATTTCTTCATGTAGACGTCAGCCCCGACATCCCGCGATGGTTCGTCCACATCCAAGTGCATGTTGGTTATAGGAATGCCACCTCATCCCTTTAAACCCGAACACATATTAATTGCACAGGTTCTGTAGCTGATCAAGGTGGTAATTAAACGCACTTGGTGCCTTATCTGCATTAAATTACCCTCAGAACCTGTGTAATTCATATGTGTTCGAGTTTAAAGGGATGAGGTGGCAACCCTAGTTGGTTATCACGTGACCTACACGTCACAGATGACAAGAGACACAGAAGCTTCCTGGTGTACGCTGTGCATGTCTTTTCTTCGTTACCGTAGTAACCGGAAACGAAGAAGAGGCTTGAATATAGTGACCTTACTGCGCACGCGCGGGATTACACAGGCTAGAAGAAATGTGGGCGGAAATACAAATTGAATTAAACACGGAATACCACAACAGAGATAGCGCAGACTTACCAGACGATTTACTCTTTACACGATCACCAGTTACACAGTAAGACAAATAATGTAGATAAAACCATAGAGCTCAATCGATGTATAACTGTGTTTAAAAACATATAAATTGTTATGATAGTACCGGAGGGTATACAACCGCTTTAAAGGGGTTGTAAAGGTTCGTTTTTTATTTTCTAAATAGGTTCCTTTAAGCTAGTGTATTGTTGGTTCACTTACCTTTTCCTTTGATTTACCTTCTAAATGTTTTTTTCTTTGTCTGAATTTCTCACTTCCTGTTTCTCCTCACTAAACTTCACACCATCATCTGAGTGGTGTGGAGTCAGCCAGAACAGCTTACTGAACAGCTTACTGAGGAGGAACAGGAAGTGAGAAATTCAGACAAAGAAAACAAAGAAAAAAAAACATTTAGAAGGGAAATCAAAGGAAAAGGTAAGTGAACCAACAATGCACTAGCTTAGAGGAACCTATTTAGAAAATAAAAAACGAACCTTTACAACCCCTGCTGAAACGAGCGAGAGGAGCGAGCCGAGTCTAGCCGAAGTACACTCGGCTTTCTCTGTCAGCGGCGCAGTCAGTGGAGATGGGCGGGACTGCGAGAGGAGCCGAGTCTAGCCGAAGTACACTCGGCCCCGCTCGCTCCTCTCCACAGAAATCGGCGCCAAATTTAAAAAACGCAGAGACTGACAAGGCTGCAAAGGCACTGGGCAAGGCTGCAGATGGACAGATGGACACTGGGCAAGGCTGCAGATGGACAGATGGACACTGGGCAAGGCTGCAGATGGACAGATGGACACTGGGCAAGGCTGCAGATGGTCACTGGGCAAGGCTGCAGATGGACAGATGGACACTGGGCAAGGCTGCAGATGGACACTGGGCAAGGCTGCAGATGGACAGATGGTCACTGGGCAAGGCTGCAGATGGACACTGGGCAAGACTGCATGCTGCATTTAAATGTAAGTTTTTTTTCCTTGAATTTCCCTCCTAAAAGTTTTTTCCCTTAAAATTCCCTCCTAAACTTGGGGTGCGTGTTATACGCTGATAAATACGGTAATACATTTCATTCCTAAAACGCATCTGCAGATGGCACAATTGTTACTTATTATAACTCTGGCATACATTGCTACAGTTAAATCAGCAGATTGACGGTGACAGGGTTCTATAATTTGCATTGGTAAAGTACACCTATAGACATCTTTGTTGGTTCATAGTCCCAGAAGAATTATTCCATGATTGGACTTCTGCGTACCCCTGTAGTCTGGATTTAACTTGTTCCAATAATAACTTGTTACTAAGGGCTCTTTTTTTCTGACTTTAGGACCAAATCCAAATCCAAACCTGCCTGCTGACTTCTCAGTCCTTACTAGCCATTAATGTTTTATTAAGGTACAGGGGGGTGTTATATGGTTGAGCTTGGCTTTAGGTGCTGGTCTTATGCCGCGTACACATGACCGTTTTTAATGTCATGGAAAAAAAACAACGTTTTTTCTCGACGTGATTCTTCTCAAGCCTGCCTTGCATACACACTATCGTGAAAAAAAATGCTTGAGCAAAGCGCGGTGACGTACAACACGTACGACGGCACTATAAAGGGGAAGTTCCATTCGGATGGCGCCACCCTTTGGGCTGCTTTTGCTGATTTCGTGTTACCGCGTGTTAGTAAGAGTTTGGTGTTAACCGATTTGCGCTTTTCAGTCTCTGTGCTTTTCAGTCCGCTACAGCATGACGAATGTGCTATCTCCATTACGAACGCTGGTTTTACCAGAACGAGCGCTCCCGTCTCATAACTTGCTTCTGAGCATGCGCGTTTTTTTCCCGTCATTAAAGCGTACACACAGCCCTTTTTTTTACGACGAGAAAAATGACGACGTGAAAAACGACGAGAAAAAATAGAGCATGTTCTAAATTTTTAATGCCCATTTTTTCTCGTCGAGAAAAGTGCTCTGGAGCCTACACACGATCGTTTTTAATGACCAATTTAAAAAATTCTATTTTTCTCGTCATGAAAAACGGTCGTGTGTACGCGGCATAAGTCCTTCAATTTGGAATGTCATGCTTTCCGTAACAAAGTAAAAGTTGCATCAGAGGATCACGCAGTATTAGATAAAAACCAGCATTCAGAATCTGCTGTTTTACTATGTGCAACACTATGGGGCTGATTTAATAAAAGCTATTAGACCCTTTGCACTGGAAGTTGTACTTTGCAAGGGATTTTCCCCAGAACTTACTGAATGAGACAAAGATCTGCTGACTTTCATCATCCAATCATGCCTGCCCAAGCAAAAATGCATTTTTTTTTTATTTTTTATTTCTTGTATGTTATTGTCTATTCTTTGCAGGGTAAAGTTTCACCACATTCACTAACCTCTGGAGAAAAATCCCCTGCAAAGTGTAACTTCCCTTGCAAAGTGAACAGCCTATATGCCTTTAGTAAATCAACCCTTAATTCTTGTGATCCTCTCCCAGGGAGAATCAGGGTTTGATTTACTAAAGGCAAATAGACTGTTCACATTGCAAGGAAAGTTGGACTTTGCAGGGGAACTTTCCGGACTTTCATTATCTAATTGTGTGCAAGCAAAAATACTGTGAGTCAATGAAAAGCACTGTATGAATGGAGGACAGGTGGATGAATGAAAATCCGCCTCCACCATGCATAGATTTTTTTCATTCATGGAAGCTATAGTACAGCTTCTATGAATGGAGGAGAGGGTTGGAAAGAGGAGGCATAGATGGCACTCTTGACAAGTGCATATGACACGTCCTAGGCTCAGATTAATGGTGTGGAAATCAGAAGACAGAGGATGTCAACTAAAACCGCAGTCAGCAGCACAAGGAACACTTCACTTTCATTGTAAGCACAGTCCCTTGTGCTGATTTTTATTTTTTTTTCCTATTTTTGACTAAACTTAGGCTTGAAAACCTTTTGTTTGTGTAGCGGGGCTTTTAAATCTAGGGGAATGTTTGAGTGATAGTTGTACTCAAACACCTTGATTGTTAGGGCTTTGCTAACCTTCTTTTGTACTACAGGTGGGATGCTGGTGTATAGTTCCCTGTGGCCGGTAGGTGGCGCTGCCATCGGAGGCCAAGGTTGAACTGCTGGTACAGTGCTGTGCCTTGGATGTCCCCTCTCGGCAGTGGTGTGGTGGGCGTGTTGGCCTGCTGTGCATGCCGGGAGGGGATATAAAAGGAGCAGACCCTGTCTGTAGGGGGGGGGGGTTTCTCTGGAGTTCTCTCGGTGGTCCGACCCCAGGTGTGTGTTGTCCTGTTTGCGGCCACCCCGGGCACCTTTGGCCCGGGGGTGGAGCTCCTGATCCGGTACACTGGTGGATCAGTCCCAGGCACCTTTAGCCCTGGGGCTGCAACGGAAGGCCTTGGGCCCAGCACCTTTGGCTGGGGCCCACAGAGGATCGAGGAATCCCAGGGTGCTGCCTTGCGAGGAGACCCATATCTTAGATGAGGAGGCCGGGGGAGGACCGTTACGAGGGACTGGTGAGGAACTCACAGTGAAGGAAGGGGCCCGGTAACTCTCTGGAGGGATGTCCTCTCCCTGAAAGAAGCTTAACATTGCAACCAAGTTCACCAGGTCTGTGGCAGAGACCCAAGTTCACCAGGTCTGTGGCAGAGACCCAAGTTCACCAGGTCTGTGGCAGAGACCCAAGTTCACCAGGTCTGTGGCAGAGACCCAAGTTCACCGGTTCTGTGGCAGAGTGTCAGGGTCACCTGTGGCCAGGTGACAGATGCACACCGTAGGGGGACAGGAGTGCACCGCGGGGTAGTGAACCCTATGGCTGGCTTCTGCGGATAGGAAACTGGGTGGTTGTGGAAAGCGGGACCAGAGGAGCACAACCGGGATCCTAACGGAAGCGAGAGCCAAGATTCCCTAGGGCGCGGAGTCTAAGACCCAGCTGGTCTTCTCCAGGGCCTCTAGTGGTGAGGATGTTACGCTGCAGGCTGGGACCAGGTCGCGGCCCCTGGAGTTTCCTAGCTCACGCCCCGTAGGATAAGGGGAAAAGAGGGGAAGCCGCAGCACACGATAGAGAGAACCGAATAACAAGCTGAAGGTCAGGGGCCACAAGCAGACAAGGATAACGAAGAACGAGCCGAAGGTCAAGGGTCACGAGTAGACAGGGATAGTCGGGGACAAGCCAATAACGTAACAGAGAGACAGACGTAGCACACGGCAGGCAGGAACCCAAACACACAATGCCTAACAAACACGTTGATCAGCAAAGCAGGCTTGCAGTGCACAGGTTAATATAGTGTTCAGTGATAGGGCCTGGGGTGGAGTCAGGCTGGGAGGAGATTATAAAGGAAGCCAGGTGAAAGGGCTCAGGCCTCTAAGATGAACACATGGGAAGGAAGGTAAGCTGACAGACAAACACTACTGCATATCCATGACAGTACCCTCCCTCTTATGGGCCCTCCCCCGCCTGGACCCAGGCTTAAAGGGAAATCTCTGATGAAACCTTCTCAACAGATGAGGTGCAGCGACATCAGATGCAGCGATCCAAGACGCTTCCTCAGGACCAAAACCTCTCCAATGCACAAGGTACTGAAGAATGCCTCTGCAGAGCCGAGAATCCAGAACTTGTCTAACCTCGTACTTAAGATTATCCTCAGAGACCGAAAACGAGGTAGGGAGATGACAAGAAGATCTATTGAGGACCAAAGGCTCTCTAGGAATAAGCAAGGGCATGAGAGGATCAACAGGAATCTGAGGAGGGTCCCCTAGACCCTTAAAAGGGAACTGGTCATCTTGCACAGGACCATCAGACTGGGCAGATCTCAGTGGAACCCTGAAGTCAGGTTGGTTAGAAGGTGACATGTCGCCGGAGTCAAGCTGAATAGCTGAAGGACAAGCAGAATGTCCCAAACAAGAAAAAGTAGGAGGCTCACTGGGCATGGGCTGGACTGGCATAACTAGTACAGAGGCAGAGTGAATAGCTGAGTCAGGTGTAGCGACTACCTGAATCGCATCGCAAGACGTAGCGACTGCAGGACTTGTAGACAAGCTAGCCTGGCTGTGCGTCCAAGGGTGGTTAGGGACAGAGAAATGTAAATGGTTATGCAACCTGGAATGAATGACCGGCTCAGATTCACAGGGGGCAACCTTGGGTAGGCAGGACGAGGAACAGGAGGGACCCCAAGCCAGGATCTGTCCAGTAGTCCAGTCCACATGAGGAGAATGGAGCTGTAACCATGGGAGACCCAAAATTATAGGCGTTGAGGCCTTGGGTAAGATAAGGAAGGATATCCACTCCTGGTGGAGTGTCCCTACCGACATCTTAACAGGGAGGGTCTGGAAGCGAATAGGTCCCCCTGGGAGAACAGTACCATCAATCGCCAAGACCACCAATGGCGTGGTGAGGGGCAAAAGAGTAAGTCTCATGGACGATGCGATTTCCCAGTCCATGAAATTACCAGCGGCTCCGGAATCCAGATATGCTGAGACCGAATGAGAAGAAGCACCAACATGAAGGAACACAGAAAGCAGAAGACGAGAAGGGGAAGGTGATATTTCTGGGTCCAATACTCCACTTTCCAGATGAAGTGGACCCGAACGTTTTTCTGGACAAAGAGAGCAAGTGTCACGAAAATGACCTTTGCCCCCACAGTAAAGACACAGACCAAGAGTTCTGCGCCTAGCACGTTCCTCGGGGGATAGCCTGGTCCGACCCAGCTGCATGGGTTCCTCAGCTGGTAGGAGATGCTCTACGGGTCGAAGAGAGGGGAGCTCAGGCTGACTAAGAACCAAGGAGTGCTGGCGTTGCTTTTCTAAGGTCCTCTCCTGAAAGCGAATATCGATCTGGTTACACAAGGAGATAACGCCGGCCAGATCAGTGGGGATGGTTCTTCCTGCTAATTCATCCTTCACTCTATCAGACAGGCCATGCAAAAAGGTTGCGACTAAGGCCTCATTGTTCCAGCTCAACTCAGCCGACAGTATGCGGAAATGAAGGGCATACTGTCCCACAGAAGCAGACTCTTGGCGGAGACGTAAAAGGGCGCTGGCCGCTGAAGAGACACGAGCCGGTTCTTCGAAGATATTCCGAAAAAGTTTCAAGAAGCCAGACAGGCTAGAAACCACTGGATCATTCAGTTCCCACAGAGGGGCTGCCCAGGCTAAAGCTTCACCAGAGAGGAGGGAAATGATATAGGCTACCTTAGCCCGATCAGACAGGAAGTTTTGGGGCTGGAGCTCAAAATGAATTGTGCATTGGCTAAGGAACCCCCTGCAAGCCTTGGAGTCCCCAGAGAAACGGGACGGAGCTGGCAGTTGTAGTGAGTGTGTGGCTGCGACTGATGCAATAGGTGCAGCCGCTGATTGTATTTGAGGTTGCGGATTCGGGGTTCCCAAGGAGACCTGAAGCTGCTCGAAGCGAGAAGCCAGATCCTGGAGGAATCGCATCACCTGAGTCTGATTCGATTCCTGGGTTTCAAGTCTGCAAACTATGCCCTGCAATGGATCATCCGCGGGTAGCGGGATGTCAGCCGGGTTCATGGCTGATCAAACTGTCAGGGTCACCTGTGGCCAGGTGACAGATGCACACCGTAGGGGGACAGGAGTGCACCGCGGGGTAGTGAACCCTATGGCTGGCTTCTGCGGATAGGAAACTGGGTGGTTGTGGAAAGCGGGACCAGAGGAGCACAACCGGGATCCTAACGGAAGCGAGAGTCAAGATTCCCCAGGGCGCGGAGTCTAAGACCCAGCTGGTCTTCTCCAGGGCCTCTAGTGGTGAGGATGTTACGCTGCAGGCTGGGACCAGGTCGCGGCCCCTGGAGTTTCCTAGCTCACGCCCCATAGGATAAGGGGAAAAGAGGGGAAGCCGCAGCACACGATAGAGAGAACCGAATAACAAGCTGAAGGTCAGGGGCCACAAGCAGACAAGGATAACGAAGAACGAGCCGAAGGTCAAGGGTCACGAGCAGACAGGGATAGTCGGGGACAAGCCAATAACGTAACAGAGAGACAGACGTAGCACACGGCAGGCAGGAACCCAAACACACAATGCCTAACAAACACGTTGATCAGCAAAGCAGGCTTGCAGTGCACAGGTTAATATAGTGTTCAGTGATAGGGCCTGGGGTGGAGTCAGGCTGGGAGGAGATTATAAAGGAAGCCAGGTGAAAGGGCTCAGGCCTCTAGAGATGAACACATGGGAAGGAAGGTAAGCTGACAGACAAACACTACTGCATATCCATGACACAGAGTTTGTGCAGAGACTGTGTGTATCTAGTTCGAGCATCATTCCGGCTGCTAGGATCCACTCAATGGGAGACTATCTGGATGGGCTAAGTCTACTTGAGAAGCTAAGTAGCGAAACATATTTTGTTTGTGCCTTGACCTCCTCCACACCCTTTTCTGTCCTGTTCTCCATCCAACCTTTTCTATCTAGAGACTGTGTTTGAGTAAATAAACTCTACGATGGAGTTGCAACCGGTGTGGACCTTGGAGTTATTGGGGGAAATAGAGACTTGTCTTTATTGAGCGTAAAGGTGAGAACCATTCTCTGGAGAACCTCGCTGTGGAGACCCGTTTATAACACCGCTCAACCTCTTCACACAAGAGGGTACGGGCACATAGCACGGTGTGCTTTTTTCCTGCTAAGGAGCCAAGGGCAGGTAAAGGGTCCGTGTGCTACACGTGGGGGCTCGGGTCCAGGATTTTGCAGCTGAAACCCCCCAGAGTTTGGACTTTATTCCCCCTGCGAGGTTCGGTGGAGGTCGGCCATCTTTGGAAGAAAGTGACTGTGCCACGAGGAGAGCCCAAGCTGCCTAGTTCATGGGCGTGTCAAAGGAAAGAAAGCCCAAAAACATTGCAGGAAAATAGGAGGAGCCTCGCCATGTAGTGAGTTACACGTGGTGGCTCTGGCGCCAAAAGGACAGTGCTCAATGAATCAGCAAGTGAGCAACATGGCGTCTAATGCCCCATGGATTCCAGTTCCTTCAACCGTGAGTGTTGCTTTGTTTGCTGCTCCTTTAACGGACATGGGGATTCGGCTGAAGCCTCGGGGTCGCTTTGCCCTCTATGTTTGCAGAGACGTGGAGGCCCTTGGAGTGGTTTGTCCCGGATTCGAGGGACTGGTGGTGCACCTTCGGCCTTTCGGAAGATGTGAAAAGTGTAAGGAATTCATCTTCGAGGTAGAGCAACCTACAGAAAAACCTTGGGCCTTCCGAATGAATTGCCTTACGGGCGCCACTACTCTAGAGGACGGAACCAGCGCTTCTACAGTCACCCCCACGCGCACTGTCGAGACTTCGGAGGAAGTCATTGCGGACGTTCTGGTAGCTGAGGAACCGGAGAAGGAGAAACCGGAGGATGCTGCCTCGGTTGTTACAGTGTCCTTGCTCCCACCTCCCAAGTGGAAGGTCGGCTATGTGAAAGCCTCCTGCGGCCGTGGTCGAGCTACACCCCAGCGCTTACCTGAGTCGGATTGCCTAGTCGGAGGGACCTCCAGACGATCCGTGACAGCTACAGGTCGAGGTAAGCCGGGAAAAGGGACAAAGTTAAGTGTCCGAAGTATCGGGATGCTTGGGTTCCTGACCCCAGGGAACTTGAACTTGTGAGAGATAGTGATTCCTCTACCACTAGGAATTTCTTGCCGGCAGAGGAATGTGACACCTCTGATTTAGAGTCGTCCTCTGAGATGGGAGAAGACGCCAAGATAGATAAGTTGTTTGTTAAAAAGGGCTGGGACAGAATACCCCTATCCCCCGCCAGAAGTAGAAGGGTTTCACCCAAAGTTCCAGGAGGGGATATCGCACCCCGGGTGGAGGCCCCTATGCTGAAAGAGGTACCTGATTCCAGGCCTGCATCACCCAAACCTACATTGCCTGTGCCTACTGCTGTGGCTGAGTATGTGCCATTGCGGGCTGCTATGCTGGATCTTAGGGCAGTGAAAGTGCCCAGACATCCAGACGCCATTGTCCTACCGGGTGCGGGAGACCGCGCCACTCTTCCTCCGCTCTCCAGGATGCAGCGGCTATTCAACCAAAGGGTGGCTGCTGATTATGGGTGGGAGTACCCGTATGTCACAAGAGACTTGTTGTTCGAGGTGGAGGCCTACAGAGAAAGATGGTACGCAGACTTTTTGTGGAACCATTTAAAAGTGCCTAATGCCCGCAGGTATCTCTCATGTTCTGCGGCTGTTGCTGAGAGATACAAGGGGTGCAAGAAAGACTGGGTAGTTGGTTGGCACATCCATGCAGATCGGGTGGTTGTGTGCCGGAAGGAGCGTGAGGATGCAGTTTATTCAATTGAGACATTTGATAAGAACTGGAAGCTCCTTGTCTTGCCCGATCCAAAATTCTACCTCTAAGAGACTGGACTCTGTGTTTTTTTGTCCTTTTGTTCTGAAGTGTACTATCCTGGAGTTCAGGAACTTTGCCCTGGTGAATTGGGGTAGTCTACTCAGCTGGAGAGCAGGAGAACTGTTGCTGTTCTCTCCACTCACAGCGCCACAAAGACAGAGACTTTGGGGGTATATGCAGTTTAGGGCCATAACCGGATTCACTGAAGAAGAAGATTTTATCCGAAAGTTTTGGGACAAGTGTCTTGACGGTAGCACTTCCACTAGGTGGCAGTGTTGATAAAGTTCTGTGCGCCAAAAAAATAAAAAAGTTTACATTTAAAATGTTTTACTTTACACTAGGACTAGTGTAATAGGAACTTTTTCAGAAGGAAAATGTTCTTCCCTCGGGGAGGATAGTTCCCTTCTTATGTAGACAGTAGTTAGGATGTGTGATTATATTGGTTTTGTGTGTGTTTTCTCCCTCTGCAGGTGAACATCTAGCAACCACAGAGTTTGGGTGGGCTAGTTAGTAAAGGAGGGGAGGGAAATGTAAATATATATATGTAAAAATGTGTTTATCTTTATATATGTGTCATTGAGAATGGTATGTACACATTTGTTCTTCTGTTGATCTTCCTTCATCTCTTAATTTCAACTCCTTTTCCCCACATCCAGGTTCCGGCACAAACAAACTTATTTTTCAAATTATTTTTGTTAAGTGTAAATTTTTGTACATAGGTTTGGAATAAATTTGCGTGGACTCAGGCTTGAGGTACGTGAGTTTACTCCAGACACTGAGGACAGTGTCTAATTGTCCAGGGGGAGTATGTAGCGGGGCTTTTAAATCTAGGGAAATGTTTGAGTGGTAGTTGTACTCAAACACCTTGATTGTTAGGGCTTTGCTAACCTTATTTTGTACTACAGGTGGGATGCTGGTGTATAGTTCCCTGTGGCCGGTAGGTGGCGCTGCCGTCGGAGGCCAGGGTTGAACTGCTGGTACAGTGCTGTGCCTTGGATGTCCCCTCTCGACAGTGGTGTGGTTGGCGTGTTGGCCTGCTGTGCATGCCGGGAGGGGACATAAAAGGGGCCGACCCTGTCTGTAGGGGGGTTTTTTTTGGGAGTTCTCTCGGGGGTCCGACCCCGGGAGTGTGTTGTCCTGTTCGTGGCCACCCCGAGTACCTTTGGCCCGGGGGTGGAGTTCCTGATCCGGTACACTGGCGGATCAGTCCCAGGTACCTTTAGCCCTTGGGCTGCAACAGAAGGCCTTGGGCCCAGCACCTTTGGCTGGGGCCCACAGAGGATCGAGGAATCCCAGGGTGCTGCCTTGCAAGGAGACCTGTATCTTAGATGAGGAGGCCGGGGGAGGACCATTCCTAGGGACTGGTGAGGAACTCACAGTGAAGGAAGGGGCCTGGTAACTCTCTGGAGGAATGTCATCTCCCTGAAAGAGGCTTAACATTGCAACCAAGTTCACCAGGTATGTGGCAGAGACCCAAGTTCACCAGGTCTGTGGCAGAGACCCAAGTTCACCAGGTCTGTGGCAGAGACCCAAGTTCACCAGGTCTGTGGCAGAGACCCAAGTTCACCAGGTCTGTGGCAGAGACTGTGTGTATCTAGTTCGAGCATCATTCCGGCTGCTAGGATCCACTCAATGGGAGACTATCCGGATGGGCTAAGGCTACTTGAGAAGCTAAGTAGTGAAACATATTTTGTTTGTGCCTGGACCTCCTCCACACCCTTTTCTGTCCTGTTCTCCATCCAACCTTTTCTATCTAGAGACTGTGTTTGAGTAAATAAACTCTACGTTGGAGTTGCAACCGGTGTGGACCTTGGAGTTATTGGGGGAAATAGAGACTTGTCTTTATTGAGCGTGAATGTGAGAACCATTCTCTGGAGAACCTCGCTGTGGAGACCCGTTTATAACACCGCTCAACCTCTTCATACAAGAGGATACGGGCACATAGCATGGTGTGCTTTTTTCCTGCTAAGGAGCCAAGGGCAGGTAAAGGGTCTGTGTGCTACATTTGTATTCTGTTTTTGCAGCCATGTTGCCCTAGACGTCAGTATTTAATTTAAATAAATTGGAGTGCCTCGGGCAGCCCACTGCCTAAAATTGCCTTTTATGATTGTACGATGTTCTGAGAAGTATGTAAATGATCAGGCTAGATATTCTGAACTCCACACGTTCTAGGCTTCTTGCTGTCTCTCTAAAAAGGCACAACGTCAAATGGCAAGAGGCTGTAGCCTGACCCAGAGATACTTGTTAAGGGTTTGTGCAATCTGTCAGCAATGAATTACATCATACTTGGATTAAGGTAAAATTGCAAAATAGAAATGTTACCCGGATTTTTGGGCTCAGTGCTTGAATTTGTTCATTTCCTGTAGTTGTTCTTTAAGTAGGCTTACAAAATATAATTGTCTGTTTCAGCTCTGGTCTTCTTCTGGCCGAAAATCCACTTTGTCTTTTCAACACTCAGCTACTCAGCGGGTTTGTGAAATTTGGACAATTACTTAGGACCCTTTCCATTCATTCTTACCCCACTCTTATGAGTTCTCAGCAGGTTCTTCAATTGTAAGTAATAATATCAAAAAATACTGTTGTTTTATAGTAAGATTACTTATTAGGATCAATGTTGGGAAGGAAGACGTGTGACAGAAAAAGCAGTGGCATTGGAAGGAGTGGTTACCATTGCACGTGAGACTCTGGAAATTAAAGGGGAGTCCATTCAAACGTGATATTTTAGTTAGAATTGAAGTGTAGTGGACCAAGTTGGCCGATGGCTCAGGGGGGTATTTTAGTGTTCCTGCCCACCTTTGTGTGCTCCAGCAAATTCTGTTGTATTCTGTATAATATAAAATAAATAATAAATGTATGGGTGAGAGTGGAAGTCCCTCCTAAATTGCAACAGCAGGTGTTCAGGAAGAGGAACTCAAACACTAAAATCTACCTGATAGAGTCCTTGAGTTATTAAATATTGTCAGGTCATTTAATGGTCCTGCATCTATTAAAACCTTGAATTTTAGTTTTAAGTATACTGTCCCTTTAACAAAATCTCAAGGCTGATTTATTAAAACGTGATCTGCAAAAACTTCCACCGGTATGTGTAAAACATAATATAATTCAGCTGCTAAGTATACCTGCCCTCAGATGCATGCATACTAATTATAGGGCACACACCTAAAGTGATTTATTCTAAATAACATACATGCAAATAAGCATATACAAGCATGCAAATGAACTCCAGCGAGTTGAAGGAAAAAAAACTGTCGGCTCCGGTCTGAGCCTTTGTACCAACTATGCGAAGCTAGTATAGCAATCTCTCCTGCTGAGCTGTTGTGTTCTGTCAGAGGGACAGCCTCCCTGCCAGAACACTCTGAACGGCGCTCTCTGCCATTGGCTGAGAGTGCTGATTGGGAGACGGTCGGCTGCTGATTTTCCAGCATGCTCATCCGACAGAAGCCCGCCAAATGGTCGGCTTCTGTCAGACAGGGTGGCATATATAGAGCCGAATGTCGGATATTTGTTTTGAACTGGCTGATGTCTCCCGACATTGGCGCATGTGTACAGGGCTTTAGCCTCCAGTTAGGAAAGTTGTAGTATTAATGTAGATAAAGACCAGCATTTAGAATGCTGTTTTTACTATGTGCAACACTATGGGCAGGGCCGGTGCTACCACTAGGCAAGCTAGTTCCTACTCTCTTCTCTCTACGGCAAGCAACTAAGTCTCAGCATCATCAGGCAGCTGCTGCTCCGTTCGTACATAGGGTCAGAGGCGCAGCGGCGGTGGAAGACTGTGTCTGTGCCCCGACTCCCGAATGAATGGAAGAAAGCAAACATTCATTGATGGGCACTGGTAGGCTGCATTGATGGGTGCTAGTAGGCTGTAATGATAGGCGCTGGTGAGGCTGCATTTGATGGGCACTGGTTAGGCTGCATTAATAGGCGCTGTTGAGGCTGTTTTTGATGGGCACTGGTTAGGCTGCATTAATGGGTGCTGGTGAGGCTGCATTTGATGGGCGCTTCATAGAAAAGGTGGGGTATACATGGGCAGGGGAAAGGGGGTGGAGTTAGGGGTGGAGCCAAGGGGGGCAGCAAAATGGGGTTTCGCCTAAGGTGTCAAAAATCCTTGCACCAGCCCTGACTATGGGGTTGATTTATAGGATTTTCACTTTGCAAGGGAATTTTGCCCAGAGCTTAGATAATGTGGTGAAATTTAACTTTGCAAAGAATACCCAATCACGTGCAAGAAAGATGAAAACAGCAATTTTGTTTGCACGTGATTGAATGACGGAAGCCAGCATAGCTTCACCTCATTCACTAAGCTCTGGGGAGAACTTTGATAAGTTATATTTCGCTCTACAGTAAGGCAAGCCATACACGGAATGGTTGCAGAAAATAAATTTGCTCAATTCCCCCATCAAAACTGGCGGTGTTGATGCGGGAATCCCTCCTGCTGGGCCATTGTCTTCTCCAGGCGGGGGAAGCCATCCCCGCCGGGAGAAGACAGTGAATATTTCTAGCAGCTAGAGCAGCCGTTTGTGATAATCGCAGGCAAAACCTGGCATGCTGGTTGTACCCAAGATGATCTATCAACTTGGTACATTCAGCCTACCCATACACGGTTTGAATCTCTGCTGGATCCTGTTGAACCGGCCGAGATTCGAACTGTGTATAGCCTGCCTAAATTTCAAAGCTAAGAATAAGGCTGTGTTATAAAAATCCATTAGCTTTGAAAAATATGCTTGTATACTAAGGATGGTGCAGAGAAGAGCCACTGATGGCAACCGATCAGAATTAAGCTTTTACTCATCTAAAGCCATTAAACTTAATGTGATTGCTTTCTATTTGACACAGCACTTTTCACATCATAGCTGCTGTTTGCACTGCCTTATCCATTCCATTCCATCTAATCCATTAGTTTGTATTTAATTGGTAAATTTACATTTCTATATTTCTTTTCATACTTGTTTACTTTTATTTTTTATGATCTATCCAGCTCACATTAGATTCACTCTGATTTATAGACTGATGTGTGTAGTGAGGAACTGCAGAATTCTCCGCACACAAACATCTGCGAGAAATGTTTATAGAGTCAACATGTTAGCAGTGGGCAAGAAGTTCGTTTACTGACACCTGTGCTGGCTGACAAGTACCAGTGAAATCTACAGAAGGAAGCTGGAAAGGGCATTTAAGGATACAAAGATTGCTCTTTGCACAGTATTATTAAATAAAAGGCATCTCTTTAAATATGCAGAAGTGTTAATCTTACTGTAGATATGGCCAAAAAACAATGATTTTTTTAACAATGCAACTTTAAAACACATTTTTGTGTTAACAACAAGCCAAATAATTGTTTGTATTTTTTATTTTATTTTTTTTATTATATATTTTATTTATTATAGCGTGCAAAGTACACCTGTATACCTCCCAACTTTCTGAAATGGGAATGAGGGACACCTATTAGCAAATATATGTATGCATAGGACACACCCCCTGCCACGCCACCCCTAAAAGAGAATAGTACAAAAAAAAAAAAGACAATTGGTTAAACCCACAAGTGCTTTTTTTTTACCACTACTATTCATTTACATATTGGCTTTTGGAATTTACAAATGCAGCAATTTAGATTTTGGATAAAAGGTTTAGCACTGAAAAACACTTTTTGATAGATAAGTGGTGCATTTTATATACATCTGTATAGATCAGATCAAAATGAGGGACAAATGAGGAGGAAAGATGGACAGAGGGACTTTGTTTACGAATGAGGGACAGCCCCTCGAAATCAGGGACAGTTGGGAGGTATGCACCTGGCAACCAAATTTAGCTTTCTGTAATTTAGGGCCTTAAAGTACTTCAAACAGGTTGTGCATTCAAGTTGTAAAAAGATCTACTTTAAGTCAAATGCACCTGTCAATGAATTCAGAATTATCTCCGAAACGTCTTAAACTAATGCCATCTGCAAAAGCCCAAAACCCATCCAATCCTACTCCTTAGCCCAGGTTCACACCAGTGCAGCTTTGACGTTGTGTTACTTCAGCCAACTATTAGTACAATTTCATGTGTGGCTTGCTGACATCTGTGCGGCTTCATTTAACAGATTTCAATGCAAGTCACACTGAAATCGCACAGAAATAGAGCAGGAACCTTTTTGAGAGTCTCAGCAATTTGAAAGGTTCCATTGCCGCAAATAGGGTGCGATTTATCATGCGGCTTTGAACTGTCAAGTTGCGTGTCAAGTCGAACTGATGTGAACCAGGGCTTACTGTTGTGAGGCCAATAGTCAGTGATTGCGTTTAGCTGCTATGGGTTGCTGCATTAATTAAGTTAATTAATTTAAAAAATACCAGTATGTCCCTTCAACTAATCTCTGAAAAATTCTTAGCCCGTTGGGCCAAAAGCAGTTACTTTACATTTTGGACTTTAACCTGTAGCAATCATCGTCTCCCAAAAAAATAATTCCAAACTTTAGCTAAGTCTGTAGCCCTCCACCCCTGGCACATCATTGGAGAGTAAATAACTGAGCTTTAATTGGCTGGCTACATATTGATTCTTCTCTGCTGCACTGTGTGTGTCTGACTTGCTTGTAAGAAACTTATGTCTTGGTAAATTATGTATAACAATTCCAGAAACATTCTACAACCAATATTGTAGAATATCTGTACCTTGAATCTTGGGCTGAATGGCAAAGCTCCATCTGTTCCTGGTATTGTTTATGTTTGTCCCCATGCTCCCTCCAGTTTATTTTTTGGGCTGCCTCACTGGTCAATAGGAATGTGAGTTGGCAGGTGCAGCTTGCTGGCCACTAGATGGCTATGTTGTCATTGTGGCATGGTAAGGGGAAAGTTGTAATCAAGTTTTAGCTCCCCTTTTAGAGAAATCTCTCCCCTAGTGATGTCATGGGTGTAGTTAGTGCCCATATATATGCCAGTGTGGGTGAAGCCCCTGGGAGTCTGGGGTATGAGAGTCTGGGGTATGGGAACAGAACACCCCAGATCTGCTAAGAAGTAGTTGTACACAGAGCTAATCTAAAGGGCCCATTGCTGGGCTAAAATCCTAGGCGGGAAGGTACATATCATGTGAGAAGCTGTAGTTGCCCCATCTCCCCTGACCTTTATCTGTGGGTTCTTGAGCTGGGTGCACAGTGCCTCGGAAGTTTGGACAAAGTCCTCATATGTGAGTAGTGGGGGAAGCCTGGGAATGAGTATGTCAACTGGAAGCGTGCCCGGCTGGGCAAAGCAATGGAAGGGACACTGGAAAGAGATTGGTATATTAATGAAAGCACCTTGTTCCTCCTCTCCTCCCTCCCTCAGCTGCAGGTCCTATGACTTGGTGATGTAAGCTTAATGCTGTGGACTTAGTATACATAGGGAGGTGGCTCCAACTCTGTGGTGCTACAAAGGAGAGCATTTAAGCGAATTAAGCTCCTGCTGCTGCCTCTAAGTCCTATGAGGAGGTATAGAGCGCTGCTGCTCAGGCACAGCACTGGTTTGAGATTGGGCTTGTGTAAGTATTTAGGGGGAGTTGGGGGGTAGTTGGACATGAAAGGTGTTTTACCCTAATACAGAGAATGCATTAAGGTAAAACATTTTAGCGTCTGGCCAGGGATGTTGTGGTTGTGAAAAGTGTGACACAAGATGGGGAAGAGCTTCTCTCAACAACAGGTGGGTTCCTACCTTATCCAGGAAGAATCAGGGCGAGGGTTGGTACAGTTTGATGCCAATACCTGTCCAATCTCAAGCACCTCTTATACATGTATGAGGCAGACGTAAAGAAATCTGAATTTTGGTCCCCAAACCAAAAGACCAAAGGGAGGGGGCAATTGGACTATTACTGTACAGATAAGTAAGTAAAGTCAAGTGTAGAAACACATAGATAAAGAAATATAGATAGAAGTTTTATTAATACCACATCAATAAAACACACATAATCATGTACAATTTAAAAGCATAGTGACAAACCATAAATATCACCAGTAGAATGATCCCCAAGAGGGGAAAATCACAGTGGGATTGGGGGTCACGGAAAGCATCTCAACTAGTTTTGCGTTCTAATGACGCTTCGTCAGGAGAATATCTGTAATGTGGATTAACAATTAATCAGTAACTATACAATTAGCCAAAACAATAGTACAGTCACGAGTAACAATAGTACAAAATATATATTTATTGTTACTATTGTTAATATTTCTTTATATATGTGTTTCTACACTTGACTTTACTTACTTATCTGTACTGTAATAGTCCAATTGCCCCCTCCCTTTGGTCTTTTGGTTTGGGGACCAAAATTCAGATTTCTACTGTATACGTCTAAAACTTCTTGGATGATGGTACTATTAACTACAACACATTGTATATATCTCTTAGAGGCTATACTTAAATTTTACATGTATGAGGCAGGATGGGGCAGGTAAGCTTATACATGTTGCTACACGTATACGTGTTACTTTTGCACGTAGCTTATGTACTACAGTTTTTGCCTAAAAGGACTTAGCTCTTTTCATTATCCGTTTGCCCCATACTGCTGCAAGTTGTTGGGTTCAGCTATGGTAGGACAATGCATGACGGATCTTGTGGTGCGGAGAGACAGACTCTATTGCTATGGGTCAGAAATGGACTACAAGCCCCACAACGCCACTTGCTTTGAAGGAGCGTGGCGCCATGCACTGCCTGCTGGGAGGACCTTTTAAAAAGGGAGGCAGGGCTTGAGTTCGCTCTCTTGGGAATGCCATCTTGCAAGCGGCAAGAGGCCAGCAGCGAGGGTGCTTAGGCCGGAAAAGCCTGGGCCTAAAGTGACGGAGGCCGGACCGTCTGTCAGAGGGATCCCAGCTACATCTCTGCTGATCAGACCAGGGAGAGGGACAGCTCCACACTCCTGAGCATCCAGAGTCACCTATCCACCAACGTGTGGCGACTGGCTAAACAGAGGACCAGGGACAACGACTCGTCCGGAGGCTGCAAACCAAGAGGGCTCTGTCGGAGGATACCAGCGGGGCAAGGCCTCATGCAGTGAGAGGGCACCTGCCCACAAACACAACTAACTGTGTTGCAGGAAGGTGACTTCCACAACTTTACTTAATTGCTTAGGCTTGCTGGTAACCGCAGTACCACAAGCAGAGTCACGCCATATTCAAGATTGAGTCAGTGCTTTGGAAAGGATCAGCATCCCATTTGTCCCTTTCACCACACATGTTAACTGTGTAATCTTCCTTCATCTTTTCCCTGGGTTACAAATTATTAATGTGCACCAACTAAAGCTAGCGAAGACTACTGTTAACTGGAAGGAACATTTACAGGATTCAGCTTGCTTGTCTGAGCTAATGCAGTAGGACATGTGTATGGGAATTGCCCGCTAGAGGGAACCAAAGAGCATATAGACTCACATGTATAATAGAACTTGTTTATACAGTCAGTATTATTTCTGAGAGCTGGGTGAGGCTTGGTGGAGAGGTACTCCAGTGCTGACGTATTGCATTGGGGAGATCCCTCCACTGTGCACTTACTCAGGTCTGACTTCACCTTGCATTGTTAAACTTGTTATCTACTCTCATATCATTGACTCTTACAGGGCCCTGTTTGAAGTCAACTGTTGTTGTTTAACTCTGCTTATATCTCTTTACCAAGTAAACACTAATTTCTTGGTTAAACTGCGTCTGGTGTGGAGTCTTATCTGTTACCATTGGAGAGGTGGCCAGTACAAGGTAACAGTATTTAGCTGTATTCGTATTACTGCATGGTATCATTGTGGTTCCCAACTGACAGTGGGTTCCCCAATCATTGTGTCGTCCAGTTGTGCCAAGGGGAATTGAGCCAAACTTACAGGGATTGATAGGCAGAGTGCAGGCCCAAAGAAACAAACCAGAAGCTCCTACGGGGGTAGTGCTACATACACAACCAGGAAGTGACAGAACTTTATTGATTAGAACAGTACAGTGAAATATAATATAACACTGCCACAAACTGGCCTAATCATTGCTTTTACATATATATATATTTTTTTAAATATTTAAAGCGTTTTGTATTTGCATAATGTTTTACCAGGGTTGCAGATTGGTCTGCCAAGGCCTTGTGCCAGTGCCCACATCGAGGCATGGTCATACAGCAGTTAGAATGGGCTCTGCTAGAAGCGTGCTTTGGTCTCCTTGAGCTGCTGGTTGAAAAGTCTTCTAAGAATGAAGCCTGGATTGGGAGAAGATGTCAGGCCCTGTCTGCTTTAATACGTCTCACCTCCATTCCTCCATGTAAGAAGCTGTTAGACTTGCAGGAAAAGGTAAATGACTAAGGTGATCAAATGTAAAAACAATATCACTTATAACGCATCTCCCACAGATTAGTATGTTTTTTTATGTATAAATATACTATAATTGATATTGATTTTTTGCTTACATTTTTCTTTTAAAAACAAACTTTCTTTCTCGTACATCACGGGACACAGAGCGACATAGTCATTACTAATGGGTTATATAGATACCGTCAGGTGCTGGCACTGGCAACTTCCAAAACTGGAAGTACCCTCCCCTATATAAGCCCCTCCCATCCGGGAGCACCTCAGTTTTTTGCCAGTGTCTAAGGTGTTGGCCAAGAAGAAACATGTGTTTTTCACTGAGCTTGCGTACAGGTTCTTTTGGGCCTCAGTAAGCTATTCCGGATCCGACCAAAAAAGCTTCATAGCTAAACGGTCGGTACCCGGGCCTTGCAGAGAAGAGCAAGGTTTTGCCTGTAATGCTTCTCTTAGGAGAGCTGGACCCTGGGATCCAGAGCTCTGGTCATACCCACGACCAAGATGTTTTTCTGTGCAGGGTGCTATACAGGTCCAGGGGAGTGGAATCCTTGGGAACCCGGTCCCTGAAGGTTTGATTACAATGCCTGCCGTGATAGGTGAAGTTTGGGCTTTTGTGGACCAAACAAAGTCCTGCGGCGGGGAACAGGTAAGTGGGGGCCCCCAGGAACTTGGTTCTATTGGGGGACCCCCAAGCCTAATTTGTCTTTCTGTCTGTTACCTAATGGTATTCCCGCAAAATTCTGTGCATGCCTGTAACTACTAAAAAAATGTAATAATTTTTAATGGTGGTCAAGAAAAAAAAAAAAAATTTTTTTTTATATATATATGTAATATATTAGACTGCGGTACCTGTGTTTGTCCACTAGAGGCCGCTGTGGAATGTTTTCTTGTCATGTGGACTAGCTTCTTCTCAGCAGAGCAAAGTCCAGGCAGATGGTGAGTTCTCTTATAGGAAACTGCTTCCTCTGCCATGTTGCAGTGCTCGTCCATCCCCCGGCCTGCGGCAAAGAGGGGCCCTGGCTCCTGTCCCTTGTTACCATATTTGAAATTAGCGCCGAAGGCGCACGTGCCCGCGCGCGTGCGCGTGCACGCGCCTCTATATATAGAGGTGAGCCGGGAAAGGGGGCGGAGCCTGGGGGATGACGCTCTGTGTGCGCCGCAGCGCTTCTGCGCATGTGCGGGCGTCCCAGCAGTTTAAAAAAACCACAATATTGTAGTGAGCTGACTATGAAGTACAGAGACAGAGCTGGCAACATTTAAAGGCATACAGCAAGCGGTTGATACAGGCATCCCCTAGAAAGGCACATTAGTAGACACCAACTGTGATATAGCAGCAATTGTGCTAGACTATTCTCAGTAAAAGTGGTGTATTACGGCTGGAATACCTCAGCTTTAGGCTTAGGAATATGCCGTCCAGAAGCTCCGGAACTGAATCTTCCAGGAAGCGAAGGGGGTCTCATCGGGCTCGGAGGATCTTGGGCATACTCCTGCTGCACCAGTCTCCCCTGAAGTTCAGAGGTAAGTGACCGTAGAGACCCCGCAGGGGTACTTGGTACTGTGGCTGTCCTCAGTTCACCTGCTCCTGTGTATGTAACAGAGGAGGTTTTTTCCTCAGCTCTGGGAGGATTAGAGAGAGATTGTCAACATTTATCGCTGCCTCCCTGTCAGGGAAAGCACGCCCGATCTCCGTCTCCTCCTTCAGAGTGCCTGTTAGCAGAGCAACAGTCCCATACAGGGATCGACCTGCCTGAAGGGGATCAGGATGAGGTTGATTCTGTTATAGAGGAATCAACAGTGGGGGAACCTTTTCTCAGCATCTCAAGCTGAAAGATTATGGGTTCAGTCTCTGACTAACATGGTCCGATCAGCATTTAAAAATGCACCTTGCGGAACCATCAACCACTACTGTATCCTCGTTGGGGTCGCTAGAAGCCCCCAGACTGTTTGTTCTTTTCCACTTCACCCTTTACTGAAAGGGCTCATTTACCAGGATTGGGAACGTCCTGAGAAAATATTTATTCCCCCAAGAGATTTCCGGTGATCTATCCCATGGAGGATAAGTTCATCAAAAAAAAATAAAAAATAAAAAATGGAAGGTCCCTACAGTGGACGCAGCCATCTCTTGTATGTATAAATCACTGACATGTCCAGTGGATAATGTCCAAATGTTCAAGAACCCAATAGATAAAAGATTGGAGTCCTTATGAAAATCTGCTTGGTGATACAACCAGCAGTAGCAGCTATTGGGGTCTGCTAAGCAGTGAAGGATCAGTTGAAACAGGTCTTGAGGGACTTGACAGATCAGCAGGCTTTGCCCTAGCTGATCTACCTAGAGCCTTAGGCTTTGCGGTTGACGCCATAGAGGATTCAGTCCATCAGGCCTCCCGCCTTACGCTGTCTATAGTACATATGCGTAGGCTCCTATGGCTCAAAAACTGGTCTGCTGAAGCTCCCTGTAAAGAATGGCTGGTTAGCGTCCCATTTCATGGTGAACGCTTATTCAGGGAAAACCTGGACAAATATATCCAGAAAATTTCCAGCGGTAAAAATACGCTCTTGCCGGTTAAAAGCAGAGTTAGAGGTCCCTCTTTAAGAGGCCTGCTTCTCCAGTCCCTGGGGCATCGGCTGTGTAACAGTTCCGACGGCCTCCTCGGTCAAATCCCGGGGGTAAAAAACAGGGACAGTAGCAGGGTAATGAGAAACCCTGGGTCAGGGGAGGTACAAAACCTCCCCCAAAGTTAAATTCATTGAAGCCCCCACTCAGTCGGGTGGGGGGAGGACTCCAGCTGTTCGCAAGAGACCTGGCGGGACACGATCAAGACAGATAGGTGCTCTCCGCAGTAGGTTTGGGATACAGTTTGGAGTTAAAAGACTCTCCTCCTTCCCATTTTTGAGGTCAAACGTGCCAAGGGATCCCCGGAAGAGAGAGTCCCTCCTGTTGGCACTAGAACAACTATTGCTCCAAGGAGTAATTATGGAGGTTCCCCTGGAAGAATGAGGGTTCGGGTTTTACTCAAAACTCTTTACAGTCCCGAAGCAAACGCGGACGGGAGGCCCATATTAATTCTAAAAGGGCTATACAAATTCCTGTATATCAGGACTTTCCGATGGAGTCGATCCGATCGGTGGCCACTGCCCTACAAGGGGAGGATTGGTTAGCCACGATCGACATCAAAGATGCTTATTTGCACATTCCCATCTTTCCAGTCCACCAAAAATTTCTACGCTTTGCAGTAGAAGGGCGCCATTTTCAGTTCAGAGCCTTACCCTTCGGTTTGGCCACAGCACCACAAGTGTTTACAAAAATTCTGGCCCTTTATTGGCCAATCTAAGAACACAAGGTGTAATGATAATGGCATATCTGGATGACTTGTTGCTGATAGACCACTCAGTGAAAAAACTAGACGTGGTCGTTCACAAGACGATCAAGTATCTGGAATCTCACGGTTGGATTATCAACCGAGACAAGTCAGCCCTAAAAACCAGTCAAAAGTCTGGAATACTTGGGGCTAAGGTTGGATTCAGGCCAGAGAAAAATATTCTTGCCTCGAGGAAAGGTGTTGTCTTTGAAAGATTTTATCCACTTAGTGGGTACAAAAAAGATAGCCGTCCATACGCCTGTATATGAGGCTGCTGGGAAAAATGGTGGCATCATTCGAAGCAGTACCCTACGGTCGATTCCATTCAAGGAATTTGCAAGGGGCCATACTGTCAGCCTGGAACAAAAAAGTTCAGGCCCTAGACTTACAATGTCCTTGTCCCCTTCCGTTCGCAAGAGCCTCCGTTGGTGGTTGGTTCCCCAGAATCTGGAAAAAAGGAAATCCTTCAGTCCGATTTCTTGGAAGGTGGTCACTACAGATGCCAGCCTTATAGGCTGGGGAGCAGTACTGGAGCAATAGTCTCTCCAGGGCAGATGGTCGGATGCAGAAAAGGCCCTGCCCATCAATCTCTTAGAGATACGAGCAGCCCGGTATGCCCTAGTAGCATGGACATCCAAACTCCAAGGGTCCCCTGTCAGAATTCAATCAGACAATGCCACAGCAGTGGCATATATCAATCATCAGGGGGGCACCAGGAGTCGTGCAGCCCAGAGGGAAGTGAATTACATCCTGAAATGGGCAGAAAAATATGTCCCAGCCATATCTGCGGTATTCATTCCAGGAGTGGAGAATTGGAAGGCGGACTTTCTAAGTCGCCAGCAATTAGGCCCAGAGGAAGGGTCCCTTCACCCCGAGGTTTTCTGGACAATATGTCAGCGGTGGGGAACATCGGATGTAGATCTTCTAGCATCCAGATTCAACGCAAAGGGGGACAGGTTTGTCTCTCGGACAAGGGATCCCCTAGCTTGCGGCTCGGATGCCCTAGTGTTCCCTTGGGATCAGTTCAAGCTGATATATGCATTCACACCGCCACAATGGTTACCTCGATTACTCCGCAGAATCAGGGTAGAAAAGAAACCAGTGATTCCGGTGGCTCCAGCGTGGCCCCGAAGAGCGTGGTACGCGGAGATTGTAAAATTTCAGTGGGGAGTCCTTGGACTCTCCCACGTCGTCCGGCTTTCGCAAGGACCGATATACCACCCTTCCTTACCAGCCCTAGGTTTGACGGCCTGGCTATTGAAGCCCACATTCTAAAAAAGAGAGGGCTCTCTAATGCTGTGGTATCTACCATGATCAATGCCAGGAAGCCGGTATCCAGGCAGATCTACTATAGAATCTGGAAGGCGTACATCGCGTGGTGTGAGGCCAAGAAATGGCATCCACATAAGTACGTAATAGGTAGGATTCTGGACTTCCTACAGTGGGCTGTAGATAGGAAGCTTGCCTTGAGTACTATCAAGGGTCAGATTTCGGCCTTGTCAATATTTTTTCAAAGGCCCTTGGCTTCGCATTCACTAGTCAAAGCCTTTATACAAGGAGTGATGCGTATTAGTCCTCCGGTTAATATTCCCATATGTCCATGGGATCTAAACTTGGTTCTGTCGGTTCTACAGAAACAACCATTTGAACCATTACAGCATATTTCCTTGGTGCTTCTCACCAGGAAATTGATTTTTCTAGTAGCCATTTGTTCGGCTAAAAGAGTATCGGAATTAGCAGCTATGTCCTGTAAGGAGCCATATCTGGTTATCCATAAGGACAGAGTAGTGTTACGTCCTCATCCAGCCTTTCTTCCTAAGGTGGTATCGAGGTTTCATTTGAACCAAGATGTGGTTCTTCCTTCTTTTTTCCCCAAACCTACTTTGGTAGAGGAAAAGTTATTGCATTCTTTGGATGTAGTAAGAGCAGTTAAAGCTTATCTAAAAGCCACTGCTCAGATTCGCAGAACGGATACTTTGTTTATTCTGCCGGAAGGCCCCAGAAAGGGTCAGGCAGCGTCAAAATCTACTTTAGCCAAGTGGATTCGACAGGTCATTATGCAAGCTTATGGCTTGAGAAGGAGACCGCCTCCGTTCAAAGTTAGAGCGCACTCCACGAGAGCAGTTGGAACTTCATGGGCAGTGCATCACCAGGCCTCCCTGGCTCAGATCTGTAAGGCCGCAACATGGTCTTCGGTACACACGTTTACTAGGTCCTACCAGGTGGACGTTAGAAGTCAGGAGGATGTCGCCTTTGGGCGCAGTGTGTTGCAGGCCGCAAAAGATCCTCATGTCTGATAGCGCTCAGCTTATATATGGTGTATCCCCCCCCTCATTTGGCATTGCTTTAGGACATCCCATTAGTAATGACTATGTCGCTCTGTGTCCCGTGATGTACGAGAAAGAAAATAGGATTTTTATAACAGCTTACCTGTAAAATCCTTTTCTTGGAGTACATCACGGGACACAGAGCTCCCGCCCCTCTTTAGGGACACTTATTGCTTTGCTACAAAACTGAGGTGCTCCCGGATGGGAGGGGCTTATATAGGGGAGGGTACTTCCGGTTTTGGAAGTTGCCAGTGCCAGCACCTGACGGTATCTATATAACCCATTAGTAATGACTATGTCGCTCTGTGTCCCGTGATGTACTCCAAGAAAAGGATTTTACAGGTAAGCTGTTATAAAAATCCTATTTTTCTTAATTTTCTACACTGAGTGATTGTAAAGGTACACACTTATCAGTCATGAGAACTTTTGCGCTGTAACTGACTCAGGGGCACCGAGGAACAACGTGTTAAACAGCCCTGATTTTCACCACAACATTCAACCTATGCTCCCTTACTTCCCCACTATCCCAATATATGTAGTTGTTGGTGTCCTTGTTTTCTGAATAGTCAGTCTAGGAATAATGCAAGCAAATTGTTCTCTGGTTCCCGAGCACTGCCCTCCCTCTTGCCCCCTACTCACATTAGAGGAAATAGTAAAACTAGGCCACACACCAGTAGATTTCCAAACGAACGTTCATACTAACATTCGTATGAAAATTTAAAGACTTGGTGAATGTCATTTAAAAGTACTTCAAAATTTTGTTTGCTTTTAACATTTAAAAGTATGGACTTTCTGCAACAAAAAACACATTCACTGTTAGAAGTTCATTTGTTTGAAGAATTTTTTTTCCATGCCGCTCTTTTGAACTTTCCTGTCATTGTGGTCAAAAATTAACATCGTTATGACCCCATGAATGGTTAGGAAACTGAATAAACTTTCTTGAAACAAAAAATTTCTAATGAGAATCTACTAATGTATGACCAACTTAAAGCGGAATTCCACCCAAATTTGGAACTTCCTCTAAATCCACTCCTTGCCCCCTTACATGCCACATTTGGCATGTAATTTTTTTTGGGGGGGAGTGGGGGCTTCAGTAGGAGTGTGACTTCCTGTCCCACTTCCTCCTTCCGCCCTGGGGTCGCCTAGGCGATACGTCATATCGCCTTTTGGCGGCCTCTCCCTGTAGGCGATCACCTGGGACGTGACAGGTCCCAGGCGATCGCCTGTCCACTCAGAGAGCGATGCGCCGTTCGCGCATGCGCAGTGAGTGGCCGGCCGTGAAGCCGAAAGCTGTCACGGCCGGGTGCCCACACTATGAATGGAGGCGCCGGCGGAGAAGGGGGGAGAGGAACGGAGCTCCGGGCGTCGCGTCGCTGGACAGTGGAACAGGTAAGTGTATGTTTATTAAAAGCCAGCAGCTACACTTTTTGTAGCTGCTGACTTTTAATAAACATAAAAAAAGACTGGAACTCCCCTTTAAGTGACTGCAGTATCACCTACAAACAGTATGAAAGGCTTGTTGAATCTGTCTGAAAGGTATTTTTATTAAACTCAGTTCTTATTACTAGGGATGAGCTTCGAGTTCGAGTCAAACTCATGTTCAACTCGAACATTGCCTGTTCGCCCGTTCGCCGAAACAGCGAACAATTTGGGGTGTTCGCAGCAAATTCGAAAAGCCGCGGAACACCCTGTAAAAGTCTATGTGACAAATCTAAAGTGCTAATTTTAAAGGCTTATATGCAAGTTATTGTCATAAACCCCTGCCCCAGGGGACATGTATCAATGCAAAAAAAAGTGCAATGCAAAAAAAGTTTTAAAAACAGCTGTTTTTTCGGGAGCAGTGATTTTAATAATGCTTAAAGTGAAACAATAAAAGTGAAATATTCCTTTAAATTTCATACCTAGGGGGTGTGTATAGTATGCCTGTAAAGCAGCGCTTGTTTCCCGTGCTTAGAACTGTCCCTGCACAAAGTGTCATTTCTGAAGGAAAAAAAGTAATTTAAAAGCACTCGCGGCTATAATAAATTGTCGGCTCCCGGCAATACAAAGAAAAGTCATTGATAAAAATAAAAAAAATGCGTGGGGGTCCCCCCAAATTAAATTACCAGGCCCTTCAGGTCTGGTATGAATATTAAGGGGAACCCTGCGTCAAATTTTAAAAAATAAATGGCGTGGAGTTCCCCCCAAAAATCCATACCAACCCCTTTATCCGAGCACGCAACCTGGCAGGCCCCCCCATCCTGAATCGTACCAGGCCACATGCCCTCAACATGGGGAGGATGCTTTGGGGTCTGTGACCCCTCAAAGCACCATGTCCCCATGTTGATGGGAACAAGGGCCTCATCCCCACAACCCTTGCCCGGTGGTTGTGGGGGTCTACGGGCAGGGGGCTTATCGGAATCTGGAAGACCCCTTTAACAAAGGGGACCCCCAGATCCCGGCCCCCCCTACAAAGAAAGTGTAAAAAAAACACACAGGCACCGTTGGGAAAAGTCCTTTATTAAAAATAAAAAAAAGATTCCAGCGGTGGTAATTCACTCTCGGTATCCTGCGATGGGTGATCTCCTCTCCGGGGTCCAGCGATGGATGATCTCTCCTCTCCAGGTCCAGGCTCTAACGATGATGTCCAGCGAGGAACAGCAAGCATCCTGTCTCCACCGAAGACACCCCGGGAATGACGCGGCTTCAGCCAGTGACAGCTCTCAAGTGACCCCGTCCCCCTCTGACGCAAGGGGAAACCCGGGCTTCCCCAGTGACGTACGGTGACCCTGCCCCCCTCTGATGCAACGGAAACCTAATTTACATCAGAGGGGGGTGGGGTCACCCGCACCTGGACATCATCGTTGGAGCCTGGACCTGGAGAGGAGAGATCATCCATCGCTGGACCCCGGAGAGGAGAGATCATCCATCGCTGGACCCCGAAAAAATGGCAGTTTTTAAAACTTTTTTTTGCATTGATACATGTCCCCTGGGGCAGGACCCGGGTCCCCAAACACTTTTTATGACAACAACTTGCATATAAGCCTTTAAAATTAGCACTTTAGATTTTTCATGTTCGAGTCCCATAGACTTTAACGGTGTTCGGATGTTCGAATTTATTGCCTGTTCGCAAGTTTTGGTGTTCGGCTCATCCCTACTTATTACATGGTCTGCATAAGCTTTTTATTTGTTGCTTAGAATTGCATACATGTATGACTTGATATTTAGGCGTTTTCATTTGTCATTCAAGGTCTGTCAGCTTGGGGTGATTTCCTCTCCCTGCAGCAGCTTGGCCTTGTATTTACTAGGTACTGCTCAACTTGCCCAGTATGATGACAGGCCCTCTTCAGAGCAAGCACAGCAGGCTCTTTGGGATGCCAAACTCAGCTTTCAAGCCAGTATTCGCCTAGAAAATATGCCAACCAAAGGACAGCCACCAGCAGAACTAGCATGTAAGATCATCATGACAAATATACTAGCTGTACCCGTCCTCTAAGTTGCCTAAATAAAGATTTGTTTTTAAGGAACCAAATTTTATTGGAAAAGATAATCCAAATGTGAGAGTACCAAAAGTAACTGGAGACAGGTTGTTTTAAATTCTGTCTTTTTGAGGTTCCTAAATGCTCCCCTAGACATTAACGTGGTTGTTAACCCACTTGTATAAAAACATCCCATCTGTACTGTAATGAACCAGTAAATGTCCCTGTGCCTGTGTTAGGTAAAAATATGTTTATCTGTATGTATAACAGCGTGGCTCCCAGCGCTCAGCTGCCTCTTTGGGTCTCCTCTCTTTCCGCCTTACAGCTCCAGTGGGCGGGGCCGAGCGCTCCCTCTGATGTCAGCCAGGGAGGAGAGAGTGAAAGCTGAGTCAGCTTAGCGCGCTGCGCTGTTATACATACAGATAAGCATATTTTTTTACCTAACACAGGCACAAAGACATTTACTGGTATATTAGAGCGCAGATGGGATGTTTTTTAATTGAAATATAAGAGCAGCAGGAGCGGGGGGGGGGGGGGAGCAGGCACTGACAGGCAGGGAGGGGAGGGGGAAGGAGGACAGAGGAGACACAGGAGAGCAGGCTGCGGGTGACAGAGGCACGCAAACAGATCACAATGTCAGGGGCTCAGCAGTCATGATTATCGTGGTCTGTTTGCAGAGGGGAGGGTATAGCTAGGCAGGATCAGCCAGGTATTACAGGTGTTACAAGGTGCCAAATAACACAGCACAAGCACTGTGCTGCGTAACATGCTTTAAAGGAACAGAATCTGTGTTGTTGTTTTTTTGGGGGTTAACAAACGCTTTAAATATTTACAGTATATATTGTGATGGGGGAGCCCCTGTCTGGGAAAATTAGTGTAAAATGGACACATGACTCTCAAAGAGACAGTTTGAGAAGTTCCCACTAGAATATTTGTGAGCAGAGAAAACTATGCTTTAAGTTTTCTCTGGATTTTCTAAGTCTGGATTGGGGCTGGAAACTTGAAGACTTCAAAGAGCATTGGGAGGGATGAAGTCTTCAGTTTTGTGTCTGGGTGTTCCAGAAGTTCTGCAGGTTGTGTGTGTGTCCAGGTGCACACTCTCCTTATAAGGCAGATCTGAGCATAGCTCAAAGGAGGTAGAATAGGAGTTGGTGTTGGAGCAGTTACTGCAGCCAGGAGGGAGGCGTGCTATTGTTTAAGAACCCAGGCAATATCCTTGAGACGGCGCTCCATGTGGGAAAGGTTTCAGGTCAGTGGACTGAGAGAGTTGGGCCAGCTGAGAGAGTCGGGGAGACTATAGCTGAGACAACTGGAAGAGAGAGTTCTGGGGACCAGAGGGGACCGTGAGTCTTAGAGGAGTGTGAAAGCCTAGAGTGTCAGGAGGACCCCTTCCTAGAGGCAAGGTGTGGGCCTGTGCAGCAAGGTACTGCGCCCAAGGCTGAGTGAGCCTTAAGAGCCAGATGGCTTGCCATTTTTCGTTTATTGTATTTCTGCTGGAGAAGAACCCCTGGGGGGGGGGCAATCCATGTGTGTATGAACTTTCATCTTTGTTACTTTCAATAAAAGTGGGCTACCACGTCCTTAAACTGAAGTTCCTGTTGGCTGTGAACTCACTGAAAACGCATCTACCACTGAGCTAGACATCCCCCATATTACAATATTAAAAAAAAAGGATTTGAGGCATATAAACTGGGAAGTTGATTTACTAAAGAGGGAAAGATAGATACATTGTATAGAGAATAGGTGAAATATATGTAGGTTATCCCAAATGAACGAGTGAGTCAAGGGGAGCAAGAGAATGAGTGAAACAGAGGTGTCCCCCTTTAGAAGTCTAACAAAAGCCAATTATTAATAATATGATACAATGGAACAGTTTTTATGAGGATGTAATTTACAATTTTTTTGACCTATGGTAGATGGGATACTCTGTTCTTCTCATTGATGTATGTAGTATGTACTATGTATTGTGATGCACAATTTTCTAAGGATGTAATGAGCCATGTCATTTTGGTGGTGGTGGTGGAGATGACTTCCTAGGGTGAACAAAGCAGCTTGTACAAACTGTAACATTTGAAACAGCCCTTTTATGTCATTGCATTCCATTAGGTTGATTTCTCATCTCTGCAACCTACTCAGGGTTTTCACTGTACAGAAAATTATCTTTCACCAGGGAGGGTTATAAAAGCTTATGTACACGCTTTAAAGCTGTAAAGCCATACTCTCTTCTTTATCTGCATCTCCCCATTTGCTATCAGAGTTATTAGAGTAGTCTTTTCTTTTTAGTTAATTTGAGGGTTTTTTATGGTGGAGTGTGTGAAAAAGTCTACAAAATTGGCCTTTACTAAAATGCCTTTGTATTGTTTCAGACTTTTATTTTTATTTTATTTTTTGAAAGGTGGTTTGCAATCAGTGGTGATGCAGCTGGTTAGAATGTCTTCCTCAGGGGAGGGCTGGGCCAGGGGGCAGGGTGGCAATTGCCTCCCAGGCCGCCCTAACTTATGTTCAAAATGGCCAGCAGCCGCTGCCCGCTACCATTTTCTTTTTTATTCTGGTCTAGGAAGTCGGGCCGGGGGCATGGCCATGGCGGCCGACCACTAGCTGTTGCATTCCGGGAGTTGTAGTCCACACTCAAGCTTCTGGTGGGTGGAAAACACAGCAGTGCAGAGAAAACTACAACTCCCTGGGACCGGATTCTTGGAAGCAGGCAGAGGCAGGGCGTGCCAGGGAGTCGGGACGCAGGGCTGCAGGGCTGGGCTCTGGCTGCAACTTGACCCCAGGATCAGGAGCGTTACCCCCCCCAGGAGACTGTGGTGTGCAAGGACCTGCTGAGCTGGGATCGCTGAGGTGAGAGACCCTGACACCCCTAGCTGACCCCCCATACACCCCATGTAACCTGCCCCAGTGATCAGGCTGCATTGATGGGCACTGGAGTTGGCTGCACTGATGGGCACTGATGAGGCTGCATTGAAAAACCAGGTGGGCCATGGATGGTGAGCTGATTCGGCGGTTCAATGGGCCACTTGACTGGACTTGCCCCCCAGGCCTAAGGCCGCCAGCCCTCCCCTGGTCTTCCTCTTCCTAGTCTGTTGGTATTCAATATTTTGGCTGGGCTGCCTGTGAGTGTATAATATTTTGGGTGGGCTGTCCTGTGGGAGTATAATATTTTGACTTGAAAGGTAGGCTGAATTGTTTTTATTTCATGTGTGTTGCAGCTCAAAAATGGTGGCAGCAATGGAAAGCTATGGAAGAAAGGAAAAAACAAAAACAGCTGAACCAAGCTAATGCAGATAAACCAATAACTTCTACCACAGCTCCTACAAGAGGTACTCCAAAGGGAAGAGGAGCAGCTCCAATGTCCAGAGGAGCAAATACAACATCTAGACTCAGTCCTTCTAAGAGAGGAGGCACAGTCACGCAAGGAGGAGGCAACACTAAAACAGGAACACCTAAAGGGGGGAACATTAAAACAGACACAGTTGGAGGAAGCAGTAATAACTCAGGGTCCACTAGCGTCACCAGGTATGTAGTATTATAGAAAACTCATAAGAAGCCCTGATGTATACTGGCAGGGCCGCTGATAGGGCAGTACAACCAGCCCTGTTGTACGGGGCCCGGCCCTATCAGCTGCATAGAGGGGCCCGGCCAGCATTACAGCTCATTGCTGCATTAAAAAAAAAAATCGAGCTTGGTAAACTTCTCCCCCGCTTCTACTTTTTTTATGGAGTGGGGCTATACCATTTTCCTGGGCCCCATCAGGTCAACAGAGGGGCCCAGGTGCGCACAGAGGAGGGACTATTTCTTCATTTTTGGGAGCGGATGTATATCCAGCCCGACCGCTACTCAATTAGTCCCGGCCGGCGGAGTGATACTATGATTCTCCTCCCGGCGCCGGCCGCTCTCAGGTGCTGAGATGCGAGGAGGCTGACAGGGAACAGGAAGGAGAGCCTGGCTGCAATGGACACAGTGAGTGAAGATAGAATAAAGCATAGAATCCTCACTGTGTCCTTAGAATAGAACTCACAACACAGCAGGTTATCATTAGCATTACAATAGTCTTCACAGGCAGCACAGTAAGTAGGGGCTCTATCATGGCTCTGTGTCTCATGGCCGCTGACTTTGTTATGGCTGTGCTGTGTTACAGTCTGTTATATACAGGTAAGAGGTTTTGGGAGCATGTACATATTTCTCAGAGTATTCAGTGGACATCTACATCCCTAAAAATGTAAATATAGAAAAAGCCCCCGAACCGGGGTGGTAGTGGGAATTTTAATGATGTCCACTGAGTGTATTATCAGTTATAGTCCAACTGGACAGTGCTGATCAAATGCAAAATTGCGAGTCAATTTACAGTTAAAAAATATATTTATTCAAAAGTATACAGTAACATAAAAAAAAAACACATTAGGAATACATAAATACACCCAAATGCATTTGTTCCTTGGAGGTAATATGTTGATAGTCCTACTAGTTTTGCCTATTATTCAGGCTTCTTCAGGGACATCAACAGTTTGCGTTATGTCTAATAACACAGAAAAGGGAAATATATAATAGCCATAGATAATATTAAAAAGACAGTTTTCAAATACACATGATTTTAATTTTACAAAAAAGAAACAACAAAGCAACTTTTTCTGAGTTCATAGACAAATACCTTTTTGGCTGATTACCAGGTGCCACTTTGGCGGGGGATAGATAACCTCACTGTAGGAGGTCAAGGTAGTGCGAGCCACCTTACAGGAATCCCACCATGGAAAACGCAACTGGAGGAGAGATGCACGGAAAATTATCCACATTCACGCATGTAACCTGAAGTGAGCAGGTAGTAATAAATTGATTGATAGAGATAGTGGTATATTGCAACATTTTGTTTGTATCATTTTAATGATACAAACAAAATGTTGCAATATACCACTATCTCTATCAATCAATTTATTACTACCTGCTCACTTCAGGTTACATGCGTGAATGTGGATAATTTTCCGTGCATCTCTCCTCCAGTTGCGTTTTCCATGGTGGGATTCCTGTAAGGTGGCTCGCACTACCTTGACCTCCTACAGTGAGATTATCTATCCCCCGCCAAAGTGGCACCTGGTAATCAGCCAAAAAGGTATTTGTCTATGAACTCAGAAAAAGTTGCTTTGTTGTTTCTTTTTTGTAAAATTAAAATCATGTGTATTTGAAAACTGTCTTTTTAATATTATCCATGGCTATTATATATTTCCCTTTTCTGTGTTATTAGACATAACGCAAACTGTTGATGTCCCTGAAGAAGCCTGAATAATAGGCGAAACTAGTAGGACTACCAACATATTACCTCCAAGGAACAAATGCATTTGGGTGTATTTATGTGTAGCGACCTCACCCCTCTCACCCCTTCCCATTCACGGCTTGTCTGTCTCGTCTAGGGGTTAGCACTGGGGGGAGGGATGAGATACACCACGGCCCATGTCCTCCAATGTGTAGAGGTGAAGGCCAGAATTATCGGGTTTTGTGTATGTGTCCCAGAGTCAAATCCTCTCCTCGGATTAACTCCCCTTTGCGCCTAGTAACCAGAGTTCCACACGCTGAAAAGGTCCAACTCGTATTTATTCTTCTCAATAAATAGTCAAACAGCACAGACAGGTTGAGACCCATATACCACTTCAGTATTTGTGGGGAGTAGGCCAAGGCACAATTCTTTTAGATAGAGCTAACCACTGTGGTGTCACCAGTGGCGAATAGTCACTGCCACTGACTATATTGAACAGAACATGAATTACCTTCGCTAACGTAGCCCCTATCAGGGGAAGGACATCCGTCCAAGACAGTTACCGGAGGCCTCTCCGTCACTAGCAATGCTGCGCTGGACTCTCCGGAGAAGTTCCGCTCACCGGCCTCCTCGTCTCAGACACGGGCACCCAAGGAGTTAGGGCCCCCTCGGATTCCTCCACCCTCGCGGAACTCAGTCGAAGGTACTGAGCTCCAGGCTTCCGCCATAGTACCTCACCCCAGGCTAAAGGTGCCTGAGATGGACTCCAGCTCCCGCTCCGGCCAGGTCAAGGGCACCTGGGCCCAGAACTCCGGAACGCCAGCACCCAGGCTGAAGGTGCCTGGACGCGGCTGCGTCCTCCGACTCTGAACCCCGTGGTCAGGGCGTCCGCCCCTTTTTATCTCCTCTTCCTTTGCGTCACAGCGGGTTCCCCGCCCCGCTGTACCAGCGCCAGGAAAGGACAAAAAGGGAAGCAGTCTTGCGGTGAGTGTTCAACTCCGGCCAGGGCGACAGTGCCACCTGCAGGCCGCAGGGAACCTCACACCACCAGAGTTCTCCAAGAACCACAAAAGGATCTCAGATTCCTTGACAATCAATGCATCTGGGTTACACTACCACCCAGATGCCTCCCCTAAATTCAAATACCCGCTACATATGTATTCCTAATGTGGGGGGTTTTTAATGTTACTGTATACTTTTGAATAAATATATTTTTTAACTGTAAATTTACTCACAATTTTGCATTTGATCAGCACTGTCCAGTTGGACTATAACCGATAATACACTCAGTGGACATCCTTAAAATTCCCACTACCTCCCCGGTTCGGGGGCTTTTTCTGTTATATACAGTACAGCCATAAGATAACAAAGTCAGCAAACAGCCATGTCACATACAGCCATGATAGAGCCCCTGCTTACTGTGCTGCCTGTGATGATGATTGTAATGCTGATGAGCTGCTACTTTACACTTCAGTTGGGGGAGCAGTAAACATGTGCAGTGGAGCTGCATTTCCCCCCTCAAAAAAAAAAAACACTTTCTGTCCAGCGACGCACCATCACGTCGCTGGATTGGAAGGGTGATATCTCTGTCATCACTGCAGCAATGATCGGATAATTTTTTTTTAGCCCCAGTGATTCTGCACAAAGTAAAAGAGGACCTGTTATGGCCCTGCTAGCACGAGGGATGTTATTCATTCCTTGTGAAAGCAAAAAAAAAAAAAAATTAAAGATACAATGTACCGTCATTTTATTAACAAAATGCTTATGCACAATTGCGAACGCACATGTTGACCCCGCACGCATCTGTAAACGGCAACAAACCTGCCTTTTGTTTTGAGCCGGGGTTAGGGGTGGGGACAGGGGTGGGGTCAAGGGCGAAGTCGAAGGGGGCCCCGTCAGGTAGGCTTTACGGGGCCCCATAATTTCTAACAGCGGCCCTGTATACTGGTGAGATATTCATGGGTAGATATGCAATAGCTATTATTAATAAGATATACAGAGATAAGCCAATATGCAAAACAAAGTAAATCATATTGACCAGATTTAATTTTTAATAAGTCACACCCCAGAAAATTGAATTCGAATTGACTGTTTTATATTAGTCTTTGCTTACTTGTTTCTGAAAATGCTAGTTAGATGGCTATCGTTCCTGACCCTACTGCTAATTACATCGACCTAAAAAGTATGCTAAACTGCTTACTTTTTCTTGGTCTGTGATTTGAATAGTATTAAAGTCAGAGGGTCAGCAATACAGCCAGGTACATAGCTTTTTTAGATCAGGGGTGTCAAACCAGCGGCCCGTGGGCCACATGCAGACCAACAGAATTTAGCATGTGGCCCGGGCATGTCTGGAGAGATGCCATGCAAGCATAGAAGCCACAGCGACCGGCAGGGGCAAACTAGGCACAGACACATATGGAGAGATGCCAGATATGCCGTGCAAGCACAGCAGCCGCGGCGCCGGTACTGAGAATCCAGGCACAGCTGGAGGGATGCTGTTTTTTAATAGCACTGGCAGCAGTGAATACATGGACTCCCGATAGCACCAGACAAGTAAATCCTGCATGGCTGTATCTAGGTGGGTGCTGAGGTGAGCTGAACCCCCCCCAAACTTCAGTTGTGCCCTCCCTTCCCCAGTGCCCACCGCCCACAACTTCCCCTCTACTTCCCCACACACTGAGGTCGAGGTAGAGGGGAGATTGGGGGGGGGCAAAACTGAAATATGAGGGGGCGCAGCCCACACCAGCCTCCCTCTAGATACCACCATGCAGCTGTATATTACCCTCTTAATTTTATAATAAAAAAATACAATAAAAATTAAGTTGAATAACTCAGATAGGTACATTATCTATATCAGTGATCGTGACTTTTTGTGCTCATCAGCTATCCTTATTGTAAGGCCTCATGCCCACGGACCATAGGTGTGCGCAGCCTGTTGCATTAGGGTGTGCACCTGAAAGCTCAAAAACACGGTACCGATCTCTCATAGTGTTCATTCAAAAAGGGAAGGGGCCGGTAAATGAAACTACCCCTTCCCCCACTCATCCTGAAATATCATCTATGTGTGCCCACTGTAGTAGCCAATGAGAGAGGAGGTAAGCCAGCCATGCTGTTGGAGGGGGCACCGGGCAGCAGGAGGAATCTGCACTGCAGGGAGTGATTAGGGTGTGCCTGGGCACACCTGGCACACCCTGTGCGCACGCCTATGCCACGGACGTTTTTACAGCCACTTTTTGAGCGTTTTTTACAGCTTAAAAACGCCTGTCCATGTTAGTCTATGGCTTCATGCCCACCTAGGCGTTTTTTTGCTTCAAATGGCATTGGCGTTTTTAAGCTGTAAAAAAAAAAACACGACCACGGCGTTCCGTGGCACCGGCGTTAGAGCTGAAGAAACACGAATCGTTAAACGCTTAAAAACGCTCAAAAACGCTCAAAAACGCTGCAGTGGCTCTTTTGAGCTCCGGCGTTTTTTATCTGCAATTCCTGTCTGGACATTAGATTTCCCAAGAGTCCTTTGCAAATGCTACCTAACGCGCAAAAACGCTAATGAAAAACGCTGTAAAAATCGCGTTATTAACAACGCTTTTTCCAGGCGTCCAACCTAGCTTTACAGCTCGTTTTTAAAAACGTCCGTGGGCATGAGGCCTTAGTGTATTTTATGTGTTGCCCAAGACAATTCCTCTTCTTCCAATGTGGCCCAAGAAAGTCAAAAGACTGGACACCCCTGCTTTAAATTATACATCATTTCAACTGTTAAAAGACTAGGAGTTTATGCTGTACAATAATCTTATCTCCCAGCAGAGGGCGCGGTGCACCTGTATTGTCTAAACCAGCCACAGCAACCTCTACTAAACCACAAACTAAAGTCAATACAGCTACAACAGTAAAAGTTGCAGATCCTTTACCTGAAAAACCTGCAAGCAAAGATAACCCTCACCCAGTTCAAGGTAATGGCACAAATAGTGTATATTGATTGAGCACATGTTTTGAGTTATCATTGCAGTGTTTATCTGTAAGTAATTTAACCTCTGACTTTTACACTTTTATGCAAGGATTTGTAGATTGATACATTGAGGGAGGGTAAATTATCTACTACAATGACCTACAGTAGTTTCCTAGCTTAGACCAATGTAACTATTCATAAACCATACCTGTGGGATCTCTCTAAGGCCCCTTCCACACGAGGCGGACTCCGTCGCTACGGAGTCCGCCAGCTCAGCGGGAGATCTCTTTGTTGATCTCCGCTGAGCCGGCGGATGACAGGTCCCTCTCTGCTCACTGAGCAGGGAGGGGCTTGTCGAGCGCCGCTATCTCCTATGGAGAGATCGGACAAAAACGGACAGCATGTCCATTTTCATCAGATCTCACCCGATCCGATCCGCCATGGACGGATGGGGACGTATCGCCATACGTCTGATTTTAGCGGATCGGATGTCAGCGGACATGTCACCGCTGACATCCAACGCTCCATAGAGATGTATGAAGTGGCCGTTCAGGTCCGCCACAAACACTGACAGGCGGACCTGAACGGTCCATGTGAAAGGGGCCTAAAAGCCAGAAATCACTGTGACACCACACTCTCCACCTAATCCAATCAGAGAACGCTTTGCATTTATTGAGCAAATGCAAAGCATTGTCTGAACTGTGCCCATGCCCAGCGGGCTGACCTTGTGTGTTCACAGTGCAGCAGGGCAGCCGTTTGGCACAGGATAGTACAGACCCCCTCTCCACTAAGTATAGACCCCCCTCCGTCAGTACAGAGCCCCCCCCCCCTCCACCACCATAATCCTCCCCCAGCCGTTTGGCACGGGATAGTACAGACCCCTCTCCACTAAGTACAGACCCCTCCATCAGTACAGCCCCCCACTACAGATTCCCCCCCCTCCATCAGTACAGACCGCTTCTCAGTACAGACCCCTCCATCAGTACAGACCCCTCCATCAGCATAGACACCCCCCCCCCCCCCATCAGTACAGTCTGTGTGCTCCTGTTTTAGTAAATCTTGACTTCACCAGCCACATGCACACTACGGCCAGATTTTTATTAAATGGAATGAGTTGCAGTGTGCATAGTGCAGCAGTGCATAATAAAGGGCAGATAGCGATATCCAATCTCAATGATAAATGAGCCCTTCTGTATTCACTTTTAAATGCTGATAAGCTTGCATGCCTTTTATTGGAAAATAATGGTCACAGTAAACAGACAGGGATATATATTATATTTACCTTTTTTAAACTTTTTTTTTTACATTTCTTTAGTTACTTTATGGTTTTTGGGCCTAGGCAAATTATGTCATACATCCCATGAGTCTTCAGGAGTGGAGGAGGGGTTTTCTCAGCTAAACACACCCTCCTCTCTGCATGCCTGAGCTAAGGGCAGATGTATTCCAGGAAGTAAATGCTACATGAATCATTTGCCCTTACACAAGATGGCCAGGAATGCTAGGGAGATGTTTTTCAAATTGATTAGTGAGCAAAATAAAGAATGAAGACATGGATGGGTGGGTGGGTGGGTGAGTTTGCTTTGAATATTAAAACCGAATTAAATAGCATTGAACACTCAAGGGAAACCAGAAAAGCACAGGGAGTATTTAACCACTTCAGCCCGGAAGGTTTTACCCCCTTAATGACCAGAGCAGTTTTTGCGATTCGGCACTGCGTCGCTTTAACTGAAAATTGTGCAGTCGTGCGACTTTGTACCCAAACAAAATTGCCATCCTTTTTTCCCCACAAATAGAGCATTTTTTTGATGGTATTTGATCACCTCTTGAGCTTTTATTTTTTGCACTATAAACAAAAAAAGAGCAACAATTTTGAAAAAAAAAACAATATTTTTTACTTTTTGCTGTAGTAAATATCTATATATAATTTTTTTTTAAAACAAATTTTAATCAGTTTAGGCCAATATGTATTCTTCTACATATTTTTGGTAAAAAAAAATCGCAATAAGCGTATATTGATTGGTTTGCGAAAAAATTATAGCATCTACAAAATAGGGAATAGATTTATGGCATTTTTATTATCATTATTTTTTTTTACTAGTAATGGCGGTGATCAGCGATTTTTAGCGGGACTGCGACCTTGCGGTGGACAGATCGGACACTTTTGACACTTTTTTTGTCAGTGTTTTTTTTAAAATGTAATTACATTTTTTTTTTTTACAATTTAACCTTTAATTGTTTATTATTCTCTCTTTTTTGTATTTTTATTTATTAGCCCTGTTGGGGGGGGGGGTTTGGTGAGAGATCAGCGGTCTTAACAGACCCCTGACATCTCCCCTTTTAGACAGGGAATGGGACTGGACTGAGTACACAGATTCCCCAGTCCCTTTCTCTGCAGCCTCAGATATCTACCTAAGTGTTCAAACATAAAGTATGTGTGTGTGTGTGTGAACAACGGTAGCATTTTAATGATGCAAATAACAGATGTAATAACAAATGCATTATTCAAAATGTCAATGTGCAAATAAGTGCAAGAAATTCCAGTGTGTAAAAAAAATTGGTTAAATTGAAAAAGTTCAAGTCTATAAGAAAATCAATACACTTAATAAAGGGTGTGACAAGTGAAAATGGTATTCAACTCCGTGGCTACAAGTGTTCAAGAAAAACGGCAAAGTGTTCCATCAACAAGAAAAGAGAGTAGCCTCTTACCAGATCTGATGGATCCCTATTACAGAGATCAAGGAAGCTTATTCCGGTATGATCACAGGTGTCCTGGTCTCAATTTCCCAGTAGAAGAAAGTGGTGTGGAAGCGCGTCGGATCGGAGAGTACTTGCAACACTATCCATCTAGTTGGCAGACTGACACCGCCACTAGAGATATTATTCATGCTGGAATTTTTTAACCTTTATGCAAGTTCATCTATATATATTTTTTAATAAAATTGGCTGATTTACACTATGAGGTTTCTCCCTTTTCATCTATGATCTTTGAACACACTGAGCTCATCCCTGCAAGTGTATCAAGACATGCCATTTAAAAATCTCACCACCTGTGATCAACCTTGCATAAGCTTCCTTGATCTCTGTAATAGGGATCCATCAGATCTGGTAAGAGGCTACTCTCTTTTCTTGCGGATGGAACACTTTGCAGTTTTTCTTGAACACTGGTAGCCACGGAGTTGAATACCATTTTCACTTGTCACACCCTTTATTAAGTGTATGGATTTTTTAATAGACTTGAACTTTTTCAATTTAACCAAATTTTTTTACAGACTGGAATTTCTTGCACTTTTTTGCATATTAACATTTTTAATAATGAATTTGTTATGACATCTGTTATTTGCATTATTAAGTTGCTATCATATTGTTCACACACACACATACTTTGTTTGAACACTTAGGTAGATATCTTGATTATTCACTTCATTTTGTTCATTATCACACCAGTTCACTATTTAAAGGAACAGCGCACCATTAGCCATTTCTATTACTTTATCCCTTCCAAGATTTGAGTTGCAGGAGTTCCATACCAGACTAGCGCAAAGATATTTTTATTTAGGTAAATTACAGATTTACTGGCTCTTTCCTCTGCTCTCCATCCTGAGAGATCTGGGACGGGGGGGACCGGAGGAGGACCCAGAGAGAGGGAGGACACCAGAGAGAGTGAATAGGACACTGGAAGCCAGAGAAAGAATCGGGGAGTCGGAGGAGCACATGGAACAGTCGGGTGTGATCAGTGCGGCGGTGGAGGCAGTTACAAGCACCAACCCCCCTGTATAGCCTTTCAATAAAGCAGCTGACAGCTGCGGGAGGGAAAGAAGTAGAAGCGGCTGTCAGCTGCTTTATTGAAAGGCTATACAGGGGGGATCGGTGCTTGTAACTGCCCCCACCGCCGCACCGATCACCTGTGAGGCTGCCCAGCTCCCCCTGCTACACTGAGGACGCCTGGCCCGATACAACAGGCATCGGATCAAGTATCGGAGCATGTGCACAAGTACCGATACTCGTGCAAATGCTTGGTATCGGCACCGATACCAATACTAGTATCAGTATCGGTATTGGTGCAACCCTAACTGCAATACTTACGTTCAGTCCGGTGCTGTCCCTTGCAGAAACTCATCTCTGCAACTAGATGAAGTTCCTCTTCTGGGTTCAATGACGACCAGCAGGGGGTTTCAATATGCTGGAGTTCAGATTTAAAAACCCAATGCATATAATTTTATAGTATTATGGTATTAGAACTAAGTTTTAAAATGAGATAATTAACTCTTTTTCATTATCTGTAACACAGAGCAGGCTCTTGGCCCCGTGTCTATTAATCACAGTTCCTTCCTGTATCGCCTGGGTTTAGCGCGTGCTTTGTCTCGTAGTAAGGAAACCACAGCTGATGCATCAGATCTTTATCGAGAAGTCATCAAAATTACACCAGAGGTATGGGAATGGGGTTTATGTTTTCCTTCACTAACCTTTACTAGACACATAACGGAACATAATTCACTAAGCTATACTATTATTATCTGCCATAATGATTTTTATTTTCAGCAGTGAAAACCAATAGGAGCAAAATAAATAATAATATTATATAATAAATAATCTTTTATACAGTCACTTCCACATTTCGTAGTGTTACAACTGGAAATTAAAATGGATTTTATTGGGGTTATTTGGCCTTTACAAAATGAAACAAAATATTGAACTGGAAAAATATACCGTTTTTTAAATTATATATGTATATATATATATTGTAAAAGTTTAATATTTACCACCTTTTCTGTTAAAAACCCTTTAAGCCCTGTACACACGATCGGTTTAACCGATGAAAACCGTCCGATGGATTGTTTTCATCAGACAAACCGATCGTGTATGGGACCCATCGGTCTTTTTTCCATCGGTTTTGAAAAATAGAACATGTTTTAAATTTTTCCGATGGATAAAAAACCGATCGAAAACTCTGATCGTCTATGGGCAAGTCCCGGTGGATAAAAAACCCACGCATGCTCAGAATCAAGTCGACGCATGCTCAGAAGCATTGAACTTCATTTTTCTCGGCTCATCAGAGTGTTTTACGTCACCGCGTTTGGAACAGTCGGTTTTTTGACTGATGGTGTGTAGGCAAGACTGATGGAAGTCAGCTTCATCGGATTTCCGATTGACAAAACCATCGGATTAGAATCCATAGGATATCCGATCGTGTACGAGGCTTTAAGGTGCGTTCAGAAGGCCAGTTAGTGCTGTCCTCTGTGCAGAGCATCTGCCAGTGGCAGATAATTGGCCATTTGAAAGAGCCCTAAAGAATAACTAAAGGCAAGTCTTTTTCTTTTTAGTTTTGGACAGAGTGGCGAGTGATTAGAACATCTGTCAGGTTTTTATTGCTGTCTGTACCCCCGTAAGTGAGATTCACCCTCTCTGTTTCTCCTGTTTACTATTATCATCAAAATTAAAGTAAAAGAAAATCTCAAGTTATGGGTTGACACAGAACAGTAATAGAGGGGAAATGTTCCAATGGGGACACTAGTTCTGGTGACACTGGTAACACCCAGGGATTCCTTCACTTTGGAGGGATTTCCTCTCACTTCCTGTTTTGGCTGTTGGACAGTATCCCATACCTGGTGAAGATTGTGGAGGCCTCTCTTACACCTCCCGCCAAACACTCCTGAAGGTGGAGACAGAGAATGTAAGGGCAAGGAGTGGCATGAATGCCATAGTAACTAGCTGGTGATGTCCACTCTGTGGGTGGGTTTAGCTGGTAGTCGCAGTCCTCAGAACAGGATGCAGGAGCAGCTTGGTACCAGAGGGAGAGACGTTAGCAGAACCAGGAAACGAGGCAAAGCAAGTCCAGGAGGCAGGCCAAGGTCAGAAACAGCCGGGGGAAAGTGGTAGACAGTCAGCAGGCAGATCAGGTACAGTAAACAGGCCGAGGTCTAGGTAGTTAGGTAACAGAGCTAGAGCGAAAACATAAGCGAAGTCTAAAGGCAAGTGTGGGTAAGCAGGTACAGCATATCAGGTCTCAGGAACAAGCTGAAGACTGTTCAGCAAATGCTCATAGTGATAGACCAGTTTAAGTGCTAATTGATATGCGCACATGCTCACACGTGTGCGCACGATGAACTGGCACAGTATATGTAATAATGGCCCTTCACTGAGCACGTGTGCAATGTGCACGAGCACAAATTTGCACTGGCTTTCTGATGCTTGGAATCCGGTTTAACTTACAGACAGGAAATAAAGGGAAATCTTGCCTATGGGACACAGATGGGAAAAAAAAAACTGACAGGAATTTTAACCCTGCCAGCATAGACAGGAATTTTAACCCTGCCAGCATAGACAGGAATTTTAACCCTGCCAGCATAGACAGGAATTTTAACCCTGCCAGCATAGACAGAGAAATGTGAATGACATTGCAGCCTCCCAAAACTCCATGTGTTGTATGTGGTTGGGGTAAGATTTTTGAAGACAGTGTTGTCCTCAACAGTTGTCCTGAAGACTGAAGTCCCAGGGTCCCTTTGTATTGAATGTGGTCTTTTATGATCAAATGCCTGTACAAGGACTCCAGGATTTGAGTCATCAGAGAGAGGGACCACTATTAAACACTTGCCCACTGGGCACTTAAACCCACTTCCTAACCAGGCCAATTTTCCACTTTCAGTGCTCTCACACTTTGAATGACAATTACTCTGTCATGCAACACTGTACCCATATGAAATTTTTGTTCTTTTTTTTCACACAAATAGAGCTTTCTTTTGATGGTATTTAATCACCATTGAGTTTTTTATTTTTTGTGCTATAAATAAAAGACCGAAAATTTTGTTAAACATGCATTTTTCTTTTTTTCTGTTATAAAATTTTGCAAATTTGTAATTTTTCTTCATAAATATTGACCAAAATTTATAATGCTACATATGTTTGGTAAAAATAACCCAAATCAGTGTATATTATTTGGTCTGTGTGAAAGTTATAGAGTCTACAATCTATGGTGCCAATTATTAAAAATTGATCACACCTGATGTACTGACCTATCTCATTTCTTGAGACACTAACAACCTAGGACAGTACAAATACCCCCCAAATTACCCCTTTTTGGAAAGTAGACATTACAAGGTATTCAGTAGAAGACATGGTGGGTTTTTTCATGTTGTAATTCTTTCCCACAATTCTTTGCAAAATGAAGATTTTTTTTTTTCACAAAATTGTCATATTAACAGGTTATTTCTCTCACATGGCATATGCATACTTACAACTACACCCCAAAACACATTCTGCTACTCCTCCTGAGTATGGCGATACCACATGTGTGAGATTTTTACACAGCCTAGCCACATACAGAGGCCCAACATGCAGAGAGCACCGTCAGGCATTCTAGGGACATAAATTACACATAATTTGATGTTGCCAATCCTGGGCACTGATGGGACACAGATGTGGCACTCCTGGGCACTGATGTGGCACAGATGTGGCACTTCTGGGCACTGCTGGGACACAGATGTGTCACTCCTGGGGCACTGCTGGGCACTTGGAATAACAAAAACAAACCACAAGCAGATGGAACACAGATGTGGCACTCCTGGGCACTGATGTGGCACAGATGTGGCACTCCTGGGCACTGCTGGGACACAGATGTGTCACTCCTGGGGCACTGATGTGGCACTGATGTGGCACAGATGTGGCACTCCTGGGCACTGCTGGGACACAGATGTGGCACTCCTGGGGCACTGCTGGGCACTTGGAATAACAAAAACAAACCACAAGCAGCCTCACGCTGCAGCTTTTCCCTCCTCTCTTTACACGATCGGTGTGAGCAACGGAGAGAACCGGACATTGCGCCGGTTTGTTGACAGTGATCGATCCGTCATTGGACGGAGCGATCACGTGGTAAAAGGCCACTGGGATTGGCCCTTTACCCCAATCCGTGATGTGCCACGGGGCCCGAGAACCTGGTGGTTATGGTGCACGCCCTGGGAAGCGCAATTCTGGGAGGACATCATTGTACGTCCTCCCAGAATTAGCCAGCTGCGCTGTAGCCGTCATTTGGCAATGGCCCGGTCGGCAAGTGGTTAAGTCATCCTATTAGATCCCTGAAACAAAAGTAAAATAACTATTCATCCCTGATGGAGACCAAAATGCAGCCAGCACTTTGAAAAGGTACCACGTAAGAACCTCTTTGTTGCCTTTCCCAATGGTGGCAGGATCTTGTCTGGTAACTAGAGCACCTCTAATCTTTGTAAAGAGAACCTCGCGCCAATTTATACTAATAAACTAAATAACAAAAAACAAAAAGCTGCTCCCCTGCGAAGTGATAAGCTCCCAGTGATAGTGTTGAGTATAGGGGGCGCTCCCTATACTCAACACCTCTAATCTTTGAATTCTTGAAAGAAGCCATAACAGTGGCAGTGGCTGCCTCAGTGACCATTTTCAGAGTTTATTTACACTGCAGTTACCAGGCCTGGCTGCAGATAGCACTCACAAGCAGTGCCTCTCTTACAAGACTGCTGATTAAATTGGGTCTATGGCTGATGAAAACGCTCATCACGCTCGCAAACATCAGAAGTGAGGACCCCATAGCATAGCTCCCAACTGTCCCTGATTTTGAGGGACTGTCCCTGATTTTGAGCAATGTCCCTCTGTCCCCCTCATTTGTCCCTCATTTTGGTCTGATCCATATAGTTGTATATAAAATGCACTTTTTATCTCTCAAAAAGTGTTTCCCAGTGCTAAACTTTCATCCAATTTCTAAATTGCTGCATTTGTACATTTTAAAAGACAATATAAAGGAATAGTAGTGGTAAAAAAAAAAGCCCTTGTGGATTTAATTAACCTTTTTTTTGGTTAATTCTCCTTTAAAGGGGTGTGGCGGGGGGCGTGTCTTATGCCTACATATGTTTGATAGTAGGTGTCCCTCTTTCCCATCTCAAAATGTTGGGAGGTATGCCATAGACTACTGGGTGGCCAGGCTGAACCACCAGTTGGAGCTTGCACTACTTGGACAGGGACTTTTGATTTGTTTTGCAGCCAGTGTGCTATATTCAGTGCAGTATGAGGCTTGTTCCAGGACTGGAGTACCAATAATTACAAAACTCCTGCTGCTGTTGCTACAGAATACTTTTTTTAAGTGTCACCCCCCCCCCCCCCCCGCCACAATTATCAGCTCCTGACACTTATTTTGGCCTATTCTATAAAAGTGCCACACAATGTTTCCTCAGCTTGACCTTAGTTGCAAAATTCTAATATTGGCTGCTGGGTAAATCCTGCATTGTGCCCTTTTCAACCTATTACTGTGTTCTGTTTCTGCAGCTTTACCTTAGCTACACAGTTTAAAATGTCTACTGCAGGGTAAATCCTGTGTTGTGCATTGTGTTTTACAGCCTATTCCGGTACCCCAACACTGTAAAGGTGCCACACAATGTTTTGGCAGCTTGACCTCAGCTGCAACATTTCTAATGTATGCTGCAGGGTAAATCCAATGTTGCACATAAGAGTTTATGGCCTATTCTCGTACTCCAGCACTGTAAAGGTGCTACACAATGTTTCTGCAGTTTAACCTCAGCTGCAAATTTTCCAATATTTGCTTCAGGGTAAATCCTGTGTTGTGCCTCCAGAGTGTGTGGCCTATTCTGCTGCAGCACTGTAAAGGTGACACACAATTCTTCCCCAGCTGGACTTCAGGTGAAATGTTTTTATTGTTTGCTGCAGGGTAAATCCTCCTTGTGCCCCAAAGTTTGCAGCCTACTCCAGTGCTGCTGCACTCAAAAGTATTTGTGGTTATTGCTTCTCAGAAAATACACTCTAATTCAGGGGCAGCTCGTTCATTAGGGGCGCCCGGGCGCCGCCCCCTCTCTCCTCTCCACTCTCTAAATGCAGTGGATAGATTCATGCATAGCATGAATCTATCCACGGCCGCCGCTGCCGCCACCTATTCATGTGCTTGGCCCCTTTCGGGTCACTGGGCACATAAATTACAGCGGGTAGGGTTTTTTTTGAAGCACCACCTGATTAGAGCCATAGGCTTCAATAGGCTTCAAAATAGCATGGGCTCGGGATGCTGAGGGTGCAATCCTTTTGGAAGCCTAGCCCCAGGAGGAGCAGAGAGGAGAGGACTCCAGGAGAGGACATCGGAGCCCGCCACGCTGGGAGATGGCCATAGCAGCTCCAACCGCTGCTCTCACCGCCCGCATCCATGGTAAGGACAGTGGGTGGTGGAGGGGGGGTGTTAGGGCCATGTCATGCCGCGGGGGGTGCAGATAGCTGGCAATTGTGCTAGTGCTGCTCCACTGGTGGCGGGGGTGGTTGCGCCCCCCTCCCCCCAAAAAAAAAAACACCAGCCGCCACTGCTGTAATTTGTATTTCAATACAAAACCTGCCTCATCTCTCCATCTTAAATTGCAACCAAACCAAGCTACTTGCATACTGACCAGCCACTGTAAAATATTTTATGGCTATTGTTTGTCAGATAATGTAATGTTTATTTCAGGATAAAACCTGCCTCATCCCACTCTCTTATATTACAGCCTAACCAAAACACTTTCATTTTTATTTCAAGATAAAACTTGCCTCTTAACTTGTGGTTTATATAAGCTGTTTAAATGCTGCCCAGCCACTATAAAATTATTGTAGCTATTGTCTCTCAGATAACACATTCTAATTTTTATTGCAGAATAAAAACTGCCTCATCTATTTCTATTTGCTGCCTATTCAATTGTCCTGACGGGGGCCAGCTTCTACCAAATACATACCTGAAGTCTATATTGTACATATTTTGGGAATAAACAGGGATGGGAGGGGATTCGGGGAATGTGGATTTGTGGTTCTGAAATTCTGAAGAGAGGAAACCTTATAGTTTTAAGATCAGTTTTGTTCCACTTCAATTCAGACCTGTTAGTGCCTAATAAAAGAAACTAGCTGCCTCAGCCAAAACTATTAAAGACAATTGAAATTAATTATATTAGTGCTACTACTGTATGTAAGCCAAGCTAAATGTAAAAAAAAAAAAAAAACAATTACACATCCAAAATACTTGATGCCAGAATACGTTATCACTGAAAATCGTATTATTCCTTAATACCTTACAGCTTAAAGGCATCCCCTACCCCCAAGCATATAAACCAAAAGGCTTGGTGTGTTTTTCCATGTTGCACTCAAAGCCACATTAAAGGATCCTCTCCCCACTTTATTTTTTAAACATATTTTTTTTCATTTGGTAAATTCCCCCTAGGCAGTACCCAGCTCTTTTTTGGCTATAGTTTGCCTATTATTAGCCCAGAATAGGTAATATAACCCCCCCCCCCCCCCACCTCCATGGGATTAGCTGAAACATTCTGGTTTGCCTAACTTCAATCCAGATTTGCGGTACCTTCCACAAATCAAGTCCAGGTAGATCCACCCATTACTTTCCCGAAGCAGCATCAATCAGGATTGAGTTATAAAACAAATATCTGACATTAGTAAGAAAAGCAACCAATAGGCCAGCGGTAGCTCTGAAACAGTGGCAGAGATCCTCAGCCAGGATGAAGATTCCATCACTGAGACTACTATAATCTGAAAGTTCCAGAAAGCTTGGCTTTATGAAAGCACATAAAAAGAAAGCCATTACTGAAAAAAAAGATACCAAACTCAAGAAGGTATATGAAAGACAAGGCAAATATGGAAAGAGGTTTTCTGGTCTGAAGAGACCAAAATTGAATTCTTGGCTTTAGCGATAAATACTATCTGTGGTGGAAATCCAACACATCAGTCACCATTTCCAAGGAAAAGTGTCATCTTGCTAGCACCATGGTATAGCTGGGACTGGAAACTAGTTAGGGCTAAAAGCAAGATGGTTTGACCCAAATAGAAAACATTTATAGAGACTTTTGCAGTTTGAAAGAAACAAAAAACCTGAGAGCCGGTTCACACCAGGGCGACTCGTCAGGCGACTCAGTCGCCTGACAAGTCGCGTCCCACGCTTTTCAATGGAACCGTTCTAAGTAAGAGCGACTCAGGTCGCTCCGACTTAGAAAAAGGTTCCTGTACTACTTTTGGGGGCGACCCAAGGCGACCTGCATTGACTTCTATACAGAAGTCTTATGCAAATCGCCTCGGCGGGCGTCTCAAGTCGTCTTGAGATCGCGCCACCGAGGTCGCCCCCACAAGTCGTGCCGCGTTGCGCCGTTCTGGTGTGAACCGGCTCTTAGACTGGTGTAGTGGTTTCAACTAGGGCTGTTACTGATTAAAATTTTCGTGTTCGATTAATCGTGTTTTTTTTTTTTTTATCGATTAATCGACTAATTTCAATTAATTATAACGCACATAGATCCAACTACTTTTAGCTGATCTCCTTGCAGGCTGATTCCCAGTGCAGCTACCAACCACTGGAAAAATGGATAGCAGGATACAAAAAACACACAAAGGCAGCGCTCGATGGGAATAGCATTAAAACTTTTATAGTCTTCAAGTAGGTAACAAAATAAATATTGCACTGGAGATGAAATCGGTGTAGCTACATAAACTGTAAAAATGGTGCAAGTAATAGCAAACGGTAGCAAAAGCAGTCATAAAAAAATGTAGCTAAGTATGATACTGGTATAAAAATGTGTACAACGATCCCACTGCTGAATCCAGATGAGGAGGGGTTAACATCAGTCCGACATGTAGATGTCCCGTGAAGGGAACTATCACAACTCCCAGTGGATGGCTGTAGAATCCCAGGTTGATACAGGGAAGTGATAGAGGGAAGTGTAACAGCCCTTGCGTGTGGCAGATAGTAAGGTCCTGCCGGCATGCAGATATGAAGGCACAGCAAAATTTATCCAAAGGAAAAAAAAACTATAGCAAATTACTATCGTCTGTGGGGAACTCCATCGGATAAAAAACCCACACATGCTCAGAATCAAGTCGACGCATGCTCAGAAGCATAGAACTTAATTTTTCTTGGCTCGTCAGAGTGTTTTACGTCACAGCGTTTGGGACGATCGTTTTTTTGACTGATGGTGTGTAGGCAAGACTGATGGAAGTCAGCTTCATCGGATTTCCGATGGAAAAATCCATCGGTTTAAAATCCATAGGAAATCCGATCGTGTGTACAGGGCTTTAGAAGTTCTCAGGCAATACCCAGTTCAATCCAGTTGGAAATGCATGGCAACACTTGAAAATTGCTGTTCTTAAAAGTACCATTACAAGCTGGGAAAGCCTGCTAAGATGAACAATAAGGCCCCATGCACACGAGACGCTGTTATTTGCTGTTGAACGCGCGTTCAGAGGCAGTTGGACGCTTTTTTCAACTGCTCCTGAACCCATTCAATGTTATCCTATGTGTCCATGCACACAGTCTCGTTTTTTGGCGTTTACAAGCAGTTGCGTTTAACCTCGTTTTTCCAGAAGCAAAAAAATGGGTTCAGACGCAAAAGTTTTCACGTTTCAGACGCTAAACGCTGCTAAACGCGGCTAAACGCGGTACCGGCGTTTTGCCGCGTTTACGTTTATAAGCGTTTTTAAAGGTGACCTATTTTTTAACATTAGAAATCTCAAAAATGATGGCAAATGATGAAAAACTTAAAAAATATAAAAGAAAACTGTAATTGCTTGCATTGCATTGTGGACAATCCACAACTTGTGGCAGGTAACGTGGCAAGTGGACAATCCACAGCTTGTGTCAGGTGATGTGGCCAGGTGACGTGGCAGGTGACGTGGCAGGTGACGTGGCATGTGACGTGGCCAGGTGACGTGGCAGGTAACGTGGCCAGGTGATGTGGCAAGTGGACAATCCACAACTTGTGGCAGGTGACGTGGCACGTGATGTGGCCAGGTGACGTGGAAAGTGGACAATCCACAACTTGTGGCAGGTGACGTGGCTAGATGACGTGGCAGGTAATGTGGGCAGGTAACATGGCTAGGTGACGTGGCCAGATGACGTGGCAAGTGGACAATCCACAACTTGTGGCAGGTGACATGGCCAGGTGACGTGGCAGGTGACGTGGCAAGTGGACAATCCACAACTTGTGGCAGGTGACATGGCCAGGTGACGTGGCAGGTGACGTGGCAAGTGGACAATTCACAACTTGTGGCAGGTGACGTGGCAAGTGGACAATCCACAACTTGTGGCAGGTGACGTGGCCAGCTGACGTGGCAGGTAACGTGGCCAGGTGACGTGGCAGGTAACATGGCCAGGTGACGTGGCCAGGTAACGTGGCAAGTGGACAATCCACAACTTGTGGCAGATGATGTGGCAAGTGATACGCTAAATACAAGTACACTGCTGCTCTCTCAGCTGCTGCTACTCACTCTGGTCTCACAAACTGGCTGAAATGGTTAAAATTTACTGTTTTTTGAGCTTAGGGAGGGTCTATGATGAAACGCTTATAAACGCAAACGCGGTAAAACGCCGCTAAACGCGGCCCCAAACGCGCGTTTATAAACGCCGGTTTCAGCGTTTAAAAACGTGTGTTCAGCAGAGTTTGCACCTGCGTCTCGTGTGCATGGGGCCTCAGGCCTCATGCCCACTGGCGTTTTTACAGCTGCGTTTTTTGCAGCTTAAAAACGCCTGTCCATGTTATTGTAAATATATTTTTTTTTTTTTTTAAAAAACAAAAAAAAAAAACGTCGGAGCTAAAAACGCGACCGCGCGTTAGTGCGCGGTTTTTGCGCGTTAGTGCGCGTTTTTGCGCGTTTTTTGACGCTCGCGTTTTTTCCTGCCAAATTCTGACGCTGAGGAACGCACTGGCCCTGGGTTTTTTTTACAGCTTAGGCCTCATGCCCACTGGCGTTTTTACAGCTGCGTTTTTTGCAGCTTAAAAACGCCTGTCCATGTTATTGTAAATTTTTTTTTTTTTTTTTTTTTTAAAAAAACAAAAAAAACGTCGGAGCTAAAAACGCGTTAGTGCGCGTTTTTTGACGCTCGCGTTTTTTCCTGCCAAATTCTGACGCTGAGGAACGCACTGGCCCTGGGTTTTTTTTACAGCTTACAAACGCCTATGCTCTTTACAGCTCAAAAACGCCTAGGTGGGCATGAAGCTATAGACTAACATGGACAGGCGTTTTTAAGCTGTAAAAAACGCTCAAAAACGCGGCTGAAAAAACGCCCGTGGGCATGAGGCCTTACAAACGCCTATGCTCTTTACAGCTCAAAAACGCCTAGGTGGGCATGAAGCTATAGACTAACATGGACAGGCGTTTTTAAGCTGTAAAAAACGCTCAAAAACGCGGCTGAAAAAACGCCCGTGGGCATGAGGCCTAAAAAGTGCAAAGCTGGTAGAGACTTACAGCTGTGATTGAAGCTAAAATTAGGTCTAGTGCCACGTCTAGTGTAATGTATGCTTTGTAGAATAAATTAATAAAATACTGATTAAGTCAGTTTTAATTTATTGTAAATTATTGGAACGCTACAAAATGTGGAAAGTGGAATAAATGCTTATGCAAGGCACTGCATATTAATGAATATATGATTAACCACCTCAATACAGGGCATTTTCACCCTCTTCCTGTCCAGGCCATTTTTCAGCTTTCAGCGCTGTCACACTTTGGATGACAATTGCGCGGTCATGCAACAGTGTACCCAAATTAAATTTTTATAATTTTTTCCCCAGAAATAGAGCTTTTTTTTGGTGGTCTCTTGATCACCTCTGCGGTTTTTATTTCCTGCGCTATAAACAAAAGAAGAGGGACAAGTTTGAAAAAACACAATATTTTTTACTTTTTGCTATAATAAATATCAAATTCTTTTTTTTAAACAAATTTTTTCCTCAGTTTAGGCCAATATGTATTCTTCTACACATTTTTGGTAAAAAGAAAATTGCAATAAGCATATATTGATTGGTTTGCGCAAAAGTTATAGCGGCTACACAAAATAAGGGATAGATTTATAGCATTTTTATTATTATTATTTTTTTTTTTTACTAGTAATGGCGGTGATCTGCAATTTTTATCGTGACTGCAATATTGCGGACACATCGGACACTTTTGACACATTTTTGGGACCATTAACATTTATACAGCGATCCGTGCTATAAAAATGCATTGATTACTGTATACATATGACTGGCAGGGAAGGGGTTAACACTAGGGGGCGATCAAGGGGTTAATTGTGTTCCCTCGATAGTGATTTTAACTGGGGGGGGAGGGGACTGACTGGGGGAGGTGACCGATCGGTGTCCCTATGTACAAGGGACACACCATCGATCTCCTCTCCTTGACAGGACGTGGATCTGTGTGTTTAAACACACAGATCCATGGTCCTGCTCAGTTACTGGGTATCGTGGCCGCCAGGTACGCGCATTGGGCCCTCAGTGACGCGGCGGGCAGGCGCGCGCCCCCTACTGGCTCGGGAAGGCGCAACGTCATATGACGTCCACCCAGAACAAGAGCCTCATCGTCCCGCCGTCATATGACGGCGGGCGGTAGGCTAGTGGTTAATATATATGGATATATAATTAATATATCAGCACACATGTGCTCTGTGCCATTGTGACTGTTTTTTTGTTTTAGCTGAAACAAGCACGTATAAATCAGGCCCTCCTGTGTATAGCTGAAATACTGATTAGAAATTGTGCTCCCCTAGGTTTGTGATGCTTATACAGAGCTAGCTGAACTTCTGCTAAAAGACGATCCTCTAAGTGCTGTGGAAGTCTACTGCCAGTATCCCCAAAAGCCAGTGGAAGGGCAGTCATTCGACAATGCGTTTATTCCAGGAGAAATTGTGCGTCTACTCATGAAGTGTGAGAAGTACGATGACCCGCGTCTACCTGTCAACATGATTTCCTATGGAAAAGTGATGGGAATAGGTAAGCAAGAGTCTCTGCTAACAACACAGACAATGTCAAGTGAGGTATATTCAATTGAGAGAGTAAATAATCTACAATAACTGATCACAATGAATCTTTAGCTGTGAACAGTGGTGGCCCGTCCATAAGGGGCGCAGGGACGGTGCCCCCTTAATCCATGCGCCCTGCCCCTAATCTACATGCAGGGCATCGGACGCATGGATTTCAATGGGTTTTTTTTTGTTGGAAGCACATGATTAGAGCTTAAGGCTCTAATTGGCTTAAAAAAAGGGTGTGACAAAAGCGAATTAATATTCGCTATTGTCTTACTGATTCTACACCCGGCCAATCAGGAAGCCTTAGGACTCCCTGGCCAATCGGGTCTCAGGACACACTTCCTGTTCAGCCGGAAGGGGAAGCCCCGGCTCTTCCTTACCCCTGCCTCCTAGGGTAAGATCTGTCTTTCGGGGGGGAGGGCGGCAGGGGATCGCTGCTGCTTCTCGTCTGTCTAATACCGGGAGGGTGGGGGTGCTTGCGACGATCGCTGCCTTCCCTTCCACCGTCCGTCTCCCACTGTGCTTCTGGCGATTGCCGCCTTCCTGTTCGTATCCCCCCGCGGAGATTAAGCACCAGCCGCCACTGTCTGTGAACATGAGTTTGGTTTCTGTAGGTTTCTCTTTAACCACTTCAGCCCAGGACCATTTTGGCTGGTTAAAGACCAGGCCCCTTTTTGCGATTCGGCACTGCGTCAGTTTAACTGACAATTGCGCGGTCGTGCAACGTGGCTCCTAAACAAAATTGACGTTCTTTTTTTCCCACAAATAGAGCTTTCTTTTGGTGGTATATGATCACCTCTGCGGTTTTTATTTTTTGCGCTATAAACAAAAATAGAGCGTCAATTTTGAAAAAAATTACATATTTTTTACTTTTTGCTATAATAAATATCCTCAAAAAATATATAAAAAAACTTTTTTTTTCTCAGTTTAGGCCGATACGTATTCTTCTACATATTTTTGGTAAAAAAAATCGCAATAAGCGTTTATTGATTGGTTTGGGCAAAAGTTATAGTATCTACAAAATAGAGGATAGTTTTATGGCACTTTTATTAATATTTTTTTTTACTAGTAATGGCAGCGATCAGCGATTTTTATCATGACTGCGACATTATGGCGGACACATCAGACACTTTTGACACATTTTTGGGACCATTGTCATTTTTACAGCGATCAGTGCTATAAAAATGCACTGTGTCTGTGAAAATGACACTTGCAGTGAAGGGTTTAACCTCTAGGTGGCGCTGTAAGGGTTAAGTGTGACCTAATGAGTGATTCAAACTGAAGGGGGGCGAGGCTTGGCGTGTGACGTCACTGATCGTCGTTCCCTATGACAGGGAACAGACGATCAGTGACACTGCTACTAGGAAGAACGGGGAAAGGTTTGTTTACACTTACCTCTCCCCGTTCTTCAGCTCTGTGACCCGATCACAGGACACTGGCGGCGATCGGGTCCCGCGGGCGCGGTCATGGAGCTTCGGACCGTGTCAGGAGCGTGCCGCCGGCGGCGCACGTGCGACCCACAGACAGGTTCTTAAAGGGGACATGCCTGTACGCCCTTTTGCCTGTCCGTGCCATTCTGTCGATGTACATCAGCGTGCGTCTATCCTTAAGTGGTTAATTGCGCTAAGGCAGGCCATACACGGTGCAAATTTCTTTCCTGCAACCACAGTGATGATTCCCCCATCAATGCAGACAGTGTGGACAGGGTAATCGGCAATTGTCTTCTCCCGGCAGGCGGAGGCGGCCATCCCCGCCGGGAGAAAACAGTGATTATCACTAGTGGCTATAGCAGCCACTAGCAATAATTGCAAGTGAATCCAGCAGGCTGGTTGTACCCAAGTTGATCAGTCGATCAACTTGGTACATTTAGCCTGCCCATTAATGGTTTGAATCTCGTTCAGTTCCTGCCAAGATTCAAACCGTGTATGGCCGGCCTAACTTTCTAGTCTGCATTGATAATCTAAATTTACACATTATGCATATTATTCTTATCCTAATGTGATGCTGAACAGTAAAACCTGTCCGCAAGGTGCAGTTGAGAAAGCAAAGAGAGGGGCAAGGAGAGAGAAAATGCAGAGGACTAATAGGGCCCGCCTCTCCAGACTCTGCCCACTCCTCCTGTTGTCTTGTTTTTTGTTAGTACATCCCCTATACAGTAGAGCCCTCCCTCTCCCAATCTGGGCTCTGCTGTATAGGAGATTGCAAGAAGCTGAGACCAGGCCAAATTCAGGCACTTAAACTAGCATTTATTGTTTGTTTTTTTTAAAGAACATACTGCTGCCTTAATGGTTATCTCCTATGTGTGCCTAAAGCTCAGCTTTAAAACAAATGAATTAGAGCACACGCTTTCTGTTTTTTAGTGAACACAGAGATTTTGAAGCACAGTTGATATTTTTGTGTAGCAGTAACACCACCCCTACCTAATTATACTGTTTTGTTAAACTTGCTTAGTTTCTAATCAGAAAATCACACAAACAGAACTCAGAACATTCCGAAAAACAACAACAATATATAACAGGCAGATTTAACAATTCTCGTGGTAATTTATGGTAATTATAAAGTGCTACATTTCATTCTTAGCCAGGGGAAATTGTGATGTACGATTCTGAAACCTCTAAATTGAAATATTAATATTTATATGATGTAATTCTCCCGCTATTGTCTTTTGAATGAATAGCTTAAATCCTTCACTCTTTTTCCCTTTCTATAGTCACCATGGAAACTAGGCTAATGTAAACAGCATCTGAAAAATAGTGAGTGTATTGAGGACAAAGGAAATCGGCATATGGTGCAACGACTTCTGAAAACTGTTTAATTATTCAGAAATATATATCATGCATGCACAACACAGATGTTTATTGATCAGACAAATTTTGTCTAAAAAGCAAAAGGACCATTTGTTAAAGCCTAATATAATTATTATTATCTGCGCTGGAGGCAGTGTTATTTGATGATGAATTCAGCTAAATGGCATATAATATAAAATACAATAAAAAACATGGGTAGTGCCTTAGTATGTGCAGGTCACTATGGGGTCTTTCCTTTTTACCTGTCCTATTTCTCTCTTAGGGTACTCATAGACCTGAGACAGTGGTCACACCATCAGCCATTTTCAGCTAGATCAGGTGATGGGTTTGCCTTGGTTTCATAGTCAGGTTGAAAAAAAGACACAAGTCCATCTAGTTCAAGTTTAACCACCGGTGGTGTTGCCACTGGCAAGGTTCTCGATGAAAGAACAGACAGGATAGAAGCCCTTCCCTATCACTCTTTCTCCCCTACTGATGAGCCATTTATAGAAGCCTTTCCTGCCCTTCACCACAGGGATTCTTCTCCTCCCCTTCACCACTCCTTACAAGTAAACCTGTCCATTCACCAGAGCAGAGCAGAGCAGACAGGTTTATGGGACTTTCTACTGTGCTGTTTTAGACTATATCCGGAGAGGGGTTAGATTATCCATATACATCCTCTAAGCTCTTTATTAAAATGGAATTGTGGCCTTAAAAAAATTGGTTGAACACTTCCCTTATGGAAGCAAAATTAAAAGTACTTATGTGGTGGTATATGACTCCCGCCAGGCTTGCTGGCATCGACCCTTCTTCGGATCCCAGTTGCTTTAGAGGCTGCCAACTCTTGGGTTCTATGGTGCATATCTGGTGGGAATGTCCTAGAATCAGACCAGTCTGGAAGAGGATATTTAACCTAATTTCCAAGGTCACTAAGTGTTCAATTCCCAGGTCAGTATCAGTCATCCTCCTTAACGCCTGTATTCCTCATATCTCCAAACCCAATCAGAAGCTGATCCGCTTTATGCTCCTCGGGGCAAAACTCAACATTGTTAGAGCTTGGAGACAGCCCAGGGTTTCCATTTTAGCGGTACAACGTAAGATCTCTTGGATTATGGCGCAAGAGAAGTTGGCTAGTATTTTATCAAACACAGTCCATAAATTTGAATCTGTGTGGGAACCTTGGGCTGCTTACTGTCGTATCTCCCTGGTGGTCGGGGTCCACCCCGAACAACCCACTTCCTCAAGCTCTAGTTAGGCACGTGCTCCCTTTCCATTCCTCATCTCTTTCTTCCTTTCTCTTTTCTATTTATTTAATTCTTTATTTTATTTTTTTTCTTAAATTAGGATAATTGATGTGACTTGTGGGCAATGCATTACTGTTTGTTATGAAGTCATTTCGGCAACTCTATAGGCCGAGTTGAATAAGTGTTTAAGAGCTAGAGACATACTGAAGTCTACTTTGGACTCTCTAATATCCTTGCCGATAGTTTTATGAGAGGGGGGTGGGTTGGGGGGGGGTGCCTGCCCGGGGCACAGGATGATCCCATTAGGGGTGCCCAGGATGGGTAGGACTTCCCAAACCGTCTGACCCTTTGGTTCATTTCCCTATTTGTCTTTCCCCTACTAACCAGGGGTTAGCTTGTAACTTCCCTTACTCAACCCACAGTTAGACTCTGAAACACCTAATGAGGACTTGTTGCTGATTCTATGTTAAGTTTGACACATGCATTTTATGTAAAAGATCCAGCCCTTTGTCATGCTGTTCTTATGTACTATCTATGCTTGATTTGAAATATAAAAATCTATTGAACGAAAAAAATTCAAGTTGGAAGAGTTTTTTTTACAGAGCAGGCATACTTTGTCTCCGCTGCAATATCTTACCTTCCTCCTCACAATTTTCTTTACACTTTGCACAGCTTAGTGTACAATTGCAGGATCTGTTGGGTGCCAGAATCAGTTAGCTCCTGTTTGGCTGAAGACCCTGTACGCGGGAGAAGCCGGGGAGGAAGAAGATGTTGGCGTCAACAAGGGAGCTCAAAAATTTAGAATGGCTGGAGCATGAATGATTATCTGCAGGCTTTAGTTCCGCTTTAAGTGTAGTGATAAAAGTGCACCAGTGTTCAAATGTTTGCCTAAAACAATGTAATCATCTTCTTTGGATGGAGAGTAGATCAATCTTTCCTAACCTTTTTCCCCCTAGAGGAGCCCTTGAAATAATTTTCAGATCTAGGGGAACCCCTGCTAAAAAACAATCCATTGGTGACCAGTGGGATAAATGTCCCCCATTACAGTGGTGGTCAGAATGCCACCCTTACAGATAGCTAAAAAGATCATTCGTTTTAACTGCTGACTCTGCCAATTGGTGGTAGCCCCAGAACTATGGAGGCAGAATCAAATGGGAGGCCTGTCAGCCACTGCTCAAGAAACTCCTAGCAACTGTTTGGAGGAACACTAGGGTTCCACAGATCCCTGGCTGAGAATGGCTGGTTTAGATGGATAGAGATAGCAGATATGCTTATTTCCCCAAAAGAAAATATTTTGATGCTTGTGTGACCAAAAGGCTAGTAATTTGGTCAGATGATGTTTGTTGAAGGGAAGAGTGAGAGTTTAGATTGACTGTATAGCCCTGCCCAAGTATGCCCAGTCTTTCTAATGTGTGCACTTGTGCAAAGGCCCCATTCATTTCCATGGGTGAGATGTATTTCAGCCATCCAGCAGAATATAGGTTTACTTCAAAAAGTGAAGTTGTAGAACTGTGACCAGGCTCTGAACATCTTTACACAAATATTTGAAAATTCTTTAAAACAAGCCATTACTGATCTCTATAGCTACAGGCACTGTGAAACTATTCATCCTCAAAATTCACAAGGGAAGCGCGTATGTCCTTCAAGCATGATCCCAGCACTCTGCCCCTACCTTCCTGGGAACCTGTTCTGTTTTAACATTAGGGATAAGAAGATAAGATGCTGCCAACTCACTGCTTGGATAGGGAAGCAAACAAGCTATTCAGAGAAAATTAAAGTGTTTTTGTTGTAAATTTAACGATGAATTACTACACAGTAGCTACAGAGCTTATTTACGGCAGCTGGCTAAGAGTCAGCTGTCAGTAGTGAGGCAAATGGCAGATTGTGAGGGAGGGGTTGGCAGTGATGGGGTTATTGGACACATAATAATTATTGAAGACTGTTGTTTAGCTAGCACCTTACATTAATCAGGGACTTAATATATCCCTTTCTTTATCATTTCAGGCTGCTTGGAGAAATATATCAACATTCTTGAAGAGAAATTCAGGACCAGCATTCTCAAGACAGTCTATGCCGGCATCCACAACAAATCTGAAGATGACAAAGACCTGCAAGATTTTTTCCGTTTTAAATGCTGGATATAAAAAATAGATATGATATATACAGAATATTGTCATGTAATCTTTTTTTATCTCTGGAATTAGCGGTCTTAAATTGTTGGGTCGTATTACTCCCAGATACTATTACATCTGGTCCAGGTAGCTGAATGACTATGGACAGGAACTACGGTAGGAACTTCTCATCATTGGAAGATCCAAGAAATATAAGAAGTCAGGTGCCAGACAGCAGTTACAACTAAAATTACAATTTAATAGACTAATGCCGCGTACACACGGTCGGAATTTCCGACAACAAATGTTTGATGTGAGCTTGGAAAATCCGACAGTGTGTAGGCTCCATCGGACATTTGCTGTCTGAATTTACGACAACAAAAATTTGAGAGCTGGTTCTCAAATTTTTCGACAACAAAACTTGTTGTCAGAAATTCCCAAGCGTGTGTACACAATTCCTACGCACAAAATTCCACGCATGCTCGGAATCAATCAGAAGAGCTGCACTGGCTATTAAAATTAATTTTTCTCGGCTCGTTGTACGTGTTGTACGTCACCGCGTTCTTGATGTTCGCAATTTCCAACAAAATTTGTGTGACCGTTTGTATGCAAGACAAGTTTGAGCCAACATCCATCGGAAAAAAATCCACGGTTTGTTGTCGGAATGTCCGATCGTCTGTACGCGGCATTACCCTTTTAATGGTAATCTTCAATGTATACTTGTTGTTAGGTATTCAGGGCCATTACCATCATTCAGGTCTACCTACTTTAGACCTCCCGCCCTCTGGTGTGCTGCTGGAGTGAAAGGATGACCTTTGATGAGAGGGCCATGTGACGGGGGGTTTGTGTGACTGGGGAGCTCTGTTATGAAGGGGCTTTGTAATGGGTGGACTCTGTGGTGATGAGGGGAATTTGAGAACCTCTGATTTGAAGGGGGGCTTCTGATGTGGAGTTAACTTCATCAAGATGGTTTAGTGCAGTGATAGCAAACCTTGGCACCCCAGATGTTTTGGAACTACATTTCCCATGATGCTCATGCACTCTGCAGTGTAGCTGAGCATCATGGGGAAATGTAGTTCCAAAACATCTGGGTGCCAAGGTTCGCCATTACTGGTTTAGTGCATCGCCCCAGACTTAGGTTTCCTATTGATAAATAAAATGTATGTTTTTTTTATAGTCATTTTAGACTGGGGTGCCTTGAGATTTTTCATACCTTTTTAAGGGTGTCACGACTAAAAAAAATGGTTCAGAAACACTGGTGCAGTGAGTTTACCAGACAATTTTTATATTTCAAAATGGTAGCCTTGCATTAAGGCGGAGCTCCAGTCTCTAAAGTCAAAATTAAAAGTCAGCCGCTACAAAAACTGTAGCGGCTGACTTTTAATAAACAGCCACTCATCTGTCCCACGATCTGGCGGTGTGCTCACTCCACTCGTGTTCTCCATGTGTCCTCCCCCTCCCCGGCAACTTCATTATGGGCACCCGGCTGTGACAGCTTGCAGCTTTACAGCCGAGTGCCCACTGTGCATGCACGAGCGGCACTGCACTCTGTGACTAATCCCAAAGTCTTCTGAGACCGGTCATGTGTTCCAGAAGACTTTGGGAGGGAGGGGGGGGGGAGGAGAACTTCCGCTTCCGATCACCTAAGTGAGTCGAAGCTGAAGTGGGAGCAGGTACCTGTCAAAATCTCCATTTCACAAACAGGAGCTGGAGAGGAGGCCTTAAAACTGAACTTTCTCTTTTGGGTGGAGCTCCACTTTTAATCTCTACATTTGGATCCATATACACCGATCAGCCATAACATTATTCGGTAAAGGAAATATCTCGTTACAATGACATCTGAAAATTGGTGGAATATATTAGGCAGCAAGTGAACATATTGTCCATAAAGTTGATGTGGTGAAAGCAGAAAAAAAAAAAAAAAGAAAAAAATAGGCATCATAGTTTGCTGTGTATGGGGGTGTGAAGCCCATGGTGACCCATGTCCACAGCCAAAAGCTTCTACTATGGTCACATGAACATCGGAACTGGACTACCGAGCAATGGTAGAAGGTGGACTAGTCTGATGAATTACGTTTTCTTTTACATCATGTGGATGGCTGGGTGCGCGTGTCACTTATCTGTTGAAGAGATGGTAACAGGATGTGGTATAAGAAGGCAAGTTTGCAGAGGCAGTCTGATGCTTTGGGCAATGTTCTGATGGGAAACCTTGGATCCTGCCATTCATGTCAATGTTACTTTGGTGTCCATGCCTCAATGGGTCAGGGCTGTTTTAGCAAAAGGGGACCATACTCAATATTTAGGTGGGTGGTCATAACTTTATGACTGATCAATGTATATTGTGCCTTGAAAAAGTATTCATACCCCTTGAAATTTTCCAAATTTTTCATGTTACAAACAAAAATGTAAATATATTTTTTGGGGATTTTATGTGACAGACCAACACAAAGTGGCACATAATTGTGAAGTGGAAGGAAAATGATAAATGTTTTTTGAAATTTTTTACAAATAAATATCTGAAAAGTGTGGCGTGCATTTGTTTTAAGCCCCCTTTACTCTGATACCCCTAAATAAAATCTAGTGGAACCAATTGTCTTCAAAAGTCACCTAATTAGAAAATAGAGTCCCCCTGTGTGTAATTTAACCACTTGCTGCCCAACCACCGTCAAATGACGGCGGGACAATGCGGCTCTCGTTCTGGTTGGACGTCCTGTGACGGCGCACCAGAACGGCCGTGCCCATGGGGGCGCACAGCGTGGCAATTGCACCGTGTTGCTAGGACACAGCGCGACCCCGAACTCTGTAAAGAGTTGCTGACGTGGCTCTTTACCCTTTGATCGGCTGTGTCCAATCACAGCCAGTCACGTGTAAATACGGAAGTGCCGGTAATAGTCCCTCCTCGCCTCACACTGACAGAGTGTGTGACGAGGAGTGCCGATCAGTGGCATCTCCTCGCAAGGGGAGAACAGGGCAGTTAATCAGGGCACTGATTACAGTAAAGCGCCACAAGTGTCACCCATCAGTGCCACAAATCAATGCCCATTACTGATGCCAGTCAGTGCTGTCTTTTAGTGCCCACCAGTGCCTGCTCATCACTGCCGCCTATCAGTGCGGCGTAATAGTGCCAGCTAACCAGTGCCCATCAGTGAAGGAGAAAAATTACTTATTTAAAAAAACTTACTGAAACTAAGAAAAACTTTATTTTTTTTCAGAATTTTCGATCTTTTTTCTTTGTAAAAAAATTTAAAAGCCAGCAGTGAATAAATACCACAAAAAGAAATTTTTGTGAAGAAAATGGTTACAAATTAATTTGGGTAGTGTTGCATGACCGCGCAATTGTCATTCAAAGTGCAACAGCGCTGAAAAATAGCCTGGACAGGAAGAGGGTGAAAGTGCCCAGTATTGAGGTGGTTAATCTCAGTATAAATACAGCTGTTCTCTGAAGCCCTCAGAGGTTTGTTAGAGAACCTTAGTGAACAAACAGCATGATGAAGACCAAGAAAACACACCAGACAGGCCAGGGATAAAGTTGTGGAGAAGTTTAAAGCAGTTAGGTTTAAAAAAAACAACCCAAGCTTTGAACATCTCATGGAGCACTGTTCAATCCATCATTCAAAAATGGAAAGAGTATGGCACAACTACAAACCTACAAAGACATGGCCTTCCACCTAAACTGACAGGTAGGGATGAGCTTCGTGTTCGAGTCGAACATACGTTCGACTCGAACATCGGCTGTTCGATCGTTCGACGAAGATCGAACGATTTGGGCCGTTCGCGCCAAATTCGAGTGACGCGAACGGCCCACAATGCACTACGCCATCGCAGTGTCATCCAGGCGCTGTGATTGGCCAAGCATGCACTGTGACCCCGCATGCTTGGCCAATCACAGCGCCGGCAGCGAGGAGAGCAATGATTGGCCACAGGCAGGATGCCTGTGGCCAATTATTGCTGAGGGGGTTTAGTACACGCCCCACACTATAAAAGGCCGCCAGCACGGCGGCCTAGTGTAGTGAGTTCCGGAGCAGGGATAGAGCAGCATAGGCAGGGACAGTGACTTTTATTTCTTTCTTGCTTAACCTGGATTCCTTTAGTTTAGGGAAAGAGAAGGATAGGTAGGGAGAGTGTCAGTGTGTTTTGTGCTTGTGCTATATTGTGCTTAAAAAAAACATTTTTTCTAGGGACAGAAAACTGTAGGTAGGGAGAGTGTGTCAGTTTCTTTCACTGTCAAAGTCCTTGTTTCTAGGGACCTGGAAGGACAGTGAGGTAATTCTCCTTGTGCTAAATTGTGCTTAAAAAAAACATTTTTTCTAGGGACAGAAAACTGTAGGTAGGGAGAGTGTGTCAGTTTCTTTCACTGTCAAAGTCCTTGTTTCCAGGGACCTGGAAGGACAGTGAGGTAATTCTCCTTGTGCTAAATTGTGCTTAAAAAAAACATTTTTTCTAGGGACAGAAAACTGTAGGTAGGGAGAGTGTGTCAGTTTCTTTCACTGTCAAAGTCCTTGTTTCCAGGGACCTGGAAGGACAGTGAGGTAATTCTCCTTGTGCTAAATTGTGCTTAAAAAAAAACATTTTTTCTAGGGACAGAAAACTGTAGGTAGGGAGAGTGTGTCAGTTTCTTTCACTGTGAAAGTCCTTGTTTCCAGGGACCTGGAAGGACAGTGAGGTAATTCTCCTTGTGCTAAATTGTGCTTAAAAAAAACATTTTTTCTAGGGACAGAAAACTGTAGGTAGGGAGAGTGTGTCAGTTTCTTTCACTGTCAAAGTCCTTGTTTCCAGGGACCTGGAAGGACAGTGAGGTAATTCTCCTTGTGCTAAATTGTGCTTAAAAAAAACATTTTTTCTAGGGACAGAAAACTGTAGGTAGGGAGAGTGTGTCAGTTTCTTTCACTGTCAAAGTCCTTGTTTCCAGGGACCTGGAAGGACAGTGAGTGAATTCTCCTTGTGCTAAATTGTGCTTTAAAAAAAAAAATTTTCTAGGGACAGAAAACTGTAGGTAGGGAGAGTGTGTCAGTTTCTTTCACTGTGAAAGTCCTTGTTTCAAGGGACAGAGAAGGACACCTGAAGGTAGCCCTTATTGCTTTTTTCCCATCTCCCTGCAGGCCATCTATTAGAATGTCTGGAAGGCAAACAAGGAGAGGCAGACAGTCAGGAGGCAATAAAAGAGGGCAAGCAGGCTCTGTGTCTGGGGGCAACAGTGCTGGTCGTGGACGCGGTGCATTGTCATCAGCACATGGCCATGGGACACGCTTGTCCTTCTTTTCGGCAGCTGGACATGTTGAGCCACATCATGCCGAAGACTTGGTAGAGTGGATGACCAAGCCCTCCTCCTCCTCCTCCTCATCCTCTCTCACCCAGGCTCAGGGTACTGGAAAAGCAGCTGCCAAAGCGTCCTCTTCCCTGGTATCAATGTCAGACTCATCATCAGTCACTCCTTCCCTAGACCCACCATGTCCTCCTCCTGAGGAGTCCCCCGAACTGTTTCAGCACAGTGTTGGGTACATGCTCCAGGAGGATGCCCAGCGTTTCGAAGGGTCTGATGATGAAACCCAGCTAGAGGAAGGCAGTAGCGTGAGAGCAGACAGAGGGGATGCTCAAGAAGGACACCAATCTGGCAGTCATGTTCCAGCAGCTGCAGCATACTGCCAGATTGCCTCCAGTGATGAGGAGGGAGGTGATGATGAGGTCACTGACTCCACGTGGGTGCCTAATAGGAGAGAGGAGGAGGAGGAGGATGAGGAGGAGGCACATCTCCAACGAGGCAGGATGCCCTTTGGTGGCCAGCGTAAGGGCAGTACACCGACGGAATCACACCGCAGAGCTCCGCCTGTGCAGGGCGCTGCCTCTGCCCGTCATTCAAAAAGTTCTTTGGTGTGGGCCTTTTTTGAGGCTAGTGCATCAGATCGCACAGCTGCTGTTTGCAACATATGTCTCAAGCGTATATCGCGTGGCCAAAACATCAGCCGCTTGGGTACCATATGCCTGACCAGACATATGTTGACCTGCCATGCAGCTCGTTGGCAAGCCTACCTCAAAGACCCACACCAAAGAACAAAGCGGACCTCTCCTTGCACCGCATCAGCTGGGATCTCCAACCCCACTATAACTTCAGTCCTCTCTGAAACATGCACTGAGAGGAATGAAGGTGTAGAATTAGGTGTGTCACAGCCAAGTACTTGCGGCCACTCTGCTAGCAGTACACCGACGTCCGATTCTAGCAGGCAAATTTCCCTGCCCCAGCTGCTGGACCGTCGAAAGAAGTTCACTCCCAGCCATCCACATGCCCAGCGGTTGAATGCTAGCTTGGCTAAATTGCTAGCGCTTCAACTGCTGCCTTTTCAGTTGGTAGACTCGGCCCCCTTCCGTGAGTTTGTGCAATGTGCGGTTCCTCAGTGGCAGGTTCCCAAACGCCACTTTTTCTCACGGAAGGCTATTCTGGCTCTCTACCGGCATGTGGAAGGCAATGTCTTGGCCTCGCTGGACAGGGCGGTCAGCGGTAAGGTGCATATTACCGCTGACTCATGGTCCAGCAGGCATGGACAGGGACGTTACCTTTCTTTCACGGCCCATTGGGTCACTCTTTTGGCAGCTGGGAAGGATGCAGGACAAGGTGCAGTAGTGTTGGAGGTTGTCCCACCGCCACGCCTCCAAAATGCTACTACTGGTTGTGACACACCTCTCTCCTCCACCCCCTCCTCTTCTTCTTCCTCCATGGCCTCTTCCTGTGGTTTGTCCTATGAACCAGCGGTGCTCCGTAGCCGTTCACGGGGCTACGCAAGTACGCAGGCAAAAAGATGCCATGCCGTGCTTGCGCTGGTGTGTTTGGGGGACAGAAGCCACACTGGGGCAGAGGTCCTGTCTGCTCTGCAGGGCCAGGCCGAGAGGTGGTTGACGCCACGCCAGCTTAAGCCAGGAATGGTGGTTTGCGACAATGGCACCAACCTCCTCTCCGCCCTCCGACAGGGACAACTGACCCATGTGCCCTGTGTGGCTCACGTCCTTAACCTGGTGGTGCAGCGGTTCTTGGGCAGGTACCCGGGCTTACAGGATGTCCTGAGGCAGGCCAGGAAAGTCTGTGTGCATTTCCGCAGATCTTATAATGCCAGTGCTCGCCTGGCTGAGCTGCAAAAGGAGTTGAACCTGCCCAAGAACCGCCTTATATGTGACATGCCCACCAGGTGGAACTCAACGTTGGCCATGCTGCAGCGGCTGCACACGCAGCAGAGGGCCATCAATGAGTACCTGTGCGACTACGGCACCAGGACAGGGTCAGGGGAGCTTGGTTTTTTTTCTCCACGCCAGTGGGGCATGATCAGGGATGCATGCACTGTCCTGGCACCATTTGAGGAGGCCACGAGGATGGTGAGCAGTGACAGTGCATGCATCAGTGACACTGTACCTCTTGTCCACCTGTTGGAGCACACGCTGCGTGGAATAATGGACAGGGCACTTGAGGCAGAACAGAGGCAGGAAGAGGAGGACTTCCTTGCCTCTCAAGGCCCCCTTTACCCAGACAGTGTTCCTTCTGTCCCACCCATCGCACAGGAAGAGGAGGAGGAGGAGGAGGAGGAGGAGGAGGATTGTGTCAGCATGGAGGTGGAGGCTGGCACTCAGCATCATCAGCAGCAGTCTTTTAGGGATGATTTACAGTCCCAAGAAACCAGTGGACTTGTACGTGGCTGGGAGGAGGTGGCTGCGGATCATGTCGTCCTTAGTGACCCAGAGGACTCCGGAGCGAATGCCTCAGCAAACCTACGCTGCATGGCCTCCCTGATCCTGCAAAGTCTGCGGAAGGATCCTCGTATTCTTCGGATCAAGGAGAGGGACCATTACTGGCTGGCCACTCTCCTTGATCCACGGTACAAGGGTAAGGTTGCGGACCTTATGTTACCGTCGCAGAGGGAGCAGAGGATGAGACAACTCCGGGAGGCCTTGCAGAAAGGTCTGTGCAACGCGTTCCCAGAGACTGGGAGGTTACAAACTCCTGGTCCTGGACAACGAGTTGCTGAGGCTTCGGCCAGTCAAAGAAGGAGCGGTGGGGAAGGTGGCCGTCTGACCGATGCGTTCAGACAATTCTTTAGTCCGCAGCCCCAAAGTATGATCGGTTCCAGCAACCATCGCCAGCGTCTGATAAACATGGTGCAGGAATATCTAGGGGCAAGGTCAGACTTGGACACCTTCCCCACCGAAAATCCTCTGGCTTACTGGGTCTTGAGGATGGATCACTGGCCAGAGCTTGCACAGTATGCAATTGAGCTACTGGCCTGTCCTGCATCCAGCGTTCTTTCGGAACGCACATTCAGTGCTGCTGGAGGATTTGTCACGGATCACAGGGTGCGCCTGTCCACCGACTCGGTTGATCGACTGACTTTCATCAAGATGAACCAGTCTTGGATCACCACCAGCTACCACACACCTGATGCTGATATAACAGACTAATTGATTTTAACATGTCACATCCCTTCAAGACTGATGCTGATGCTGAGTGCCTGTGCTGTTATGTTGACTGGCTATCCTCCTCCTCCGAGTCCTCAATGATACGATTGATGATGATAGCTTGGAAGATCATTTTTGTTTATGGGTGCCGCCACCAGTGGCTAAGGCCCAATTTTTCAGCCCCTGTTTTACAGGGGCGTGTAATTACAATTTTTTTAGCAATAATTTGCCATAGGGCTCATTGCTGTGCTCCAAGTACAGTATCTGTGAGGGGTTGGAGTGTTGTGGCACCAGTGCCTAAGGCCCAATTTTTCAGCCCCTGTTTAACAGGGGCGTGTCATTACAATTTTTGAAGCAATACTTTGCAACAGGGCTCATTGCTGTGCTCCAAGTACAGTATCTGTGAGGGGTTGTAGTGTTGTGCCACCAGTGCCTAAGGCCCAATTTTTCAGCCCCTGTTCAACAGGGGCATGCAATTACAATTCTTGATCTAATAATTCACAGCAGGGTCCATTGCTGCACCCACCAAGAGTAACTCTGAGGGCTTACAGTCTTGTGGCAACGCCACCACCACCACCACCACGAAAGGCCCAATTTTTCAGCCCCTGTTCAAAAGGGGCATGTAATTACAATTCTTGATCTAATAATTCACAGCAGGGCCCATTGCTGCACCCACCAAGAGTAACTGTCAGGGCTTACAGTGTTGTGGCACCAGCACCACCATCAAAGCCCCAATTTTTACTACCACTGTTCAACAATTATATGTAATTAAAATTCCTGATATAATAGTTGACAGCAGGGCGTTCCAGCACCAACCAAGAGTAACTGAGTGCTTACAGTGTTGTGCCAACACCAACAACTAAGGGGCCTATTTCTGCAGAGTATATACGGCAGGTCCCTACTTTCAAACATCCAACTTACAAACGACTCCTACTTGCAAACGAAAGAAGACAACAGGAAGTGAGAGGAAATCTACCCCTAGAAAGGAAAATTCTCTCCTGTAAGAATAAATATGGGAGAAAGGGGTCTCATCTGTACTGATGCTTTATCAGCAATCCTTGTTTCAAGAAAAACACCACATTTCAAAAACAGTTGTCATTGGGACGGAAAGTGAGGTGAAATGTTCTGAACAGGGGCACAGACAGCAAAACAAATGTTACAGGGGTGATAACCCTTACCTATGTTTCCCAAAAAGTTTAAAAATAGATTTTTGGGCTGGAGCTACACTTCAACAATGTACCTGTTCAAAATTACAAACAGATTCTACATAAGAACAAACCTACAGTCCCTGTCTTGTATGCACCGCCTGTATACGGCTGTTCAGAGTATATAGGGCCTTTTTTATTTTATGTGCAGGGTTCCCCTTAATATCCATACAAGACCCAAAGGGGCTGGTAATGGGCTGGGGTAGGGGGGGGGGGGTCATGGGGTAGCTATGCCATTTTTCTTAAAGAATTTCATCCATATTACCGGGACCAGACATTACATTAAAGCCGCAAGCAGTTTTAAATGGCTTTTTTTTCCTTTAGAAGTGTCATTTTCTGCAGGGACAGTTCTAAACACGGGAAACACGTGGCACTTCACAGGCATACTTTAGACACCCCCCAGGTACGATATTTAAAGGAATATTTGACTTTTTTTTTTCACTTTATGCATCATTAAAATGACTGCTCCCGAAAAACGACCGTTTTTAAAACTTCTTTTTGCATTGATACATGTCCCCTGGTGCACAACCCGGGTTCCCAAACCCTATTTATGACAATAACATGCATAATAGTTGTTATAATTAGCACTTTAGAATTCGAACGTTCGCATCCATTGTATTTAATAGGGTTCTAATGTTCGTTCGAACTTTCGGTCCGTTCGCGGGTTCTGGTGCGAACCGAACCCGGGGGTGTTCGGCTCATCACTACTGACAGGCCGGGCAAGGAGAGCAATAATCAGAGAAGCAGCCAAGAGGCCCCTGGTAACTGGAGGAGCTGCAGAGATCCACAGCTCAGGTGGGAGAATCTGTCCACAGAACAACTATGATGCCTCGTACACACGGCCGGGATTTCCGATGGGAAAAAGTCAGTCGGGAATCCTGACGGGGAAAAAAGAGAGCCATTTCTATTTTTTCTGCCGGCGGTTTTTGGCAGTTTTCCCGTCTGAAAAACTGAGATGGAGCATACACACGGTCGGGATTCCCGGCCAAAAGCTCTCATCGCAGTTATCCCGTCGGAAATCCCGGCCGTGGGTACGAGGCATTAGTCGTGCACTCCATAAATCTGGCCTTTATGGAAGAGTTTCAAAAAGAAAGCCATTGTTGAAAGAAAGCCATAAGAAGTCATGTTTGTAGTTTGCAAGAAGCCGTGGGGGGGGGGGGGGGGGGGGACGACGACGACACAGCAAACATGTGGAAGAAGGTGCTCTGGTCAGATGAGACCAAAATTTAACTTTTTGGCCTAAAAGCAAAACGCTATGTGTGGCAGAAAACTAACATTGCACATCACCCTGAACACACCATCCCCACCGTGAAACATGGTGGTGGCATCATTTTGTTTGGATACTTTTCTTCAGCAGAGGCAGGGAAGCTGTTCAGGGTTGATTGGAAGATGGATGGAGTCAAATACAGGGCAATCTTAGAAAAAATTTGTCTGCAAATGACTTGAGACTGGGGTGGAGGTTTACCTTCTAGCAAAACAACGACCCTAAACATACAGCCAGAGCTACGTGGGAATGGTTTAGAACAAAGTATATTCATGTGTTAGAATGGCCCAGTTAAAGTCCAGACCTCAATCCAATTAGGAATCTGTGGCAAGACTTGAAAATTGCTGTTCCCAGAAGCTCTCCATCCAATCTGACAGAGCTTGAGCTATTTTGCAAAGAATGGGCAAATATGTCACTCTCTAGATGTGCAAAGCTGGTAGAGACATCCCAAAAAGACTTTCTTTCTCGTACATCACGGGACACAGAGCGACATAGTCATTACTAATGGGTTATATAGATACCGTCAGGTGCTGGCACTGGCAACTTCCAAAACCGGAAGTACCCTCCCCTATATAAGCCCCTCCCATCCGGGAGCACCTCAGTTTTTTGCCAGTGTCTAAGGTGTTGGCCAAGAAGAAACATGTGTTTTTCACTGAGCTTGCGTACAGGTTCTTTTGGGCCTCAGTAAGCTATTCCGGATCCGACCAAAAAAGCTTCATAGCTAAACGGTCGGTACCCGGGCCTTGCAGAGAAGAGCAAGGTTTTGCCTGTAATGCTTCTCTTAGGAGAGCTGGACCCTGGGATCCAGAGCTCTGGTCATACCCACGACCAAGATGTTTTCTTGCAGGGTGCTATACAGGTCCAGGGGAGTGGAATCCTTGGGAACCCGGTCCCTGAAGGTTTGATTACAATGCCTGCCGTGATAGGTGAAGTTTGGGCTTTTGTGGACCAAACAAAGTCCTGCGGCGGGGAACAGGTAAGTGGGGGCCCCCAGGAACTTGGTTCTATTGGGGGACCCCCAAGCCTAATTTGTCTTTCTGTCTGTTACCTAATGGTATTCCCGCAAAATTCTGTGCATGCCTGTAACTACTAAAAAAATGTAATAATTTTTAATGGTGGTCAAGAAAAAAAAAAAAAAAATTTTTTTTTATATATATATTTAATATATTAGACTGCGGTACCTGTGTTTGTCCACTAGAGGCCGCTGTGGAATGTTTTCTTGTCATGTGGACTAGTTTCTTCTCAGCAGAGCAAGTCCAGGCAGATGGTGAGTTCTCTCATGGGAAACTGCTTCCTCTGCCATGTTGCAATGCTCGTCCATCCCCCGGCCTGCGGCAAAGAGGGGCCCTGGCTCTTGTCCCTAGTTTCCATTTTTTCGAAATTAGCGCCAAAGGCGCACGTGGCCGCGCGCGTGCGCGTGCACGCGCCTCTATATATAGAGGTGAGCCGGAAAAGGGGGCGGAGCCTGGGGGATGACGCTCTGTGCGCGCCGCAGCGCTTCTGCGCATGTGCGGGCATCCCAGCATGATAAAAATCACAATATTGTGTGGTGAGCTGGCTATGAAGTGCAGAGACAGAGCTGGCAACATTTAAAATAGGGCATACAGCAAGCGGTTGATACAGGCATCCCCTAGAAAGGCACATTAGTAGACACCAACTGTTTCTTATAGCAGCATTTATGCTAGACTATTGTCAGTAACTGGTGTATTTCGGCTGGAATACCTCAGCTTTGTGGCTTAGGAATATGCCGTCTAAAAACTCCGGGACTAGAAATTCCAGGAGGAATAGGGGGTCTCCATCGGGCTCTGAGGATCTTGGGCATGCTTTGGCTGCACCAGTCTCCCCTGAAGAATCAGAGGTTAGTGACCGTAGAGCACCCTCAGGAGTACCTGGTACTGTGGCTGTCCTCAGTTCACCTGCTCCTGTGTATGTAACAGAGGAGGTTTTTTCCTCAGCTCTGGGAGGGCTGGAAGAGAGATTGTCAGCATTGATCGCGGCTTCCCTGTCACAGGAGAAAAGCGCCCGATCTCCGTCTCCTCCCTCAGAATGCCTGTTAACAGAGCAACAGTCCCATACAGGGATCGACCTACCTGAAGGGGATCAGGATGAGGTCGATTCGGTTGTAGAGGAATCAACAGTGGAAGAGCCATTCTCAGCATCACATGCTGAAAGATTATGGGTTCAGTCCCTGACTAATATGGTCCGATCAGCATTTAAAATGCCACTTGCGGAGCCATCATCCACTTCTGTCTCCTCGTTGGGGTCGCTAAAAGCTCCCCAAACTGTTTGTTCCTTTCCGATCCATCCTTTACTGGAAGGGCTCATTTACCAGGATTGGGAGCATCCTGACAAAATATTTACTCCCCCTAAGAGATTTCCGGTGGTCTATCCCATGGAGGATAAGTTCATCAGAAAATGGAAGGTCCCTATAGTGGACGCAGCCATCTCTTGTGTGAATAAATCACTGACATGTCCGGTGGATAATGTCCAAATGTTCAAGGACCCAATAGATAAAAAATTGGAGTCCTTATTAAAATCTGCTTTTTCTACAGCAGGATTGGTAACACAACCAGCAGTGGCAGCTATTGGGGTCTGCCAAGCAGTGAAGGATCAGTTGAAACAGGTCTTAAGGGACTTGCCAGATCAGCAGGCTCTTGCCCTAGCTGATCTACCTAGAGCCTTATGCTTTGCGGTGGACGCCATAAAGGATTCAATCCATCAGGCCTCCCGCCTTACGCTGTCTGTAGTACATATGCGCAGGCTTCTATGGCTCAAAAACTGGTCTGCTGAAGCTCCCTGTAAAAAATTGCTGGTCAGCTTCCCATTTCATGGTGAGCGCTTATTTGGGGAAGACCTGGACAAGTATATCCAGAGAAATTCCAGCGGTAAAAGTACACTTTTGCCGGTTAAAAATAGAGTTAGAGGTCCCTCTTTTAAGAGGCCGGCTTCTCCAGTCCCTAGGGCATCGGCTGTGAAACAGTTCCGACGGCCTCCTCGGTCAAATCCCGGAGGTAAAAATCAGGGACAGTTGCAGGGTAACAAGAAGCCCTGGAGCAGGAGAGGTACAAAACCTCCCCCAAAGTCAAATGCATGAAGGGTTGCCCCCACTCAATCGGGTGGGGGGAAGACTTCAGTTGTTCACAGAGACCTGGCGGGACACGATCCGAGACAGATGGGTGCTCTCCGCAGTAAATCTGGGATACAAATTGGAGTTAAAAAACTCCCCTCCTCCCCGCTTTATAAGGTCAAACGTGCCAAGGGATCCCCAGAAGAGAGGATCCCTCCTGTTGGCACTGGAACAATTATTGCTCCAAGCAGTAATTATAGAGGTTCCCCTGGAAGAATGGGGGTGCGGGTTTTACTCAAACCTCTTTACAGTTCCGAAGCCAAACGGGGACGTGAGGCCCATATTAAATCTAAAAGGGCTAAACAAATTCCTACATATCAGGACTTTCCGGATGGAGTCGATCCGATCGGTAGCCACTGCCCTACAAGGGGAGGAATGGTTAGCCTCGATCGACATCAAAGATGCTTATTTGCACATTCCCATCTTTCCAGCCCACCAAAAATTTCTACGCTTTGCGGTAGAAGGGCGCCATTTTCAGTTCAGAGCCTTACCCTTCGGTCTGGCCACAGCACCAAGAGTGTTCACAAAAATTCTGGCCCCATTATTGGCCAATCTAAGAACACGAGGTGTAACGATAATGGCATATCTAGACGACTTGTTGCTGATAGACCACTCAGTGGAAAAACTAGAAGTGGTTGTTCACGAGACAATCAAGTATCTGGAATATCACGGTTGGATTATCAACCGAGACAAGTCAGCCCTAAAACCAGTCAAAAGTCTGGAATACTTGGGGCTAAGGCTGGATTCAGACCAGAGAAAAATTTTCTTGCCTCAAGAAAAGGGGTTGTCTTTGAGAGATTTGATCCACTTAGTGGGTTCAAAAAGACAGCCATCCATACGCCTGTGCATGAGGCTGCTGGGAAAAATGGTGGCATCATTCGAAGCAGTACCCTACGGTCAATTCCATTCAAGGAAGTTGCAAAGGGCCATACTGTCAGCCTGGAACAAAAAAGTTCAGGCTCTGGACTTACCAATGTCCTTGTCCCCTTCCGTTCGCAAGAGCCTCCGCTGGTGGTTGGTTCCCCAGAATCTGGAAAAAGGGAAATCCTTCAGTCCGATTTCCTGGAAGGTGGTCACTACAGATGCCAGCCTTATAGGCTGGGGAGCAGTACTGGAGCAATGGTCTCTCCAGGGCAGATGGTCGGATGCGGAAAAGGCCCTGCCCATCAATCTCTTAGAGATACGAGCAGCCCGGTATGCCCTAGTAGCATGGACATCCAAACTCCAAGGGTCCCCTGTCAGAATTCAATCAGACAATGCCACAGCAGTGGCATATATCAATCGTCAGGGGGGCACCAGGAGTCGTGCAGCCCAAAGGGAAGTAAATTACATCCTGAGATGGGCAGAAAGATATGTCCCAGCCATATCTGCGGTATTCATTCCAGGGGTGGAGAATTGGAAGGCGGACTTTCTAAGTCGCCAACAATTATGCCCAGAGGAATGGTCCCTTCATCCCGAGGTTTTCCGGACAATATGTCAGCGGTGGGGAACACCGGATGTAGATCTGCTAGCATCCAGATTCAACACAAAAGTGGACAGGTTTGTCTCTTGGACAAGGGATCCCCTAGCTTGCGGCTCGGATGCCCTAGTGTTCCCTTGGGATCAGTTCAAGCTGATATATGCATTTCCACCGCCACAATTGTTACCTCGATTACTCCGCAGAATCAGGGTAGAAAAGAAACCAGTGATTCTGGTGGCTCCAGCATGGCCCCGAAGAGCATGGTACGCGGACATTGTAAAAATGTCTGTGGGGAGTCCTTGGACCCTCCCACATCGTCCGGACCTGCTTTCGCAAGGACCGATATACCACCCTTCCTTACCAGCCCTAGGTTTGACGGCCTGGCTATTGAAGCCCACATTCTAAAAAAGAGAGGGCTCTCTAATGCTGTGGTATCTACCATGATCAATGCCAGGAAGCCGGTATCCAGGCAGATCTACTATAGAATCTGGAAGGCGTACATCGCCTGGTGTGAGGCCAAGAAATGGCATCCACGTAAATACGTAATAGGTAGGATTCTGGACTTCCTACAATGGGCTGTAGATAGGAAGCTTGCCTTGAGTACTATCAAGGGTCAGATTTCGGCCTTGTCAATATTTTTTCAAAGGCCCTTGGCTTTGCATTCACTAGTCAAAGCCTTTATACAAGGAGTGATGCGTATTAGTCCTCCGGTTAATATTCCCATATGTCCATGGGATCTAAACTTGGTTCTGTCGGTTTTACAGAAACAACCATTTGAACCATTACAGCATATTTCCTTGGTGCTTCTCACCAGGAAATTGATTTTTCTAGTAGCCATTTGTTCGGCTAAAAGAGTGTCGGAATTAGCAGCTATGTCCTGTAAAGAGCCATATCTGGTTATCCATAAGGACAGAGTAGTATTACGTCCTCAGCCAGCCTTTCTTCCTAAGGTGGTATCGAGGTTTCATTTGAACCAAGATGTGGTTCTTCCTTCTTTTTTCCCCAAACCTACTTTGGTAGAGGAAAAGTTATTGCATTCTTTGGATGTAGTAAGAGCAGTTAAAGCTTATCTAAAAGCCACTGCTCAGATTCGCAGAACGGATACCTTGTTTATTCTGCCGGAAGGCCCCAGAAAGGGTCAGGCAGCGTCAAAATCTACTTTAGCCAAGTGGATTCGACAGGTCATAATACAAGCCTATGGCTTGAGAAGGAGACCGCCTCCGTTCAAAGTTAGAGCGCACTCCACGAGAGCAGTTGGAACTTCATGGGCAGTGCATCACCAGGCCTCCCTGGCTCAAATCTGTAAGGCCGCAACATGGTCTTCAGTACACACGTTTACTAGGTTCTACCAGGTGGACGTTAGAAGTCAGGAGGATGTCGCCTTTGGGCGCAGTGTGTTGCAGGCCGCAAAAGATCCTCATGTCTGATAGCGCTCAGCTTATATATGGTGTATCCCCCCCCTCATTTGGCATTGCTTTAGGACATCCCATTAGTAATGACTATGTCGCTCTGTGTCCCGTGATGTACGAGAAAGAAAATAGGATTTTTATAACAGCTTACCTGTAAAATCCTTTTCTTGGAGTACATCACGGGACACAGAGCTCCCGCCCCTCTTTGGAGACACTTATTGCTTTGCTACAAAACTGAGGTGCTCCCGGATGGGAGGGGCTTATATAGGGGAGGGTACTTCCGGTTTTGGAAGTTGCCAGTGCCAGCACCTGACGGTATCTATATAACCCATTAGTAATGACTATGTCGCTCTGTGTCCCGTGATGTACTCCAAGAAAAGGATTTTACAGGTAAGCTGTTATAAAAATCCTATTTTCAGCTTTAATTGCAGAGAAAGTTGATTGTAGAAAATATTGACTCAGGGGGGCTGAATACAAATGCACGGCACACTTTTCACATATTTATTAAAAAAAAAAAAAAAATTGAAAACCATTTATCATTTACCTTCCACTTCACAATTATGTGCCACTTTGTGTTGGTCCATCACATAAAATCCTCAAAAAAAAAAAAATTATGTTTTTGGTTGTAACATGACAAAATGTAGAAAATTTCAAGGGGTATGAATACTTTTTCAAGGCACTGTATGTGTCAACAGATTTTTCACAGCTGAAGAGTGTTAAGGGGGTGTAAAGCCTCGTGTTTTTTCACCTTAATGCATCCTATGCATTAAGGTGAAAAAACACCTTGCACTGTCTGTTTTACTTACCAGAGCCCCGTATTTCCGTGGGCGGGATCCCACGTCGTTCTCCCCTCGGCTTTGCGGCTCTTCATTGGATAGATTGATAGCAGCGCAGCCATTGGCTCCCGCTGCTGTCAATCAAATCTAATGCCGCGGTGCCAGGGGGCGAGGCCGAGTCATACACTCGGCAGCTATGTACGCCAAGTGTGTGAGACGGGAGCGCGCCCGCAAGGTAACCCCCTCGGGAGAGAGATTCCAAGAGGGGGTTATCTATTGCGGGGAGGAGTCGCGGGAGCCACCGTAGGACCCCAGAAGAGGACCTTAGGGGCCACTCTGTGCAAAATGAACTGCATATTGGAGGTAAGTATGGTAAGTGTTTATTTTTTTAAACGTGAACCTTTAGTATATCTCAAAGCCATAAGTATGTATGCAGCTGAAATAAACATCCTACAGACCAGGCATAGCACAACAAAGTGTATGTGTGCCTATGAAGATAATAATAAAGAGTTTAACTTGTCATTAGTATTACAACAGTATTATGGGGAAGGTTGCCAACCCCTGGTCTAAATCATATATCATAGATTTTCAGAGGCGAAATGTATTGATAGCTTTAGAATCAGTAACCTTACATAATGACATTTTCAGAGCTTCCAAATTAAAATAGATCAGCTGCAAAAGGGCTTCATTATTAGCCAATTAAAATGACCTCAGAGCAAAGTTTTACTCATACCGGCAAGATATGTATGATTAATGACATACACAATGAACAGGAGTGGTAACGATTTTTTATTCTTTTGTTCTACATTTATTAGAACTGAAAGAAAAAAAAAAGGTCGGTCCTGAAATACAAATTGAATATAGCAATATATGCAAACATAGAATCCTTTCTGCAAGAGTTTGTTAGAAATATGTAGACTTGTAGCAATGTGCAGAGGATTAAAGCCCAACTCCAGTTTCTTTGTGACTTCAGGAACTGTTTTCTTCACGAACAGATACACCCAGAGAGTGCTGCTTGGCCATTCAATTGTATTTTATTGGCTGAGGTAGAGAGGTGGCTGGATGATGCCGCAATCTCCACATCAGTGAATCAGAGGAAGCCTTGTACTTATTCTGAAAATACAAAGCTTCCTGTGAATGGCTGAGCAGCAATCGGTGCAAATCAAAACATGTTTCGGGACTAGAAAGGGAAATTCCTGTTGCGGGGCCGGAACACAGAGATGTGTACTGTATGTACAGTGGAACCTTGGATTACGAGCATAATCCGTTCCAGGAGAATGCTTGTAATCCAAAGCACTCGCTTATCAAATCTAGTTTCCCTATAGAAGTCAATGGAAACAGAGAAAATTTGTTCCGCATTTTTTTTTTTTTTTTTATTCTTTATTTCTTTACAGGAATATATAGAAAGTAATACAGTATGTTCAAGCTAATCATACATACAAAAATAAATATAAGCAGGTAAAGAGAGGGAGAGAAAAAAATACCACATAATCTCTTCCATTCTCCTTAATTCTGGGTGATCCTTGTTCTCACCTCTTGTCTACATAATTTAATATCTCTGTTCCTGTTATTTTATAATATCTCTTCAGTACATATATACTCTCCCCAATCCAATAACCCCCAAATCAAGGGAAAGAAAGAAAAAAGAAAAAGAAAAAAAGGGGGGGTGTCCCCCCTGTACCGCCTACCGGTTCCCAAGGACGGGGGGTCCTTCCGCTTGTGGCCCCCTTGTTCCCACCCCTAGTGGCTCTACTCTTCTCCAAGTAACTTCTTCTGATTTTACAAATTCCTCCCATTGGGCCCATATAGTTCAGTGACTTGTTCCTTTCTATCTACTGTCATAGGCAGTAAGTTTTCCATTATCCACACTCTTCTGATTTTATTGAGCCACATAGAGATGGAGGGTGCTCGTGATTTTTTCCAGCACCTAGAGATGCATTGACTTCTATGGCATGCAATACCCCATGTGGCCAGAGGTGGGGGGGCGCCGCAGAGCCTCAGAAATACTCGGGGACAGCTCAGCTGATCTCGGAAACCCAAGGAAAGGCTCAGGAACCGAGTATTTCCGAACGGCTCCCAACCGCTCCGAGTGTCACGGGTGCCCCCGCACCTCTGGCCAAATGCTGTACTGCACACCCCATTAGCTTGAATGCTGCTCATTTTGCGAGACAACACTCGCAAACCGAGTCAGGATTTAAAAAAAAAAAAAAAAGTTGCTTGTCTTTCAAAACGCTCGTTAACCGCGTTACTCGTAAACCAAGGTTCCACTGTAGTTGATGCTACGTAAAGTTTATACAGCGCCCCCAGTGGGCACACTTGTTAGCAAAGCAAATAGTTCCTTTGTACCAGCTCGGTCCAAACTATCTATTAAAAGTCACAAGAAACTTGGAGCTAGGCTTTAACGTTCATCATAACACAGTGATAAAATCAGCTGTTATCAATCTTTCGTGTTTTCCTTTTAGTGCTATGCTAGATTCATTTCAGATTAAAGCCGATTGATTGCCTACCTGAAGCACTGTACAGTATATGTGTAACTAATATCATTTTACTGTTGCTTTTAACAGACTGTATAAAACAAAATGCATAGAGCAGGAAACATCAAACTGATCAATTGCCAATTTGATAAATAAAAATGTTTGCTATTGGTATTTAAAAATGTGTTGGTAACCTTACAGCTCATTAAAATAATGCTTCATTCCGCCTGAAAAGAGAAGGATGTAAAAGCAATTGTCTCATGCATGCCTGCGGGATGTCAGAGGAAAACAAAGAGTGTGAAAAGACATAAATTATTGCTTATTTTACAAAGAATGGCCTGGACAAATATGTTGCTACCCCCTAAAAATGTTCAGATCAGTTATTTTTTTCAAAAACTGTTCTCTATATTTAGTATCACATGACTTCATTCTTGTAATCAGTCAACCAATTTAAAGTAGGATGTGAGGCCGGGGGGTTCACATACGTGCGATTTGGATGCAGATTTTTTTTGTGGGGATATCTGAATGATGCTTGCAGCTACAGGCATCATTCAGATATCATCTTTTTCAGGCAGCAATTCTGTGCACCGTAAGAAAAATCATAGCGGCAGTTCAGCCACTTGATCGTTCTTACAGGTAGCGGGTGGGGACACCCCCCCCCTCCTGCCGCCCTCCGATCCTTCTACTGGCTCGCCCATGCGAACGGCAAGCCGGCGATGAATAGGTCGCGGCCGGAAGTTGAACATAAAGATTTCTGGTGACCAGATGGTCCCCAGTCATCTCTATAACCCTCGGAGGCCCGGGTGGGACGTTATGACGTGACGTCCGGGGTCGTGGCTGGAAAGGCCGAGACAGTTTATTTTTTTTTTAGCTCGGACTTTCCAGCCTGAAGGAGAGAGATGTGGGTTCTCTCCATAAAGAGGGCCTGTCACACGCTATTCCTATTACAAGGGATGTTTACATCCCTTGTAAATAGGAACAAAAGTGATAATATATAAAAAAAATAAATAATAATAATTAAAGAGAAAGCGTAAAAAAATAAGTTTTTAACGTGCCCTCCGCCTCCGTGCACAGAAGCGAACGCATACGCAAGTCGCGCCCACATATGTAAACAGCGTTTAAATCACACATGTGAGCCCAAGACCTCCTCTTTAACTCTAAAAAGGTAACATGTAAAAAAAAAAAAAAAAAAATGTCAAAGCGTAAACTATGGAGATTTTTAAGTACCAAAATTTGGCACCATTCCACAAGCGTGCGCATTTTTAAAAATGTGACATGTTAGGTATCTATTTACTCAGCCTGACATCTTTCACATTATACAAAAAAATTGGGCCCTTTACTGGTTTTTTTTCCCCCAAAAAAAGCATTTGAAAAATTGCTGTGCAAAAATACCATGTGACATAAAAAGTTGAAATGACCACCATTTTATTCCCTAGAGTCTCTGCTAAAAAACATATTTAATGTTTGGGGGTTCTGAGTAATTTTGTAGCAAAAAATACCAACATAAACGTGTTAACAGAATGTTCCGGAAAAGGCCGGTATGGAAGTGGTTAACAATACAATATTTTTGTCCACTCTGTAGATATAAAAACAGAACACAATTAGTGCAGAAGACGGGACTTTCCAGTTCCAGCTACAAACAATTTCAGGGACGCTTCACAAATGGCACTTAGGAGATTGGTAAGCATATGATAGGCATCTTTACAAAGACCTCCACCCAGCCGTAAAATTGTTGCACTTTTCAAGTAGAAGACAACATAAAAAAATGACTCTGGAGTTTCTCTGTCAATCTCCTCCACTAACTGCTGTCAGTACCGGATTAGGCGATTCCTTTATTGAAGCCGAATTGCATTAGGCAGGAGCACAAAGGGGATAAGACAGCTAAATGACAGCACTGTTGCTTAGGCAGGCCATAGATAGTGCAAATTTTTTTCCTGCAACCACGGTTGCAGGAAAGAAATTTGCACGCTTCCCCCATCAACACAGTGTTGACAGGGGAATCCCTCCTGCTGAACAATTGTCTTCTCCCGGCTATAGCAGCCACTTGCAATAATTGCAAGCGAACCCAGCCGGTTGGTTATACCCAAGTTGATCGATCAACTTGGTACATTCAGCCTGCCCATTAATGGTTTGAAATTCAAACAAACAGTGTATGGCCATCTTTAGTGTTTAGGCCTCCTGCCTTGCAGCACTGGGGTCCTCAGTTCAAGTTCTCAGTTATAGGACACTATCTGCATGGAGTTTGCCTGTCCTTCCTTTGCTTTTGTGCATTTCCTCACCCCTGTTGGTAGTAGGGGTGCAACGGATCGTCATTGATCCGAACGGGTCAACGTCCTCTGATCGGCACACCACGCGATCCGCGGATTGAGCCCATAGGAAAGGCTACGGCTTCGGCCTAGCTCCGGAGCGGCGGCCATCTTGGTACACCCGGCGGCGGCCTAGGTGAGCTCCCCAGAGCGGCGCGCTGACGGGGGAGATGTGGACATTACAGTCTGGGTGGGGGAGACGTGGACATTACAGTGGGGGAGACGTGGACATTACAGTGGGGGAGACGTGGACATTACAGTGGGGGAGACGTGGACATTACAGTGGGGGACTATATATGGTGGTGACCCGAAAAATTATCCGATCCGTGACTCTGATCCGAGGAACGATCCAAACCGTGAGTTTTTTGATCCGTTGCACCCCTAGTTGGTAGGTTATTTGGCTCTTGTCTAAAATGCTATAATATACTTCTGAGCGTGCCTATGATGGCTGCTTGCAGTTGGCATCCAGCATGCCAACAGCAGACCGATATATAAATTAATTAGAAAAGGAATGTCATGGCACTAGATTTAAGTAGTAGCATCTAGCATAACTAAGTTACAGTTGTGGGTGGAGGTCTTTCATATTATTTTTATGAGACATCCGTTCCAATCGACTCCCAAGCCTGCTGATGCTGCTCCTGCCTCCACTTCTATTCTTTTTTCACTACAGCTTTTAGGAAAAATCTACACAATCACTATAGGGAAGCTGGTAATAAAAGGCAGTAGCAGTGATCAGAGGTCACTGTAGGTGGCTTCAGTGAACAGGAATAGTGACTGCAGCCAGCAGAGGTAGAGTTATAGTAGATCTGCCTGAAGTGGTGAGATAATGATCCGGTTTCCAGAATATTGGGTGGTAATTGTCTTTGAATTAGGAAATTAAAATTAAAGTTTATTGAGCTTGGTGACAATCAGCACTCTAATAGTCTGGTCAAATGCTGTAGAAACGCACAGTCCTTTCTTATCCGGACTCCAATCTATGCTAGAGATGGGCTGTGTTGATAGTGTAACGTTCTGTAGGAGACTGACATTTCCTGCTACACCCATATCAACCCCATCCAAGTCTTTCTTTGTCCGCTGAGCTGGGTATTCACTGTGAAGAAAAAAAAATAATAGTAAGCATTTACATTGTTATGAAAACCTGTGACTTCCATAACAAATTTACATAAAAAGGCAAGAAAATGCCATATTTGAAAGTATGCCATTTATGCCAGATTGATTGGTTTAGCACAGGTACATGTGCGCACACACACGTTTTTATATTTATATGGCATGCAAAACAAAAAACACAGCTCAACAGAAATGGTTTTAGCCCTTAAAAACTTTTTATTGCTGCCCGTAGATCCATTTTAGTGATTTTTCTTAACCTCTTCAGCCCCGGAAGGATTTACCCCCCTAATGACCATTTTTTTTGCGATACGTCACTGCATCGCTTTAACTGACATACGCGTGGGCGTGCGACATTGTACCCAAACAAAAATTGATGTCCTTTTTTTCCCACGAATAGAGCTTTCTTTTGGGTATATTTGATAACAATAAAAATATATATATATATATATATATATATATATATATATATATATATATATATATATACATATATACACACACACACACACACAGGCATACCCCAGTTTTAAGTACACAATGGGACCAGAGCATGCATGTAAAACGAAAATGTACTTAAAGTGAAGCAATACCTTTTTTCACTTCTGGGGTGTCAGGGGGCTGTAGTGGGGGTGTCAGGGGGCTGTAGTGAGGGTGTCAGGGAGTGTGTTTCCAAGTAGCGGGGAATCAGAACTATCCGTGCACTAATTACTCAGCTGCAGCTTTAGCTTGAGAGCCACTTTACATACACTCATGGGTATGTACTTACTCGCGAGTGTATGTAAAGTGAGTGTACTTAAAGCGGGGTATGTCTGTATATATTATTATTTTTTTACTTTCTGCTATAATACTTATCCAAAAAAATAAAATAAAAATTTCTATATAAATTTAGGCCGATATGTATTCTTCTACATATTTTTGGTAAAAAAAAAATCCAATAAGCGCGTATTGATTGGTTTGCGCAAAAGTTATAGCGTCTACAAAAAAGGGGATCCATTTAGGGACTTTTATTTTTTATTGTTTTTACTGGTAATGGCAGCGACCTGCGATTTTTAGCAGGACTGTGACGGCGGGAGACAACTCTGACCCCAAGTGACACATTTTGGGGACTAGCGCTAAAAAAAATGCACTGATCAATGTATAAATGACACTGTCAGGAAAGGGGTAACACTTGGGGGTGATCAAGGGGTTAACTGTGTTCCCTGGCTGTGTTCTAACTGTGTGGGTGCTGGGCTCACTGGGATAACACAGAGATAGCTTATCCCGATCGCTAGGAACAGCAGATCTCCATGATGTCTCCTGTCAGAACGGGGATCCACCTTGTTTACATAGGCAGATCTCCGTTCTGCCTCCCTGTACCGCAATCGCGGGTGGCTGGTGGACATCGAGTCAACCGGACCAGCGTGGGTGCTCCCCTGGCGTGCAGCAGGCACAAGCGCCCACACTATCACATGCACAGACCGACGTAAAGTTATGTCGGCAAGTCAACTTGTAAAACAACACATTTAGTTTAAAATAGAAATGCAATGCAAATCATTTTTGGATCGATATAAAAAAACATTATAAAATACCAGAACAGTGGGTGAAACCATGCAAACTATTCATCAGCCAGGTGCACATCCAGAACCTCTGGTGTTTAGTGCAAATATTATTAGAATACAAAAGGTAACAACACTCTTACTATTTCCAAAGATGGAGGCTACCAGCTCCTCCTGTCGTCATAAAGATGTCCCTGTTTTGTGGCAGATGCCGTACTTGCCAAATAGTAGATTTGTGTGCCTGGAAAAATCAGAACAGAGTTAAAAATATCCAACCCAGAAAAGATTAGTAGATGAATGTATTATATTTCAGTTAAAAATCAGCAGTTAGAAGCAGGTGTTCCTATGGTATCCCAGCAACAGCATGGACCTGGCAGCTGTGCGTTTTTTGATTTGTTTATAGCCTGTTGCACTAAAGCAGGGGTCTCAAACCTGCGGCCCTCCAGCTGTTGCGGAACTACAAGTCCCATCATGCCTCTGCCTATGGGAGTCATACTTGTAACTGTTTAGCCTTGCAATGCCTCATGGGAATTGTAGTTTTGCAACAACTGGAGGGCCACCAGTTTGAGACCCCTGCACTAAAGCAATGTTAAAGTGGAATTCTAGGCACACAGCTAAACACATTGCCCAAAAACATATGTTTACAGTTTTGTCTGCCAAGGATTTTGTAGCTTTTGTCATGAAGATCACTGCACTACTTCTTGGTTTAGCCTTACTGCCTTCCCCCTGTGTGTAAATCACAAAGCCGGCTGTACAGATCTGTGACAAATAGCACAGTAAAAATATGTAATTTCATTGTGTACTTATAGAAGTGGTTTGCCCAGAGTTTCTCATTGACACATGGTTAGAGGCAAGTACACAGAATCTTGTCTGTGAACATGACCATGTAAATCATTGTAATTGCCAACCGTGGCATCAATGTACTGTAATCTTGTTGTTGCTCTGGATCTTTATGACTTCTCAATGAAGTTCTCTTTTTGATTTAAAAAAAAAAAAAAAAAAAAAGTTTTAAAGAACAGATTCACTTTTAGTAAGATGTTACACACCCACACATGGTTTAAAATTTGGGTAGTTCAGCAGGGACTCCAGGGGCACCCTGGTCGTACACCAAGCAATCTATTGATCAACTTGTGTACAACCAGCCTGTCTGGTTTTTCCTGAACAATTAGTGCTGCCGGCTATAGCCATGAACACTAATCATTGATTTCTGCTGGCAGGGAAGGCTCCCCACAGGCAGAACACAATAGTGCTGCGGGAGGGATTCCCCCATCAACACTGACTGTGTTGATGAGGGAATCAAGCAATTTTCCTTCCTTTCACCTGTGGTAGAAAAAAAGAAAAAATTGCATAGTCTGTGGCCTGCCATACATTGTGCTCAGCTGGACCAACGCAACTATGCAAAAGAGCCCATACTTCAGCTTTAAATCACTATGGCCTGTGACAACCAATGATTGGCTTAAATTGTGTGCTCTGCTGCTGTGGAGGGCTTACCAATAGGTCTACAGACTCTGATGAAGACCCTGCAATAGAATAAACCGCGACCCAAACCAACCAGAACTGAAAAATCAATGTTGATTAATGAGAAGGATTTTACCTTTTCTGCCACTGACGCAAACCCTTTAGTAGGGTGCTGAGTCCGCAGATCATAAACATGAAATTTCCCCTCCAGGGAAGTTGCAACTAATTTATTCATAATGATGTCCTTTCTATCAAATTCCAGAGAGCAGACCTGAGAACAATAAGAAGGATTATCACAGTAAAAATATACTTATACTGGAAGCCACACGACAAATTTTTGTAGAGGAAAGAAGAGATGGAGATAAAAGGTCTAACCATGACAATTAGATCTTAGCACTCAAAGAACAAGAAATGCAGTTCAATTATTATCATTCCATGGCAGTAGAGGTGGTGGTGGGAGTTCCTGGCAGTAGGAGAACCCTGGCTGGTTTTGAACAAGGAGTTTAAATATCAGCTTGGGTTGGAAGAACTCTTTAAGACTATATAAACAACAGTCATACCCCATTTCTAATGTTCGTCTCCCATCGCAATGACATGTTTCTCAAGTCAAACAGCTTAATGTCCCCATTGTCGTAGCCGGCACATACAACACGCTCCTCCTGACTGCAAGCATTACCTTGAATAAAACAGATTTCAGAAATACAGGCATTAGAATCGGAAATAAGCTCAGCACCATGTACGTACATCTCCAAAATATGACTTGGCCGTTATTTTGCCTTGAAAGCTTGCTACTTTTTGGAGCAATGTCAAAAGGAAAAGATCCATAAGCAGCACATCATGAAGCAGACCCATGATTGATCTCCAAGGGGCTGAGTGAAGCATGTTGGGGGCGTGGCCTGGCTGGAGTCCGGGTTGAGGCTGCCATTCATCTCACTCCATGCACATGGGTCTGCTTCATGATGTGTGGTTTATGGATCTTTTCCTTTGACAGTGCTGCAGCTTGGAGCTAGGACGAGCTCCCTGTCCCTGCCTGCACTCAGGCCACGTACACACAACCGGTTTTCTCTGCAAAAAACAACAAGAAAACTGCCAGGAAAGCTTTCTTGTCATTCTTGTGTACGCGGCTTTCAGTTTTCTCGTCAAGAAAACTGCCCAGATTCTCGACGAGAAAAAAAGAAGACCCGCGGTCTTTTTTCTCGTCGAGAATCTCGTCGGCCTGTTTCTCGTCGAGAAACCCGAGCGTGTGTACACTTACCTTTCGCCGTGGAAACCCGCGCATGCTCGAAATGACTTTGACACATGCGCGGTAGCTTCCTAGGCATAGGGTGTAGCAAGATGGTGGCGACGGCATCGAATGTGACAAGCGCACGCTCGTCGTAGTTGATGACGTCACCGCGTTCGTGCCATTCAAAAGAACGGCGGTTCTTTTGAATCGTACGTGTGTACACTCGGCCAGGACAAGTTTCTTGTCAAGATTCTCGTCAGGAAAAACGACGTTTTTTTCCTGACGAGAATCTCGGCCGTGTGTACTAGGCTTCACAGTGGTCTAGTTGGACTTTACCTCTCTACCTGAGCAGCACCTAAATTTTGTCTTGCTATATTATTATTTATTTTGCCACTACAGTTAATTTAACCTTGGTTTAATTTTTTTTTTGGACACACAGAAGTGCTACTCTTTGGATGGGAAAAATCAGAGTTGCTAATAGATAATCTTCTTTCAAACACATAAAGAATGCAAGTGATCGTTTACAAAGCAATGTAATAACATGTTACCCTTTGTTTATAGTGGTTGTAAAGGTTTTTCTTATACTTATCTGCTCTGTGCAAAGGTTTTGCACAAAGCGGCCCCAAATCTCCTTTCCTGGGGTCCCCCACCAATTTGCTCAGCTCCTCCTCCCTTCTGGGTGCCACAATAGAAAGCAACTTGCTATGGGGTCACACACGCAGGTTCGATCCAGAGCCAGGCTGTGTGCATCTACTACTGACACACACTTGCACGTCTCAGCCATGCCCCCCCCACGCTCCCTCGTCACAGGATATGCTTGACAGCAGCACGAGCCAATGGCTCTCCCTGCTGCCCCCGAGTCCTGTGATGAGAGAGAGAGCAGTGCTGGATCGAGACCAGGCTCAGATAAGTATTTAGAGGGGGGCTGATCATGGAAGGTTTTTTACCTTAATGCAGAGAATGCACTTTAATTACCAACTGCAAAAGGAATCATGGTTCTGGAAATTCTAACCTATGTAGTACAGCCAGGGCTTGTTTACTTCAGGTGCGGTGGGGGGGGGGGGGGGGGGGGGGGAACGCATACAAAACTGTGCATTTTCCTGCAAAAGCATAAAAACGCACTGCCTTCAGCAGAGGCATGTGGGTGACCCCACACATCTGGCAAACGTGTACGTTCTTGCCCATCAAAATGCATGCTACGTGTTTGATTCAATGTAATCTGAAAAATTAAGCCTGCAGTATAGGGCAGCCCACTGAAATTAATAGGCTGCCTGGAAACGCTTAACCACTTCAGCCCCGGAGGATTTGGCTGCCAAAATTACCGGGCCACTTTTTGCGATTCGGCACTGCATCACTTTAACAGACAATTGCACGGTCGTGCGACGTGGCTCCCAAACAAAATTGACGTCATTTTTCCCCCCCACAAATAGAGCTTTCTTTTGTGGTATTTGATCACCTCTGCGGTTTTTATATTTTGCGCTATAAACAAAAATAGAGTGAAAATTTAGAAAAAAAAGCAATATTTTTTACTTTTTGCTATAATAAATATCCCCAAAAAATATATACAAAAACTATTTTTTTTCCTCAGTTTAGGGCGATAGGAATTCTTCTACATATTTTTGGTAAAAAAAATAATTAGCAATAAGTGTTTGATGGGTTTGCGCAAAAGTTATAGCGTCTACGAAATAGGGGATAGTTTTATGGCATTTTTATTAATATTTTTTTTTTTTACTAGTAATTGCGGCGATCAGCGATTTTTATCATGACTGCGACATTATGGCGGACACATCGGACACTTTTGGCGCTATTTTGGGACCATTGTCATTTATACACCGATCAGTGCTATAAAAATGCACTCATTACTGTGTAAATGACAATGGCAGGGAAGGGGTTAACCACTAGGGGGCGAGGAAGGGGTTAAGTGTGTCTTAGGGAGTAATTTTAACTGTGTGGGGGCTGGGCTACATGTGACACGACACTGATCACTGTTCCCGATGACAGGGAGCAGAAGATCAGTGTCCTGTCATGACGTGACACGATCGCAGGACACAGGCGGACACAGAGTCCGCGGGCATGGTCACGGAGCTCGCGCACGCCCACACGGCTGCAAATTTAAAGGCACATACATGTACGTCCATTTGCCTGCCCGTGCCATTCTGCCGATGTAAATGTTCGTGCGGCGGTCGGCAAGTGGTTAAAAAAGTGAATGCCCACGGTCGCATCTCATGGTGTGAAAGAGCCTTTAGGCTGGGTTCCCATTTATGCAAATTGGATGCAAGTTTCCAATACAGGCGAGTGTGACCAGCTCTCTCAATGTGCGTCTTTGGGTCTGGTTCAAGTGCAAATTCAGCCTAAAATAAAAACAGACCTGAATCGCTGAACAGGGACAGACTGGACCCCATTCTGGGAACCGCAGCCAAACATTTATGAACCCAGCCTAAAGCCCTGTACACACGGCCAAGAATCTCATCAGGAAAAAACCTGTCGTTTTTCCTGACGAGATTCACCACCGTTCTTTTGAATGGAACGAACGCGGTGACGTCATCGACTACGACGAGCATGCGCTCGTCACATTCGATGCCGTCGCCGCCATCTTGCTACACCCTACCTATGCCTAGGAAGCTACCGCACATGTGTCAAAGTCATTTCGAGCATGCGCGGGCTTACCGGAGGACAGGTAAGCTTGTTGCCGCATACACACACACACACACACACACACACACACACAGTTTTCTTGTCGGGAAACAGGCCGACGAGAATCCCGACGAGAAAATAGAAAGCAGGTTCTCTATTTTTCTCGTCGAGATTCTGGGCAGTTTTCTTGACGAGAAACCTGAAAGCCTCGTACACGCGGCCGGCAAGAAAGCTCTCCCAGCAGTTTTCTTGTCGTTTCTTGCCGAGAAAACCGGTCGTGTGTATGAGGCCTATGACTAAAAGGTGGTGCTTTAGCTAAATATTTTTAAAAATAGTGATTTGAGTGTGGAAGGGTTAAACTCCTTATTAGGCAGATTCTCCCTTATTCCCTGTACTTGTTACAGAGGAAGTGTGGGGACATTCACTAGTCGACAGTTGTTACGAAAAACAGCTGGTGGAGGAAATCTTTAGGAAGACTTTCCCCCAGTTGCGGCAGTGTCAGTTCTGGTGTCTGATCAGCTAATCATCAAGCACCAACAATGTGACATTGAAGGAAGGGGAGCGAGTCACATACTACCCCATAGCCGGCAGTACCAAGTATGTCACTTTGCCTCCCTGGGTGAACAGAGCTGTAGGGGAGTGAAGGAAATATAAATATAAGCACATTTGAATGGGCAACGCACAGGTTCAGCCGAGCGCTTAACTGAACAAATGGCACAAAGGCTTAAGCCACGTACACGCGATCGGTTTTACCGATGAAAACAGTCCGATGGATTTTTTTCATTGGACAAACCGATTGTGTATGGGCCCCATCGGTCTTTTTTCCCCCATCGGTGTCAAAAAATAGAACATGTTTTACATTTTTCCGATGGATAAAAAACCAATAGCAAATTCCGATCGTCTATGGGCAAGTCCATCGGTTAAAAAACCCACGCATGCTCAGAATCAAGTCGACGCATGCTCAGAAGCATTGAACTTAATTTTTCTCGGCTCATCAGAGTGTTTTACGTCACCGCGTTTGGAACGGTCGGTTTTTTGACTGATGGCGTGTAGGCAAGACTGATGGAAGTCAGCTTCATCGGTTTCCCGATGGAAAAATCCATTGGTTTAAAAACCATAGGAAATCCGATCGTGTGTACAGGGCTTTAGTGTCTTATCGTCATAATTTATTGAATAAAAACAAGTGAGTGCCTACTCACAAAAGCCAAGGAATGGAAGTGTAGTACAAAACCCAGGGTCCTCACATGAAACAGGCTACACTGACGCGTTTCAAGGGGCATGCCTTTTCTTCAGCGCAAAACCTTTGAATTGTGCTCTGAAGAAGAGAACATGCCCATCGAAACACATCAGCCGTAATCTGGTTCATGCGAGAAGCCTATGACTTCTGTCTTTTCCATCGTTGTGGTTTTGTACTACACTTCCTTTCCTTGGCTTTTGTAAGTATCCACTCACTTGTTTTTATTCGATATGTTTAGGGCGGTAATGCACTAGGCCTTTTTGCCCTTTGTTTGTTTGTGTTTTTAAGATTCCCCATCTTGGAAAAGCAGGATTAGTGGACCATTCACACTCTGATATTTATTTGATGGTTTATATTTTATTATCTGGTCAGCCTCTCATGCATCCCTGAGCCCTCGTTGTAAAAAAGTGTTGGCTCTGTTTTAAGATCTCCCTAGATCTTTACCTAAAGGTTATGGAAAAAATTATTTATGTGCTAAAAATCTATGGCATTAATAGTAAAACCTCTAAACAGGACCAAAAAGCCCTCTGCAGGAACTTACCTGTTTTTCACCCATTTTTCACTTTTTATTAAACAGCCTCATGCTGTGTAATGTCATTATTATTTTTTATCTAAAGTGACACCATTTGATTTTATTGCAATTTCAACAGTTACATACTTACCAAAGGCCACTGCCCAGCAATCTCTCTTGTTTTCTCCTTCAGCTGGTTCCATATTAGCAACTGGAGTGTCTTTTTGCCTTGTGTCCCATACTTTTACTGTACCTGGAATTACACCAAATTAGGAACATCAATGTAAAGCTTTCATAAATGATCCTGTATGTGTGTACTGCATTGCATGTGCAAGAAAAAAAGTTGGGTACAGACAGAGGCGATAAGATCATTTTATAGCAGATTGGCGATCAGCAGGAGTTGTGGGGGCGGGCGCTGGTACAAGCAGGGAGGGGAGGAGGACAGACCAGAGGACACAGACACAGGGAGAGCTGCAGCTGACAGAATCACGCAAATAGACCACGGTATCAGGGGCTTAGCAGCCATGATTATCGTGGTCTGTTTGCAGGGGGGGGGCTATAGCCAGGCAGGATCGGCCAGGTTTTTTAGGGTATACAGAGGGCCAAATGACACAGCACAAGCACTGTGCTGTATAACATGCTTTAAAGGAACAGAATCTGGGGGGGGGTCGTTTGGTTTAACAAACGCTTTAAGTACTTGTCAATAAATTGCCTGAACATGGCCAGTAAAAAAATCTTACCGTGAATGGCCAGCTATACATTTTTCCTATACTGTACTAATATAAATACATCTTACCATCACGGCTTCCTGTTACAATTTCGGGGGCTCCTTCTCCAATGCCTAACCCCCCAACTCCATCAATACAGTTAATGATTTCCTTGTGTCCTTTCACAGAATACACTGGAGTGTCAGCAGCTTCCAGGTTCCTAATACAAACACACACAGAAAGGTATTAGCAAAATCATTTCCAGTGTGCTATGCACAAAATTGTTGGAACAAATATACAGTAAAGTGGTTAACGCCACCTCCCAGCAATCCTTCAAGTGGGCTTTAATGCCAGCTTCTCTATCATGTGACCGCTATGACTGGCTCTTTCAGCTGTCACACAATCAGCAGCCCATCCCACTGGCTCCCAATCAGAAGCCAAGACTGCTTAGTCAGTGTGCTGTGAGCACGTTCTGCGCACAAAACCTCACACCCTGGTGGGCGCATATGTGCGGTGGCTGAACGTTGAAGCCCACTTTTCCTGCTGTAGCATATATGCACTTTGCAGTTGGCAAGAGGGTTAAAAGGAGTTACTCCACTTTGATGTAAAAAAATAAAATAAAAAAATCCCCTCTGGGTGGCCAATCTACATTGCAGGGATATTAGCAAACGTATCAGATTCCTATGTTTTGTCGTGCTAAAGAATTTGCCGTTTGTTCCATTGTGTCCTTTGATAGCGATTCTGAACGAGAGGGTCTGGTTCAATATAATCACCTGGTGTACTCTCTGTGTTCCAATTGGAAAAGCTGCAGTGTTTGCATTCCTTTAGGTGCATTTAACCCTTGGGGAGTATCTCACCAAAACTGAACTTCCTATTGCAAGGGGTACCTAAAATCTGACTTGTCTCTTGGTGCAAATACTGGGAAAATCAGTGAGCCAATCACACAAGCAGGTATTTACATTTTACCAATGGTGTACAGAACACTCCCAGGTTGCCATATTGCATTTAATTTTACAGAAATATACAGTGGCTGCAGATTAGAATACATTCTCTGCATTAAGGTTAAAAAAAATAAAAAATAAAACACCCCACTACTTGTCCTACCCTGTTAGGGTGACCATGTGTCCCGGATTGCCCGGGACAGTCCCGAATTTTGCAGGTATGTCCCGGGCACATTCATTCCAGGACAATACAGTGTCCCGGAATGAAACTGGCACAGCCAACCCCTGGGCCAATCTGATTCCCCCAAAAAATAGGATTTTTGTACTCACCGTAAAATCCGTTTCTCTGGCATCCATGGACTGACACAGCGTGTCTTATACACCTTTACACGTGGGTTATGTCCCTGCTTGCAGGAGAAGACCTAGGCAGAATGTGAGATGTTATACATACATTCTAAACAGCCAGAGCTGAACAGCCCCGCCCAGGGGGGCGGTCCCTCCGGACATAACCCTCCCACTGCAGCCAGCAGACCTCAGTTCGTAACAAAGCAGTACAAACTTAAAAAGAAGGGTGGGTGCCGTGTCAGTCCATGGATGCCAGAGAAACGGATTTTACGGTGAGTACAAAAATCCTATTTTCTCTTGTCATCCATGGACTGACACAGCGTGTCTTATACACCTTTACACGTGGGATGTCCCAAAGCAGTGTCAAGAGGGATGGGAGCAGTATAAATGGAAAACCAAAAACTTCACTCCCAACAAGGCAGAGCTCCTCAACGGAGGAGTTGCAACATCAAACAGCGGCCTGCAACACCTTGCGGCCAAAGGAAGCATCCGAAGATGCAGCCACATCAACCTTATAAAACTTAGAAAAGGTATGAACAGACGACCAGGTCGCCGCCTTGCACACTTGTGCAACCGACGCTTGATGTCGGAAAGCCCAAGAAGCACCAATTGCCCTGGTGGAATGTGCCGTAACCGGAAAGGGAGGCGCCCGCCCCTTGAGAGCATAAGCTTGAATGACGGTTTGTCTGATCCACCTAGAAATGGTGGCAGACGAAACCGCTTGGCCCTGTTTTGGACCAGAGACAGCCACAAATAGTGAGTCAGACTTCCGAATAGAAGCAGTAGCAGACAGGTACACCCGCAAGGCTCGTACCACATCCAAAGTGTGAAGCGCAAACTCTCTGGGATGCGATGGGTGAGGACACAAGGACGGGAGGACAATGTCCTCGTTTAAGTGGAAGGCCGAGACCACCTTTGGCAGAAAGGAAGGTCGCGGACGTAACACCGCCTTATCCTTATGGATGACCAAAAAGGGCGACTTGCAGGACAAGGCCGCCAATTCAGACACTCGTCTAATGGAAGTAATGGCCACCAAGAAGGCCACCTTCTGAGACAAAGTCAAGAGGGGAATATCTCTAATAATTTTCAAAGGGAGGTTCCTGCAGGGCCGAGAGCACCAAATTCAGATCCCAAGGGGGGAGAGGAGGCTTGACAGGGGGGAGCACATGGCGAACCACCTGCACAAAGGTGCTAACCAAGGGATGACCCGCCAGCGGTCGCTGAAAGAAGATGGCCAAGGCCGAAATCTGACCCTTAATGGTACTCAAAGCAAGCTTTTGGGTCACGCCACGCTGCAGAAAATGCAGGATTCTGGGAACGGAATACGTTCGTGGGCGCCAGTCCAGCTCTTCGCACATGGCGATGTAAGCTCTCCAAGTACGGTGATAGATCCTTCTGGAGGAAGACTTCCGTGCCCTTAACATGGTCGAAATGACCGAATCCGAGAGACCTCGATCTCTCAGCACCTGGCTTTCAATAACCATGCCGTTAAAACCAGAGACTGTAAAGCAGGATGAAATATAGGACCCTGAGACAGAAGGTCCCCCCGTATTGGTAACCGCCAGGGAACGTCTGCGACGAGACGTACCAGATCGGCGTACCAGTGACGCCGAGGCCAATCCGGAGCAATGAGGATCACCGGAATTCCCTCGGTCGCTACCCTGCGGAGCAGGCGAGGGAGCAACTGCAGCGGAGGATAAACGTATATCAGGCGATACTGACCCCATGGGGCCACCAACGCATCCGAGGCATCCGCCCAGGGATCCCTGGATCTGGCCACAAACCTCGACACCTTGCGATTGAGTCGAGAGGCCATCAGGTCCACATCCGGCGTGCCCCACCGTCTGCAAAGGAGTTGAAAGACCTCCGGGTGCAAGGACCACTCTCCCTGGTCCAGCGTCTGGCGACTTAGATAGTCCGCCTGCCAATTGTCTACGCCCGGAATGTAGACGGCCGACAGAGCCGGCACGCTTCTTTCGGCCCACCTCAGGATGCGGGCGACCTCGGAAGCCGCAGCTGAGCTCCGAGTCCCCCCTTGATGATTGACATACGCCACTGCTGTGGCGTTGTCCGATTGTATCCTGATGGAGTGACCCTGTAGTTTCTCCGACCATGAGGAGAGGCACAGTCTGATTACCCGTATCTCCAGCACATTGATCGGTAAGAGGGCTTCGTCCGGAGTCCAAAGCCCTTGGGCCGACAGGACTCCCCAGACTCCCCCCCAGCCCGTCAGGCTGGCGTCCGTCGTGATCACCGTCCATTGGATGGGGAGGAACGACTTCCCGGACCGAAGAGCCGGGGACCTCAACCACCACGTCAGGGATGCCCTGACCAGGTGACTCACCTGGATCTGAAGATCCAAGGACAACTGGGATTTGTCCCAAGTGGACAAGATCTCTTTCTGTAAAGCCCTGGTGTGCGCTTGGGCATAAGGAACGGCCTCGAAGGAGGCCACCATGAGTCCCAGGACTCTCATGCAAAAGCGGATTGACGACCATTTTCGGGACGTCAGCACCCGTACTGCAGACTGAAGTGTCAGTAGTTTGTCTGGAGGTAGGAAGACTCTTGCTTCCAAGGAGTCCAGAATCAGACCTAGATACTCCAGACGCTGAGTCGGGACTAGAACCGACTTCTGAACGTTCAGGAGCCACCCAAACTCCCTGAGGGTCTGACTGACGATAGTCACACTTTCTTCCAATTCTGAGCCACTGTCTGCTCTTAGAAGAAAATCGTCCAGATAGCCCACGATAGCAATGCCTCGCTGTCCCAGCAAAGCTAGGACCGGAGCAAGCACCTTGGTGAACACCCTCGGTGCCGAGGCCAGGCCGAAGGGAAGAGCCACAAATTGATAGTGGACTTCGCCGACCGCAAAGCGCAGAAACTTCTGGTGGCTTGCGCAGATCGGAACATGCAAGTAGGCGTCCTTGATGTCCAAGGATGCCAGAAAATCCCCTTGACAGAGTGTAGCGACCACCGTGCGAATGGATTCCATGCGGAATTTTTGCACCTTCACGAAGGCATTCAGGGCCTTGAGGTCCAGGATTGGCCGAACCCCGTCCTTTTTTGGAACAACAAACAGATTCGAGTAGAACCCCTGAAACCTCTCCTGGGACGGAACCGGCACAATTACTCCGGACCCGATCAAATCCTGTACAGCCCCCAAGAGGGCTGCCCGACGGGCAGGAAGGAGAGGGAGATTTGAGGGAAAGAATCTGTCTGGGGGCCAGGAGCGGAACTCTATTCTGTATCCTGAGGTGACCACCTCGCACACCCACCGGTCGGAGATCCGGGAGGTCCACCGATCCGTGAACCTGCGAAGTCGTCCCCCCACCCCAGAGACGGGCGGGGGCAAGACTTCACGTGGAGGCGGGCTTGGGAGCCGGCTTGTTCGGCTTACGCACCCAGGGGCGCTTGTGCCCGCCAGCCGCACTGTTGTCAGTCTGGGTTGGCTTACCCGTGGACTCTGACGGACGAAAAAAACCCTTTTTTGCTGGAAAAGAATGACCCGACTTACGTCGGGCCTCCTTACCCTTGATAGTTTGAGGAAGGAGAGTGCTTTTTCCTCCCGTGACATCTTTGATGATGTCATCCAGAGCAGCACCAAAAAGTCTACCACCCTTAAAAGGTAGATCCGTCAGGAGTTTCTTAGAGGCTAGGTCAGCAGACCAGCATTTCAACCAGATGAGACGACGCAATACCACCGCCGAGACAGAGGCCCTGGATATTAAAGGGGCCGCGTCCAACGTGGCGTTGCACACATATATCAGACCCTGCACCATCTGGTGGGCCAGAGCAATAGTGTCTGGAGGAAGGTTATACTCCTGCACAGTTTGGTGCAAAATTTTTGCCCATTCCGTGAGTGTCTGAGACACAAGGGTCGCCGCTACTACGGGCCGTAGGGCGGATCCCAACAAGGCGAACATGGCTCTACTCACCACTTCTGACCTCCTGTCAGTGGGGTCCTTAAACGCAGGAGTCCCCTCCATCGGGAGAGTGGTGGCCTTGTTTAAACGGGCGACTGGAGGGTCGACCACCGGGGGAGAAGCCCACTTTTTAAGCAGGGCGTCTTCAAAGGTGTATCTAATAGACAAACGCCGCGGGACCATAAAAGTCTTCTGCGGCTTTTCCCAGACCTGGTCAAAGAAAGGTACATATGGAAAAACCTTTTTAGAAGGCTTGGTCTTAAAAGAACCAAAAGGAGATTGTATCCGCCTGAGGTTCTGCGGTCGCAGCATCTAGCTTGAGAGTGTCCCTCACAGCATCAATGAGTTCACTAACAAGCGCCCTGTCATTTACTGACTCAGAACTGGAGTCTTCCTCACAAGGAATGTCCTGTTCAAAACCATCCAAATATTCAGAGCTAGGGTCCTGAGCAGCAATAGCTAGGCCCATATCTGAAGCAGAGCACTCCCCTTGTGGAGCCAAAGTGGGGAGAGGGCGCTTTTTTGCTCCCTTGTGCTCACACACAGCTTCCATCCTGGTCAGAAATGATTCCAGGACTGCCGACAACTGGTCCATAGGGACCGCAGGTGCTGGAGCACTGGCTGCTGCCCCTGGCATGTTAGGGGAAGCTGGTGACTCTGACTCCATAATGTCCCTCTCAGACCACCCACAGGCTGTGCTGACTGAAGTAGGGGAATGCCCAGGGAACCCACCAACCTGACCAGGACCGCTCGGTTCCGCCGCTCTGTCTTACTGCGCCGCGCTGTTCAGCGTGAGCGAGCTGAGAGGAGAGAGTGTGAGGAGATTCGCGCCGTTCCCAGCGGCGCTAGAGGCCAAACTAGTGCCAGAAAAAAACGTGCGGCTACAAGAAAATGGCCGCCGCAATGTGCTCCGGCGGGCCCCGGCAAGATGGCCGCCAATGTAAAATTCAGCACACACACAAAACATGGCGCCGAACGGCGCCCAGGCCCCTCACCTCCAAAACCAAAACAGCCCCAGCGAATGCAGAGCAGCATGAGCCCCCCCCCAGGACAGCATGGCCCCTAGGCACCCCCCACAGTACAGCGCCAGCACTAGTGAACAGAGAGTGACATTAAAAAACACAGGGGGAGACAGGGAAATCCCCCCACACAAGAAACACACAGCATGTACTCACCTGCAGCCAGGAGAGACTACTTACCCGTCCCCTGAGGGACCCGCTGGTGTGTTTCTGACAGAACTATCACAGTGCGGTACTGAGTAGCTGTCGGCCCGGTCCACCGCGAAAGATACAGCCGGACTGTTCTATCTTGAGAGGACCGCGGAGCTGGAAGCCCACCGGCCACCCCTGGAGTCGTGGGGCATGTCGTGAACTGAGTCTCACGCACACAAGGCGAGGATCAGCACGCTCGATGGTCGGACAGGGAAGACTACGAGGATATCTTGTACCCAACCTGTTGCCCAGCCGACAGTTGATAGAAGATCTCAAAAAAATAAAATAGGAAAAAAATTCCCAAAGGAATAAAAATAGGTCAGGAGACTGGCTCCTGAGAGAGCCACGTCTTCTCCTTCTGCTAGGCAGAAAAAAACTGAGGTCTGCTGGCTGCAGTGGGAGGGTTATGTCCGGAGGGACCGCCCCCCTGGGCGGGGCTGTTCAGCTCTGGCTGTTTAGAATGTATGTATAACATCTCACATTCTGCCTAGGTCTTCTCCTGCAAGCAGGGACATAACCCACGTGTAAAGGTGTATAAGACACGCTGTGTCAGTCCATGGATGACAAGAGAAAAGGCCACCACATCACCGCTTTACTCACCGACAGTACTTGTCCTGGTCGGGAATGCCTGGAGGAGCACAATCCCGCCCCCTGCTTGTGATTGGAGAAATCATAAATCCCGCCTCTTGTGTCCAATCACTGTGCTGTGATTCATTACAGCACAAGCTGATTTTTGGGAAGGGGGAGTGTCCCTGAATTGTAGTTTGGAAATGTGGTCACCCTATACCCTGTCTGTTCCCACCCCCCCCCCCCCCACCTGGCTCCAAGTCACTGCTCCAGCTCTGCCTCAGGCTCCAGCACTGCTCCTTTTACGTCTTGCTTTCACGTGAGAAACTGAGGCCAGTGGAGCCATAGGCTCCTGTTCCGGTCAGTCAAACTCCTGTGATGAGGAAGCAGGGATTCTGTGCATGTCTATAGACACACACACAGCCTGGTTTAGGAACCCACATGCACGGGGATCTTCTTAGCACTTGGCTTGCTGCAGAAGGCACCTAAGGAGGGAGAAGCTGATGGCACTGGTGGGGTTCTACCAGGAGAGGGTGAAATTGGCCTTTCTGTGCAATATCATTGCACGGAACAGGTAAGTATTATCTAATTTATTAAATGTAAGCCTTTAGCATCACATTAACTTACAACATGGCTTGTTTAGTAATTGTATATGCTATATTTTTTTTCTTTATTTACTAGATTGTTTTCCATGAAAGCAGCGTTACCCTCTATATTAACCCATTCACGCCAGCCGTACGCAAATATGCGTTATCAGTTTGAAGGGGTTGTACTGGTGTGATGAGTGCAGCTGCATGCATCACCCCAGTACTGTTTTTTAGAGCCAGTGGTTGGCTTTTGAGTGATAACAACCGATGCAGCTAAAAGCCGCTCGGCTGTTATCCTAAGGAGCAGGAGGGGACATCCCCCCGTGCGCCACTTTCCGAGGCTCTCCCATCCCACCGGGAGGCCCGAGCGACCAGCTGACACCTCCACCGGCTGACTGAAAAGACCCGAATGAAGCTGGAGTCGGCTTCGATCGGGTCTCCTATCTAGTAGCTCGGAAGTGGTGTCATGACATCACTTCCAGTTTACTCGGCTGCCAATGGCGCCGATTTTAAACAAACCCTAGTATTCCAAAATGCAGACTTTGGCGTTTTCAATACTTTTAAGTGCAAAGGATTGATTTGAGGTCTTATAGACAGACCCCAGATCCCTCCATAAAGAGTACCTGTCACTGACTATTACTGTCACCAGGGATGCTTACATTCCTTGTGACAGCAATAAAAATGATCAGAATTTTTTTTACAGAGACAGTGTAAAAATAAAAAAAGAATTAACTAAAATAAAAATTTAAAGCGCCCTGTCCCTCCGTGCTCGCGCGCAGAAGTGAACGCATGCGTAAGTTGCGCCCGCATATATAAACGTGTTCAAACAACACGTGAGGTATCACCACGATCGTTAGAGCGAGAGCAATAGTTCTAGCACAGGACCGCTTCTGTAACTCTAAATTGGTAACCTCTATGGAGATTTTTAAGTACCGTAGTTTGTTGCCATTCCACAAGTGTGCGCAATTTCAAAAGGATGACATATTGGGTATCTATTTACTCTGCGTAACATCATCTTTCACATTATACAAAAAAAATTGGGTTAACTTTACTGTTTTTTTTTTAATTCATGAAAGTGTCTTTTTTTCCCAAAAAATTGTGCCTGAAAGACCGCTGCGCAAATACCGTGTTGACATAAAAAATTTGCAACAATTGCCATTTTATTCTCTGGGGGCACTGCTAAAATATATCTATCTAAAAAATGTTTGGGGGTTCTAAGTAATTAAAGCAGCTTCTGTTCAGGTTAGGTGTGTCACCAAGTAAAGCCAGCAGGTGGCGCTGCATAGTATTAGGATCCCAATCTACATTCAGAGATGTAGAGTGCGCATGCCTGGCACAGGTGAAGTGTACTGTGCGTTGTGCTGCACTGGGTGACTGGACGGTAATGGTTACTGTGCCAACAACTTCTTATATTTTTTTTGTTGTATTTTTTAAACCTGTCCTCACGTGTTGGCGTTGGTCTCTGCTCATATTTTAGAGTTTGTTTTCCTGGAAGGTAAAGTACTTTCTTCTTTCTATGCCTGGCTATATGTGAGAAGGACCTGTAGGTGTTTAGGGTATGGTGGTCCTGAAACATAACCTTACCATACATTGAGATTTCCTCCAAAGTCACCAGTGGCCAAATGTCTCTGTTGCAACGAGCTGGCACCGAATGTTCCACACTTCAAAGGTTTTGGTTTTTCAACCTAAGGAAGACATTAATAAGCAGAGATATCATCAAATGGGTCACAGATAGAATTCCTTATCATGGTCTCCTAACAAAGTAAAAATAGATCAAATATTTGAATGCCCGATGGGAAATATAGATAGTGTTTCTATCAGATTGCATGAATCAGCACCAGATTAAGAAAATGAAGCTACAATGAAATTGGTAAAAAGAGAAAACTCCTAAACCTATAGAACAAGAATAATGTTTAAAGTATAGAAAGTCATAAAAAAACAATGTCACGTTTCATTGAAATGTGTCAGGGGCTTTTTTACGCAACATAATTTATCTAATATGGTTGGTGCTAATAAAATAAAATATATATTCTTTTTAGTAAATTAAATAAGAAAATGTTGCATTAGAATATTATCTACTCTTATTTTCAACCAGCAGGTGGCAGTTTGGGCTACTTTTACAAAATTTCTAGGCTATTCCTACCTGCTCTGTTGTGTAAAAAAAAAAAAAAAAAGACTGTTTACAGAGCTCAGCAGCTGAAAGTGAAATTTCCAAAAACAAACTAAAGTGATAGTAAAGCCTCCATTTTTAAACACTTTCAGCAGCCGACTGAATCACTTGCTGATTATACAGCTCCTTTCCTTGCTTTTGTTCGAGTTTCAGCTGGTGCCATGATCACTGCCCCAAATTTCCTGTTTCAGGGTGGCTCTGTTCTCTTGCAGCATCCTACGAAGACACTTACATGCAGGGAGTAAAGTTATGTTTCCTGACACTATGTGCATCAATAGAAACACACAGCTCTGTAGCCTAGTGTGCTTTTGGTGTGTTTTTCATAGGTCACGTGACACATCAAACAGGTAACACGGGTGAGTCTATGATGCATTCTTTCTCCGTCTTGAATGCATTTCAATGGGGAGATGCCTTTTTGGTGCGTTTTTTTTTTTTAAACGGACCAAAAATGCAGCAGGCAACACCGCAACGGAAGCACAATAGACCAGTGTGAAGACTTGCATAGAATTTAAAGAGCTGCCATAACCCTTGTATTTTCTTCAACAGCAGGCGGTCCTCTTTCAGGTAAAAGTGGTCTGAACGGCGGATTCACGCAAGATCGCTTTTAGCGGCGGCGGGAAAGGTGCCCCTCCCACCGCGCTCCATTCGTCTTCGCAGCTTACTGGAGCCGTCGGTAGCGGCGGAGACGATCCCATTCTATCCCTTAAGTGGCATGGAGCCGAGTGAGGAAATGACGGCACCTACTCTGCTCCATAACATTGAATGGACGGAAGCAACGTCAAACGTTACTTCTGCCCAATGGTCTTAAAAGACGATTTTTTTTTTTTTTTTAAATAGTTTTTTTTTTATGCATTTAAGTGTAAATGTAAGATCTGAGGTCTTTTTGACCCCAGATCTCACATTAAAGAAGTTCTGTCATGCTTTTTTTTCTATTACAAGGGATAATTACATTCCTTGTAATAGGAATAAAAGTGACTCAAATTTTTATTTTTATTTTAAAGGACAGTGTAAAAATAAAGTAAAATACCGTAAATAAGATTTTTTCTATTTTTTTTAAAGAGCTCGTGCGCAGAAGCAATTGCATACGCAAGTCGTGCCCGCATATGAAAACGGTGTTCAAACCACACATGTGAGGTATTGCCACGATCGTTAGAGCGAGAGCAATAATTCTAGCAAAAGACCTCCCATGTAACTCAAAACTGGTAACCTGTAGAACATATCAGACCAGCCTTCATAAAGGGTCACTTCAGTGTGCGGAGGTGACAGGTATACTTTAATAGGACACAAGTGGGTGACATATCTTCTTAGAAGTCAGATGAGCACAAAAGTGTTTACATATCTCTTCATCTCCCTGCTGGCCCAGCAAAACGAGGAAAGTTTAGTGTCGCTCTCCCTGTAGGATTGTGTCCTCCCAAAGCACCACCAACAACAAAATCAAAACAGGTTTGTAAAATCCCCGGAGAATGGATACTATGATATGGCAAGGACACTTGAAATTACACAGGCTGAAAAGTATACCCTGCAACAACAGCTTTTAACCTCTTCAAGGTTACGAGTAGTATAAAGTAAACACTGAACAGAATGCAATAGTGACCCCTCCATTCTGTAATGCAGTGGGGTACCCTCCTGTGACTACATTTGCAATCACTCATTTACCATGCTACATATAAAGAAGTACACTATGGGGTCCATTTATTTTTTTTAAAAATGCGCTGGGCAAAGGATTCAAGCACTCGCAAAGTCGTCACAAATAATCCCAGTAATTTGCGTACACAGCGCAGGGTTCGGGGGCGAGCCGCGTACACAGTGCAAGGTTCGGGGGCGAGCCACGTACACAGTGCAGGGTTCGGGGGCGAGCAGCGTACACAGTGCAGGGTTCGGGGGCGAGCAGCGTACACAGTGCAGGGTTCGGGGGCGAGCAGCGTACACAGTGCAGGGTTCGGGGGCACGCTAAATGCACAGTGCAGGGTTCAGGGGCGCGCTGCGTACACAGTGCAGGGTTCAGGGGCGCGCTGCGTACACAGTGCCGGGTTCAGGGGCGCGCTGCGTACACAGTGCCGGCTTCAGGGGCGCGCTGCGTACACAGTGCCGGCTTCAGGGGCGCGCTGCGTACACAGTGCCGGCTTCAGGGGCGCGCTGCGTACACAGTGCCGGCTTCAGGGGCGCGCTGCGTACACAGTGCAGGCTTCAGGGACGCGCTAAAGACACAGTGAAGGGTTCAGGGGTGCGCTACATACAGAGTGCAGGGTTCAGGGGTGCGCTACAAACAGAGTGCAGTGTTCAGGGGTGCGCTACATCCAGAGTGCAGGGTTCAGGGGTGCGCTGTGTACATAGTCAAGGCTCAGGGGTGTGCTACTGAGTGCAGGGTTCAGGGGTCTGCTCTGCTTTCATTGGCTGTCCACATCTCACTTCCACCTCTCCTTGGCTCTGACCTCTGCACCAATCTACTCTGCCCCCCACCACTGCACACTTCTCCCTCCACAGCCCTCATCTCCTGCCGACCCCCCCTGGCTCTGGTACCTTCTGGCAGGTGGCTCTGCCGCTTTCTTTCACTTGCAAGGTGATCATTGGCTGACATCTGTGCACACAGGCACTGATGGGATCACAGTGCAGCTTACCATGTGATGCCCCATCCAATACTGCACCTGGAACTCCCTTGTGCCTGCCGTGAATTCAGGGCAGGCAGTGATCTGGGAGCGTCACCAAGAGGAAAGCTGTCCTTGTAAACACAGAAGACTTCTGTATTTATATGTGACAGTGGTGAGCGGGAAGTGGAGGGCAAGTGACAGAGGCAGCGGAACAGAGTTCTGCCACATCTTGGCTATAAAAAGCCCTGGGTGTGAGGGCCCCATGAAATTGCCTGGTGGGCCAGATTCGGTCCGCGGGCCTTGTGTATGACACATGTGGTAAAATATGTAACCCTTTGTGTTGAGCCAACTTCCTGTGCGTCATGGTAAAACGTTCCATGTCTGTATTTTACCTCAGCTCACTGCACTTCCAGGCTGTATATGAGGTATAGAGAAAACAATCATATTCTATATGCCTTAGCGGTGACTGGCGTATACACAGTGCAGATAAACGCCAGTCACCGCACCCTAAACAGTCAGGTGAATGTTGTCTTATAAATATAGATATATGATGAGCTGATGCCATGTCCATGAGATGAAGGATCAGCATACAGACAGGAAAGATGTACATGTAGCTCACAACAACCATCCTGAGCGTCATCACTGACAGGAAATGCTTTCTACACTGAGCTCCGCATGATCCCCTCCTTCTCCATCTTCTGTGTATCTGTTCTGTCATGGTAACCGAGGCCTGACAACAGAGCCTTCCCTAACCCGGGGCCGAGAATGAATGAAATCCCGCCGACAACCATTTACCAAATCAGTCATCTATGTAGTGTGAGATTCAACTCCAAATGGAGAGACTTCCGAGAACTCCACTCACTCAGAAGATGTAGGTTTTAGAGATTTTATTTGTACCTTTTATACACGGGTTGTCTCTAATCCCAGGAACACAAATTGATAGTATTGCAACTCATTGGTTCTTAGGTGTGGCAATAGGTTTTTATCTATTTAGTGTAACAACATTTTAACCACTTAAGCCCCGGACCATTTGGCTGCCCAAAGACCAGAGCACTTTTTGCGATTTGGCACTGCGTCGCTTTAACTGACAATTGCGCGGTCGTGCGACGTGGCTCCCAAACAAAATTTACGTTCTTTTTTTCCCCACAAATAGAGATTTATTTTGGTAGATATTGATCACCTCTGCGTTTTTGTTTTTTTGCGCTATAAACAAAAAAAGAGCAACAATTTTGAAAAAAAAAAAAACAATATTTTTTACCTTTTGCTTTAATAAATATCCCCCAAAAAAAATATTTAACAAAAATATTTTTTTCCTCAGTTTAGGCTGATACGTATTCTTCTACATATTTTTGGCAATAAAATAAATAATAAAAAAAAAAAAAATCGCAAGTGTTTATTGATTGGTTTACGCAAAAGTTATAGCGTCTACAAAATAGGGGATCGTTTTATGGCATTTTTATTAAGAGTTTTTTTTTTTACTAGTAATGGCGGCGATCTGCGATGTGTATTGTGACTGCAACATTATGGCGGACACATCAGACACTTTTGGCGCTATTTTGAGACCATTCACATTTATACAGCGATCAGTGCTATAAAAATGCACCGATTACTGTGTAAATGTCACTGGCAGTGAAGGGGTTAACCAGTAGGGGCGCTGAAGGGGTTAAGTGTGTCCTAGGGATGTGTTCTAACTGTGTGGGGGGCGGGGCTACGTGTAACACGACACTGATCACTGCTCCCGATCACAGGGAGCAGTGTCCTGTCACTAGGCAAAATGGGGAAATGCTGGTTTACATCAGCATTTCCCCGTTCTTCCTCTCCGTGAGACGATTGCGGGACTCCGGGTGGAAATCGAGTCCGCGGGACCCGCGGTCACACTCAGGGAGCTCGCAGCAGGCGCCCGCTCGCCCACAATGCCGCGTCTTAAAGGGGACGTATATATACGTTGTAGCGGGGTGTCTGTAAAACAAGTTAAAATGACAGGAGAAGTGATTGATGGGATATATGTTCCTCCACGGATCCTTAGATTTACAATCTAAGATAATACCAGCCAAGACTTTAGTCTTTAGGATAAAGAAACATAGTTCTTTATCCTGTGTTGGTAAAGTTCGTTCCGGGGCTGGTTTTATTGGGAGCCTGATAGAGCTCTGGGTGGGACAGGCTCCCAGGTCCGTGGAGCCGCAGTTTGTTGGGTTCCTTCCAGGCCTTGATTAAGGCAGCTGGTCTCGAGAGAGGGAGAGGGAGAGAGAGAAGTTTATTTTGTTTGTTTGATGGCAAGATGCCCTTTTTCTTCTCTTTCTTCTTCTTCTTCTGTTGGAAATATCCTGTGCATTAAACATGGTGTTTTCCTAAAGAGACTGTGAGTTGTCCCTGCCTTGAGTCTGATCCCCCTACAACGTCCATATGCCCAACCGTGCCATTCTGCCGACGTATATCATCGTGCAGTTGTTTTTCCTGACGAGATTCTTGGACAAGAAACTTGTCCCGGCCGAGTGTACACACGCTCCATTCAAAGAACCCGCGGTTCTTTGAATGGAGCGAACGCGGTGACGTCATCGACTACGACAAGTGCGCGCTCGTCACATTCGATGCAGTCGCCGCCATCTTGCTACACCCTACCTACCTGTGTTTGTCATACGTCAGCTAAATGCATTTGGGGTGCCATTAGGAATTATCGGAACACGCTTTTTTGCAAATTCTTTGAATGCGCAGGTGTGAGTGGGGCCTTATGTCCCCTGTACACACAACCTGAAAATCGGACGACAGACCAGATCTTCAGTTTTTTTTTGCATGCTAGTTGCATGTCGAAAATGGAGAGGTTACTAAAGTGACGAAAATTCTCGTACGACAGAATAAAAAATAAATAAATAAAATCGGAAGTGATGTCATGTGTTGTAGTGTATGTTCGGACGACAACTGTACCGATTAAACGAGAATAGTACGATCTGATATTGTACGAGAACATTTTTGTTTGTCCAATTGGATAATATCAGATGAACTGTCGTGATCGGCTCTCAAAAGCTCTGTACTAACGATCAGATTATTGTATAATCGATTAGAAAGCGGTATTTTTCGTCCGATTTTCAGATCGTGTGTACAGGCCGTAAAGGGTGAGAGAGAATCTGCCTGTAAACAGCCGCATGATGCCGCCATCACATGTAATTGTTCATCTCAGCGGTCACATGTGATCTGGGCCTCTAGACGCACGCAGTTTGAATCCATGGCGCTCTGGTTGCACGCAAACTGGACGCAGCTAGTCATGTGATTTGCATGCGACTATAGTACAGAGTGCTGCGTCTCCAGGTTGCGTTTAGCCACATCTGAACACGTCAGCCTATCCGCTCACCTGCATGTGTCCCAACTCTTCCCTTTTCTGTCCAAAACTGGAAATAAAAGTTCTGATCATACAAAGCCACCCACACAAGTCTCCCATAGGACTCCTGATCCTGACAGACAGTGATCAGTGCAGGGAAAGTGGAGCTGCAGCAGTACAAGGCATGCTGGGACTTGTAGTCCCCCTGCAGGTACACACTGACCTCTCTGATGAGCTTGGCCTCCCCATGTTGTATCTCGTAGATCTGCATGATGCCGATGCCCCTGGCCAGGTTCCCCAGGCACACGAACTTGGCGCTGCACGGGATCCATTTACAATCGAAGAGCGTGTAGTTCACCGTCTTCTGTACATGAGCGATAATCTGCGGCTTCTCCAGCGGGGAACTCATGTCTGCACCGTTACTGTGTACAACTGACCCAAACACACACAGGCCCCGCCCACCTCTGCAACTCAACTGTCACCATCACCGTATGAGGGGCACACGGCTGTCCCGGGCCCGCCTGTTCACGAGAACTTCGAAATACTGCCACGTTATCACTTACATCCCATTCTGGGCGAATTTATTCAATATAAGTTATTTTTGTTAAATTATATGTTACATGTTAACGTTGCGAGGAGATTACGTTTAATCAGCTAGTCTGTTTTGAAACAGGCATATTAAGGACGGCGCACAGGATGTGGCGTGCGTCAGGCTTCTCTGGTGACGTCATCCTGAAAAAGTTCTATCGTTTCCTTAGAGCCTGGCCCCGCCCCTTTTGAGTGCCCGGATGGCAGCTGATGCGCACGTGTTGGTGTGAGTGAAGTGTGAGCTCTGCGGACAAGATGGAAGCGGAGAGCCCCTCCGTCGCCTCCTCTGAGGAGACCTTCACCAGTGTGACCAGCAGGAGGAACAGGAAGAGGAGAGCGCCGGAGGACAAGGCCATGGACACCGGGGAGCAGCCCCGCAAGAGGCCCGACTTCCCGCAGATCTCCGGGGACAAGCTCATGGTGAGGGAGGCTGGAGGAGGGGCCTTCACCTGAGGGGAGCGGGGGGTCTCCTATCCGGGGACTGGATGATCATTCGTTTTTGGGGGAAAGTGGAACTACAGGAGAAACTTTTCTTCCAGTTTTGTATAGAGGGAGGGGAGAGATCCGGACCCCATATGGTGCTGTGTGTCCCCAGTAGGGAGAGTCACCCTCTCTGTCTCCTGTGATCAGTGAAAGTCACTTTATGTTGTCACCAGAGCAGAATGAGGTGGACATCTTCCAATAGGGACATGAGTTCTGGTGACCTTATTTTGGAGTGATTTGATCTCACTTCCTGTTGTGATTATGGGACAGGAAATCTCCCCCCCCCCCCAATGGGAGATTAATGGGGAAAAAACTAAATTGACATATGTGAGAAAAATAGAAAAGTTGCTCCAGACACAGAGAGGTTACATTAGAACCAACAGCAAAAACTTTTTCTAACGTCCTACAAGCGCACCGCCCCGGGGTGAAAGCTTTCACACTGGGGCTGCAGGTGAGGCATTTTTCAGGCCCTTTTTTTTTTTTTTTGCCCGAAAGCACCTGAAAAACGCCCCTGTGTGAAAGTCTAATAGAAGTCTTATGGAAAAGCTCGGGTAAACTACAAGTACGGTGCGGCCAAACCACAGCGAATCCGTGTCACAACGCTCTTATTTAAAAAAAAAAAAAGTTTTTCTGTTCTAATTTAACCTGCTCTGCAACCAAGAAGACCAGTAGGGGGCGCAAATTGCCCAATCCCTGAGGTAGTGACGAAAAATAACAATACAGGACTCTTTCGAGGCCCTGTAATTGGAATGAGTACACTTTAACAAGGATCCTATTGGAGGGCAAGTCTGGTGCCAGCAGCCGCGGTAATTCCAGCTCCAATAGCGTGTAATAAAGTTGCTGCAGGTAAAAAGCTTGTAGTTGGATCTTGGGGTCGAGCTGGCGAGGCGAGCTACCGCCTGTCACAGCCCCTGTCTCTCTGCGCCTCCCTGATGCTCTTGACAGTGTCCCGAAAGCATTTACTTAAAATTAGAGAGTTAAGAGTTGAAAGGTCCTGTGGGTTAGTATTAAAGTGGAACTAAACCCATCAATTTGACAGTTACATTCAAGGCATGGCAGAATTGCTTACTGTCACATCTTGTGTCCTCAACCAAACTGTCAAACCATCAAATTGGCAGGTGCAATTTAAACAGAGGCTAAAATGGCAGCTTACTTGGCTGAAAAAGGATAGGAGGGTTTAGTTCCACTTTAACCACTAAGGCCTGGTTTACATTTGTGTCTGTGAGCCTCATTTTGCATGGATATTGCAGCCTATTCATTTGAATTGTGTGACGTGACGCCTGAAAAAGTCCCAGCTCCATTTTTGAAACCACGTGCGGTGCGGGAAGCGTCTGGCGAGATTTCCAGTGTGTGCAGGTGCTATTAGGAATACTGGTCCCTGCATGCATCCTCTGCTTTTCTCTGTGCAGGTAGATGCGGTAATAGTGTGGACCCGCAGAGGGAACCACCCACACAAGTGTGAGCCAAACATTAGGCTGTGTGTGTGTGTATGTATGTATGTGTGTGTGTATGTATATATATATATATATATATATATATATATATATATATATATATATATATATATATATATATATATAATCTCCTTGGAAACAAGTGATTATACCTTCTTTTTTTTCTTCTAGTTTTGGGAATGGGATTTCCGATAAAAGCGAGCCTAGTGGCTCTACAGCTGCCCATTCACCATTACAGGTCTCAGAAGGGGGTCCCCCACCATTTATAGGCTCTTCTGTTCCACTGGGGAGCCCAGGACTGCAGTAATTGGTTGGGCTGGCTGCCCATGCAGGAGAGGGAGGAACATCTGTTCCTCCCTCTCCTGCATGACAATTGAAGCCAGAAGTGACAAGGTTTTCATCGCTTCCATTTTTGGTTCAGTGTTTACCTGCCTTGATACCAGCTAGAGAAGAAGGTCATCAAAGCAACTTCTGTTAGATTGGCCGCCTTGAAGGACAGAGAAGGGAATGGGGATATAATAGACTCCTGATTGAGTCCCCGTCACTGCCCAAGCTACCATAAGGAATCCTGTTCATCCCTTGGGGAAAAAAAGAAAGTGTAAAAAAAAATGTTAAAAATTGAAAGCACTCCAGCCCCCAAAACGTACACGTAGACCCTGTGCACACATGTAAACAATGAAATCGCCACACGTGAGAGATCGCTGCGAACGTGAGAGAAATGATTCTAGTGCCAAATCTCACGTTTATCTCTAAACTGGTAACCAGCAAAAGGCTATTAAAGCTTTGGCAATGGTTATAGCTTTGCCTATGACCAACGCACAGCAGGGGCAGCAGACTTGGATTACTGAAATCTCAGGGTAACTTTAATTGAGGGAATGCTCTAGTTTTAGCACAGTTGCGATGTTTGCTGGATAGTATTAATATGGGAGCTCGTAGAAGGCTTGTACTTGTTTCTTGGACCTATAATAATGTGGATCTGTACCTCTCTGCAGGGTGATAAGGAAGAGTTGCGAAAGATTCCTGTTCCCTCACACCGCTATACACCACTCAAAGACAACTGGATGAAGATTTTTACCCCGATTGTAGAACACTTGCAGCTTCAGGTTCGGTTCAACTTGAAAACAAGAAATGTGGAGATAAGGGTAAGTGTTACTCCATACATCATCCATTGGTTGGGTGATATTTAAACCATTCCGTCACAAAGCAAAATATAGATTTGAGAAGTATTGGGTGAGAGCTGCCAATCACTGGTTCCCAGGCTGTATACTACATTCGAGGTACTGAGACTGAACTTCAGCAAAGAGTCAGAGATTGGCAGTATCTGAGGCTTGATCGCTATAATAGTGGACTCTGATTTGGTGCCAGCAGTGACTTACCATGGACCATAGAGGTGACCATAATGAGTGATATCTTGGAGGGGAAGCTCATTAAAGTCATGTAGCACTGGTTCGCAGATCAAGTGACAACACATAGATTTTAATGGGTGCTGTCTTAATTGCTAAGTCTTGAGTCACTGAGACAAAACAAATACATCTTGCATTGCTTTTGGGCAATTCTTGTATGGCATGACTCCCATGGGCTTCAATGTAAAATCACCAGCAAGTCCTACACTTGTCTTAATTGCAGCAACTTTGCTGCTACTTCTGCGCAGTGTTTTTTTTTTTTTTTGCAACCCTCACCTCTTTTCCCGAGTCATCCTTGCATGTTTTTATTTGTGTGTAAACACGCATCAGGTATAGGGCTGCCCTATGTGTGATGCACATTTACGCTTGAAAAACACGCAAAAAATTTCAAGTGGGAACACGTGTTAATGCTACGCTCAGGTGTGAATGGATTGTGCTTGGGAGGGAAAAACACTGATCCATCAGTTGCATAGGAGTGCTTCTTACCATTAAAGTCACTTTGAAGTTTCACCTGGTCGTGGGAAAGTCGTACAACTAAGTCCTGTTGGGAGTTGCTGCGACTTTGATGTCACGCTGGGGCAGTGGTTCTCAACTCCTGTCCTCAAGACCCACTAACAGGCCAGGTTTAGAAAACTAGGGAGGTCGGTTCCCAACCGGTACAGAATTCACTAAGTGACCCAATGTGGTGCTCTCTGGATTTTGGTTGCAGTACACTGAGCACACAAATTTAAAATTGAGTAAAGTGGAACTTCGCCCCATTGCTGAAAATGTAAAAAATGGCAGACCAATGTTCCTTTGCATTCCAGCCAGGTTTCTAAGTGCCTCTTCTGTCCCAAGCCGCCATCTTCACTATAGGCATCTTCCTTGTTTGACTGTATGCATCACGATAGAATGTTTACACATTGCTATAGTATTGGCATTGTGTAAGTATGATTCTGCGGGTGCATATGCACACAATTAAAACTTTTGGAGTTGCCTGAAGATTCCTGGGATGACATTCATCAGTTGCAGGCAGTGTGCAGTAAATCATTCTCACCTTGATGAGAAATGTGGAGGAAAGTGAGGAAAACAATATTTTAACTTGTAAAAGAGAGTGAAGGTCCGCTTGAACTTTATGCAGTTGGTATACTTGCAGTGTTTGCTGGCGAGTGTTAGTATCTTTCCACTAATGCTGTCCTCAAATTCGTAGGTAATGTAGGCCTATGACACACTACTTATCCTGCTGCTGGTGGCAACTCAAGACCAACAGGATCACTACAGGGGACAAAGAAACGACTTGCTATGTCATTGTTCCCTTCAGTAGGGTAGAATTTGCAGCATTTCAGCTGGCAAAACAGTAGAAGCAGCTGAGTTGTTTCTTGCACCCTGTAGTATTCCTATTGCTATAGAGTTGGAGCTAGTGACAGGATCAGTAGGGTGTCATTGACTTGAGTGATCCATTACTCTTCTAAATAGTGTATCGTAGACCTCAAGAAAATAACCAACATTCCTCAATGGCCACCACTATCACCAAGATAGAAAGTAAGGAGGGGGGGGTGATGTTACTGTTGTAGCCAGAACACGAGAAGATGGGATAGCCTTCTTTTTAAAGCTGTCAAAGGTATGAGCCTCTGGGGAGACTTTTTTGCACATGTAGTGAAATTTCCTCGATGTGGAGATTCTGACAGTAAAAGCTTAACAGAGGTTTCTAACACCCCCCCTACTCTATCCAAGACCAAATAAAGACAATATTGGCTGGGTTAATAGTTCTACATGTTGCCCGACTTAATGGTTTATTAACACACAATATTGAATTCCTCTGTGTACTGAAAATGCAAGCCTATTTTTTCCTCTTTCTGCTCTTCTTGCGATCGGTGTAAATGCTGCCTTTGTTCATTGTAGTCATTTTCTGGGAATGCCACCAAATTGGTACTGGCAGAGCCTGCTACAATATGTGGGTTCACAGACCACGTCTAGGGCAGATTCGGATGTCTCCCGTTTAATTGATTTTATGAAAATTGAATCTTTCTTGTTTTGCAGACTTGTAAAGAAACAACAGATGTTGGTGCGCTCACTAAAGCGGCAGATTTTGTCAGAGCGTTCATCCTGGGCTTCCAGGTAGAGGTAGGTTCTCTTTTTTTGTATTATTATTGGAGACTGTAGGGGCTATTGTGTCCTATACTGTGCAGATAAGAAATCTACCATGGGTGTGAAAACACCGGAAATTAAGGGGTTGATTGCTGATGATCTGTTGAAAATGCTACGCTCCTGGCTGTCAAGCTTCACTGATTTCTACAAGTATGTAGACACACAATTGTCAGTACTTGCGCTCATGCCAAGAATGTTCAATACAAAAGTCCCAAACTATTGTCCTTAGAAAGGGTTAATGCTGTTCAACGGGCACCACCTTGCAGCTCTTCATGTCAGCGGGCACTAAAAAATGCGCACAGGCTCTGGTGCAAAACCTTTCATTGAATAAAAAGTATATATGCACTCACAAGCGTAGATATGTAAAGCCATGTTATCCACAACAACCATATAGTCCACAGTTCTGTATCAGATGCCGCCCCAGTAAAGCTCCAGGTAGGTGGATGGGGGAATGGATCAGCCGAGTATGTGTGCAGCTGCCGCCACGCTGACAGGTCTCACTAGCGAAACACTTCCCCGGCCACCGGATAAGCCAGCACCCCTCTCATAGCCACGTGACCGGCAGGGCTGGCCGCTGATTTGGGGTGTGTGTGTGTGTGTGTGTATTGACAATGTGTTTCAGAGGGTGTGGCCTCCTTTTTCAAGTCCTCCCAACAATGTTATTACTTGAATCTTTAAATAGCCTGAATCCATGTGGGGGAGGTTTAACCCCTCGTTCACTAGCTATAAATCACTAGACTATAAGCAGTGCTGGGTGTAGGAATACAACTTGGCAGGCAATCAACTATTAAAAATACATAATCTTAAAGTGATTGTTTTTGTTTTGTTTTTTTTCCTATAAAAATAACAAACATGTTATACATACCTGCACTGCACAGTGGATTTGCACAGAGCAGCTCAGATCCTCCTCTTCTCGGGTCCCTCTTCTGTGCTCCTGGCCCCTCCTCCCCTGTTCAGTGCCCCCACAGCAAGCAGCTTGCTATTGGGGCACCTGAGCCAAGTCACAGCTCCGCCCCCTCTCACCCCTGGTTGGCTAGCTGACTATGGCAGCAGTCGCCAATGGCGCCGCTGCTGTGTCTCAACCAGTCAGGAGGTAAAATCTCGGACGGCTGAGACACTTGTGAACATCGCTGGACAGAGAGGGACCTCAGGTAAGTATTAGGGGGGGCTGAGGGTTGCTGCTGCACACAGAAGGCTTTTTATCTTAATGCATAGTATGCATTAAGATTAAAAACCTTCTGCCTTTACAACCCCTTTAACAATATCTAAACAGTATAAATTTATACTGCAACGATCCACACACTCAATCAGCGTGCAGCCCTCTCGGTCACTAGTCCTGGTTCCTAGGGCAGCGCTGGCTTGTCTGGCAGCCAGGGAAGTGTTTCGCTAGTGAGATCTGTCGGCTGTTAAGTTCTCCCATCCATCCACCTGGAGCTCCACTAGGAGGGCATCCGATATACAGAGCTATATGGTTGTTGTGAATGACATGCCTTTACACATCTATGCTTGTGCGTGCATATTTATTTTTTACATATTTTTTTATTAAATAAAAGGTTTTGCACCAGAGCCTGTGTGGTTTTTTTTTTTTTTCACAAATGTGTAAATCAGGAGCTCTGACCTCAGTTGCTGTATACTTGCTCTGCGTCAGAAAGTGCACATTACAAGTTAGAAACATTCCTTTAAAAAGAAATCCAAAAAGCCTAGATGAGTTTTAGGCTTCAATCCCAGCTACAGGCCCTTCTCATTGTGCTTAAATTACTGTTACTTTAAATAAAGCTGGTATACCATGCAGATACCTGGATTTGCACATACCTTCAACTGAATGTCGAGCTAATCTGAACAGACAAAGGTTGAGCACCTGTTGGGGCTTGCCTGTTCCCCTCTGCAACCCTATGATCCAATAAATCATCACTGTCATAGGTTGCCTTATTAGCCTATGGAAAAGCTTGTATCTGGCATTTGGGTGTGCAGGAAGTAAAGCGGCGTTGAAGCCAAAACCAAAAATGTCATATATTGCAGCTTGCCAGTGATTAGATGTGGTGGCTGTATTTTTCTTTTTTAGGGCCCCCCCATGTTTTTACCTGGTAGTCTGGCCAATAACACCCCTCCTGTATTGGGGTGCCTATACTCTGAAGGAGTAACAGACACCTTTTGGACAGCAGCGTTGTCCGTCTGGAGGTCAGGGATTGCTAGCAGATTTAGATGCACTAATTGAAGCCAAACTCCAGCTAACACTTTCTAAGCAGTTACAGCAAATTATTATTTTCCTTTTGGAACAATGGTTTTACACATTGTAATCACTCCTGTCAGTGTTCAATGGTTTGTCTCAACTCTTAGTGCTACATCTACAGGACAGCTCATTCTGTTGAAAAGCAATCTTACTGACTGGATTACTTGGTGAAAATAAAAGAAACCGCCTAAGAAAGAAAACTAATGCAGACATTGCTGATAAAAAAAAATGGTACGCTGCAATCTAATGTTTGCTTTTGGGTTTAATACTACTTTAGAGATGCTGCAGATCTCTTCAGGAATCTCTGGGTATCTGCAGCTTGGCTGCAAGTCATAAAATGTTTTGGGTTTAAAACTATTTCCAGGAAAAAAATGCACCATTCAATGCTTGTTTTTCCATTGGGAAATCGAATGCCTAAAGAGGTGAACAAAGCATTTAACATCTGTGTGGGTCGAGAACCTGTGCAAAATGACTCGTGTTTCCGACCCACAGGTCGGAAACATAAATAGGTAGAGCAAGCCTATTCAAATGAATTGGCTACTGTGCCCATGCAAACGCAGCAAGCCAGACCCCCAGTGTGAATTTAGACTGATTTAACAGAAGCTACTCATTCTGACATTCACTGGCACTGGGGGGTTGTCTGTGTGGAGAATATTCAAAGCCAAGCTATATAAATCAGGTCATTTGGTTGTATAAGCATGCACCAAATATAGCTACCAGTACAAAGCTAAGACCACAACTTTACTTTGTTGTGAAACCCCCTTTCAATTAATGATGATGGATGGCATGATCCTGGTTTTATGTAATATTGCAGTGTGTGCTAGCTTTGTGTGCAGCATGTCCTCAGTTTGCTGCGGTGAGGATAGTACCTCATCGGACATGTGGTTCACAGACATGAACTGTGGACTGCTTCTTTAACCGCTTAAGCCCCGGACCATTTGGCTGGCAAAAGACCAGAGCGCTTTTTGCGATAAGGCACTGCGTCGTTTTAACTGACAATTGTGCGATGTGGCTCCCAAACAAAATTGACGTCCTTTCTCTTGTCATCCATGGACTGACACAGCGTGTCTTATACACCTTTACACGTGGGTTATGTCCCTGCTTGCAGGAGAAGACCTAGGCAGAATGTGAGATGTTATACATACATTCTAAACAGCCAGAGCTGAACAGCCCCGCCCAGGGGAGCGGTCCCTCCGGACATAACCCTCCCACTGCAGCCAGCAGACCTCAGTTTTTTTCTGCCTAGCAGAAGGAGAAGACGTGGCTCTCTCAGGAGCCAGTCTCCTGACCTATTTTTTTATGCCTTTTGGAATTTTTCCCTATTTTATTCTTTTGAGATCTTCTATCAACTGTTGGCTGGGCAACAGGTTGGGTACAAGATATCCTCGTAGTCTTCCCTGTCCGACCATCGAGCGTGCTGATCCTCGCCTTGTGTGCGTGAGACTCAGTTCACGACATGCCCCACGACTCCAGGGGTGGCCGGTGGGCTTCCAGCTTCGCGGTCCTCTCAAGATAGAACAGTCCGGCTGTATCTTTCGCGGTGGACCGGGCCGACAGCTACTCAGTACCGCACTGTGATAGTTCTGTCAGAAACACACCAGTGGGTCCCTCAGGGGACGGGTAAGTAGTCTCTCCTGGCTGCAGGTGAGTACATGCTGTGTGTTTCTTGTGTGGGGGATTTCCCTGTCTCCCCCTGTGTTTTTTAATGTCACTCTCTGTTCACTAGTGCTGGCGCTGTACTGTGTGGGGTGCCTGGGGGCCATACTGTCCTGGGGGGGGGGGGCTCATGCTGCTCTGCATTCGCTGGGGCTGTTTTGGTTTTGGATGTGAGGGGCCTGGGCGCCGTTCGGCGCCATGTTTGGTGTGTGTGCTGATTTTACATTGGTGGCCATCTTGCCGTGGTCCGCCGGAGCACATTGCGGCGGCCATTTTCTTGTAGCCGCACGTTTTTCTAGCACTAGTTTGGCCTCTAGCGCCGCTGGGAACGGCGCGAATCTCCTCACACTCTCTCCTCTCAGCTCACTCACGCTGAGCAGCGCGGCGCAGTGAGACAGGGCAGCGGAACCGAGCGGTCCTGGTCAGGTTGGTGGGTTCCCTGGGCATTCCCCTACTTCAGTCAGCACAGCCTGTGGGTGGTCTCAGAGAGGGACATTATGGAGTCAGTCACCAGCTTCCCCTAACATGCCAGAGGCAGCAGCCAGTGCTCCAGCACCTGCGGTCCCTATGGACCAGTTGTCGGCAGTCCTGGAATCATTTCTGACCAGGATGGAAGCTGTGTGGGAGCACAAGGGAGCAAAAAAGCGCCCTCTCCCCACTTTATCTCCACAAGGGGAGTGCTCTGATTCAGATATGGGCCTAGCTATTGCTGCTCAGGACCCTAGCTCTGAATATTTGGATGGTTTTGAACAGGACATTCCTTGTGAGGAAGACTCCAGTTCTGAGTCAGTAAATGACAGGGCGCTTGTTAGTGAACTCATTGATGCTGTGAGGGACACTCTCAAGCTAAATGCTGCGACTGCAGAACCTCAGGCGGATACAGTCTCCTTTTGGTTCTTTTAAGACCAAGCCTTCTAAAAAGGTTTTTCCATATGTACCTTTCTTTGACCAGCTCATTGACCAGGTCTGGGAAAAGCCGCAGAAGACTTTCATGGTCCCGCGGCTTTTGTCTATTAGATACCCCTTTTGAAGACGCCCTGGTTAAAAAGTGGGCTTCTCCCCCGGTGGTCGACCCTCCAGTCGCCCGTTTAAACAAGGCCACCACTCTTCCGATGGAGGGGACTCCTGCGTTTAAGGACCCCACTGACAGGAGGTCAGAAGTGGCGAGTAGAGCCATGTTCGCCTTGTTGGGATCCGCCCTACGGCCCGTAGTAGCTGCGACCCTTGTGTCTCAGACACTCACGGAATGGGCAAAAATTTTGCACCAAACTGTGCAGGAGTATAACCTTCCTCCAGACACTATTGCTCTGGCCCACCAGATGGTGCAGGGTCTGACATATGTGTGCGACGCCACGTTGGACGCAGCCCCTTTAATATCCAGGGCCTCTGTTTCGGCGGTGGTATTGCGTCGTCTCATCTGGTTGAAATGCTGGTCTGCTGACCTAGCCTCTAAGAAGCTCCTGACGGATCTACCTTTTAAGGGTGGTAGACTTTTTGGTGCTGCTCTGGATGACATCATCAAGGATGTCACGGGAGGTAAAAGCACTCTCCTTCCTCAAACTATCAAGGGTAAGGAGGCCCGACGTAAACCGGGTCCTTCCTTATCAGCAAAAAAGAGTTTTTTTCGTCCGTCAGAGTCCACGGGTAAGCCATCCCAGACTGACAACAGTGCGGCTGGCGGGCACAAGCGCCCCTGGGTGCGTAAGCCGAACAAGCCGGCTCCCAAGCCCGCCTCCGCGTGAAGTCTTGCCCCCGCCCGTCTCTGGGGTGGGGGGACGACTTCGCAGGTTCACGGATCGGTGGACCTCCCGGATCTCCGACCGGTGGGTGTGCGAGGTGGTCACCTCAGGATACAGAATAGAGTTCCGCTCCTGGCCCCCAGACAGATTCTTTCCCTCAAATCTCCCTCTCCTTCCTGCCCGTCGGGCAGCCCTTTTGGGGGCTGTACAGGATTTGATCGGGTCCGGAGTAATTGTGCCGGTTCCGTCCCAGGAGAGGTTTCAGGGGTTCTACTCGAATCTGTTTGTTGTTCCAAAAAAGGACGGGGTTCGGCCAATCCTGGACCTCAAGGCCCTGAATGCCTTCGTGAAGGTGCAAAAATTCCGCATGGAATCCATTCGCACGGTGATCGCTACACTCCATCAAGGGGATTTTCTGGCATCCTTGGACATCAAGGACGCCTACTTGCATGTTCCGATCTGCGCAAGCCACCAGAAGTTTCTGCGCTTTGCGGTCGGCGAAGTCCACTATCAATTTGTGGCTCTTCCCTTCGGCCTGGCCTCGGCACCAAGGCTGTTCACCAAGGTGCTTGCTCCGGTCCTAGCTTTGCTGGGACAGCGAGGCATTGCTATCGTGGGCTATCTGGACGATTTTCTTCTAAGAGCAGACAGTGGCTCAGAATTGGAAGAAAGTGTGACTATCGTCAGTCAGACCCTCAGGGAGTTTGGGTGGCTCCTGAACGTTCAGAAGTCGGTTCTAGTCCCGACTCAGCGTCTGGAGTATCTAGGTCTGATTCTGGACTCCTTGGAGGCAAGTGTCTTCCTACCTCCAGACAAACTACTGACACTTCAGTCTGCAGTACGGGTGCTGACGTCCCAAAAATGGTCGTCAATCCGCTTTTGCATGAGAGTCCTGGGACTCATGGTGGCCTCCTTCGAGGCCGTTCCTTATGCCCAAGCGCACACCAGGGCTTTACAGAAAGAGATCTTGTCCACTTGGGACAAATCCCCATTGTCCTTGGATCTTCAGATCCAGGTGAGTCACCTGGTCAGGGCGTCCCTGACGTGGTGGTTGAGGTCCCCGGCTCTTCGGTCCGGGAAGTCGTTCCTCCCCATCCAATGGACGGTGATCACGACGGATGCCAGCCTGACGGGCTGGGGGGGGGGAGTCTGGGGAGTCCTGTCGGCCCAAGGGCTTTGGACTCCGGACGAAGCCCTCTTACCGATCAATGTGCTGGAGATACGGGCAATCAGACTGTGCCTCTCCTCATGGTCGGAGAAACTACAGGGTCACTCCATCAGGATCCAATCGGACAACACCACAGCAGTGGCGTATGTCAACCATCAAGGGGGGACTCAGAGCTCAGCTGCGGCTTCCGAGGTCGCCCGCATCCTGAGGTGGGCCGAAAGAAGCGTGCCGGCTCTGTCGACCGTCTACATTCCGGGCGTAGACAATTGGCAGGCGGACTATCTAAGTCGCCAGACGCTGGACCAGGGAGAGTGGTCCTTGCACCCGGAGGTCTTTCAACTCCTTTGCAGACGGTGGGGCACGCCGGATGTGGACCTGATGGCCTCTCGACTCAATCGCAAGGTGTCGAGGTTTGGGGCCAGATCCAGGGATCCCTGGGCGGATGCCTCGGATGCATTGGTGGCCCCATGGGGTCAGTATCACCTGATATACGTTTATCCTCCGCTGCAGTTGCTGCCTCACCTGCTCCGCAGGGTAGCGACCGAGGGAATTCCGGTGATCCTCGTTGCTCCGGATTGGCCTCGGCGTCACTGGTACGCCGATCTGGTACGTCTCGTCGCAGACGTTCCCTGGCGGTTACCAATACGGGGGGACCTTCTGTCTCAAGGTCCTATATTTCATCCTGCTTTACAGTCTCTGGCTTTAACGGCATGGTTATTGAAAGCCAGGTGCTGAGAGACCGAGGTCTCTCGGATTCGGTCATTTCGACCATGTTAAGGGCACGGAAGTCTTCCTCCAGAAAGATCTATCACCGTACTTGGAGAGCTTACATCGCCATGTGCGAAGAGCTGGACTGGCGCCCACGAACGTATTCCGTTCCCAGAATCCTGCATTTTCTGCAGCGTGGCGTGACCCAAAAGCTCGCTTTGAGTACCATTAAGGGTCAGATTTCGGCCTTGGCCATCTTCTTTCAGCGACCGCTGGCGGGGTCATCCCTTGGTTAACACCTTTGTGCAGGGTGTTCGCCATGTGCTCCCCCCTGTCAAGCCTCCTCTCCCCCCGTGGGATCTGAATTTGGTGCTCTCGGTTCTCCAGGAAACCTCCCTTTGAAAATATTAGAGATATTCCCCTCTTGACTTTGTCTCAGAAGGTGGCCTTCTTGGTGGCCATTACTTCCATTAGACGAGTGTCTGAATCGGCGGCCTTGTCCTGCAAGTCGCCCTTTTTGGTCATCCATAAGGATAAGGCGGTGTTACGTCCGCGACCTTCTTTTCTGCTAAAGGTGGTCTCGGCCTTCCACTTAAATGAGGACATTGTCCTCCCGTCCTTGTGTCCTCACCCATCACATCCCAGAGAGTTTGCGTTTCACACTTTGGATGTGGTACGAGCCTTGCGGGTGTACCTGTCTGCTACTGCCTCTATTCGGAAGTCTGACTCACTATTTGTGGCTGTCTCTGGTCCAAAACAGGGCCAAGCGGTTTCGTCTGCCACCATTTCTAGGTGGATCAGACAAACCGTCATTCAAGCTTATGCTCTCAAGGGGCGGGCACCTCCCTTTCCGGTTACGGCACATTCCACCAGGGCAATTGGTGCTTCTTGGGCTTTCCGACATCAAGCGTCGGTTGCACAAGTGTGCAAGGCGGCAACCTGGTCGTCTGTTCATACCTTTTCTAAGTTTTATAAGGTTGATGTGGCTGCATCTTCGGATGCTTCCTTTGGCCGCAAGGTGTTGCAGGCCGCTGTTTGATGTTGCAACTCCTCCGTTGAGGAGCTCTGCCTTGTTTGGAGTGAAGTTTTTGGTTTTCCATTTATACTGCTCCCATCCTTCTTGACACTGCTTTGGGACATCCCACGTGTAAAGGTGTATAAGACACGCTGTGTCAGTCCATGGATGACAAGAGAAAATAGGATTTTTGTACTCACCGTAAAATCCGTTTCTCTGGCATCCATGGACTGACACAGCACCCACCCTTCTTTTTAAGTTTGTACTGCTTTGTTACGAACTGAGGTCTGCTGACTGCAGTGGGAGGGTTATGTCCGGAGGGACCGCCCCCCTGGGCGGGGCTGTTCAGCTCTGGCTGTTTAGAATGTATGTATAACATCTCACATTCTGCCTAGGTCTTCTCCTGCAAGCAGGGACATAACCCACGTGTAAAGGTGTATAAGACACGCTGTGTCAGTCCATGGATGCCAGAGAAACGGATTTTACGGTGAGTACAAAAATTCTATTTTTTCACCCCTGCGGTTTTTATTTTTTGCGCTATAAACAAAAATAGTGACACTTTTGAAAAAAAGCAATATTTTGTACTTTTTTGCTTTAATAAATATCCCCAAATTTTTTTATTTTTTAAAACACATTTTTCTCTTATCGTCCATGAACCGACACAGCTCTCATACTGATTACGTGTGGATATATGTCCCTGCTTGCAGGAGAAGACCTAGGCAGAATGTTAGATGTTAAAACATTCTAGAACAAGCCAGAGCTGAACAGCCCCGCCCAGGGGGCGGTCCCTCCGGACATTACCCTCCCACCTGCAGCTAGCAGCCTCAGTTTTTTTCCGCCTAGCAGAAGGAGAAGACGTGGCTCTCTCAGGAGCCAGTCTCCTGGGAGATTTTTACTTCTAAATTTTATCCCTTTGGGAATTTTTATTTTTGAGACCTTCAATCAACTGTCGGCTGGACAACAGGTTGGGTACACTAGTATCCTCGTAGTCTTCCCTGTTCAACCATCGAGCGTGCTGATCCCCCGCCTTGTGTGCGTGAAACTCAGTTCACGACATACCCCATGACTCCAGGGGTTGCCGGGTTGCTTTCATGCTCCCGCGGTCCTCTCAAGATTGAACAGTACCTACTGTATCTTTCGCAGTGGACCGGGCCGACAGCTACGCAGTACGACTCTGTGATAGGTCTGTCTGAAACAAGCCAGTGAGTCCCTCTATTGGCACCGTGGGTGTTCTCCAAGGTGCTTGCGGGGCGGTTAAGTAGTCTCTCCTACTGCAAGGTGAGTACATGCTGGCTGTGTTTCTGTGTGTGTGGGGGTTCTCCCTGTCTCCCCCCCCCCCTGTTATATTGCTCTCTTCACCATGCTCTAGTGTTGTTTAGGGATACTTGGGGGGTCGTTCTGCCCTGGGGGGGGGCCGCTCCATGGCTGTTTAGTGGCTTGGGAAGTGTTCTGGAGGAATGTGTATTGGTTTTTGCGTCCGACATTGCGGTCGTTTTGCCACGTCTCAAGCACAATTATACAGGCACCCGGCGGCCATTTTCTTATAGCCGCGGCACTTTGTTTCGTTTTCGGCCTCTAGCGGCGCTGCTGAATGGCGCGAAATACCTCTCTCCTCACAGATTCTTCACTCTCCTCAGGCTTCACCCGCGCTACAGCGCGGATCATACAGCGGAACCGAGCGGTCCCTAAGGGTGGTGAGTCCTACGGGTATCCCCTCCTCAGCCTCAGCGCAGCCAGTGGGTGGACTGTACTATTCACTGTAATAGTGAATAGGGTCTCAGAGGGTGGCAATATGGAGTCTGGTTCACCTGCTTCTCCCCACTTGTCAGAGGCAACTGGCAGTGCTCCTGCACTTGCGGTCCTTATGGACCAGTTGTCGGCAGTCCGGGAATCATTCCTTGTCAAGATGGAAGCGGTGTGCGAACGCACGGGGGCTATAAAGCGCCCCCTCCCCACACAATCTTCACATGGGGGTGCCCTGACTCAGATATGGGCCTAGCTACTGCTGCTGAGGACCCTAGTTCTGAGGATTTTGATGTGTTTGGACAGGACATTCCTTGTGAGGAAGACCCCTGTCTTGAACCACCTACTGACAGGGTGCTTGTAAGTGAACTCATTGACGCTGTGAGGGACACTCTCAAGCTGAATGTGGAGGCTGAGGAACCTCAGGTGGAAACTATAACCTTTTGGTTCCTTGAAAGCTGTGTCTTCAAAAAAGGTTTTTCCATATGTACCTTTTTTTTTTTTTTTTGATACATACATTGACCAGGTCTGGGATAAGCCGCAGAAGACTTTGACGGTCCCGCGGCGCATAGCCTTAAGGTACCCCTTTCAGGAGGACCTAGTTAAGAAGTGGGCTCATCCCTCAGTGGTCGACCCCCCCGGTCGCCCGTTTGAATAAGGCCACCATGCTCCCAATGGAAGGGATTTAAGGATCCCGCTGACAGGAGGTCAGAGGTGGCGTGTAGAACTATGTTCACCTTATTGGGGGCAGCCTTACGCCCTATAGTGGCAGCGACACTTGTGTCTCAGACACTCACAGGCTGGGCAAAGATATTGCACCAGATGGTTCAGGAACATAATCTCCCTCCTGAAACCATTTCCCTGGCTCACCAACTTGCGCAGGGTTTGGTCTTCGTGTGCGATGCCACTGTGGATGCGACCCCTTTAATAACGGGGGCCTCCATTTCTGCTGTGGTGATGCATCGCCTTATCTGGTTAAAATGCTGGTCGGCCGATCTAGCTTCCAAAAAGCTCCTGGCTGACTTGCTCTTTAAGGGCGGTAGACTGTTTGGGGCCGCCCTGGATGACATTTTTAAAAACGTCACAGGAGGTAAGAGCACCTTCCTTCCCCAGTCTATTAAGGGAAAGGAGCCCCACCGCAGGCCGGGCCCTTCCTTTCCGGCGAATACGTTTTTTCGTCAATCAGATTCCACGGGTAAGCCCAGCCAGACTGAAAAAAGTGCGGCTGGGGGACAAAGACGTCCCTGGGTGCGTAAGCCTACCAAGCAAGCTCCCAAGTCCACCACCGCATTAAGTCTTGCCCCTGCCCGACTCTGGGGTGGGGGGACGTCTTCGCAGGTTCTCTGTGCGGTGGACCTCCCGGATCTCCGACCGGTGGGTGTGCGAGGTGGTCACCTCGGGAAACAGGATAGAGTTCCGCTCGTGGCCCCCCAAACAGGTTTTTTCCCTCTCCCTCCGGCCCGCCGGGCAGCCCTCCTTGGGGGCCGTACAGGATTTGCTCGGGCGCCGAGTCATTGTGCCGGTTCCGTCACGAGAGGTTTCAGGGGTTTTACTCAAACCTGTTTGTTGTCCCGAAAAAGGACGGGGTTCGGCCAGTCCTGGACCTCAAGGCCCTGAATGCCTATGTGAGGGTACAAAAATTCGGGATGTAATCCATTCGCACGGTGATCGCGACACTCCACCAGGGGGATTTTCTGGCGTCCTTGGATATCAAGGACGCTTACTTGCACATCCCAATCTGCGCAGGCCAACAGAGGTTTCTGCGCTTTGCCATAGACGAAGTCCACTATCAGTTCGTGGCCCTTCCCTTCGGCCTAGCATCGGCACCACGGGTTTTCACCAAGGTGCTTGCCCCGGTTCTAGCTTTGCTGAGACAGCGAGGAATTGTTATCGTGGGCTATCTAGACGATCTCCTTCTCAGAGCAGAAAATGGCTCAGAATTGGAGGAAAATGTGACGATAGTCAGTCAGAACCTCCGGGACTTCGGATGGGTTCTGAACACGCAGAAGTCGGCTCTAGCCCCGACTCAGCGCTTGGAGTATCTGGGTCTGATCCTGGACACTTCGGCAGCGAAGGTGTTTCTATCCTCAGAGAAGTTACTGACACTTCAGTCGGCAGTACAGGTTCTGACGTCCCGAAAATGGTCGTCAATTCGCTTCTACATGAGAGTCCTGAGACTAATGGTGGTCTCCTTCGAGGCGGTTCCGTATGCCCAATCACACACTTGGGCATTGCAGAGGAGAATTCTGTTGGTTTGGGACAGGTCCCCATTGTCATTGGATCTTCAGATCCAGGTGAGTCACTCTGTCAAGGCGTCCCTGACGTGGTGGCTGAGGTCCCTGGCTCTTCGGGCCGGGAAGTCGTTCCTCCCCATCCACTGGACGGTGATCACAACGGACGCCAGCCTGACGGGCTTGGAGGAGTGTGGGGAGTCCTGTCAGCTCAGGGGCTCTGGACTCCAGCCGAATCTCGTCTCCCAATCAACGTCCTGGAATTGCGGGCGATCAGGCTGTGTCTCTCCGCATGGTCGAAGAGGCTACTGGGCCAGTCGGACAACGCCACGGCCGTGGCGTATGTCAACCATCAGGGGGGCACTCAGAGCTCGGCTGCGGCGTCCGAGGTCGCCCACATCCTAAGGTGGGCGGAAAGAAGCGGAAAGAAAGGGTGCCGGCACTGTCGGCCGTCTACATTCCGGGCGTAGAAAATTGGCAGGCAGACACTATCTGAGCCGCCAGTCCCTGGACCAGGGGGAGTGGTCCTTGCATCCGGAAGTGTTTCAACTCCTTTGTCGACGGTGGGGCACTCCAGATGTGGACCTGATGGCGTCTTGTCTCAATCACAAGGTGTCGAGGTTTGTGGGCCGGTCCAGGGACCCCTGGGCAGACTCCTCGTACGCGTTAGTGGCCCCGTGGGGTCAGTATCGCCTGATGTATGTCTTCCCTCCGCTGCAGTTGCTTCCTCGTCTGCTGTGCAGGGTAGCGGCTGAGGGCATTCTGGTAATCCTCATTGCTCCAGACTGGCCTCGGCGTCATTGGTACGCCGACCTGGTACGTCTCATCGGACGTCCCTTGGCGCCTGCCCTTGAGGGAGGACCTGCTATCTCAAGGTCCTATCTTTCATCCTGCTTTACAGTCTCTGGCTTTAACGGTATGGCTATTGAGAGCCAGGTGCTGAAAGACCGAGGCCTGTCGGATGCGGTAATTTCAATCATGCTTAGGGCACGGAAGTCTTCTTCTAGGAAGATCTATCACCTTACCTGGAGAGCGTACATCGTTGTGTGAGGAACTGGACTGGCGTCCACGGACGTACTCTGTCCCCAGAATCCTGAGGTTCTTACAGCGTGGTGTTGCTCAAAGGCTGGCTCTGAGCACTATTAAGGGTCAGATTTCGGCCTTGGCCATTTTCTTTCAAAGACCCCTAGCTGGTCATTCCCTGGTTAGCACTTTTGTGCAGGGGGTACGCCATGTGGTTCCACCTGCCAAGCCCCCGCTCCCTCCTTGGGATCTGAACTTGGTGCTTCAGGAATCTCCTTTTGAAAATGAGAGATTCCTCTTTCGACTTTGTCCCAGAAGGTGGCTTTTTTAGTGGCCATCACTTCTGTTAGGCGGGTGTCTGAGTTGGCGGCTCTGTCATGCAAGTCGCCTTACCTGGTCCTCCATAAGGATAAGGCGGTCTTGCGACCGTCTTTCCTTCCTAGGGTGGTTTCGGCTTTTCACCTTAATGATGACATTGTCCTTCCGTTCTAGTGCCCTCATCCATCGCATCCTAGAGAGGTTGCGCTTCACAATTTGGATGTGGTGCGTGCCTTACGGGTATACCTGGAGGCTACTGCTTCTATTCGGAAGTCTGACTCGCTGTTTGTATCTGTGTCTGGTCCGAAACAGGGCCAAGCGGTGTCGTCTGCCACCATTTCTAGGTGGATCAGACACTGTTATACAGGCCTATGCCATTAGGGGACAGGTGCCTCCCTTCCCAGTCACGGCGCATTCCACAAGGGCAATCGGTGCTTCCTGGGCTTTCCGACATCAAGCGTCGGTTGCACAAGTGTGCAAGGCAGCGACCTGGTCGTCCGTTCATACCTTTTCAAAGTTCTACAAGGTTGATGTGGCTGCATCTTCGGATGCTTCCTTCGGCCGCAAGGTGTTGCAGGCTGCTGTCTAATGTTGCAACTCCTCCGTTGAGGAGCTCTGCTGGTTTGGAGTGAAGTTTTGGTTGTTCCTTACTTTTTTGCTCCCACCCTTTTCTTATACTGCTTTGGAACGTCCCACACGTAATCAGTATGAGAGCTGTGTCTGTCCATGGACGATAAGAGAAAATAGGATTTTTGTACTCACCGTAAAATCCATTTCTCTGACGTCCATGGACCGACACAGCACCCACCCTTCCTTTTAAGTTTGTACTGCTTGTTACGAACTGAGGCTGCTAGCTGCAGGTGGGAAGGTAATGTCCGGAGGGACCGCCCCCCCTGGACGGGGCTGTTCAGCTCTGGCTTGTTCTAGAATGTTTTAACATCTAACATTCTGCCTAGGTCTTCTCCTGCAAGCAGGGACACATACCCACACGTAATCAGTATGAGAGTTGTGTCGGTCCATGGACGTCAGAGAAATGGATTTTACGGTGAGTACAAAAATCCTATTCTCAGTTTAGGCAGATATGTATTCTTCATATTTTTGGTATTAAAGTCGCAATAAGCGTATATTGATTGGCTTGCACAAAAGTTATCGCGTTTACAAGATAGGGGATAGTTTTATGACGTTTTTTTATTATATTTTTACTAGTAATGGCAGCTTTTTTTTTTTTTTTTTTATCGTGACTGCGACATTATGGCGGACACATCGGACACTTTTGACATATTTTTGGGACCATTGTCCTTTTTACAGCGATCGGTGCTATAAAAAATGCACTGATTACTGTGAAAATTACACTGGCAGTGAAGGGGTTAACCACTAGGTGGCGCTGAAGGGGTTAAGTGTGTCCTAGGGTGTGATTCTAACTGTTAGGGGGAGGAGCTACCAGTGACATGTCACTGATCACTGTTCCCGATCACAGAACATTGGAATGCCTTGTTTACAAAGGCATCATCCTATTCTACCTTTTGCCGACCGATATCGGGCGCCGCCCCGGAACATCGAGTTTCCGGGATCCACGGACGCACTCGTGAGGCACGCGGCGTGTCCGCTGGGTGGCAAATTTAAAAGGATGTACAGGTACGCCCATTTGCTTGTCCGTGCCATTGTGTCGACTTACATCGTCGTGCGGCGGTCGGCAAGTGGTTAAGTGAACCCATGAACGTTGAAATATGTATGTATTCTTAGCAAGCTGAAAAATGTATCTTTAAAATAAAACCTTCACCAACCTCTGTATCTGCAGGCATTGTGAAGAACTTCATCCTCAAATTTCAAAGCCGAATCACTGAAGGTTGTCCATTCTTCTCTCAGCATCTCAACTCACTCTGCTCCCCTCTCAGTAGCCTTCTAATGTCTTCTGTAAAAACAGCAGATGGGACAGAGCTGCAGAGAGAACACTTTGAATGACTTCAGATCCTTGACTGTGAACTATGAGAATGAATTGCTCCGCAATACTTTCAACTACAGAAATCAGTGAGGGTATGCTTAAGAAAAAAAGGGGAGCTGTTAATGAGCAGATCCATTCCAAGTCCATTTATGTGTATTTAATTTTTTCCCTTTTAGGATGCCTTAGCTTTGGTTCGATTAGATGACCTCTTTTTAGAAACGTTTGAAGTCACAGATGGTAAGCTGCAGATAATTTCTTTACCATAATTGCACAGTAGCTACAAAGCATATATTATGTTATGATTTAGCACAGTCATACAAATTCTAGAGCAGTGGTTCTCAACTCCTGTCCTCAGGACCCACTAACAGGCCAGATTTGAAGTATTCCCTTGGAGAGATGCAGACTAGAATACTGCAATCACTGAGCAGCAAATGATATCATCTGTGATGCATTTCAGTTATCTTGCAAACCTGGCCTGTTAGTGGGTCCTGAGGACAGGAGTTGAGAGCCTTTGTTCTAGAGCAGGGGTCTCCAAACTTTCTAAACAAAGGGCCAGTTTACTGTCCTTCAGACTTTAGGGGGGCCGGACCATCGGAGGTGCAAAATGTCCCTGCATCAGTGGGAGTAAATTCCCCATTATTGGTCTCAGTGAGAGGAATTGTGCCACATTACTGGTGTCATTTATAGGACTTGTGTCCCATTGTTGGTGTCATTGGGAGAAATTGAGCCCCGTCATTGGGAGGAATTGTGCCCCATCATTGGTGTCATTGGGAAAAATTAGGCCCCATCTTTGGTGTCATTGGGAGAAATTGAGCCTTGTCATTGGGAGGAATTGTGCCCCATCATTGGTGTCATTGGGAAAAATTAGGCCCCATCTTTGGTGTCATTGGGAGAAATTGAGGCTTGTCATTGGGAGGAATTGTGCCCCATCATTGGTGTCATTGGGAGAAATTCAGCCCCATCACTGGTGTCATTGTGAGAAATTGAGCCCCGTCATTGGTAGGAACTGTGCCCCATCATTGATGTAATTGGTAGGAATTGTGTCCTTCATTGGTGTCAGTGAATAAAATAGTGCCCCAAGGGCCGGATAAAAGCCAGCAAAAGGCCACATCTGGCCCCAGGGCCGCAGTTTGGAGGCCACTGTTCTAGAGGCTCCTAATGGGCTTGTGTATCTTAAAGTAAAACTGAAAGCAAAACGTATTTTTAATTTTTTTTTATAATCCCCCTGTAAGTCGTCCCCCGTCCCCCCCCCATCTGTCTTCCATTACAGGGGTTGTAAAGTCAGAAGGTTTTCTATTTGAATGCATTAAGATAAAAAGCCGCCTGTATGCAGTAGCCCCCCTAATACATAACTGAGCTCCATCTCTATCCAGCGATGTCCATGAGTGAATCAGCCATCTGGGACGCTTCCTTCAGATTGTCTGAGACACAGCAGCGGCACCATTGGCTCCTGCTTCTGTCAATAAAACTTAGCTGATCAGGGGAGAGAGAGGGGGTGGGGCCGAACTGCTTTTCCGTGTCTGCATGGATACACAGGGGTACAGCTCGGGTGTCCCTATAGCAAGCTGCTTGCTGTGGGAGCACGCAACAGGAGTGAGAAGCCAGGAGCTCAAGCCAGGGACCTGAGAAGAGGAGGATCCGGGCTGCTCTTTGCAAAACCACTACACAGAGCAGGTAAGTATAACATGTCTGTTATTTTAATAGAAAAAAAAGACTTTACAATCCCTTTTACGGAGATTTCCCATCATTTCTGTCCCATAGCCAAAACAGGAAGTGAGAGGAAATCCCTCCAAAGCAAGGGAATCCCTGGTTATAACGAGGGTCACCAGAACTAGTGTCCTGATTGGGCTATTTCTCAATCTATACGTGTGGTGACAGCTCAGAATTTGGGATTTTCTTTCACTCTCAATGAGAACGGTATGCAGGAAAAATAGAGGACGAATCTTCCTAACGGCACACAGACATTTAAAAAAAAAAAAGGAAAAAAAACTTGACAGTGTTTTAATTCCTCTCCACGCTAACCCCTCCACCCAAAAAAAAAAAGTTTTGCCTAAAAACTCTGGGAAGAAACCCGTCCAAACATATAATGAGCACACTAACACATTGCTGTTTTATTACAACCTGCTTTCTTTCCATTTCAGTTAAACCATTAAAAGGCGACCATCTTTCTCGTGCAATCGGCAGAATAGCTGGAAAAGGAGGAAAAACAAAGTTCACCATTGAGAATGTAACGAAAACCAGGATAGTTCTTGCGGACTCGTACGTAACTACGCATTTCCTGCATAAAATTAGTTGCCTTTTTAACCTTTCCTTTGAATAAATTATATATGCTTGTATTACCCAAGTTTAAAATGACGTGACTTATCAGACTGATGAGTATAATCAGGACTGTTTGCAGTAATAACTTGGTGAAAATGTTTGTAAATTTGAAAACCTGATTCTTTAATGGAATTTGGGCTGCTTCTATCAGTGCTGAGGCACTGGTCACTTGGTCTTTGGCAAGGTCATCACCAACTGCCTCTGCGTTGGTCACGTGACTAGATGTCCTGACTCAGATTCCTGGTATTGTCTGTCTGCTTATAACTCAGTCAAGCTACCTCTGCATTGGTCACGTGATTAGCCACCAGATGCAGTGTAATAATCCATTACTGGCCAGCACTGCCTGCAGATGGCACTCAACAAAGTCACCTCTGTGTTGGTCATGTGGATGGTTTCTAGAGGGAGCCCCATTTTGTGTTATTGGCCATCTGTCTACTTATAACTAAGCTGCCTCTGCATTGGTTACATATTTGGCTACCAGAGGTAGCCTTAATTGTAGTTATTGGCCAGCTCTGTCTGTATATGGTACTTAACGCCACCTCTGTGTTGGTCATGTGACTGTTGGCCAGAGCCCAATTAATTTTATTGGCTATCTCTGCCTATTAATGTCAAGTCAAATCTGCATTTATGTGATTGAATCAGAAGGAGCCTTTTTTTTAGTTACTGGCCTCCTATGTATTGGTCATTGCCAGGAGTAGCACAAATTCCAGTTAATGGTTATAAAGGCAAGACATTTCTAACCTTATCACATTCCCTGCATTAAAATAAAAAATGTTGTCGTATGTGTCACACACAGCCAGGTTTGGGAGAGAGCCCGCAGGTGTGCTCCCATAACAAGCAGCTTGCTATAGGGGCACACAAGAGGAGTCATTAAGAGCACCAGCAGGGTAACCCAGAAGAGGAGGTTTGGGGCCACTCTGTGCAATACCAGTGCACAGATCTGGCCTTCACAATCACTTTAACCACTTGAGCCCCAGAACCATTTTGTTGCTAATTGACCGGGCCACTTTTTGCGATTCGGCACTGCGTCGCTTTAACGATTGCGCAGTCGTGCAACATGGCTGTGGGGGGGGGGCTCCGTGTCCTGGCCCTTGCTGGGGGCTGTGCTGGGTGTCCAGGGTCTGCTCTCCATGTGGGGTGTTGTCTGGTCTGCCTTGTGTGGGGCCTCCTCTCGGAGGCCCAGCGTGTTTGCGGCCTTTTTTCTATTACCTCAGAAATGATCGGCGCCCATTTTCTTGTAGCCATGCTAGTGTAACTGCTGAAGCAGCCAGTGGCCATTTTTTTTTTTTTTTTGTAGCTCGCGCTCTTTTCCTGAGGCAGCCGACGGCCATTTTCTTGTAGCTCCAGCTTAGTTTTGGCCTCTAGCGATGGGAATGTCTTTCTGAACGGCGCGAACAGCACAGAACACCTCAGGCGCAGGAGAACACTTCAGGCAGAGGGTGCAGGAGAGAGAGAGCGGACCGCAACGCTGTGCAGTACCTGGGTCAGGGTGGTGAGTCCTCTGGGGGGGCCCCTCGGTCTGTAGCAGCCAGGAGGGTGGACCTTTTGGGTATCTTGCCTTTTAGTCCCTAAGTGACTGTCAGGCGAGTGTGGTCAGCATGGCGTCAGAAGCTGGCGCTTCTTCCCCAGACATCCCTGTGATAGCAACCTGTGGTGCCTATGGACGCTTTGTCGGCGGTCCTGGAGTCCTTTGTTGCCAGGGTGGAGGCGGTGTGCAGGAAAAAGGGGGGTAAAAAACGCCCCCTCCCCCCACCATCTTCTGGGGAAAGCTCTGATTCAGACTCGGGCCTGGCTGTGGCACACGGCCCCTGTTCTGACGTGCCAGAGGGTGCAGACCAGGACCATGCGGACAGTGAGGAGGAATCCGTGTCCGGGTCAGCGCAGGAAAAGGCGCTTGTTGGAGCTCTTATCACCGCAGTGTGGGAGACTCTTAAGTTGGAGGATACGGTGGGGGCATCTACTGAGGTGTCTGTCCCTTTTGGGTCCCACAAGCCGGCCCGCACTGCCAAGGTGTTTCCCTACCTAACTTATTTTGATAAGTTTTATATACAAAGAATGGGAACAACGCAGCGGGCCTTTTCAGCCCCAAAGCGTTTGGCGGTCCGTTACCTTTGAGGAGAGTGTCCTGAAAAAATGGACATCTCCCCCGATTGTGGACCCCCCGGTACCCAGGGTAACCACGATTCCGGCAGAGGGGACCCCTGCTTTTAAGTACCCTGCAGACAGAAGGGCTGAGGCGGTGGCCCGGTCCATGTTCACGGTAGTGGGGTCTGCATTACGGCCAGTTTTGGCCACGGCCCTGGTGTCAAACACTTACCAAATTGGGCAAAGTTGGCGAGTTGGTTGAGCAACAGGCTTCCCCGGTCTGCGTGGAATTGGCCGACCAGTTGGTCCATGGCCTCAAGTATGTCTGCGATGCGGCCTTAGATACAGCTCCCTTGCTTTTCAGAGCCTCAGTATCTGCTGTGGTGCTACGCTGCCTGATTTGGCTAAAGTGCTGGTCCGTGGATCAGACTTCCAAGAAGGCTCTGGCGGATTTGCCCTTCCAGGGGGAGAGGTGTCACTGGGGGTAAGAGCACACTGCTCCCACAATCCAGAAAAGCTAAGGAGCCACGCCACGTCGTAGGCCAGGGCCCTCCTTTTCTGCTCAGAAGTGTTTTTTTCATCAGGTAAGCGTTCCCAGACCGACAAGGGGCCAGCTGAGGGACAAAAGCATCCCTGATTTCGCATGCCAAACAAGCCTGCGAACACATCTGCGACAGCATGAAGATTTGCCCCCACGCGGCTCTCGGGTGGGGGTTCGCCTTCGCGAGTTTGCAGCTCGGTGGACCTACCTGCTTTCCGATCAGTGGGTTTGCGAAGTGGTTTCCTCAGGGTACAAGATAGAATTTCTTTCTTGTCCACCTAACAGATTTTTTCCCTCCAACCTTCATCTTCCTCTGGCTCGTCGGAATGCCCTGTTGGGGGCAGTACAGGACCTGCTGATGCACGGGGTAATAGTACCTGTGCCGCTGCCGGAAAGGTTTCAGGGATTCTACTCCAATCTGTTTGTAGTCCCAAAAAAGGACGGGGTCTGTCCAATCCTAGATCTCAAGGCCCTCAACACCTTTGTAAAAGTACGAAGGTTCAGGATGGAATCAGTTCGCTCTGTGGTCGCTGCACTCCATCCGGGGGATTTTCTGGCGTCCTTGGACATCATGGACGCATACTTGCATGTCCCCATATACGTCAGGCATCAGATTTCTGCGTTTTGCAGTCGGGGACGATCACTACCAGTTTGTAGCTCTCCCCTTTGGCCTGGCGTCGGCACCAAGGGTTTTCATCAAGGTGCTCGCCCCGATTCTGGCTCTGCTGAGACAACGAGGAATCGCTATCGTGGGCTACCTGGACGACCTCCTGAGAGCTGCTTCAGACTCAGAATTAGAGGAGGCTGTGGCTATAGCCAGTCAGACCCTTCGAGAGTTTGGTTGGGTACTGAACCTCCAGAAGTCTGTGTTGGTGCCGACTCAGCGCCTGGAGTACCTGGGTTTGATTCTGGACTCCTCAGAGGCGAGAGTTTTTCTCCCTTTAGAAAAGTTGCAGACTCTTCGGGCTGTGGTGAAGCTGTTGTCGTCCCGCAGGTGGTCGTCGCTGCACTTTTGCATACGAGTCCTGGGTCTTATGGTAGCCTCCTTCGAGGCGGTACCGTATGCTCAATTCCACACTAGAGTCTTGCAGAAGGAGATCCTGTCCAAATGGGACAAATCTCCGTTGTCTCTGGATTGTCAAGTCCGGGTGAGCCAACTAGTCAGGGCTTCCCTGGTCTGGTGGCTGAGATCTGCGGAAAGTCATTCCTTCCCTTTCACTGGACGGTGATCACGACGGAAGCCAGCATGACCGGTTGGGGGGAGTTTGGGGCGTACAGTCGACACAGGGTCGCTTAACGCAGGAAGAATCCCGCCTTCCGATCAATGTGCTGGAACTTCGGCCGATCAGGCAGTGCCTCTCCACATGGTCACAGAGGCTGCAGGGACGTCCAGTCAGGATCCAGTTGGCCGTATACATTCCGGGCGTAGAATACTGGCAAGCGGAATACCTAAGACGCCAGATGCTGGACCAAGGAGAGTGGTCGCTAAACCCGGATGTGTTTCCACTCCTTTGCCTGAGATGGGGCACGCCAGACGTAGATCTCCTGGCTTCTCGACTCAATCGGAAGGTATTGAGGTTTGTGGCCAGGTCCAAAGATCCCTGGGCAGACGCGACAGACGCGTTGGTGGCTCCGTGGGGAGAGTATCGGCTCATTTATGCCTCCCCCCCCCCCCCCCCGCTAAAACTTCTTCCTCGTCTGCTCAGCAGAGTGGAGACCGAGGGGATTCCGGTAAACCTAATTGCCCCAGATTGGCCTTGGCGTCCCTGGTACGCAGACCTAGTACGCCTGGTGGCGGATGTTCCTTGGTGACTGCCGTTGCGAGAGGACCTTCTGTCGCAAGGTCCTATACTTCATCCTGCTTTACAGTCGCTGGCTTTAACGGCATGGCTGTTTGAAAGTCAGGTACTAAGGGACCGAGGCCTGTCGGATTCAGTAATTTCCACAATGCTCTGGGCACGGAAGTCATCTTCTCAGGAAGATCTATCATCACATGTGGAAGGCCTACGTCTCTATGTGAGGAGATGGAGTGGCGTCCACGGACATATTAGGTTTCCAGGATCCTGCTGTTTTTACCGCGTGGAGTGGATCAATAACTTGCCCTAAGCACCATTAAGGGGCAGATTTCAGAGCCTTGGCGGCTTTCTTTCAACGACCCTTGGCAGCTAATTCACTGGTGAGTACGTTTGTGCAAGGGGTTCGACATGTGGCTCCTCCGGTTCGACCACCACTGCCTCCGTGGGATTTGAATCTGGTGCTCTCGGTACTTCAGAAACCTCTGTTTGAGAACATCAGAGAGATTCCCCTTTTGACACTCTCTCAGAAAGTTGCCTTTCTTGTGGCTATTACATCAGTCAGGAGGGTTTCTGAATTGGCGGCCTTGTCCTGCAAGTCTCCCTACTTGATCCCCCACAAGGATAAAGCGGTGCTTCGCCCGCAGCCTTCGTTTCTTCCGAAGGTTGTTTCAGCTTTTCATTTAAATGAGGACATTGTGCTTCCATCCTTGTGTCCTCGGCCGTCGCATCCCAAAGAGGTTGCGTTGCATTCCTTGGACTTTGATCCGAGCTCTGCGGGTGTACCTGTCTGCTACTGCTCCGTTTCGGAGGTCAGACTCACTGTTTGTGTCGATGACTGGTCCAAAGAAAGGCCTGGTGGTCTCGTCTGCCACCATTTCTTGGTGGATCAGACAGATCGTGATTCAGGCTTATGCCCTAAAAGGAGGGCGCCTCCCTTTCCTGTCACGGCGCATTCAACCAGGGCAATTGGTGCCTTCTGGGCTTTCCGACATCAAGCGTCTGTCTCCCGGGTGTGTAAGGCGGCGACCTGGTCGTCCGTTCACACTTTTACTACGTTTTACAAGGTTGATGTGCATGCATCTGCGGATGCTTGCTTCGACCGCAAAGTTTTGCAGGTGGCCGTTTAACGTTGCGACTCCTCCATTGAGGAGCTCTGGTTGTTTTGGGTGGAAGTTTGTTTGCTTGCTCTTCCCACCCCCTTATTTTTTTTACACTGCTTGGGGACGTCCCTAAGGTCAAGAATAAAGGAGCTGTGTCCATCCATGGACGAAAGAGAAACTAGGATTTTGGTACTCACAGTAAAAGGCCATGGACAGACACAGCACCCACCCCTCCTTTTTTTTATGTTTGTACTGCTTTTTGACAAACTGAGCTGCTGAGTGCAGGGTGAGGGGTTATAGCCAGAGGGACCGCCCCCTGGGTGGTACTGTTCAGCTTTGCTGTAGTTGCATGTTTTAACTGTTTAACATGTCTGCCTAGTCCTCTCCTGATAGATGGCATATAAACCTAAGGTCAAGAATAAAGGAGCTGTGTCCGTCCATGGGCGAAAGAGAAAAGGATTTTACAGTCATTACCAAAGTCCTATTTTTTCCTCGGTTTAGGCCGATACGTATTCTTCTACATATTTTTGGTAAAAAAAACCCAGTAAGTGTTTATTGGTTTGCGCAAAAGTTATAGCGTCTACAAAATAAGGGATAGTTTATGACATTTTTATTTTATTTTTTACTAGTGGCGGCGATCACCAATTTTTATCGTGACTGCGACATTATGGTGGACATATTGGACACTTTTGACACCACTTTGGGACCATTGTCATTTTTACAGCGACCAGTGCTATAAAAATGCAATGATTACTGTAAAAATGACACTGGCAGTGAATGGGGTTAACCACTAGGTGGCGCTGTAGGGGTCAAGTGTAACCTAGGGAGTTATTCTTACTGCTGGGGGACGTGACTTGCTGTGACACGTCACTGATCGTGTTCCCGATGACAGGGAACACGATCAGTGACGGTGTCACTAGGCAGAACGGGGTGATGTTGTGTTTACACTAACCTCTCCCCGTTCTATCTCTCCGTGAGACGATCGCGGGTATGCCCGCGGCGATAGTCCACGGGACCCGCGGTCGGGCTCATGGAGATCGCGGTGGGCGCGCACGCGCGTCCACAATGCCACTTCCTTAAAGGGGACATGTATATGTCCTGCCTGCCCGTGCCATTCTGCAGACGTAAATCTGTGTGCGGCAAGCGGTTAGAGGTGTTTCCGCCTGGGAATCCTTTTTTTTTTTTTTTTTAAGTCAGCAGCTACAAATACTGTAGCTGCTGACTTTTGATATAAAGACACTTGCCTGTCCAGGGATCCTGCGTTGTCGGTACCCGAAGCCGATCCATCTATCGACTCCAGATGCAGGCGCCGGCATCTTTACGAAGGGGAACAGGAAATAAAGCCGTGCAGCTTCACAGCCTAATTCCTACTGTGCATGCGCGAGTCATGCTGCGCTTTCTGAATGCTCCTACTGTCTTCTGGGACCTGTGCATCTCCCAGAAGGCAGCAGGTAGATCGCCACACTACGATGGCAGCAATCTTGCCTGGAAGTGGGAGCGGGTACCTGGTTTTAACAGGTACCGACAGGTGCCAGATGTGACAGCGGAGGGGGGGAGGAAGCAAACAAGTGAAGCTTCCTATTTTGGGTGGAGCTCCGCTTTAAGACCTGTGTATTTTTCGGCTGCTTCATGAACATTATCAGTTTTTGCTCAAACTTTTAGGCTGTAAGGCTTCACTCCTATGCAGGTGCAGCCGGAGCTTGCGCATTTTGGCACAATTCTGTGCGTCCTGTTTGGGGCCGCTCATTTCAGTGGTGCGCCCTATGCACAAAAGGTGTGCACAAGGAGTGCTTGGCCCATTTTAAAATGACACGGCTCCAACAAGCATGGTGCGTTACCATTTGTTTTGTCAAAGATATGTGCGTTAGCAAGATGCATGGAGGTGCCAATAAGCGTCAATAGCACTGCTGTGCATAAGGTCTGCACATTTTTGTGTGTTGCAGGAATGTGCGCAATTTTGTGCACGTTCCTGCATCGCAAAAGTGTGAGTGAGCACATCCTTAATTCTGACCAGCGTCTGCTTTTCTCTGATTCCAAAATCTTACAACAGGTATCTGGGATCCAGGGCAGGATATGATCATAAATGTGCTGTAATAATCAGGTGTTTGTGGCCGTTTATTGTACAGCCTCATGAGTGTTGCCGCAGGCACAGAGCTGTGTCAGTACAGAAAGTTTTTTGTGTTCTTGTTCTGTGTTGATGAAGATTGAAGATCGTCCCTTGCAGGAAGCGTTCCCATGACCATAAATGGTGAGGAGAGCTTTCAGAAACGTGTAGGAAGCCTTGGACCGACCTGACTTTTCCACATAAATCTTTTCCATTGATGGCTATAATCTCCTGCTTACATGTTTCTTTTGGTAAATGCACATCTACCCCTCATCTGAAGCAGGTGAGGGGCTAGATGGGCTGCAGAATAATTTATTCTTCCATCCAGTGCTAGGGGGTCTATATGGAATGTACTCCAAGAATAGGTTTTCATTTATTCATTTTTTTTAAAGCACCCTTTTTGGAGGAGGGAATCTAGACAACTAGATCTGTGAAGTTGTTGCCCATAGCAACACGATTTTGGGAAAGTTTTCCCCCACATGGGACTCATTACTGAACGTATATATAGCTAAATGTATTTAGTGAGGTGGTCTCTGGTAAGACTAGCCAGTGTGATCACCTGTCATCAGGAGGGAGCCTACAACCATACTCTGCAAGAAGAAGGAAGCATTTTCCATTCTCTTTATATTCCCAGCAAGGCATTTTAGTATAAGTATAAAGCAGTCTTTCAGGCAAGTATATAGCATCCCTTTAAGGCCCCTTTCACACTAGCGGACCGTATGTCCGGTTTTTCATCCATCCGTTTACGGATGAAAAAGACATACATTGGTCCCTATGAGATTGCAGGTGTCAGCGGCTGAACATCCGCTGACACCCGATCTCCTCCGTGTCCGCAATCCTCCGATTCTGCAGATGGAGGAAAATCCTATTTTTCAATCCGTCTGGAGAGCTGATTGGATAAACAGGGACAGACGGTCCGTGTTTATCCAATCCCCCCCCCCCCCCCCATAGGGGAGAGAGGAGATCTGACAGGGCGGTCCCTGCACAGTGTGCGGGGACCGCTCTGTCATCCGCCGGCTCAGCGGGGATCAACGGAGCGTGTGAAAGGGGCCTAATTCTATCTGAAAATTACTAAGGCTGCATTCACACCTGAGCGTTTTGTAGCTTAAATCCTGGAGGAGAAAAATATCAATGATTTTCTATGAAGATGGTTCTCATCTCCACTCCATGTCACCTGAAGCTCAAACGAGTTCTGTAGTGTTTTTTTTTTGTCACTAAACTCAGGCAGATGTGGGCATTTTTGGTGCGTTTCTATCATAGAAATTTTTGGAAACACGCCATTCGTGCTATTTTGTCGCACATTTTTTCGTGATTTTCTACTCAAATTAAAAATGTAAAAAATAAAATGGTAATATAAATAAATGTAAAATACACAAATTAATAAGTAATACATTATTAACCTCTAACCTTAAATATTGTATTATTATTAATATAACAAATACCCAAACTAACAAAATACGCTATTAAAGCAAAGTTCCATCCAAAAATTGAACTTTCGCTTTTCGGAATCCCCCAATACCCCCCCTCCGGTGTCACATTTGGCACCTTTCAGGGGGGAGCAGATACCGGTGTAATCCAGGGATTAGCTCCCACTTACGGCATTGGTCGCCGTGGCAACCTATGCCAATTCTGGTGCCTCCTCCGTCCCCCACACTGTCTTCTGGAAGACACACAGGTCCCAGAAGACAGCACGGACCAGTGGGATCGCACAGTGCGACTTGCACATGCGCAGTAGGGAATCAGGACTTCCTGATTCCCTTACCGAAGATGGCGCTGAGAGCCGAGGAACAGATCAAGTTCGGGTGTCGACATCGCGGGCGCCCAGGACAGGTAAGTGTCCATATATTAAAAGTCAGCAGCTGCAGTATTTGTAGCTGCTGAATTTTAATTTATTTTTATTTTTTTGGCGTAACTCTGCTTTAATAACAATAAATTAATAGTATTTGGTGTTAGGGTGTATAGTTTATTTTTTAACGGGGTAAGGGTTAAAGTTAAGGCCTCATGCCTACGGACGTTTTTTTCAGCTTAAAAACGCCTGTCCATGTTTAGTCTAGCTTCATGCCCACCTAGACGTTTTTGAGCTGCAAATAGCATAGACATTTTTAAGCTGTAAAAAAAACCCAGGACCAGTGCGTTCCTCAGCGTCGGAGTTAGGCAGAAAAAAACGCAAGCGTCAAAAACGCGCACTAACGCGCGGTCACGTTTTTTAGCTCCGTTTTTTTTTTTTTTTTTAAATTTACAATAACATGGAAAGGCGTTTTTTAAGCTGTAAAAAACGCAGCTGTAAAAACGTCCGTGGGCATGAAGCCTTAGGGTTAATTATTTATTGTTGGTATTTATTGAATTTATTTGTATTTATTTTGCATTTATTCATTCATTATTCATATAATATTTAAAAAATGTAACCCCAACTCTTAATCTAAACTGTACTCAAACCCCTTAGCCGAACTAAAAAACATAATAAACATTTAATAGAAGAAATAAAACCTGAAATACCTAGCAACAAATGCTGCAACAGATGATGGTTTTCTCTATTTGCTAAAAAATACTCCAAACCCCAAAAACATTACATACAAACACGCAAGTTGTGCAAAAACGCCTGAAAAGCAATTAAAGACGCTACGCTCAGGTGAATGCAGTCCTAAGGGCTGTGTTAGAGCTCGATCACACTACGCTCAGTGACCTGTGTTTTTTTTCAGCACTGGATATATGCAGGTCACCGCTGGGGGACAAAATGAATTCTGTGTGTCTTGTTCAACCACAGTGCTGGTGTGATGTGAAGTCAGCAGCACACTGGATAGCACTGCATGTCTACAACATACCATGCTGCTTTGTGACACTAAAAAAACAATTGTAAAAGGAAGTAAGCAGCGTGATCTACTAAAACGTGCATCACTTTTTCCCAAAGCTGACATTGACTGCAGCCTGTGTGTGAGAACAAACCCTTAACGTTTGTTTTTGTGAGTAAAAAAAAAAATAGCAAAAAAAAATTTCTACACACGTTATATTGTAATTGAATGTTATTAAAAATTAAGTTTCCTTTTTGATCTGCATCTATGTGATTTGGCAACCTGGAGGTGTTCTGTACACAGATGGTGTACAGAAAGCCCCCTTCCCCCAGAAATGTAATTTATGACTTGTGTGATTGGCTTACTAATTTTCCCAGAAGTCTGCACTAAGACTTTGGGCATCTCCTGCAACAATGTCATTTTTGGTGAGAAATCTAGAAGCCCAAAGGGATGCAGACCCTGCCACTTTTCTCATTCGAGCCCTGCAGTTGCAGCAGCTGATAATTATAAAATCACTCCCATTAGACTCCGTTCCCACAGACACAGAGAAGCAAACTGCTATCTCTTCAGAATAACAAAAGTTAGGAACAGGTGAAGGATAAGTTCCCCTTTGGAACATGTAATCTGTTCCTGCATCTGCAGCCTCTCCTTATCACGCTGCCCCCCCCCCCCTTTGACAGCAGGGAGGGGATCCTCTCCACACACCCGCTTTTATAATTTGAAAACAGCCATGTCATTCATTCAGTTTTCTGTGGATGAATGCCTACAAAAAGGTCAGCTATTGCCGCTGATGGCTTGTAGTTCTCAATGGTGAGTGCTCTCATAGTCCATTAATTTTACTGCTGCTCGGTAACTGCCTGTACACAGCTATGCTGAAAGACTGCAGGAGCCTGAAATTGCACCAACAATCTGCTAATCGCGGGTCCAAAGCTCTGCATGATCCTTAGGGGGGAAAAATAATAAATGCACATTTTTTTTTATTTATTTTTTTAACTTATCCTTTAAAATCCCTGCATTGTATATAGATTACCGAAAGGGAAAGTGGCTGCACTACTTTGGCAAGACTTTTGATGCGACTTGGGTCCATTGAGTGTTTTTTTAATGAAAAAGCTTTGTAGCCAAAAGTAGCATTGAACTCTAGAATAGTAAGCTTATTGTGTTCCATCATTTTTGTTTGGACAGGAAAATACACATCTTGGGATCATTCCAAAATATTAAGATGGCAAGAACAGCAATTTGTAACCTCATTCTGGGTAAGTGCACATTGTAGAGACAGGATCGCTTCAAGTGAAATTATAAAACTTTACTGAAAGAGACAACTGTTAACCTTTTATCTTTCAATAACCAACAGGAAGTCCACCATCTAAAGTATATGGGAATATTCGGGCTGTGGCAAGCAGAGCAGCGGATCGTTTTTAATGTGGCTGGTGTCATGTCTGGATTGCTGCCAACATCTCAACATTTGCAGAGGAAAACTTGTGGCCTGTGTCCGTTCAGCACTGAAGTGTGTGGATGAAGATATGAACATATTTAAACATGAAAGGACTGTGTGGCAATCAGTAATAAACTGAAATATGCCATTTTCATCCAGTGCAATTTTGGAACAAATTTAAATAAATGACAATGGACATGACAATTGAACTTATAATAATATGCAAACTTCATGTTCTGAAAGGGTGGGAACAAAGAATGCTTTTTGTGATCCTTAGGAACAGAGATTGACGTCTACATTGGTAACGCTGCAGCAACACGTGTATGAAAAAAGGCAAATTTGTATCTGAACTTTTGGCTGATAAGATGCAAAATAATGCACCTATGTGTTCATTATTACATAATTAAATGTATTTGTTTAAAATGCAAGTGGCGTAAGTAACTGCTAAGTGGCAAAAGTCTTAACCCGTACCTGAGCACACGCTCGGGTGAGGTAGCTCCTGGTGCCTTAGCCAGACTGCCCTTCATACTAAATAACTTTCATTTTAGTGAATTGACTTTAATGAAGCTTTGTTGATTTTTCCCATTCAACTTTATTTTTTAATCCCGATAATTTATGCAAATAGGTCATGGGACACTTGCACACAACAAACGTGACTTGATCCCACAGTCCCATCACGGGCTGTGCAATGACTGTGGACCTGGATAGTTCTCTGCAACTAACAGTGCATAAGGGTTTGGAAAGCATTGTTATGCAGAGGCACGTGCATGAAGTTTGCATTCCAGGGCTAGCCCTACTTGCTTTGCTTATAGTTCTTCATGTTTTTTTTTTAATCATGTCTTTATATAGCTCCTGTAATAATTTGTTCATACTTGTGTGTTTAAATTGCTGCTTGCAGCAGTTTTTAACATACTGCATCTGTTATAGGGATTAATGGTACTGCATATCGTATGCAGTGCATAAAACATTAAGGCTGGATTCACACTTGTGCATTGCGTTTTTGAGCTCCGGTTTCTTTGCCAAGTTCCTTTGCGTTTTAGCTGCAGATTTGCTGACCTGGGAGAGGGGAGGGTAGTCTCGCTGCTGTTAAAATGAGGGGCAACGCCACGCCAAATTTTAAATAAAAAAACGGCATGGGTTCCCCTCCATGAGCATACCAGGCCCTTAGGTCTGGTATGGATTTTAATGGGAATTCCTACGCTGAAAAAACGGCGTGGGGGTCCCCCCAAAATCCATACCAGACCCTTATCCGAGCACGCAGCCCGGCCGGTCAGGAAAGGGGGTGGGGGGGACAAGCGAGCGCCCCCCCCCCTCCTGAACCGTACCAGGCTGCATGCCCTCAATGTGGGGGGTGGGTGCTTTGAGGACAGGTCCGCTTCCCGACAACCTGGCCGTTGGTTGTCGGGGTCTGCGGGCGGGGGGTTTATCGGAATCCGGGAGCCCCCTTTAATAAGGGGGCCCCCAGATCCCGGCCCCACACCCTATGTGAATGAGTATGGGGTACTACACAGGTTTTTAAAGTAATTAGACAGCTTTGAGGGTCTCCTTCTGCTCTCCGGTGCTTTCTTCCTTCTGCCGGGCACCTCCACTATCTTCCAGCTCTTTTGCTAGTGGGGCCCGGTCTTCATCGTCTTCCCTCCTCCCGATGTTGCCTCGACGCTCTCTGCCGCTATAATGCTGTGTGTGCGGTGCGCAACGACTTGTATAGGCATGGGGCGTGGTCACCGGGTGATGCCACCCGGTAACCCCGCCCCAGTATGACGTCACATTCCCAGGGACTGTGAAGTCATTCGGGGGTGGGGGTCACCTGTGGCATGACCACGCCCCATGCCTATATAAGTCGTTGCGCTCCACGCACACGGCATTATAGCTGCAGAGTGCGTCGAGGCAACATCGGGAGGAGAGAGGGAAGACGATGAAGACCGGGTCCCCGCTAGCAAGAGCTGGAAGACGATAGCGGAGGCGCCCAGCAGAAGAAAGAAAGCACCGGAGAGCGCGGAGACGACACCAGAGAGCAGAGGACGAGAACCCCCCCCCGAAGTCACATAGGGTGGGGGGCCGGGATCTGGCTGGGCCCTGGCCCGCCCGCAGACCCCGACAACCAATGGCCAGGGCTGTCGGGAAGAGGCCCTGTCCTCATCAACATGGGGGCAGGGCGCCCCCTGCCCCAAAGCATCCACCCCCCATGTTGAGGGCATGCGGCCTGGTACGGTTCAGGAGGGGGGGGCGCTCGTCCCCCACCCCCTTTGCTGACCGGCCAGATTGCGTGCTGGGATAAGGGTCTGGTTTGGATTTTGGGGGGACCCCCATTCTGTTTTTTCGGCGTAGGGGTTCCTGTTAAAATCCATACCAGACCTAATATGCTCCTGGAGGGTAGCCCATGCCGTTTTTTATTTCAAATTTGGCGTGGAGTTCCCCCTCAAGATCCCTGTTCAGAATGGAACACGTGCGAATCAGATGCGTGCCCATAGAAGATAATGGGCCTGAATTCGCACCTGAGCCTCACCACAATGCCTAGAAAACGCACATGTTTTTTGGGCAATGCGCAGTGCGAATGCATTGCACATATGTGAACCAGCCTCATTGGAATCAATGTATTTTTATAATGTTATGCGAATTGGATGCAGTGTAAACCGCAACCAATTTGCATAGGTGTGAACCCGGCCTAAAGCGGAGTTCCACCAAAAGTGGAAGCTCCACTTATCTGTTGCCTCCCTCCAGAGCCGCAGTTGGCACAATTCATGGTCCATCTTCGGATAGGACTTCGACCCTATCTGAAGCTCCGCCGCAGAGCACGGTTTGTGATCCAGAGGAGGAGATTTTATCTCCCCATTCTTCTCAAAAGGCTTTGGGGTCAGACGTAGAGCCTAAAGATAGGAAATTCGTCGGGCTCTAGGTACAAATTTTCACTAGCGGATGTCGATAGTTTTCAATAAATCATCTATGCCACATTTGAAATTGAAGAGAGAAGGTGCAATTGTCCAAGCCCGATTTTATGTATAAGAAAAAGGCCAGGGTTTTTCCTGTGCAAAGCGCTCCGCTCTAGATTCTATAAATTGGAATGGGAAAATCCAGAGAGGAAACCTTTCTTTTCCAGTAATCTGCAAAGGAGGTTTCCTTTTGAGGAAAACGCAGCACAGCCTTGGAACAAATATCCTAAGTTGTACGCGCCCCAGTCAAAAATTTCCAAGAATACAGACCTGCCTTTGACGACCTGGGCATGCTTAGAGATCCCATGGATAAAAGAGGTGAAAGTTCTTTACGCAGGGCTTGGGACTCATCCATTGTCGGTCTTAAACCAGCCTTAGCAATGGTGGCTAGGACCTCAGCTTTGGTAAATTCGACCAGAAGAAGTTTCTGGTTTAAAACATGGTTGTGTAACTCCGCCTCTAAGCTGCACCTGTGTGGGCTTCACCTATCAGCTGACCACATGTTTGGCCCTGGGTTACAAGAGGCACTAGAGTGACAGGAAAAAGGCTTTTCCAGAAAATAAGACTCTTTTTCGAGGCCAAATCAGGCAGGGGCTGCGAGAAAGAGAGTAGGCCCAGAAGCATTGGACAGGCTACACGGGCAGAGGTGGGGGGGGGTCTTGTTTATCCCTCCTCAACAACCGGCCAAGCCACAATGACTTGTCGCCCAGTGGGAGGAAGATTGAGGACATTCCTCTGACAGTGGGCAGCAGTTGCCTCAAGCAAATTCATCTTGGACTAGGTGACCAATGGGCACAGGCTGTAATTCTCATCCCAGCTGCAAGAGAGATTATTGATTACCAATCCTCCCCGCAATCATGTAAAAGCGACAGTCCTGTGCCTCCATATTGGAGACTGGATCAAAAAGTCCTGATCCCGGTCCCTCGGTTAGATGAGGGCAAAGGCTTTTATTCACATATCTTTGTGATGAAGATGCCCTCAGGGAAGTATCGCCTAATTTTGAATCTCTGATCTGTAATGGGTCGATAAAATAGAAACACTTTCACATAGTGTTTTCCACCAAGAATCTGCTTTATGGCAACCCTAGATTTAAGAGATGCCTATTTGCACAATCCGATTTCATTCAGCATACCAAAAAATTTTGAGACTAGTGGTGAAAATAGGATAGAAAAATATGTAATTTTCAGTTCCGGGCACTGCCATTTGGGCTGTCATTGGCTCCAGGCATCTTTACAAAAGTTCTGGGAGAAGCGTTGGCTCTGTTAAGACTAAGATCGATTGCAATCATACCGTACTTAGACGACCTCCTAGTAGCAGAGTCACGCCAGAAGCTAGAGAAGGCTTTCCAGACGGTTCAGAGGTTTCTCCAGTCCCTGGGCTAGTTAATCAACAAGGATAAGTCTTCTCTGATTCCGGCCCAGAGAGTAACATATCTCGGGTACGAAATTTGTTCGATAGAACAAAAGATTTTCCTTTCTTGGGAAAAAGGGTTGAAAGTGACTCAAATGATTGCATCCTTCCAAACCAACCAGTGGCCTAATGACGTCTTGTTTTCCTGCAGTACTGTGGGCAAGCTTTCACCAACGACCACTGCAGTTGTTCCTCTTAAGAAAATGGGACAGATCCACAAGTTCTTGGGACATGGAGGTTCAGATACCATCCAGGAAAAAAAAAACCCTGTGGTGGTGGAGATCGCCACTTCACCTGACCAAAGGTTTGGAATGGCGCATTACAATATCTCAAAGGATCACGACAGATGCGAGTTCCTATGGATGGGGAGCCCATCAGAACAATGCAGTAGTGCAGGGAAGATGGTCCTCTGTAGAAGCAAGGGCATCATCAAATCAAAGGGAGCTTCTGACAGTTCAGAGGGCCTTGGAAGCCTTTTAGCTGGAAATCAACGGTCACCATCTACAGATTCGATAACATTTGTACTGTACCGTACCTCAACCAGCAAGGGGGGTACAAGATTTTCTGGGCTATGAGCTGAAGAGTCTGTCATGGGCCGAGGTTTGCAGCAATTAAGCTAAAAGGAACACAACTGTCTGGCAGCCTACCTCAGTCGCTGCCAGGTGTGTCGTGACAATTGGTCCCTCCACCCGAAGATCTTTGTGGAAATTACCAGCAAATAGGGTTCTCCCGAGGTGGATCTCTTTGCAACCCAAACATATTGCAAGACAGAAATTATTTTCCCTGAATCCAGCAGATCGGTCCCTGGGAATAGACATGCTAGGAAATCCCTGCCCATTCAGCCTCTGCTACGCCTTTCCCCCAATCAGACTTTTCCCGGAAGTCCTCCGAAAGTTTCTGTTGGCGAGAACAGCTATCATCTTAATAGCCCCCTTTTGGGCCAAGAGGCTTTGGTTTTCTCTTCTGCAGGCTCTAGCATCAGAGCCTCCAGTTAGCCTCCCAAAGAGACAAGACTTAGTGTCTCAGGGTCCAGTGTCGCACCCACAGGTGAACTTAGTGGCTTGGTATCTGAAGAAAAGATATTAGAGAAGTCCAGCCTGAGCTTTTTAGGCTTGGCTTCTCCTAAGGGTCACAGGAGTGCAATTCGTTTTGCACTCCTGTGACCCATTTTTAGCGGAGATTGGTCTAAAGTCCGCTCTCCACTGACGTTGCTTCCATCACGACTTCCAAGATTGGAATCCGCCAGCTGCCCTGATTGATGCCAGTCTCAGCGAGATGCTGAGATAGCCTATCCCCAACCCCTCCACGGCTCAGCGCTCCAATGAGTGTGGAGAAGCAGAGGAAAGACGCTGACTGAATCTGTGAGAACTGAGCCAACGGCGATGTTCGGTGACTTGGTTCTCAGTGCACTGACGGCGGGGGACAGATGGAGCATCGGTCTGATGCTCCATCCACCGAGGGAAGTATGAATAATAAAAAAAAAGTAAACCCATACTTCTCTTTTAAGCTCCCAGGGATTCTCGGACAAAGTGGTCAGCACCCTGGTTAATTGCAGGAAGCCTGTTACAAGAACCATATACTCCAAAGTTTGTAAGAAATTCAACTTGGTTATCCAAAAATCAGAGATTTTCTCACAACAATCCGTCTATTCTGGAATTTTTTCAGGAAGGTGCCAACTATCCCTTAGTCATTTAAAAGTTCAGGCTGTGGCTATGTGTTTTTTTCCTACAGTACTCTTGAAAAATCCTGTCAGCCAGATTTTTAAAATCTAACGCTGGGTTCAAACCTGTGGTTGCCAGAGCCTACCTGGGACCTGTCTCTAGTTCTACAAGCCCTAGTGGGTTTTCTCTTTGATCCCCTGAAATAAGTAACAGCTAAATTACTCAAACTAAAGACCATTTTTCTAGTCGCAATTACGTCAGTGCGCAGGGTCAGTGAGTTACAGGCCCTTTCAGTCCAGATAACCTTTCCTCACAATTTTTGATGATAGGGTTGTGTTAAAGACAGATCCAGGGTTTTTGCCTAAGGTAGCCAGTACCTTCCATAGATTCCAGTATATTGTGCTGCCAACATCTTGCAGTACACCTAAATGCGAGAAAGAGAAAAGCTCCAGCTGCCTAAATATCAGAAGCGTTCTTCTGTGCTACTTAGAGGTGACCAAAGCCTTTAGAAGATCAGACGCTTTGTTTTTTCTGGAGCCCATAAGGGTAAGAGCGCATCCAAGGCCATCATAGCTAGGTGGATAAAGCAGGCAATTGCTGAATCCTATAGGGTTATGAAAGTTTCCCTGCCATTTGTCAACGTGCATTTAACAAGAGTCTTGGGCCGAAAGGGCTGGAGCCTCACTGGAACAAATATGTAAAGCGGCCACCTGGTTCAGTTTTTCGACCTTTTGTGAAACGTTATCGCCTCCACCTCCTATCTTCTCAGGAGCAGGCATTTGGTCGAAAGGTCCTTCAAGCAGTGGTCTCTCCCTAGACTGGTAAGTTGTAGCTCATGGGCTGTCCTGGATGAATCCTTTAGAAAAGCTGAGTTGGACTTACCTGTAGAGCTGCACGATTAATCGTTATTGCGATTTTTTTTTATTCCCCCCCCCTTGCGATCTTGACAAAGTATTTCCCGATCTTTCTATGCAGAGAATTCTCCCTGCCCAGGTTCTTTTTTCCTTTCTTTTGACGGCTGTTGGCTCAGCAGAGCAGTCTGCCAAGTATCACACCATTCTTAACGAGTGGAACAAAGTAGAAACATTTTGAATTAGATCAAAGGACTACACTTTGGTGTGTAAATGAGGAAAGTTTAACCACTTAAACACTAAACCTTTTTCTGACATCTGTTGGTTTCAAGTTAAAATCATTTTTTTTTTCTAGAAAATGACTTAGAACCCCCAAACATTATATATATATATATTTTTAGTAGAGACCGTAAAGAATAAAATGGTGGTTGTTGCAATATTTTATGTCACACTGGGACCCCCAAAACACGTTGACTAACTTAGATAGAGAAGTGCAGCGCTTGTAAAACATGTATCAATATTCCTGTATCGATAAAGTGCAGATGTGCAGAGAAATTCAACTACCTAAAATTAAATATGCATATATCAATTAATGTGTAAACAAAACCATGTGCCATATAATAAGATACAACAATAAAGTGCAATAATAAAAAGTGACATATGTGATAAGTCCATATAAGTGACTAAAAATCCTTGTGGAAATAAAGTGACTTGGTACAAATGCTTGACCTCGTGAGAACCTCCCCCTCAGTGAGATTAAAGGCTTACTGGAACTCCAGCGACCCCCCCCCCCCCCCTGCTCAGGGACGTCACGAAGGGGTGATGTCATTTATGACTAAACGATTGTCGGGACACCACGCTCAAATGCTCTGCGCATGTGTGATCGCTTCTACACGTCTGTGTTGAGGATTTTTCCTACTTGTATGAAAGCTCCTTGTTTTTACCTTGTGTTATGTGAATTGGAGACTTGGTGGAGTCAGATTACCTATTAGCAGCATTCACATGTAGCATTGCACTTGTTTTATTTTATTAAATCTACTTAGAGACAATATTGCACTATTTGGAGTTTTATTTTTTTTGCACTTGCTTTGAATACCGACCGGGATACGGAGGCTCCTGGTGGGAGACGCCCAGGAGATCTGGATATCCATGGTTGGGGATCTCTGATCCAATTAGCGCTTCGTGACCTCCCTGAGCAACGGGGGTTGCGGGAGTTTCGGTAAGCCTTTCATCTCACTGGGGTAACGTTTCTCACGAGGTCAAGCATTTGTACCAAGTCACTTTCTTTCCACAAGGATTTTTAGTCACTTATATGGACTTTTTATCACATATGTCACTTTTTATTAGTGAATCTTATTATATGGCACATGGTTTTGTTTTTTAGGTAGTTGAATTTCTCTGCACATCTGCACTTTATCGATACAGGAATATTGATACATGTTTTACAAGCGCTGCTTTTTTTTTTTTTTTAAACTGAGCGCGGATATTTCACCCATCTACATTTACGTTAACTAACTTGTGGACAGCCCCCCTGACCTATTGTAATAAAGTTGTATCTGGACCTTATAGCACCACAATGTGGCACTTAAATTTCAAATTATGTTGTATTATACTACAAACCAAGGAGAGGGTAGAGATCCTCTGGGGCGTTGAAGCTGCCTGCCCAGAAATCAGATCGTCCAGCACTATTTTTCCACTTTGCTCAACTTTACACACACACACACACACCTCACATTTTTGTAAATATTTTATTATACCTTTTCATGTGATAACACTGAAGAAATTACACTTTGCTACAATGTAAAGTAGTGAGTGTACACCTTGTATGTTTAAATTTGCTGTGTCCCAAAAAAAAAATCAATACACAGCCATTAATGTCTAAACTGCTGGTGAGTACACCCCTAAGTGAAAATGTCCAAATTGGGCCCAAAGTGTCTATTTTGTGTGACCACCATTATTTTCCAGCACTGCCTTACCCCTGTTGGGCATGGAGTTCACCAGAGCTTCACAGGTTGCTACTGGAGTCCTCTTCCATGACGACATCACAGAGCTGGTGAATGTTAAAGACCTTGGGCTCCTCCACCTTTCGTTTGAGGGTGCCCCACAGATGCTTAATAGGGTTTAGGTCTGAAGACATGCTTTGCCAGTCCATTACCTTTGCACGTGCACTCAACTTCTTTGGTCGACCATGGCAAGGCCTGTTATGTGCAGAACCTGTCCTGTTAAACCGCTGTATGGTCTTGGCCACCATGCTGCAGCTCAGTTTCCGGGTCTCAACAATCTTCTTATAGCCTAGGTCATCTTTGTGTAGAGCAAGAATTATTATTTTTTTTTATTCAGATCCTCAGCGCGTTCTTAGGCTGGATTCACACCTATGCATTTTTAGTGCATTTTGCAGATTTGCACTACAGTCCATTTAACATGGTTTCCTATGGAACACGTTCTGTAGTGCAAATCTGCAAAAGCACTAAAAAATGCATAGGTGTAAATCCAGCCTTAGAGAGACACCTGCTCCCCATTCACATCTAAGACCTTGTAACAATAACGAGTCACATGACACCAGGGAGGGAAAATGGCTAGATGGGCCCAATTTGGAAATTTTCACTTAGAGGTGTACTCACTTTTGTTGCCAGCGGTTTAGATATTAATGGCTGTGTTGGTATTTTGAGGGTACAGCAAATTGACACTGTTATACAAGCTGTACACACACTACTTTACATTGTAGCAAAGTGTAATTTCGTCAGTGTTGTCACATGAAAAGATATAATAAAATATTTACAAAAATGTGAGGGGTGTACTCACTATTGTGAGAATATACCGTAGTTATCGGCGTATAACACACCCCAAGTTTAGGAGGGAAGTTTAAGGAAAAAAAACTTACATTTTAAATGCCCATCAATGCAGCCTTATCGGTGTCTCCATCTGTAGCCTTGCCCAAAATTGCAGCATGATGGGTTTTTAAATTTTAGCGCTGCCGAGATACACAGAGCCGGATGTCCTGTGTATTTGGCTCGTCTTGCAGTCCCGTTCCGCCCCTTGGCCTGGCTCCTATGATGGACACAACACCGGTCCAATGGCGGGAAGTAAAGAGGCGGGACTGGGTGTGACTGCGAGCGGAGCCTAGCCAAGTACACAGTACACTCGGCTCAGTCTATTTTGGCAGTGCTCACTCCTTTTCCCCTCAGAGACAGCGGGGATCGGCGTATAGCATGCACCCACGATTTTCCCCTGATTTTAAGGGAAAAAAAGTGCGTGTTATACGCCAATAAATACGTTATATATAGTTGTGTTAAAGATAATAGCAGTGTGTTCAAAGAAGTGAGCAAAGCTCAAAATCCTTATAATAGCTTTTATTTCCATACATGCAAATGTATTGGGAACACTGCACAGTCTATTCCAAATCAAAACATGAAGAAAAATGTTTCAAACTTCAAATATTTGAACCTTTACAACCCCTTTAAATAAGGGCCAACCGTTTGATGCCTGTCATTTCACAGACTGAATGACCTAACTAATTGAACGCCACACTGCAATTATTTTGAACACGCTCCTTTCAATTAATGATTTCATTACACAGAATCAGCAGCATGCATGTCATGGTGGTTGGTTCTGTTGGTTTTCTATTACTGTACTACACCTACAAGTAAATTATTTGCCATGTAGAAATACAAGTTTATACCAAAAATAGTGATTGATCTGGCTAGTGATGTTTGGACTGCTATTACTTTGAACACAACTGTACAGGCATATATCAATTATTTATTTATGAATTCAAACTCTTGCACACACACAATATAAAAAGATGCAGACAGCATCCATTATAGAGAAATTACTTATGCCTGAAAAGATAATGCAAAACAAAATGTAGTACAAAATATCAATCGTTCTCGTTAATCAGACTAGTCTGAGATCCAAAACAGTAAAAGCATCGAAGGTACTCATAAATAAAGCACAGGGCATAGAGAAAGGGATGTGATAATCCTTATGGTTCGATTCTGATAAGCTTTGCATGCAAGATGTTGAATCTAGTTTTAAATATAAAAGTAATGAAAAAAAGCAAATGGGGTAATGAAGGGTCATACCCAAAAAAATAGCTCAAATAAGTGCAGTGTAGAAAGGTGGATAAAAGTAATCCAGAAGGAAGAAAACATAATGTATAGGGGACATGGGAAAGAAATTTCCTCAACTTATTATTGTAAATCTCTTGACATATGAGCCGTGGGTTCTTGCGGATCGGCCAGATTTGCTGTTGAAATCGAATCTTCCATCCCGATTTATGGTTGGTGGCTTTGACACCATGGTTGTTGAAGCCCAAATCCTAACGGATAGGGGTGTGTCACGTACCTGGCTGGAGGCCAAAGTGATGAGGGGGCTTCCCTTGCAGCTCTTGTTCAAACACACCTGAATGTGGAAACAGGGGTGTTAGGCCCAGGGTAGCCTGGACAGCAGAGATGGTGACCGATGCAGCTACAATAATGCACGGAAGGTGCTGCGCTAGGCAGGGAAGACGTGGTCTGGAAGCTGAGCCAAGGTCATACAGAGACGAATGGAAAAGAATATGTGGTCAGGAGCCAGGCCAGTCATACACGGGTAGACAGCCGGTAGCAGAAGCAGGGTTTAGAGACAAGCTTGGGTCATGCACAGGTAAGCAGCCAATAACAGAAGCAGGGTCTTGAGCTAAGCCGAGGTCATACACGGGGGACCAGACAGAAGCGAGGACAAGCAGCAAGCTGAGATCATAATCAGGAGAGTCAGGGCGATATCCAGGAACAGGCAGAGTTAGCATTGGGTAGTCAAGCAGCAGCAAACACAGGAACAAGGCCACAGCTATTTGAAGATCATCCAGCATCTATCAGTCACCATTCTTCTCATTAAATAGGGTGCTTGGTGCCAGTGCTGAGATTGGGCATGTGTTGATGCCCTGTGTATCCCTACATAGGTTACTGGCAGGAATTTCTTGTCTGCATGCTAGGGCATGTGCATTTCTATTAGTATCCTGACAATTTTCAACTTTCAGCGCTCTCTCATATTGAATGACAATTGCGTGGCCATGCAACGCTGTACCCAAATGACATCTTTTCCACACAAATAGAGCTTTCTTTTGGTGGTATTTAATCACCAATGGGTTTTTTATTTTTTGCTAAAAAAAAAGACAAACTTTTGAAAAAAAAGAAACAGTTTCATAGTTTGTTATAAAATTTTGAAAACAGGTAATTTTTCTCCTTCATTGATGTGTGCTGACGAGGCGGCACTGATGGGCACTGGTAGGCAGCACTGATTGGTGGCACTAATGGGCATTGATTGGCAGCACTGGTGGGCATTGATAGGTGGCACTGTTGAACAAAGTTAGTGGGTACTAGCAGGTAGCACTGGTGGGCACAAATGAGGCATCTGTGGCTCTCTGTGTGAGGGACCGATGTCCCTCTGACAGAAGCCGGTGATCGGCTTTTTTTGTGAGGGGGGGAACGATTACCAAACTTCTGTTTACATCACGTGATCAGCTGTGATTGGATGACAGCTGATCACATGGTAAGGGGCCGGGATTGGCCCCATACTCCGATCTGTGATCAGCCGAGTCTCATAGACTCGGTGATCACAGGGGGGCACACAGACAGGCAATTAAGCCATCATTCGGCTATAGCGCAGGCGGGAGGAGGTTAACCACTTAAGCCCCGGACCATTTGGTAGCTAGAGGACCAGAGGTGAATTCAGAATTTAGCACTGCGCTGCTTTAACTGTAAATTGTGCGGACATGCAATGTTGTACCCAAACGAAATTTGCGTCCTTTTCTTCCCACAAATAGAGCTTTCTTTTAATGGTATTTGATTGCCTTGCGATTTTTATTTTTTGCGATATAAACGGAAAAAGACCGAAAATTTGGAAAAAAAATGATATTTTCTACTTTTTGTTATAAGAAAAATCGAATAAACTCAATTGTAGTCATACATTTAGGCCAAAATGTATTCAGCCACATGTTTTTAGTAAAAAAAATGTCAATAAGCGTATATTTATTGGTTTGCGCAAAAGTTATAGAGTTTACAAACTAGGGTACATTTTCTGAAATTTACACAGCTTTAAATTTATGACTGCCTATCTCATTTCTTGAGGTGCTAAAATGACAGGGCAGTACAAAACCCCCCCAAATGACCCCATTTTGGAAAGTAGACACCCCAAGGAAATTGCTGAGAGGCATGTTGAGCCCATTGAATTTTTTATTTTTTTGTCCCAAGTGATTGAATAATGACTAAAAAAAAAAAAAAAATTACAAAAAGTTGTCACTAAATGATATATTGCTCACACATGCCATGGTTATATGTGGAATTTCACCCCAAAATACATTTTGCTGCTTCTCCTGAGTACGGGGATACCACGTGTGGGACTTTTTGGGAGCCTAGCCGCGTACGGGACCCCGGAAACCAAGCACCACCTTCAGGATTTCTAAGGGCGCAAATTTTTGATTTCACTCCTCACTACCTATCACAGTTTCGAAGGCCATAAAATGCCAAAATAGCACAAAACCCCCCCAAATGACCCCATTTTAGAAAGTAGACACCCCAAGGAAATTGCTGAGAGGCCTGTTGAGCCCATTGAATATATATTTTTTTGTCCGAAGTGATTGAATAATGACAAAAAAAAAAACAAAAAAAAAAAATTACAAAAAGTTGTCACTAAATTATATATTGCTCACACATGCCATGGTTATATGTGGAATTACACCCCAAAATACATTTTTCTGCTTCTCCTGAGTACGGGGATACCACATGTGTGGGACTTTTTAGGAGCCTAGCCGCGTACGGGACCCCGAAAACCAAGCACCGCCTTCAGGATTTCTAGGCACAAATTTTTGATTTCACTCCTCACTACCTATCACAGTTTCGAAGGCCATAAAATGCCAAAATCGCACAAAACCCCCCCAAATGACCCCATTTTGGAATATAGACACCCCAAGCTATTTGCTAAGAGGAATGGCGAGTATTTTACAGCTCTCATTTGTTTTTGAAAATGAAGAAAGAAAATATATATATATATATATATATATATATATTTTCAATTTTCAAAGCTTTGTGACAAAAAGCGAGATCTGCAAAATACTCACAATACCTCTCAGCAAATAGCTTGGGGTGTCTACTTTCCAAAATGGGGTCATTTGGGGGGGTTTTGTGCTATCTGGGCATTCCATGGCCTCCGAAACTGTGATAGGCAGTGAGAAGTGAAATCAAAAATTTACACCCTTAGAAAGCCTGAAGGCGGTGATTGGTTTTTGGGGTCCCGTACGTGGCTAGGCTCCCAAAAAGTCTCACACATGTGGTATCCCCGTACTCAGGAGAAGCAACAGAATGTATTTTGGGGTGTAATTCCACATATGCCCATGGCATGTTTGAGCAATATATCATTTAGTGACAACTTTGTGCAAAAAAAAAATTGTCGTTTTTCCGCAACTTGTGTCAACATATAAAATATTCCATGGACTCGACATGCCTCTCAGTATATAGCTTGGGGTGTCTACTTTCCAAAATGGGGTCATTTGGGGGGGTTTTGAACTGTTCTGGCATTTTATACACAACATTAGGAAACTTACATCCACTCTTCTAACCACTTGAAGACAAAGCCCTTTTTGACACTTTTTGTTTACATGAAAACATTTTTTTTTTTTGCAAGAAAATTATGTTGAACCCCCAAACATTATATATATTTTTAAAGCAAAGGCCCTACAGATTAAAATGGTGGGTGTTGCATTTTTTTTTCTACACAGTATTTGCGCAGCGATTTTTCAAACGCATTTTTTGGGTTAAAAAATACACTTTTTTTTAATTTTAATGCACTAAAACACACTATATTGCCCAAATGTTTGATAAAATAAAAAAGATGATCTTAGGCCGAGTACATAGATACCAAACACGACATGCTTTAAAATTTCGCACAAACGCGCATTGGCGACAAACTACATACATTTTTAAAAGCCTTTAAAAGCCTTTACAGATTACCCCAGTAGATTTACAGAGGAGGTATACTGCTAAAATGATTGCCCTCGATCTGACCTTCGCGGTGATACCTCACATGCATGGTGCAATTGCTGTTTACATATGACGCCAGACCGACGCTTGCGTTCGCCATTGGGCAAGAGCAGGGCAGGACAGGGGTGCTTTTTTTTTTTTTTTCTTTTTTTTTATTATTAATTTTGCTTTTTGCTTTTATTTTTAAATTGTTCCTTCCAAGTATTTTTTTTTTTTATCATTTTTATTGTTATCTCAGGGAATGTAAATATCCCCTATGATAGCAATAGGTAGTGACAGGTACTCTTTTTTTGAAAAAACTGGGGTCTTCTAGACCCTAGATTTTTCCTCTGCCCTCAAAGCATCTGACCACACCAAGATCGGTGTGATAAAATGCTTTCCCAATTTCCCAATGGCGCTTTTTATATCCGGGGGGGGCATTCCCTCCCACTGCTTGTAAAAGCAGTCCAGAGGCTAATTAGCCACTAGGATTGCTCTTACATGAAAGCCGGCCGCAGGCTGAAAAGAATGATACCAAGATGATACCTAAACCCGCAGGCATCATTCTGGTATAAACATTCAAAGTCCAGCAACATACCAGTACGTTGCTGGTCCTTGTTGGACATGTATTGTAATCTTTTTATTTCATGCAGCCAGTTGGCTGAACGAAAAAAGAGATTGATCGGTGGGTATGCCCACCATTAGAATACCGCCCTTCATCCACCCACTTCCAATGATGGGCATACACGCACCATTTATATATGCCGAAGCATGGGGGCATCCTCCCGCAAAAAAGTTATGCCGCACACACATGGTCGGACTTTTCCACGGGCAAGCCTCCGTCGGAATTTCGACCGTATGTACGCGGCATTAGGAGCAAAATCGCTCCTCCGCCCCTGCTGCCCCAATGCTTCGGCATATTTGCTTTTTTTTTTTAACTGTGGTGGTGAAATCACCTCCTACAGCACTGGAGTCGCAGGGATCAGGCCTGTCTCTGCGAATGCTGCAGTTATGTGTGTTTTTGTTTTGTAAGTGACAGTGATCGATCGATACTGCACTTGGGTGGCCTGGGCTGGACGGAGGGGCAAAACGCAGGTGCCAGCAGGTATCTGGGCTGATCCCGCTAACACTGCGTTTTTGGGAACCCTAAACTGCTGGGGACGCTAGTATAGATCTGATCAGATCAGATATTGATCTGTTCAGATACTATACCACTAAGGGGGGTGTATGCTTCACGCGTGGGTGTTAGCGTTACTGGCACTAACCTGACGCTGCCTGGGGTGTGACTCAGACCCTCTCTGACGCTAAAACCTAATTGATATCACCCGCCGGGTGATCAGGGGGTTAAACCTTTATTGGGTTATACACACGGCGGGTGCCCTGACACTATAAAAAGCAAACTAACTAACCAGCGTCACCCGTAACACTTATATGGTGATCACTGGTGAAAGGGTTAACTAGGGGCAATCAGGGGGTTAAAACCTTTATTAGATAATATATGGGGGTACCTGACGCTATAAAAACCTGCGGCGAACCTAAAAAAAATTACCAGCTACCGATCTGCATCACCGACACTAAGACAGCGTTTAGAAAAACGATTGCTTAGCGACAGTGGTGATGGGGGTGAAAGGGTTACCTGGGGGGGCGATCAAGGGGGTTAAACCTTTATTAGATAATATATTGGGGTACCTGACGCTATAAAAACATGCGGCGAACCTAAAAAAAATTACTGGCTACGATCTGCATCACCGACACTAAGACAGCGTTTAGAAAAACAATTGCTTAGCGACAGTGGTGATAGGGGGTGAAAGGGTTACCTGGGGGGCGATCAAGGGGGTTAAACCTTTATTAGATAATATATTGGGGTACCTGACGCTATAAAAACCTGCGGCGAACCTAAAAAAAATTACCGGCTACCGATCTGCATCACAGACACTAAGACAGCGTTTAGAAAAACGATCGCTTAGTGACAGTGGTGATAGGGGGTGAAAGGGTTACCTGGGGGGCGATCAAGGGGGTTAAACCTTTATTAGATAATATATTGGGGTACCTGACGCTATAAAAACCTGCGGCGAACCTAAAAAAAATTACTGGCTGCCGATCGGCATCACTGACGCTAAGACAGCAATCAGAAAAATGATCGCTAAGCGACAGTGGTGATAGGCGGTGAAAGGGTTATCTGGGGGGTGATCAGGGGGTTAAACCTTTATTAGGGGGGGTTAGGGGGCTACACTGGACCTAAGACTAAACTTTGGTGACACTTTTACAGTCACAAATGTCACTGATTGCAGTGATCACTAAATAAATGGTCACTGCAATCAGTGACACTGTGACTGGGGGCTGGGGGGGTGATCTGGGGGGGGCGATTTATGTCCCTATGTGTCCTGGTGTCAGTGTAGTGTTGTGTGCACTAACCTGATATCTTCTCTTGTACGGCGCTCGGTATATGTGAGCGCCGCACCAGAGATGACATCACTTCCTCCTGCTCCCTCTGTCTGACACAGACAGAGGGGGCATTTCCATTCGCCGGGAGCGATCGCGAGGGGGTGGCCAGAAACGAATGGCTGCCCCCTCATCCCGGAACGCTCCCGGACACTTAGCCACCGCTCACTGTATAGGAGGGGGGTCCGATCGGACCCCCCAACTGTACAAAGGCAATCACGTATGCTCTACATGATTGTGCCTGTCGGTGCCATTCTGCCGACGTATATATACAGTGAGCGGTCGTTAAGTGGTTAAAGTGCTTGTAATGATGTGTAACGTGGACAATCCGCGCTACCCCCCTGTGTGTAAAAAGGTGCAATAGTGCAAACACAAAATGCAAAAAAAATGATACTTTTCTTCAACCGGAGCTGGTATCCAAATACAACAAATAAAAGTGATGGTGCTGCAAATAATATATAACTGGAATAATCAGCTAGGAAGATATGTTAAAAATAGGAAATAAATGCGCAACATTTAACTAGCAAAAAACTGCAAATATGGGGTGGTGTATGAACACATAGACTGTAAAAAATCGAGGAAAAAATTATATAACAGTGTGGCAATCTATTAATGTAAGCATTGTGTGCGATGTCCTGATCCAGCCTCCTTTCCCAGTAAACGCCTCTTACGGAGAAACGCAGCGTAGGGCGGAGCTCAAGATCCTGACGTCACCACGCCCCCAGCTTGCTGGCTCGAGCTGCGCGGGTTTTTTTGCTTCTAAGTTTCCAAGTTTGTTAGTTTTTAATGCTTACATGTGGATGTCAGCTACCCGATATTTGGAATAAAGGGTATTTGGTTTTTAACCACTTCCAGCCCGGCCTATAGCAAAATGATGCCCGGGCGGTGGTTGCGTTATCCTGACTGGGCGTTTATTGACGTCCTGCAGGATAACAGCCACCGCGGAGGCTCTTTACCACGTGATTAGCCATGTCCAATCACGGCTGATCACGATGTAAACAAGAAGAGACGTTGATTGGCTCTTCCTCACTCGCGTCTGGCAGACGCGAGTAGAGGAGAGCCAATCGGCGGCTCTCCTGCCAGGGGGGGTTCGGGCTCATTGTTCATCAGCGCAGCCCCCACCTCGGATGCCCACACTGGACCACCAGGGAAGCCGCCAGGACCACCAGGGAAGCCTTCAACATGTGGATGGCCAGGTACATCCCCCATGGCCATCCACAAAACATGCAAAATATGTGCCAATCAGTGCCCACAAATGGGCACTAACTGGCACCATAATACTACAGTAAAAAAAACAGTGATGCCCAGCAATGCCACCCACCAGTAATCAGTGCCACTAATAAGTGTACCTCAGTGCCCATATGTGCCACCTATCAGTGCCACCCATCAGTGCTGCCTATGAGTGCCGCCTATGAGTGCCCATCAGTGCTGCATATCAGTGCCGCCTATCAGTGCTTATCAGTTCCACCTTGTCAGTGCAGCCATATCAGTGCCCATCATTGAAGAAGAAAACACATTTATTTACAGAAATAAAAACTTTCATTTTTTTTCAAAATTTTCGGTCTTTTTTTATTTGTTGCGCAAAAAATAAAAATCGCAGAGGTGATCAAATACCACCAAAAGAAAGCTCTATTTGTGGGAACAAAATGATAAAAAAAATTGTTTGGGTACAGTGTTGCATGACCGCGCAATTGTCATTCAAATTGCGACAGGGCTGAAAGCTCGAAATTGGCTTGGGCAGGAAGGTGCGCAAGTGTCTGGTATTGAAGTGGTTAAAAAACTCACTGCACCATGAAGTATTTTTTTACTCTTCCAAATATGATTCCTTGCCACGCTCTATGAGCATATCCACATCCCAAAATCTGAAGGTGATTGATAATCCCCAGCTGGTTAGTGGAGGTGAGGATTCAGATGACTGCAAGATCAACTGCTGCTGACACCAGGAGTTACCTTACAGGCTGAGCCCATTTGATCTCCGTAACAGAGATCCATCTGATCCGGTAAGCGGCCTCTCTATATATCTGCCTTTATTCTTCTGTACCTGTGGAGTGGAAGCATACACTGAAGATTTGCAATCTTTCTCCCTTCATTTCAGCCTAAAACATCAGTAGCTGTTTTTAAATGGACACTTTGTTGCCTAAGTTCGTTTATTTTGGCAGCTGATTTGAATGGACACACTTTTTTTGTTTGTTTCATGGTGACTTACATTAATAGATTGCCATACTGTTATATAATTTTTTCCTAGATCTTTTACAGTCTATGTGTTCATACCCAATATTTGAACTTTGCTAGTTAAAGATTGCGCATTTATTTCCTATTTTTAACTTAAAGTGCTTGTAACCCTAAAAAAGAAGAACAGAGATCCTGTTTTACTTATAGCAGGTTAACCACTTCAAACCCAGAAGATTTTACCCTCTTCCTGACCAGAGCACTTTTTACAATTTGGCACTGCGTCGCTTTAACTGAAAATTGCATGGTCATTCAACGCTGTACCCAAATTAAATTTGCGTCCTTTTCCCCCAAAAATAGAGCTTTATATTGGTGGGTATTTGATCACCTCTGCGGTTTTTATTTTTTGTGCTATAAACAAAAAAAGCGACAATTTTGAAAATATTTCTTACTTTTTTCTATAATAAATATCCCCCAAATAAAAAATCATTATTTCTTCAGCAGTTTAGGCCAATATATATTCTTCTACATATTTTTGGTAAAAAAAAATAATAAATCGCAATAAGCGTATATTGATTGGTTTGCGCAAAAGTTATAGCATCTGCAAACTAGGAAAGATTTATGGAACTTTTATATTTTTTTTTTACTTGTAATGGCGGCGATCTGCGGTTTTTAGCGGTACTGCGATGGACAGATGGGAGACTTTTGACACTTTTTTGGGACCATTGGCATTTATATAGCGAACAGTGCTATAAAAATGCACTGATTACTGTGTAAATGTCACTGGCAGGGAAGGGGTTAACACAAGGGGGCGATCAAGGGGTTAATTGTGTGTTCTAGCTGTATGGGGATAGGATTGACTAGGAGAGGAGACATAGTTTTTTCCTACTTAGTAGGAACACACAATATGGCTCCTCTCCTCTGACAGCACAGAGATTTGTGTGTTTACACACACACACTCTCTCACACACACATCCCCGTGCTGGCACTCGTACATGCAATTGCGCATGGCCAGCGGCGATCGGGTCCCCCCACCGTGCAGCGGGCGCGTGCCCTCTAAAGGCAGAAAAAAGGGTAGGACGTACCCGTACAGGATTTTACACAAGTAAAAAATGTGCATGAGTCCAAAAACACTGATATCCCATAAGTATAGGATCAAGTGGTGTATGTACAATGGGTGTACAGTCAGTGAGCATAGAGTCCAGGCTCTGGGGGTACGTAAGGAAGAAAAAGGGGGGGGGGGGCCGGATGGAAAATGGTAGGAAAAAGTCACATGTACAATCTCATGGCTGGGAAACAGAAACCGTGTTCCAAGATACTGTGAAGAAAAGCAAGGGGAGAGGCACCTCTGAGTGCAGATGTTTTAAAACAATTTAATAAAGGATAGTGTTACAAGCAACTAACATTTTACAGGGTAAAAACAGGTGTTGTACGAATTCCATTAGAAGAGGAGGATGTCATCAGGTCTGTCATGGAATACCTTCTGCTGGGGCGCTGTGCTGCTGGCTTTCTTCATACACCGCTGTAGATGGTTTCAATAAAGGGGCCGGCGGCGGTGGAGAGGCTGCAGAGCAAGGCCTTGATGATAGTTGTTGCTGGCAGGCGAGGGCCGATGACGTCACTGGCATGTGACGCGTTTCCTGAGCCGGCGTGCTGCGTGTGGTGTGGCAGTCACACTCCTTTGTCAAGCTGATGAGTGGGTTGGGGGAGCTAGTATTTGATGGACATGGAAGTGGGCGGAGGGGGACAGGGGTATGGAAAGGCGGAGCTGGGGCGGGGGAAGTAAAAAGAGTGTCAGCAGAGAGAGCTGAAATAATACATGGCAGTATTGTGTTGTAAAGCCAGACTGAGGATGGTGGTACTGAGACAAAATATAAAACACTATGAATGAGAAAAGGAGTCTGGGATGCGGATGAGAACGGGGAGAGGACAATTAACTGGTTTAAAAAGAGTATTATGGGGATATGATAAAGAAATATAAGAGAAAGTATATAAGGAACGATAACTTATGCATACACAGGGCGACGGGGACCGGCTAAAGTAAAAATTAAAATTAATAATAATGAATGGGATGTGAAGTAGGTAATAGAAAATTAATTAATGGTTACGGGGGGAGGGGGGTTTTTATATATAAAAAAGTATATATACACACATATATGTGTAGAAGAGGAATCGTCAGTAGAAGGGAGGAGGGAGGGGAAGGTAAACATGTGACTAAGTATGTATATTGGAATGGGCATAAGTAAAAATGGAAGGAGAATGGGGGAGGGCAGAAACAGAAACACAAAAGGAGATGCATGTACGTGCACATATACATATACACATGCATATATATGTATCAAGAAAGGATATAGTCAACACAGTGACTGGCAAAGGATTATGTATGTGCCTGTATATACATATACATGGTAAGAAGGGGAAGGTTGAGAACAGGGTACTGTGGGGTAGATACGTAGTTAGATGGAACCGTATGTAATCATGAGTGATAAAGTAGTATAAACATATGATAATAGCAATGAACATATACATACACACACATATATATATATATATATATATATATATATATATATATATATATACACACACACACACATGTGCATATACAAATCTGTGATTAAAAGCTTGGAATACATAAATGCAAAATACAAAGATACAAAAATACAGGGATGCAAAAATACCCATGGATAATAACAATAATAAAATCAATCGGGGGGGGGGGGGAAGAGGGAGGGAAGGAGAAAAAACTAGGTTGAGAGAGAAATAGAGAGGGTGGAGGGAGGGGGGGGGGGGAGAAAAAGAAAGAAAAAGGAAGAAAAAAAGAGAGAAAAGAGAAAAGAAAGAGATGGGGAGAAAAATGGGAGGGGGAAAGAAAAGAGAAAGAGACGGGGGGAGGAGAAAAATATATATATAGGCAGGATGGAGGGGGGGGGGGAGGAAGGGTGGAGGGGGGTCTGCAAGAGGGTTTTGGTGGGGGAACTATACTTACAGACACCCGCCACCCCCAAGTATGGGAAGAACAATATACGATAACCCGTGAGACATATATGGTATTAAAAATGGGATTAATATCAATACTATTGGAAATGTTATTAAAATTAAAAATAAAAATAATTATTATTAATGTATATCTCTCATGAAGGAAGAATATTATAGTATATTATAAAATATTATAAAATGGTGTGGATTTCAATGCTCTCATTCATACCTCCAGGTGAGAGGACATCTAGGCTATAGATCCAATAGGTCTCGCGGGCGCAAAGTTTCTTAAATCTTTCAGCTGCAGGGAGGGATCTATCGATTTGTTCGATAACCCACACCTGAAATCCTGTAGTGGATTTTTGATGTACTTTGGCAAAGTGTTTAGGGACACTGTGAGGGTCTGTGCCACCCTCTATATATCTGCGGTGTTCCCTGAATCTCTGTCTTAATGGGCGTATGGTGCGGCCTACGTACATTAAGCCGCATGGGCAGCTAAGGCCGTACACCACAAAGTCAGAAGAACAGTTGAAGAATTCCCTCAGCTGGTATGTTTTCCCTTTAGTGCTGAAACATTTTTGATCGTGTTGAACAAATTTACATGTTTTACAAAGTGGTTTACGGCATTGGTACATTCCTGTGATTGGTATGAGAACCGGTATGGGTGTAGATGAAGTAGTTGGTTTGAGTTTGCTGGGGGCGAGTTTGTTTTTTAAGTTCGGAGCCCTGCGGTAGATGACTCTGGGATGGGATGGCAATTCGGATTTCAAATGTGGGTCCTGCTGGAGGATGTTCCAGTGTTTGAAAAAATACTGCTCAAACACTGGAACATCCTCCAGCACAGACCCTCACAGTGTCCCCAAACACTTTGCCAAAGTACATCAAAAATCCACTACAGGACTTCAGGTGTGGGTCATCAAACAAATCGATAAATCTTTCAGCTGCAGGGAGGGATCTAAGAAACTTTGCGCCCGCGAGACCTATTGGATCTATAGCCTAGATGTCCTCTCACCTGGAGGTATCAATGAGAGCATTGAAATCCACACCATTTTATAATATTTTATAATATACTATAATATTCTTCCTTCATGAGAGATATACATTAATAATAATATTTTTTATTTTAATAACATTTCCAATAGTATTGATATTAATCCCATTTTTAATACCATATATGTCTCACAGGTTATCGTATATTGTTCTTCCCATACTTGGGGGTGGCGGGTGTCTGTAAGTATAGTTCCCCCACCAAAACCCTCTTGCGGACCCCCTTCCACCCTTCCCCCCCTCCATCCTGCCTATATGCCTATATATATATTTTTCTCCCCCCCCCCCTCTCTTTCTCTTTTCCTTTCTTTCCCCCTCCCATTTTTCTCCCCATCTCTTTCTTTTCTCCTTTCTCTTTTATTTTTTCTTCCTTTTTCTTTCTTCTCTTTCTTTCTTCTTCTTCCCCCTCCACCCTCTCTATTCTCTCTCAACCTAGTTGCCCCCCCTTCCCCTCCTCTCTCTCCTTCCTTTTTTCTCCTTCCCTCCCTCTTTCCCCCCACCCCCCCCCCCCCAATTGATTTTATTATTGTTATTATCCATGTGTATTTTTGCATCTCTGTATTTTTGTATCTTTGTATTTTGCATTTATGTATTCCAAGCTTTTAATCTCAGATTTGTATATGCACATGTATATATATATATATATGTGTGTGTGTGTGTATGTATATGTTCATTGCTATTATCATATGTTTATACTACTTTATCACTCATGATTACATACGGTTCCATCTAACTACGTATCTACCCCACAGTACCCTGTTCTCAACCTTCCCCTTCTTACCATGTATATGTATATACAGGCACATACATAATCCTTTGCCAGTCACTGTGTTGACTATATCCTTTCTTGATACATATATATGCATGTGTATATGTATATGTGCACGTACATGCATCTCCTTTTGTGTTTCTGCCCTCCCCCATTCTCCTTCCATTTTTACTTATGCCCATTCCAATATACATACTTAGTCACATGTTTACCTTCCCCTCCCTCCTCCCTTCCTTCTACTGACGATTCCTCTTCTACACATATATGTGTGTATATATACTTTTTTATATATAAAAACCCCCGTCCCCCTCCGCCCACTTCCATGTCCATCAAATACTAGCTCCCCCAACCCACTCATAAGCTTGACAAAGGAGCGCGACTGCCACACCACACGCAGCACGCCGGCTCAGGAAACGCATCGCATGCCAGTGACGTCATCGGCCCTCGCCTGCCAGCAACAACTATCATCAAGGCCTTGCTCTGCAGCCTCTCCACCGCCGCCGGCCCCTTTTTTTTTAAACCATCTACTGCGGTGTATGAAGAAAGCCAGCAGCACAGTGCCCCAGCAGAAGGTATTCCATGACAGACCTGATGACATCCTCCTCTTCTAATGGAATTCGTACAACACCTGTTTTTACCCTGTAAAATGTGAGTTGCTTGTAACACTATCCTTTATTAAATTGTTTTAAAACATCTGCACTCAGAGGCGCCTCTCCCCTTGCTTTTCTTCACCGTACAGGATTTTGCCCAGGAGAGCCATTGTGCCGCAATGTATCTGTGTGACATGGTCGGGAACCGGTTAAACAGCAGAGTGCTTCTGCCGTCTAACCTGTTCCTCTCTAAGCTGTAAAAAGCCTGGTTGATCCTGCCTGTTCCTGTGTCCCCCTCTGTAAACTGGACACGGTAATCATCGGTGCTGATTCCTGTGGTCAGTTTATGTGTCTCCGTCATCCCGCTGCTCCCCACTCTCCCCGTCTGTCAGCTCCTGTGTGTGTGAGCTGTCCCTCCCCTTTCCTCCTGCCGCTATTAATAGTAAAGTTAAATAAATATCACTGCCCCTCTTTTTTTTTAAGCTATCCTACACTGTATAAGTGTTAGGTATCTAGTCGTCATTTAACACTGATCTCCGATCTGTTCTGGCCGGTCACGTGACCTCCGGCCACTCTCCTCCTCCGCTCTAAGGGCTACGGCGGGAGGGGCTGGGCAAACAGCACAGCGTTCATGTGGCCTCTCCGGAGGAGGAGAGTGGCTGGAGATCACGTGACCGGCCAGAAAAGATCGGAGATAAAGGTATTTGGAGGCATCCACAAACACAAGAATGGTGGTATAACCTTCAGAAGGAAGGAGATCCACAATAAAGTCCAGAGAACATTTCCCAGGGAAGCCATCAGAAAGCAATAGCTCAGTGGTAGTTATTCCCCCATCCACCTTGAATGTGTGGACGAGGGAATTGGGTCAGTTTGTTTTGTTCATGCCGCTGGTTGAACGAAAAAAACTGAATCATCTATGGACTGCATAAGTAATATGGGATGAAAATCCCCAAAAAACTAAGTCCATCTGGCCTGACCAGGTTTCAGACGCTTAGCAGTTCTGAGGTACTCAAGGTTCCTATGATCAGTAAACATTAGCACAGGATGTGCCACTCCTTCCAGTAGGTACCTCCACTCTTCAAGTGCTGATTTGACGGGCAGTAGCTCCCTGTCACCCACCTAATTCTTTTTGGATTGGCTTAGCTTTCGGGAAAAGAAGGCCATGGGATGCAGTAAGGCCTTTGGACCCTGGCGTTGTGATAGGATAGTCCCTGTTACTGTTTCCGAAGTATCAACCTCAAGCACATAAGGCAAAGCTGAATCAAGATGCTGCATAACTGGTTCCGACGCTTCTTCAATTTATCGAAGGCAGACTGGGCTCCTGGGGACCAGCAGAATCATATGTGTGTGGTGGCTGATTTGTGTGATAGGAGCAATAACGGTAGAAAATCCCTTTAGTCTCGAGAGGGTAAGAAAATCAGGATGTTGTTGAGGTATACGATTAAAAAAAGGTCTAGGTATTCTCTAAAGATCTCATTCCCAAAATGTTGAAAAGTGAAACGCACTGCACAGACCAAATGGCATCACTATATACTCGAAGTGACCAAAGTGTGCCTGGAAAGTGATATTTCACTCATCCACCTCTCTGATGTGCACTAAGTTATAGGCGCCACATAAGTCCAGTTTGGTGAACACCCGGTCAGTTCCGAACCTTTGAAAATTTTCAGGGACTAAAAGGGAGCAGGTAACGATTTTTGATGGCAATATTTTTGAGATCTCAGTATCTATACATGGCTGAATGGTGTGGTGCTTTTTTTCCCCACAAAGAATATCCCAGACCCCGCTGGTGAGGATAAAGGATGGGTGAGGCAGAGGGTGAATCTCTTTTGCAGATTTTCATCTATATATTGACAAAGGGCTTCCGGCTCTGGTTTAGAATGGGGGAAGATGTGGCCAACTGGGCACTTTGATGGTACAATCATAGGACTGATGACAGGGAAGTGTGTCTGCTCCCTTCTCGTTAAAGACATCAAGGAAGTCATGATATGCCACAGATATGGGTTAACATCGAGTTGGCTACTGATGCATAGGATAGCGTTGGTCTGACTGAAAAGTCACTGCACTTTACTCCAATTTACCTGAAGATTGTGTCCCTGTAGCCAGTATCTGGAACATGGGTGAACTCAAGACATCAAACCGTAAGAGTTCTTGGTGTACGGAACTACCGGTAGTTCCATTATGGAAGTTGATTTGACTTGGAGACAAGGAGAATTTCTAAGTTTCTGGCAAGATTAATATTGATAATACTACTGCATTGCCCAGTCAATTATGGCCTGGAACTTGTTTTCCTTTCCACCATCTATAGAGAAATTAGAAGAACAAATACTTGTTTATTTCTGACCAACTACGACTGACTTGGTTTGTGAGTACGCAGCGCTTTTTCTCACTTTGGGTTGGTTGCTCAACACTACACTAGGTGCTCTGAGGACAGTCAGCAGGCAACCTTATTTCATAATCCCCTTGTATTTTTGTGAGAAAATCTCTGGTGGCCCTAAAGGGAACCAATGCATTTATTTTGGATCCTGGCACTCCTATTGATATTTGCAGCTTCTATAGCTCTGCTGGCTGAACCTATGACTTGAGTCCAACAGGCTTCCTATATCCACTTCTGACTTTGGAAGGTCTGTGAACAAACTGTTCCATTAATTGTGCACAGACTGACAAAGGCTCCAAAGCAATCTATTACATAACCTAGTTCTGACCCTGTTGAGTCCTTATTCCCAAAAGATCCTGAAGGCCCTATCATTATCTCCGATTCAGAGCCTCTACAACCTGCTTCTTGCACAGTCTGTATTAAACCTTATAATTTGAATATGCAAACTGTTGTTTCCAAACTGACTGACACAGAAAACTTTACTATGCTTTTAGAAGATTAACTTGCTGTACCAGCTAATGGTTCTTTTAGAGCTTTGGCTAACAAAAAGACCTTCCCTAGATCAGTTTATGGGACTGTGCACTTTTATTACATTCCTGACTTGCTCCTTAAGATTTGAAGAAGCATTTTCCCTTTGATAGCACCTCAATGGACATCTTATCACTCCAGTTGACTGTAGCTTTACCTTTAGGGGCATCACCAATAGCCAGTCAGCCACTGTAGGGGTCACAAACTGATCAGGCAGGTGTACAGCCACCAGATGATTCATTAGTAAGCCAACAGCTTGTGAGGTGGGTGTCCCCACCGCCGCTTACGGCAGCGATGGTAAAAAGGTTAAAGGAAATCTAATCACAGTTTCATCTTAGGACAGTATCATTGTAATACCAATACAAATCATTTGACAACCCAATATAAGGTCACCTACAAAATGAAAGGACATTTTTTTTTTTTAAGTGCTGGCACAGCTTTTCAAAACTTCCTGGTTTACTTGCATGTTTTGCAGTTTTTCCTCTGCTCATTCCTTTGGTTTATTTTTGATTTCTACATTACATATCCCATGCTACCTTGCTGCCCAAAAGCAGCGTTTCCTGTACGGACCGTGCTTTCTGAAACACCTCCACTCTGCATTTCTGTAGTCCAGAAGACAGGCTTTGTGAATAAGTACACATTTGGTTGCGATGCCGAGAATATGATTAAATAAAAGTACTTACCGTACTTGCCATTTTCAGAAAGGGCTTTGGTCATACACTTAATAGTGGCATGCCCAAACCTCCTGCAGAAGATTTCTCTAACCCCACATTGTCACTACATTGAAGGGGGCACTTCCCATATTATGCTTGTTAACCACTTCAATAGTAGGCACTTTCACCCCCCCTTTTCTGCTAGCCAATTTTCAGCGCTGTCGCACTTTGACCGATAATTGCGCAGTCATGAAACACTGTACCTATATGGGATTTTTATAGTTTTCTTCCCCAAATATAGAGCTTTCTTTTGGTGGTATTTGATCACCACTGGGGTTTTTTTTTTGTTTAGCAAAAAAATAAATAAAAAAAAGGTTGTTATAAAATTATAGGCTCTTCACTGAGATCGGAGATGAGGCATGTCAGAGTGACACACAGCACTACCAATTGGCACGAGCGGCTTATCCTGCTTGCCATCATATGACGCCCAGTCAGGATAATGAAGCCACTGCCCGGCCATCATTCTGCTATAGGCCAGGCAGGATGTGGTGGTAGAAAAGCTCATTGCCCCTGTACACAAAAGCCTTAAATTGTAGAGGGGGACTCTGTCTCGCCCCTCCCCTTCAGGCACAGACACCTAGCTTTGCAAAACATTCCCTGTTCATGAACAGATAGAGTGTGAAGTCGTTGATGACCAAGTCACTCCTGAAAGGGAGTTTCCTGAACTCCACCCGATTGAAAAAGCATTTACAAAAAAAAAAAGTGGGCTATTCCCGTGAATGACTGCATTTCTGTCCCAAACAAACATCTCACTATACCAACTGAAGCTGTTCTATCTTTTAAAAAATCTGTGGCCAGAAAATGTGGGACTCCTAAAAGCTCTTTATACCCTGGGTTTAGCCCTGCAGCCAGCTCTTGCTGTTATTTCAGTAAGTCAATCTGCAGCTAATTGGACCAGGCCAAAGAACAACCAACATAACACTGTCCTTTCAGGATCATGCAGTTGTAGAGCAATTACAACTTCCATCTGCGCTTTTTTTTCTGTGTGGATGCCCTGGAACACATGTGACAAAATGTCTAGAATTATTCTTCTCTGTTCATATCCATAGGATTCTCTGGCTAAAAGCTTGGACAGCAAAACCTTCTCTCTAAGATGCCTCACCCTGATGTCTTTTCAGGGAAAATACCTGTTTGGTTAGGCATTTGACCAATTCATTAAAGTGAAAGTGTTTTGCTTCCTCAGAGAACGGTAACAACCCCGACTCTTTACGTGCTCCCAGTTCCTCAAAATGCAGAGCACTTGCACACAATTCTCAATCCTTCATTTTAGCACAAGGCCTGGCCCACAAAGGGCACCAAGCCCTCTTCACAATGAAGAGTGGAGGGAGTCTGTTGCAGTTTGCCTCTCTCTGGATCACGGATGTTCAGAATCTGCAGGTTCAAATCGGTGATCTCCAAAGGATACAAAAAGGAGTTCACAACAATCTCCCCGCCACTTTCTTCTGTCAAATCAACCAAAAACCATCCAAAAGGCAGGAAGATTTGCAATTGGCACTGAACCATCTCTTGTCCCAGAAAATCATTATACCAGTACCACCTCAGGACAGATTCATGAGACTCTACTCAAACCTGTACATGATACCAAAATCCAGAAGTATTCATCCTATCCAGGACTTAAAAATCCCTCAACAAGTTAGTTCACATTTCAAAACCTCATAAGAAATCAGCAGGTCAGTAAATGCCTTTCTGAGACAAGAGAAACACACAGCAATTATGGATGTCCAAGAGAGAGTCTCTGATGCAAATGCTGTGAAAGGTGGCGAGGCTGCTTCAAGCACGGGCTGGGGAGCCGAGAACTGTATGCAAGGAGAAAAGAGAAAGAAGCGCCAGGCCGGTCCTAGTGCAGCATGATTATAAAAAAAAGGCATAAGCAATCCAGTATAAGGTGCACTTACATAGTGCTTCAGTAGGTAAAGGCTTTTTTGGAAAATGTTTACCTACTGAAGCACTATGTTAGCGCACTTTATACTGGATTGCTTATGCCTTTTTTTTTTTATAATAAATGATGCTGCAGTAGGACCGGCCTGGCGCCATGGATGTCCAAGATGCCTATCTGCATGTTCCCACCTAATCAGTGATATCTGCTCTGTGCAGCGACAGACAACCACTTACAGTTTGTCGCACTGCCTTTTAGGCTGTCCTCTGCTCCCAGGGTGTTCAAAGATGTCATCCCTTCTCAGAATGCAGAGCATCATCCAGGTGACAGGTTCTCTGGTGGGAGACCTTCTCCTGAAGGATGAATCCCCCTTACAATTCTCAGCGAATGTCCAAAAGTCCATTCAACTGCTTCAAGCATTTGGCTGAGTGACCAACCTAAACAAATCTGGTCTCCAGCCTTCAATGCACCTAGAGTATCTGGGTCTGACAGTGGAAAAATCCTTCCCTACAAATGGAAGGTTCTTACAATAGACACAAGTCTGTCAGGCTGGGGAGAAATCTTCCAATCCTTGAGGTTTCAAGGAACATGTTGAAGGGAGAAGGGCAAATTCTTCATCAACCTCTTGGAGCCCAGAGCTGTCTCTCCAGCACTGGAACCCCATTCTAAAAGGACTCCCAATTCAGATGCAGTCAGACAATGCCACCACAGTGAAATATCAACCATCAAGGAGTCACGAGGAGCCTAGCTGCTTTGAAGGAAGCAAACCAGATCCAGTGATTTCTACAATCCACACCCCAGAAATGGACAATTGGCAGGCCTATTATCTCAGCCGCTGCTACCACCTGGACCAAGGGGAATGGCTTCTTCATCCAGATGCGTTCAATCCAATATGTCAAGAAATGGAGAACTCCAGATGTGTACATTTATTTCAGGTACTTATATAGCGCTGTCAATTTATGCAGCGCTTTACATATACATTGTACATTCACATCAGTCCCTACCCTCAAGGAGCTTACAACCTAAGGTCCCCAACACACATTCATACATATACTAGGGCCGATTTAGACAGGATCCAATTAATCTACCAGCGTGTCTTTAGAGTGTGGGAGTACCCGGAGGAAACCCACGCAGGCACAGGGAGAACATGCAAACTCCAGGCAGATGGTGTCATGGTCGGGATTCGAACCAGCGACCCTTTTTGCTGCTAGGTGAAAGTGCTAACCTCAAGCTATCCCTGTTTGTATCCAGAACCAGGGATCCTCTCGCTCTAGCCTCAGATGCTCTAGTTATCCCCTGGTCTCAATTCAGGCTAGTGTATGCCTTCTGTCCACTGACCATTCTACCTTGCTTGCTACACAAAATAGATCAAGAGAGGAAGAACGCAACTCTCATTAACATCAAACTGGCCCAGAAGAACCTGGTACACAGACAAACTCTTTCCAGAAGGCCCCTTACCTCTTCCAACAAACTGGATCTGCTCTCAAGTTAATTCCACCCTGCTTCTCAGCCTCTAAAAAACAGCATGGCTATTGTAACCCAGATATTGAAGCGTAGCAATCACCAAGTAGGTGGACACAATCCTGAATTTTTGTACTTTTAAGACCTTGGGGCCTGACATCTTTGGCTTGTGAGCCATAATGTTAGAATAAGAAGCCGTGAGACCTCTCCCCTTCTTGGGGGGTGCTGTTACCAGGGGTATGTGAAAGTGACAACCGGCAGTCGGGTTGTCAGATAGCTACTGGAAATGTGTGTATGACATTCAGACCTGGCAGTAAGACCAGGACCATCAGGGTCTTACTCAAGTTGTCAACAGCCAGTGAACCCCATGTCATAAAATTTCTCTTCCATGAGGTACTGCTGAATGAATTGCTTTAAAAAAGGGAAACATCTATGCTCAGAATTAAAGATAGCAGTAGAAAGACCACCCAGTTTACATCCTCTGCCACAAAAAAAAAAAAGGGAGTACAAGATAAATAAGCTTATTACGTGCCAGAGCACGCATGTTATATACTTATTGACCTGCCCATGTGACTTGCAATATGTGGGCAGAACCACCAAACAACTTAACGGAAGAATAAGGGAACATTTGAATAATATAAAGAAAGACACCGATATTTGATCCCTATCCCAACACTATAGAACCCACCACAATAGGAACCCAAGTCGCATCAAAGTTTGCGGAATAGATAAAATAGATGCACATTGGAGGGGCATTATATATATATATATATATATATAAACTAGGGTGGTATCCCCAGATGAAACAAGGTGGATACACGAATTAGGTATGAGCCCAGTAGGCCTCAATATTGACATTAAAAAATTTAAATAAAACATTTATATCAATCTGCAAATGTACAGAAGAGACCATCATGGATATTTATCATAAGGGGTGAGGTTCATAGGGGGTTAGGAACCAACCAAAAAATAGGGGGGGGGGGAGATGGAGGGTAATCATATAGTTTAGTCATATCACTAAAATGTTACACTGACATTTTCTCATTTCATTTCTAACTCACCATTTGTTTTTTCATTATTAATTTATATTTAGTATTATATTTTATTTTTATTAATTTCATTTAAAAAAATTCCTTTATCTATCCTATTTCTAATTTTTCAATTTATATTTACGCATTCACATATCTTTTATTTTGTTCACAGTAAACATATACACCAGTACTTATGTTGTTTTTGGATCAAATGGAAAGAATTCACTAGTATCATGTAATAACACATTTCAACACAAGATGTCCTCGGTGGACACAATGTAATAGGGGGATAATGAAACACTTATTCCTTCCAAGGGATGAACTTCCTGGTGGTGTATTCTAATTAGACACAGGGGGAGGAGATTAGTCCATTACGACCAGCCTATTTAATTGACTGGAACTCAAGGCAACTTCCTGCTTTTGACCATGTCGCACCTTGATGATGAAACGCATCAAGCCTGAAGTCCCGATACGTCATATCCGGCACAGACATTGGAACACACGCTGGTCTGCAGCCAGCATTATTCAATAGACACAGACAGCTGCACGGGGAAGTTTACCAGTATTTTACTAAAGCCGTTTACACATTCTAAAAGGAAACTTTATCATAAGATGCCTATGCCGAATAAAGGTTTTTAAAAGGATCTTACACTATGAGGAGACCTCTGTTAGTATATTCCATGCCTGCACACCCTGGATTTTGATCGCCACCATAAGATGCCAACCAATACAGCGGAAGTGTCTGGTGATAACCGTAACGGGATAGGTGTCCCCCCCCCCCCCCCCCCAAGAGACCTAAAGCACAGTTAACTCTTCCTGTCATAAGGCAGGGGAGTCCAACCCATCTGGTGAGTGCGGAACCACACAGTGGTGGAATTAGAGTCACCTTTGGAGCACCAAGACCTTTGTTTTGCTGTATTTGCACATATTATCAGGAGTCACTTTACATTGTAAATCAAGTCTCTATTATCAAATAATTTATGTAGTATTAGAGTTGTTATAGCTTGCCACTCAATCACGATTGTTATTTTGATATTCATCAGTGTAAATTATTGATTAAGTATAAAGCTCTCATTAGATAGAGGGGGGGCAAGCGCCATTTAGTTTAACAATCAGCATATACTGTGGACGTGGTATACTTGGATTTTGCAAAAGCGTTCGATACAGTTCCCCACACACGGCTCATGTGCAAGGTAAAGTCTACAGGACTGGAAATATCAGTTTGTAAATGGATAGAAAACTGGCTAAAAAGACAGAATTCAGAGAGTAGTGGTTAATGATTCTTACTCTGAATGGTCCAAGGTTATCAGTGGTGTACCCCAAGGTTCAGTGCTGGGACCCTTACTTTTTAATATGTTTATAAATGATATTGGGTCTGAGATCAAAAGTAACATTTCTGTCTTTGCAGATGACACCAAGCTATGCAGTGGAATAACGTCCTTACAGGATGTCGCCAATTTACAAGCCGACCTCAATGCTCTGTCTAATTGGGCGACTGTGGCAGATGAGGTTTAATGTTGATAAATGTAAAGTTATGCACTTGGGGGCTAAGAATATGAATGCATCATACATACTAGGGGGAGTAAAACTGGAGGGATCCGTAGTGGAGAAGGATCTGGGGGTTTTGGTAGATCATAAGCTCAATAATGGCATGCAATGCCAAGCTGCGGTTTCCAAAGCGAGCAAAGTCCTTTCTTGTATTAAGAGAGGTATGGTCTCCAGAGAGAGAGATATCATTTTGCCCCTGTTCAAATCATTAGTAAGACCTCATCTGGAATATGCAGTTCAGTTTTGGGCCCCAGTTCTCAAAAAGGATATTGGGGAACTGGAGAAAGTGCAGAGAAGGGCAACCAAACTGATAAGAGGCATGGAGGAGCTCAGCTATGAGGAAAGATTAGAGGAACTGAATTTATTCACTCTTGAGAAGAGGAGATTAAGGGGGATATGATCAACATGTACAAATATATAAGGGGTCCATATAGTGAACTTGGTGTTAAATTATTCACTTTACGGTCAACACAAAGGACAATGGGGCACTCTTTGCGTCTAGAGGAAAAGAGATTTCACCTCCAAATGTGGAATAGACTCCCTGCAGAGGTGGTTCTGGCCAGCTCCGTAGATTGCTTTAGGAAGGGCCTGGATTCTTTCTTAAATGTACATAATATAACTGGGTACTGACATTTATAGGTAAAGTTGATCCGGGGAATATCCGATTGCCTCTCAGGGGATCAGGAAGGAATTTTACTCTTTCGTCCATGGACCGACACAGCTTCTCTATTGACAAAGTGGGTATTATCCGTTAATTAGGAGTGACTAGGCAGAAAAACTTGTAAAAAGTGTTGCATCACACCTTCTACAGTACCGCCCAGGGGGCGGACCCTCTGGGTATACCCTCTCAGTCTGCATCTTCGCAGATCAGTTTTTTTCTGTCTAGCAAGGAGTAGGACATGGCTCCCTTCGGGCCCATTGGTCCGGGGAAAAAAAAAAAATATATATATATATATATTTTTTTTTTTTTTTTTTTTTGCTACATTTGTTGTTTTCTGCGATCTTCGATCAACTGCCGACTGGGTGACAGGCTGGATCCTCGATCCTTGTAGTCTCCCCAGTTTCGGCCATCGAGCGTGTGCCGACCCTAGCTACGCGCTGGGTTTTCCACGACATGCCCGTCGCTCCACGGGTGGCCGGTGAGCTTACGCTCCAGGGCCTGCATCGGACCGCTCAGCTTCGGCTGACCTTACGGCCGAGTCACAGCAGCCTGGCCGGTGAGCGGCATGCTCCAGGGCATACATATGATCGTCCCTTCTGGGTCCAATCACAGCATGCCTGGCCAACAGTCACCTTCCGTGCGCGGACGATGATCTGTTTGGAATGTCTTCGAGCAGAATACATGCAGGATAGGTAAGTAAAACTCCCCTGCCTCGGCTGGGTGATTTAGCTGGACATTCCTGGAGAGATCAAGTAAGTGGTTGTGGCCCCTTTCTTCCCTCTCTCCCTGCCTTTCCCTCCTCCCTGGGCTTCTAGCTAAAGGTTGCTGGGGGTCACGTAGGGGGTCCCACTGGAGCGGGGCTGGCTGTAACTAACATTTAAAAGAAATGTCATTTTTTCTTACCTGTGTTTGTGTCCTTCCTCCTCCATGCTGTCGGCGGCCATTTTGAGGTGGTCCATGCCAAGTTTGGCCTCTTGTGACTGCCCGGCGGCCATCTTCCTGTGGTTCGGCCACACCCACTGGCCCCGATCAGCTGATCGGCGGCCATGTTTGTCCACCCTGTATGCAGATATTGCCGTTCGGCGGCCATCTTTTTGTGGGCTATGGCTGCTTGACCTCTTCTGTCGGCGGCCATTTTCTTAGAGCCCACATTATCTTCCATACAGACGTTTTTGGCAACCATTTTGCGAGAGCCTCCGGCCTCTAGGGTGCATTACACTGGCGCGAAAATTCACACAGGAAGTGCTGATAAAAGAAGCAGACTGACACAGCAGCAGTGGGACAGCATCACAGGCGCAGCATACCAGTACCTATCCAGGGTGGTGAGTCCTCTGGGTGACCCAGCCTCTCTGCAGCACAGAAGGGTGGCCTATTGATATCTTGCCTGGAGCCCTGTGGGTGTCAGCGTGTGGTCAGCATGGCATCTGAGCCAGATGTCTTCTCCCCTGAAACACCAGATTTAGCAGCTGGTGTCCCTGAGGTGTCTATGAACGCTATGTCGGCAATCCTAGAGGCGTTTGCTGCCAGGGTGGAAGCAGCACACGGGAATACAGGGGGTAATAAACGCCCCCATCCCCTGCAATCTTCTGGGGATATTTCTGATGCAGAACCAGGTCCAGCTACGGCTCATGGCCCAGATTCTGATGCATCAGAGACTGCAGACCGTGACCGATCAGACAGTGAGGAGGACTCCAAGTCCAGGTCAGTACGCGAGACGGCTTTGGTATCTGACCTTATTACTGCAGTGCGGGATACGCTAAAGTTGGAAAAGACTGCAGAAGTAGCAGATACTCCAGTCCCCTTTGGGTTTCGTGAACCTGCCCGCACTGCTAAGGTGTTCCCTTGTGTGTCTTATTTTGACAAACTCTTATACAAGGAATGGGAAAACCCACTGAGGGTCTTTACAGCCCCAAAGAGGTTTACAGTACCCCTTTGAGGAGAGTTTTCTGAAGATATGGACCTCTCCCCCTATAGTGGACCCTTCGGTGTCCAGACTTAATAGAGCCACCACTATTCCAGTAGAAGGGGCTCCTGTTTTCAAGGACCCTGTGGATAAGAAGGCTGAAGCGCTCGCTCGCTCGCTCGCTACCTATACTCAGTGGTAGGCTCGGCAGTACGCCCGGCATTGGCGGGGGCCCTAGTGTCTCAGACACTTACTGAATGGGCAAAATTGCTACTCCAGGGGTTAAAGGAGCGAGATGCTCCTCCTAATGAGATAACTTTGGCCGACCAGTTGGTCCAGGGCCTTAAGTTTGTCTGCGAGTCAGACATGGATACTATTCCCCTGCTGTCAAGAGCTTCGGTTTATGCAGTAGCAATACGCCGCCTGATCTGGCTAAAGGGCTGGTCTGCGGACCAGACTTCCAAGAAAGCCCTGTTGGATCTGCCTTTTAAGGGCGACAGACTTTTTGGGGCTTCTCTGGATGACATCATCAAGGATGCCACAGGAGGTAAGAGCACTTTGCTTCCCCAAACTAGCAAGGGTAAGCGGTTTTTTCGCCCCCTTAAGGCGACAGGGAAAAGACCCCAGGCCGATAAAGCGCCTGCCCAAGGACAGAAGCGTCCTTGGTCCCGCAGACCCAACAAATCTGCGTCCACATGAAGGTCCGCCCCCACCCAGCTCTCGGGTGGGGGGACGTCTTCGCAAATTCGCGACTCAGTGGACTGCTCTAGTCTCTGACAGGTGGGTTTGCGAAGTAATCGCCTTAGGCTACAAGATAGAATTTCTCTCTTATCCACCAGACAGATTCATCACCTCCAATCTCCAGCTACTACCGACCCGTCGGGAGGCCCTGTATGGGGCGGTCCAGGGTCTACTGGAACGCAGGGTAGTTATTCCAGTTCCAGAACAGGAACGGGGTCAGGGTTTTTACTCAAATCTGTTCATTGTGCCGAAGAAGGAGGGGGTTCGTCCAATCTTGGATCTCAGAGCCCTCAATTGCTTTGTGAAGGTACAAAGATTTTGGATGGAGTCGGTTCGATCTGTAGTCACGGCTCTCCATCCAGGGGACTTTCTGGCCTCCTTGGACATCAAGGACGCATACCTGCATGTCCCCATATACTCCAGACACCAGAGGTTTCTGCGATTTGCTATCGGGAAGAACCACTACCAGTCTGTGGCCCTCCCGTTTGGCCTTGCCTCAGCACCCAGGACGTTCACCAAGGTGCTCGCTCCGATTCTGGCACTTCTAAGACAGCGGGGTATCGCTATCACAGGTTACTTGGACGACCTTCTGCTGAAGTCCCCTTCAAGCTCAGAATTAGAGGTAAGCGTGTCCATTACCTGTCAGACTCTTCGAGACTGTGGTTGGATACTAAACACGCAAAAGTCAGTATTGGTGCCCACTCAACGCCTAGTGTACCTGGGGTTGATTCTGGATTCCTCAGAGGCAAAGGTATTCCTCCCTGTGGAGAAGTTGCAGACCCTCCGGGCTGCAGTACGGCAGCTGACTTCCAGGAATTGGTCGTCACTCCGTTTTTGCATGCGAGTGTTGGGCCTCATGGTAGCCTCCTTCCAGGCGGTCCCATATGCTCAATACCACACTCGAGTGTTACAGAAGGAAGTTCTGTCCAGATGGAATAGATGCCCTTCATCTCTGGATTATCAAATCCGAGTGAGCCACCTAGTCAGGAGATCCCTGGTATGGTGGCTGACAGCACCGGCTCTAATGGCCGGGAAGTCATTTCTTCCGGTTTACTGGATAGTGATCACGACGGACGCCAGCCTTACAGGTTGGGGGGAGTCTGGGGTGTCCAGTCGGCGCAGGGTCGCTGGACCCCAGAGGAAGCCCTCCTGCCGATCAATGTCCTGGAGATCTGGGCGATCAAGCTGTGCCTCTTCAAATGGTCTCAGAGACTGCAAGGGCGTCCAGTCAGGATCCAGTCAGACAACGCCACAGCAATGGCATATGTCAATCATCAAGGAGGAACAAGAAGCTCAGCTGCAGCATCGGAGATCGCTTGCATCCTGAAGTGGGCAGAGAGGAGCGTACCGACACTGTCGGCCGTGTACATTCCGGGTGTGGAAAACTGGCAGGCGGACTACCTGAGCCGCCAGATGCTGGACCAGGGAGAATGGTCCTTACACCTGGAGGTGTTCCAACTCCTCTGCCAAAGATGGGGCACACCAGACGTAAATCTTCTGGCTTCCCGACTCAATCGGAAGGTATTGAGATTTGTGGCCCGGTCAAGAGACCCATGGGCAGACGCAACGGACGCGTTGGTAGCATCGTGGGGTCAGTATCGGCTAATCTATGCCTTCCCTCCCTTAAGGCTTCTTCCTCTTCTGCTCCGCAGAGTGGAGGCAGAGGGAATTCCAATGATCCTAATCGCTCCAGATTGGCCTCAGCGTCCTTGGTACGCCGATCTAGTACGTCTGGTAGCAGACGTCCCCTGGCGCCTACCACTACGGAAGGACCTGCTATCGCAAGGTCCCATATTCCATCCTGCTTTACAGTCATTGGCTTTAACGGCATGGCTGTTGAGAACCAGGTACTGAGAGACCGGGGCCTGTCAGACTCAGTAATCTCTACTATGAGAAGTGCTCGAAAACCGTCCTCTAGGAAGGTCTATCACCGCACTTGGAGGGCCTACATCTCCATGTGTGAGGAAATGAAATGGCATCCGCGTACCTATTTGGTTTCCAGAATCCTGCTGTTTTTACAGCATGGGGTGGACCAAAGGCTTGCCCCAAGTACGATTAAGGGACAGATATCTGCCCTGGCTGTCTTTTTTCAGCGACTCACTCTCTCGTGAGTACATTTGTGCAGGGGGTCCGACATGTGGCCCCTCCGGTCCGTCCCCCGTTACCTCCGTGGGACTTGAACCTGGTCCTCTCGGTGCTTCAGAAGGCACCGTTTGAGAATATTAGAGATATTCCTCTGTTGACACTTTCTCAGAAAGTGGTCTTTTTGGTGGCTGTTACGTCAGTTAGACGAGTCTCTGAGCTGGCAGCCTTGTCCTGCAAGGCTCCCTATTTGATTTTCCACAAGGATAAGGTGGTGCTGCGGCCGCAGCCTTCCTTTCATCCGAAAGTCGTTTCGGCTTTTCATCTCAACGAAGACATTGTACTTCCATCCCTGTGTCCTCAGCCGTCGAATCCTAAGGAGTCGGCGTTGCATTCCTTGGATGTTGTCCAAGCTTTGAGAGTATACCTATCTGCTACTTCCCTGTTCCGGAAGTCAGACTCACTGTTTGTTTCGGTGGCTGGTCCCAAGAAGGGCCAAGCAGTCTCATCGGCCACCATCTCTAGGTGGATCCGACAGATAGTAATCCAGGCTTACGCCTTAAAGGGTCAGGCGCCCCCCTTTCCTGTCACGGCGCATTCGACCAGGGCAATAGGTGCCTCTTGGGCTTTCCGACATCAAGCGTCTGTTTCCCAACTATGTAAAGCGGCGACTTGGTTGTCCGCTCACACTTTCACAAAATTCTACAAAGTTGATGTAGGTGCATCTTCGGATGCCTCTTTCGGCCGCAAGGTTTTGCAAGCGGCTGTTTAGAGTTGCAACTCCTCCATTGGAGGAGTGCTGTTTTTGTGTTTTGGGGTGAAGTTTGTTTATATGCTGTTACCACCCCTCGTTTTTTTCTCTGACACTGCTTTGGGACGTCCCACTTTGTCAATAGAGAAGCTGTGTCGGTCCATGGACGAAAGAGTAAATAGGATTTTTTACTCACCGTAAAATCCTTTTCTCTGAGTCCATGGACCGACACAGCACCCACCCCTCCTTTTAAGTTTGTACTGCTTTTTGACGAACTGATCTGCGAAGATGCAGACAGAGGGTATACCCAGAGGGTCCGCCCCCTGGGCGGTACTGTAGGTGGTGTGATGCAACACTTTTTACAAGTTTTTCTGCCTAGTCACTCCTAATTAACGGATAATACCCACTTTGTCAATAGAGAAGCTGTGTCCGTCAATAGACTCAGAGAAAAGGATTTTACGGTGAGTAAAAAATCCTATTTTTTCCCCTGCTGCAGCAAATTGGATCATGCTCTGCTGGGATTTTTTGCCTTCCTCTGGATCAACTGTGGGTATAGAATTGGGTATATGGGATTGTACGATATATATTTTTTATGGTTGAACTGGATGGACAACCTGACTAACTATGTAACTATATCACTTCCTACAAGTGAGGGTGCACTGAAAAAGTTCTGGGATATTAAGGTGGCCTCTATGACCCACATCCAGTGACATTTTGAGGAGAGAACTCCAATAGTGGTAACTTCAAAGTAGTGCACACCATGTCTGCAAAGAAGCCCACTGTGGTCTTCTGTGTCGGACACTCCTGACCTTGAGACTCCCCATGGGGACTCATCTACAGAGGATTCTCAATCAGCTTTTTCTTCTTCCTCATCTTGAGGCTGTTCCTCCAATGCCTCGTCCTCTCACAAAAAAAAAAAAAAAAGAACGTCCAAGATCTTGTAAACCGAATTCCCACAAACCAAAAATGCCTGCAGAAAAATCCTTCCTTTACACAAGGGAACCAGAGGATGTGGCTCAGAAACTGTGGAAATAACCAGGTAAGGAATGGGATTCAGAGCTAATCTGGCCTTTAAGGGAGCCATTATAAAACAAACACTGCAGGGGGGGTCCTTCCTACAATCTAATTATGCAAGACTATGGCTTACTGAGGGCGAGTAGGTCTACAATACCATGCAAGGGAGCGGCCAAGTGTCACCCCCAATAGACAAGTGTTGCAATGCTTGGTGTGCCCTGGCTTCAATGCGCTGTAGGCTGCTGCAGCTGAGAGTAGCTGAACCGCTGGAGCAGAGTTCTGTCTGTCCTGCAACATGTCACTGCACCCAGAGATCTAGCAAAATTATGCCCACACATGCACAGATGCTAGGGATGACATCATGGCACAACATCATGCTGATATGTCTCTTTTAAACACTGCAGTATATTACTCTGCATGGGAAAAAAAAAATTAATATCAGCTCACACTGACCTATAGGGAAACCTATAGAAAGGCTACCATATATGTTCTACCACAAAGGCACTCAACAGTCCATGCTGCAGGGCCTACAAGCCCATTTTTCAACCCTTGCAGTGGACATGCACCACAGGGTCTTCAGGGACTCAACTTCCCCCCAGAGGGATCACTGCCCTGGGCATGTAAGCAAAGTCACCTGATACATAGTACTATTGAGATTACTGCCCGCAGGATCCGGCACCCAACAACATTACAAGCGGTTCCCATGTTGGGTACAGTCCCTCATGGCCTTCTAGATGTAGGCTATTGTTCCCGATAAAGTCCTTCTCTACCCCAGCAGGAGTATTCAGAATAGGCCAGGAATTGAGGAACTAAACCCACAAAAGGAGAGACATTCGGAGAGACATCTGTAGGCACATTCATCACCTAAAGACACTAATCCTTAGCTGAGTTGGAAGGGGTTATGCCTATGCAAGGAAAATTCCTGCCTTTTGTTTCCAGGGCCCATTCACCTTTATGGAAAGTATTTGTAAATAAAGTGCTTTGTGCCCCTTTGATGTATGATTAGGAAAAAACTTTGGCTTTAGATAAACTTTTAGAATGATTACAGGGAATTCGTATTTGTGTTTGAGATAGTCTAGTGCTGCCTTTTACTGCCTGAAGAACCCTTGAAATATTTTTATGATCTACAGTTCATGGGACATACGTGATTAGTTAGATGCAGATATATTAAAAGCATAACATTTTACACTAACTGCCAAAAGAAACGTTAACTGTTTGGTGGCCAGTGAAATTTATTTTTTGCCGAACTGTGTTGCAGAAGCAGATTGAGAAACCCTTCTCTTTAGTCTGCACAATTAATGTTCTCCATTCCTATTGCCCTTTACTTACATGAACATTTATTTTTCCTGCTTCCCCCACCATTCAAATTCTTTCACTCAAACTTTTAGGATCTCTACCCACTCAGTTCACCTATGTCCTATAGTCTTCCCCCTATTCCAGGGGTGTCAAACTCAATTTCATCGTGGGCCATATCAGTATTATGATTGTCCTCAAAAGGGGCAGTTGTATCTGTAATATTAGATGTCCAGCACATCCCCTCCCCTTACATTAGATGTCAAGAGCCACCCCACCATCAGAAGTTGAGTCCCCCACTCTCCCTTACATCACAGTGCACCCCCCTTTCCTTATGCTGCTGATGGGAAGAAGATGGATGCATTGCTTAAAAGCAGAAAGTAAGGGTCTGGAGGAGGACCAGAGGAGGGCTGGAGCTCTCCTGCAGTTGCAGGAGAGGTGCAAGGGCCACATAAAAATGGCCTGGAGGGCCGGATTCGGCCCACGGGCCTTGTGTTTGACACCTATGCCGTACTCCATTATCCCAGTCAGATTTTAGCATCCAGTCTCACATACACATTTCCTCTACACCCCAACTGCTCCTCCACCGCATTGCCTCTTTTATACTCCTAAATCCGCCATTCTTTTTATCCCCACAAACTTTACTAATTGTATCCTCCTTTTTCCCTTATTGTTGCCAGTCCTGCTCTGTTGACAAACTGAGATAGTTCCTAGCTGTGGGGAGAAAACCCACTTCCCTCTTGTGCCGTTTCTCCACTGACTGCTGAATTTTCTTTCAGCCTCTTACATCAGATGTCAAAAGCCCACTCACCATCAGAAGTCAAGAGTCTCCCACCCTTCCTAGCATAACATTGCACCCTCCCTTTACCTTGTACTTCTGCCAGGAAGAAGCTGGGAAGCAGAAGGCGTAGGTTCTGGAGGACGACCAGAGGAGGGCTGGGGTCAGCTGCTGCTGAGACTAGGAGAGGCAGAGATGAGGGGGTGCTGTGGCTACACAGAAAGGTCCAAGACCTGTTGGAGATTTGGTCTTCCCCTCTGATGCCGACTGCTGAGCAGCCAGGGGGGTTCAGAGAGAAGCCTCTCTGCGGCTGCATGAGCAGGGTGCCGGAGCTGCAGGAGAGGTGCGAGGGTCACCTGCGGGCCTTGTGCTTGACACATGTGGCCTAAACAGTGACTGATGTGATATGAGCATTCAAGTTTGGGGCAGAAGCTCTGCCAGAAGAGGACATTAAATGACTGGGTCACGAATGACAATGTCTGATCTCACAGGGGAGCTTTGGAATACTAAATATCTTATGTAGTAGATTTTTAGGCAAGCTTGGCCCTTTAGGCTGTGTTTACACCTCGGTTTAAGCACATGCATTTTCCATTGCAATAAATGGAAATGGATGAAAACCTCCAATAGTGCACGCTGCAATCTGCTTTTCATTGCACATAACTTCTGATGACATGTGTTCCCAGTAATTTCAATAAAAACACAAGGGTGAGCCCATTTGTAGACATGTTCAGCTTTGTGAACAGAGAACCTATGACCAAACAATGAATAACAAGTTCCATCTTTTTATTCATACAGTATGAAGATTTCTACAGTTCCTACAAGTTATATAGCATGCAAAGGAAACAAACGAAGAAAAAACAAAAAAACATTCAACCATTCCCCTCACACAAATTAGAAAAAAAAAAAAATCTCCAATAAAGAAATGCTTGCTATCTGAAAGTCAGCCAAGGTATGCACAAGCATTAGAAATAGATAGCATCTGCTAAAATGTTTAAACACAATGTATGTACAAAAAATAATAAAAAAATCACAAAAAAGACTAAATCCCCCTTGTAGCAGAGCACATGGCAGCTGACACTGGAACAGAAGACCACTGTCTGGGATAATGAACCACGGACTGATCCAGAGGAACAAACTTAATGTGTAGTGGAGATTTTTTTTTATGTTATCGAACATCAACATGTACCAAAGTTTGGCAATTTCTTTTTTTTTAGTTTAATATTTATATATATTTATATATAATGCAAATTATGTAAACAAGAGGAACATTTAAAAAAAAAAAAAAAAAAAAATCGATCTACATGCAAAACTCCATGTCATGCAAGGACACCAAGCACCTTGATTTCTCTCGCACAGACAGAGCCCATGGTGTGCAGCACTCAGTTGAAGGAACAGCTATGGCAAGCAGGCAATACTTTTACCTGCCCTTACTAAATCACTAATAAAATGGCTGGCAAAAAATATATATATATATATATATATATATATATATATATATATATATATATATATAGGTCTAGGTTTGGTTTTATGTGTTTTCCATCCAATAGTACCACAGCAGAAAAAAGGAGAGGTGGAAAAAAATTAGAGTGTCTCACTACTTTTATATCACACATGATGGGAGTAATTACGGACAGAGCAGAACAGAATGTCTAATTTTCACAAAAAGAAACAGAAAACATTCCACCAGGACAAAGAACCTCTCCTATAACCAATGTACATAGATCGTTACCAGTCTTGCTGTCTGCAGTAGTCTGTTCAATTTAGTTGGCAGGTACGAGTGAATAAATTCCGACTTCTGTCAAATCGGCTTATATAAAAAGGGACAGGGGGTCCTCAAAGTGTTGTATACCTATTGCAGCTGCTGCAACTGATAGAATAGTACAATTTGGGTGACTTGCTTTAGCAACTCTGGAAAGCAGGAGATATAGGTTCTGTGCAGTTGCTATATGCATTAACAGTTCTTCACTTGGCAGTAACATTCAACTATTAAAAAAAAAAAAAAAAAAAAGCAAGAGACACAGTCCCTGGTAATATATTAACATGTATAAATTAACATACAAATTTCCTGTGTTAAAAAAAAAACTTAAAGTAGATTAACAGGATGCAACAGAGTTGATCAACCAGTTAATATACAAAAAAAATATATCACAAGATACGAAACACATTGACCAGACACCCAGTTCAAAGTATACATTCTTCTACAATATATATATATTTATAAAACTGTGTGAAATAAAAGTAAGGATTTATATTCACGTATTGAACGGCTTATGTTCTGCTTGGCACTTTTAACTCTAGTTTTTATTTTGTTGTTTCTTTTACTCAAGTAATTAAATTAAAGCCCACCTAATGACTACATAGAAAGTTTTATATATAATTCTTGTTTATAAAAGATGAGGAAACAAAATAAATAGAAAAAAAAAAGCCAACTCCCTTCTTTTTCTCCATCACACTGATATGCTCCTCCCCACTGTGCTGTCCTTCAGACTTTAAAGTGCTACACCAAGTTATTGAGAGAATAAAAAGTTCAATAACACTTAAGTTGGCTTCATGAGGCTCATGTTGGAAAATGTGGCTTCACAGAGAAAAATACTTCCATTTAAAATACACAGAGAGCGTTGCTGGACGTCTTGAGCAGATCTTCAGAGATGGAGAAAAAAGCATAAGTGTTGGATGTTGTTCTGAAGAATCACACATCGACCACCATCTTTTTGTGGATATCTAAACCACCTACGACCTGCAGAAGAGGGGACAACAACCGGGATGTCAGAAAAACTAAGTATAGGTTTATAAGAATACATTAAGGCTTGTGCTGGACTTAAAATGGTTGTAAACCCTTACGCACCACTTTTACTTACAGGTAAGCCTATAAATAAGGCTACCCCTGTAGGTACTGGAAATATCTCCTAAACCTGCACAGTTTAGGAGATATTTTCTATATACGCTTGCGCCAAAATCATCGGCGCATGCGCACCAAAAAAAAGGGGGCACTCATGCGTGGGAGTGATGTCACGCGACTCCGGCCAGTCACAGAGCCGGAGTCCACAGCTCTGGAAGGAAGAGGGGTGAAGATGGACGCGTGCCACCAGCGGAGACATCGCAGGCTTCGTTTGCAGGCAAGTGCAACATAATGGGCTAGTATGGGCTAGTATGCAATGCTTTTACTTTGCAGGGGAATAAAGAGGAAGTAAAATCCATCAGGGTTTACTTCCTCTTTAAGCAGATAAATCAGTACATGCTTATAAAACATTAGAGCCAATTAAACACATCTTTGAAACTTTAAGGCTACATTCACATGGGTGACTAACACCAGTGCAAACGACCGCAGCAGCCCTAAACCTTCAATGACAGGCTGGTGGCAGCAGCAGCTGTCTTTGGCTGTCCGCCCAGTCCTGCTGGATGTACTTTTTAACTCTGCCTGGTCAATGGACAATAAGCTGGTGTTATAGGCTTTGACCTATAACCATAGGGGTTATTCTGAACCTGGAAGGTATAGATCTGAACAAGGAAACAAAGTTTACATTCCACAGCATTCAGCCCAGGTGTACATCACAAGCATGGTCAACCAGAGTTCCCAATAGCTCTAAGATGTTGGCTCCGGGGCCATGATTTTATTATGGCTTTAGTGGGTCAATGACATGAAAAAAAATTGTGCACTTTTAAAAAGCTCCCACCTTTCTAATTACATTTATCAGCCCACCACTGCATATATACCTTTCATCAGTGCTCGACAAACCCCGGGAGCTAGGTCGCAAATGCGACTAGAATAAGCGACCTGGCGCCTGGGGCAGCACAGCTAAGGTTACCTGCATCTCCGTGCGCCCCCCGCGATCGCGTGATCTCATCGGGCCGCGCCGGCCGGTTATTTAGGCCGCGGCTTTCTGCAGGCCTAGGCTTCATTCTGTAATCTGGCGCCATCTTGTGGTGGCCGTTGGTATGACAAGACAACCAGGAATGCTTGCCTGTTTCACTGCCCGCCCATCTCCTTCCCTTTACTTAGAAGTTAACCCCCAAAACATTATATATTTTTTTTATTCTAACACCCTAGAGAATAAAATGGCAGTCGTTGTAATACTTTCTGTCACACCGTATTTGCGCAGCGGTCTTACAAGCGCACTTTGAGGAAAAAAATACACTTTTTTAAATTAAAAAATAAAACAGTAAAGTTAGCCGAATTTTTTTTTATATTGTGAAAGATAGATAATGTTACGCTGAGTAAATTTGATACCCAACATGTCGCGCTTCAAAATTGCGTCCGCTCGTGGAATGGCGACAAACTTTTACCCTTTAAAATCTCCATGGGCGACATTTAAAAAGGTTTTACAGGTTGCATGTTTTGAGTTACAGAGCATGTCTAGGGCTAGAAATATTGCTCTCGCTCTACTGATCGTGGCGATACCTCACATGTGTTATTTAAACACTGCTTTCATATGCGAGCGCTACTCACGTATGCTTTCGCTTCTGCACGCATTGGTCGTAAAAAAAAAAAAAACCTGGCTCCCAACTTTAGCTGGCTCCTAGATTCCAAGCAAATTTGTCAAGCCCTGCCTTACACATCAAGGTATTAAGTTTCTTATGATGCCCATAAAATCTGTGCTGCGGTTCAGCATCTAAGGACTCAAAAACACTGGTCACAGCAATAGTATGAATTGATCGTACTATCCTGATCCTGGCTGGTCTTCGTTCACCTTTTCTGTACAGGTGACACCGTACACCCTCCCCCACTCCCCTTGGAATGCTGAGCTATTGGTGCCCATGCGGCCGGTCCAGCAGCCTGGTAATTTAAAATGCCCACTTTTTTCACTCTCCTGTGCAGTGGGACAGCCCAGAACGATTCTGATTGGTCAGCGCCTGCACAATGAAACGCTCTGGTCAATCCTGAAAGTGCTGCACAGGGGAGAGGGATTTCAAATGCCCAGACTGCTGGACTGACTGCATGGCACTGACATATCAGCAACCCCGGAGTACAGTGGGCACCAGGTGCAGCGAAGAAGTTGTAGTTTTCATTTTTTCTGTAAAGGTGAAAACTTTAAAGGTTTCAAGGTACAGGTATTTTATTGCACTAAACTTGATGTGTCCTCTAATTACACAGCTGCAAACTATTCAATACACAGGAAAATGCCCATGTATTCCATACCAACTAGCAAGGTGAGATTTAAAATATATAATTTTTTAGGTATGCGGTGCAAATGGAAAACAGAACATAAATAAATAAGAAAATAAAAAACTTTTAGGCTCAGTTCACACTAGCCAACTCCAAAGTCACGTAATCTTCAGTGCAACTTTGGAGTTTGACTTTTATACACTCTGGCACTGAAGCCGTATCAAAGTTGCATCAAAGTAGTGCAGGATTCTCGCAGCGAGTTCAGTAGTGTCAATTGGAATGGCTCACAGATACTTTTTTTCCCCCAAGAACTCGCCGATACCGATTACTGATACTTTTTTTTGTGACAGTGGCACCAATATGTAGCATTAGCATCACATTGTCTGCAGTTTTTATTTTTTTTACAATTTTTTTTTAGGGGTAGGAATGGAAGGTGTCGGTGTGTTTATTTTCATTTTTATTATTTTTACAAATCAAGTTTCATTATGACAATTTTTTTATTTTTTGTAGCCCTGTTGGGGGGTGGCTTTGGTGAGATATCAGGGGTCTTAACAGACCCCTGACCCCTCCTATTTGAGACAGGGAAAGGGACTTGAGGACAGAGATTCTCCAGTCCCTTTCTCTGCAGCCTCAGCTGCACTACAGATGAATGGACAGAACACAACAGCTCCTGTCCATTCATAAACTGAGGCATCGTAAACAGTTTACGATGACCAGTGACCGTGATCACCGACTGTTCATTCGGAAAAGGAAGGAGCCGGTAAATTACATTTACCGGCTCCTTCCTCGGCTCTCCACCCTGACAGATCGAGGACAGAGGGGGATCGAGGAGGAAATGGGGGACAGCCAGGGACGATCAGTGTGGCACTGGGGGGGTTTACAATCTCTGATCTCCCTGTATAGATTTCAATAAAGCAGCTGAAAGCTGCAGGGGGGGCAGGGGAGAAGCGTCTGTCAATCAGCTTCTTTATTGGAAAGTATACAGGGAGATCGGTGCCACACCTATCGTCCCTGACTGTCCAGGTATCGGATTAGGCATCGGAGCATTTGCCCAAGTACAAGTACTCAGGGAAAGGCTCAGTATCGGCACCAATACTAGCATTGGTGCAACCCTAGCTCTCAGAGATACATAGCCTGCAACTTTGGGTCTCACAAGTCGGATCATAAGTCGGATCAGCGTGAGCCAAGCCTAACACCCAATATAATCAGTTATTTTTTTATTAGTTGGCTACTACACAGTACTTTTCTTGCAGTCTGACCTGAATTATTAAAATAAAACACTTTGTAGATAAACCCCTCAGTGCAAATCAACCTTCCTGCCCTTACTTGATCCTGTTCTTGCTGGCAAACACATCCGAGAAAAATACTGTAAACAGCAACTTTGCAATTATACATTTACACACCAGATAAAAGTAGGATCATTTTTTTTCCCCCACCACTTTAAAGGCTTTAAAAAATAAATAAATAAAACTGCCAGTATCTTGAAATTTGAGAGGTGGCAAATTCCTGAAGAGTTCAACTCTTTTCAGAGTGTTCCCTGTCACTCAACAGTTAAAGCAGATGAACTTTCGGCTAGGGCCAAGCTGACTGCATTCACTAGAAACAAAGAGCACAGACAAGAATATTCCTAATCCATACTCACAGCACAGAATTCTTCAAAAGATATTCTCCCATCGCCATCTTTATCTGCATTGATAATTGTTTTATCTACTATTTGTTGTAACTGTGTGTCCTTGAGGTTGTTTCCGACCATCATCTTCAACACCTGGAAAAGCTCGCCATTTGAGATATAGCCATCCTTGTCCATGTCATATATACGGAAAGCAACTGGTAGGGGAGAAAAACACAAACGTCAAAATGCTTTCGCTGATACCAATGCAAAGCTCCCAAGTGCCACATTTTTTGTAGACCATCTTAGGAGGACCCTTACAAGCAAAACTTTTCCTTCGGTCACCTAAACAAAGTTACTATTATCTATACTAGTCTATTACTGGAAACCTTGCCTGAAACAAGCATAATGGCTGCCATTTTTAAGGTCTTGTGCAAATGCTTGTCGCCTTTTTGTTTTAGCTTTTAACAAAACCTAGAATAACTATGCAGATAAGGATTTTTTTTATTGATCTGCATTCTTTCTCCTGGTCATCAACTGAAAGGATTGAAGTTATTGGAACAGCATGACAGCCAGGCACTTTGCATTTTAAGAAGGTGGTTTGAAATGGCAGCCTCCTATTTTCTATTGAATTAAAAGGTTAGTGTAAGTTTAGGGATCAGCTAAATAGAAAACTAAAATAAATACGTGTGTACCGTCTGTTCTGTTTTTATAGTGTTTAAAGCGATTGTAAAGTCAAATTTTTTTTCCCTATAACAAACATATTATACTTACCTGCTCTGTCGCAGTGGATTTGCACAGAGCAGCCCAGATCCTCTTCTCGGGTCCCTCTTCTGTGATCCTGGCCCCTCCCTCCTGTTCAGTGCCCCTCACAGCAAGCAGCTTGCTATGGGTGCACCGAGCCTAGTCACAGCTCCCTGTGTCTATTGAGACACGGAGCCCTGCCCCCCTCTCTTGATTGGATAGCTGACTGACAGCAGCCAATGGCGACGCTGCTGTGTCTCAGCCAGAGGGGAGAACCTCAGACAGCTGGGACACTCGTGGACATCGCTGACAGAGAGGGACCTCAGGTAAGTTTTAGGGGGGCTGATGCACACAGAAGGCTTTTTATCTCAATGCATAGAATGGATTAAGATAAAAAACCTGACTTTACAATCCCTTTAACTCCAGGTTTTGATGTACTTTGCAGAGTTTGTTTTGGCCAAGCTGGCCCAAACGAACTATGACCCTCACTAACATGTTAGGCTGCTGGATGTGCGGTATAAACTGTATGTAACTGAGGCTACATACAGCATGCCGCACTGTGTTCCGGGTTTGAGCCGAGACTTCTGGTCTCATACCCAGAAAACAGTCTATCTGATCAACGCTCAGCCATTCGGAGAAAGCAATGTATTCTAGCAAGGACTACAAAGCTTCCTCTGAGTTAGAGGTTTTGACACCAGCCCACCTTTGACTGCTAGATTGCATTGCTTTCTCTAAATGGCTGAGCGTCGCTGTGATCGACTAATGTTTTCCGGGTATGAAACAGTCTTGGCTCGAACCCGGAACACTGCTGTATGTAGCCTTCGCTACAAAAAGTTTATACAGCCCAGCCAGCGGCCTCACATGTTGATGGGGGGCAGTTTGTTTATTTCAAAAGCTGGAGTTCAGCTTTAAAGTTCCTATTAAAATGGACCTTATGCTCTTGGAACAACCCAGTGCTTTTGAAATTTGGTCTACTCTGTATTTACAGTGCCTCACCAGAATGACGACAACGTTACTTCACCCCATACCAGTGCAGATGTCGAAGCCAAGATAACAATTTGTGGGATGTGCTTGAAAAACAAATCCCATCCATGGAGGCCCAACCTTGCAACTTACAGGACCTAAAATGGTTGTAAAACCTTTTGTGCTGCAGCTCCCCTCCAGACATCCCACCCTTTTTCTTACCCGAGCCCGATCCAGCCATGTGCACGAGCCCAGCGACTCCAGCCGCTGTCTCTCCTCTCATTGGACAAATAGCAGCAGGAACCACTGCTCCCGCTGCTGTCAATCAAAAGCTGTGACACAGGAGTGGGGGGTGGGGCCGAGTCCTGCTGTCTGTCAATAGATGCAGCAGCGGGACTCGAGAGCGAGCCAGTACAGGTGCCCCCAAGGAAAGCGGCTTTCTCATGGGGGCACCCGATGAGGAGGAGCCTGGGCAGGGGACCCCAGAAGAAAATTGGGACTGTTCTGTTCAAAACCATTGCACAGATCAGGTACTTCGTTTTTTTTTTTTTAAATAAAAATAAGAAAATCAAAAAAGTGTCTAAAAAGCCCAAACATCTTACCTTTATGCATTTCTAGCATGAAGGTAAAACATTTTTAGGCCCAAGTATAACCCCACACCCACCTTATACTTACCTAAGCCCTCATTTGATCCAGAGCTGTGCTCGTCTGTTCTCTCCCCTCACTTCCTGGCCTCACAGGCTTTACTGAGGCAGTGGGAGCCATTGGCGTCCGTTGCTGTCAATCAAAGCCAGGGACAAGGGATTGGGTGACAGGGCAGAGTCCCACTGTCTATAGACAGAAAGTGAGGCCCGGGATCAAGCCAGCATGAGTGACCCCATAGAAAGCGGTTTTCTATGGGGGCATTCAGAGGAGGGAGAGCTGGGAAACTCGAGAAAAAAAAGAAAAGAAAAAAAAAGGAGGTTGGGGGCCGCTCTGTGCAATTCGATTGCACAGAGCAGGCAAGTAGAAACCTCTTATTTATAAAAAAAAACAAAAAAAAACATTTACACTCACGTTAAAAGATATGCTACTTACGACTTGATGCCAGACACCACAGAGTACCTTCTAGTAGCACTATGTCTGCATGGGTCAGGGCTGTTTTGGATGGCAAAGGGAGAAGTTTTAGTGGTAAAAGGGGGACCCCTACCCAATATTAGGTGGGTGATCATACAGTTATGGCTGACTGGTGTATATGCTTATGCCCAAAAACTAGTAATGATGTTGGTCCCCATTTCCAGGAAATTGGAGAAGCAAATGCACAATATACCGTATTTTTCGCTCCATAAGACGCACTTTTTCTCCCCCAAAAAACGGGGGGAAATGTATGTGCGTCTTATGGAGCGAATACTGACCAGGAGAGCCGCTAAAAGGGGATTGTTTCAGCGGCAGAACGATGTCCTATGCATCACTCTGCCCCAGCTGCTACTGGGACAGAGTGCCTTCAGCTGATACTGGGAGAGAAACAAAAGGGTATTGTTCTTTATTTAACCCCCACGGGATCGGCATTCATATGTAAATTGCGCGGGCATTGTTGTGTTAATGAGGTCGGCCGCCGCGATTCATATGCAAATTACGCCCGCACCTCTGCATGCCGCCCACCTAGAAGGTGTGAACAGCATACAGGTGAGTATAGGGGGCATGTCGAGGGGATCAAAGAGGGGGGTTTGAGGTGCAGAGGCGTGCAGAGTTTAATGGGAAGGAGGGGTTGGAGTGCAGATGTTAGAAGATGAGGGGTTTGGGGGAGAGAGGTTAGCAGATGAGTTAGAGGGGCAGAGTTGTATTGAGAGGGAGATAGGAATGCAGAGATTAGTAGAGAGATGGGGGAGTTACTGTAAATACACCATTTACATCACTGGTCAGTGTAAATGTCTCAATATGCAAATACTCCTGATGTGTTGAGGTCATGTAAATGTCCCAGTTACATTGGGGATCAGTGTAGGGTGCCCCCTTACATTGGTTGTCAGTGTAGAAATATTATTCTGTTATGTTTTATTAAATATTTTAGTACACCATTTGGTTCAGGATTTTTTTCTCCAGATTTTCCTCCTCTAAAATCTAGGTGCGTCTTATGGTCAGGTGCGTCTTATGGAGCGAAAAATACGGTACCTCATGTTTCAAAGTGTTAATTGTAAAGGTGTCTGTATTGCTCTGAAGTAACCAAACTAAGGCCTTCATTCTATTCTGAATTGGACTTCTTACAACACTTTTATACAAGGCCTCGGTTTGATTACATGTGCTGCTCTGGAACAAGGGTCTCTTTGGAGTTCATTTCCACTAACTAATAAGCAGAGCAAAGTGTGCTGAAATAGTAGGGAGCTCATTTTGCCACGCACACTAATATTTGGGCAATTTAGGATGTTTTTGCTACTATTAAATGCAAAATGGGAATTTTCCTGCATGGAGATTTGTTACACACCGGCTCCATTGTGTACCTCATTGTTTCACTACTTTGACTAAGCACCAGCAAAGAATAAAGGCTTGAGCTCAAGCTAAATTCTGACAGTCAGGTGCACAAGTAAAAGAACCAATCTATTTGGTATTTATGGCCCATTCAGGATGTGTGATGTCAAAGAATTAAAACCTGAATGCAGCGCTGCATTCCAAAGACTCAAAAACTCTCTGGGCTCTAGTTCAACAAATGCCCAGCGTAGACAGATGGTATCAAAAAAAGATTGTTCAACTAAAATCTATTTTTATGAAAAAGTGAAGAGGGCTATTCTATATGTAAACAGATACTTTATTATTTCCCTTACACTTGGAGCTGGTAAACCTCCTGGAAACTTGAGTACAGAGATCTCACCTGAAGTCCTCATGGGTAAACTGGAAGAGGATCAGGACAGCAAGTGGCAGAGATGGCACGTTAGCAATGTTGCCTAATCTGCAGAAAGTAGATTGCTTTGTATGTTCTGCCCAGGTCCACTTTAAATTGCATATTTTTAACCATTCACATCCATCTCCAAACAGGGCCATTAACCATCCCTACCACACTCGCACAGCACATTAACCACTTAAGCCCCGGACCATTTTGGCTAGTTAATGACCAGGCCACTTTTTGCAATTTGGCACTGCGTCGCTTTAACTGACAATTGCGCGGCCGATGTGGCTCCCAAACCAAATTGGCGTCCTTTTTTTCCTACAAATAGAGCTTTCTTTTGGTGGTATTTGATCACCTCCGCGGTTTTTAGTTTTTCCGCTATAAACAAAAATAGAGCGACAATTTTGAAAAAATGCAATATTTTTAACTTTTTGCTATAATAAATAGCCCCAAAAAATATATATTGTGAGGGGGTTAGCTCGGCAGCGGGTGTGTGTGACCCCCGGGATGGGCTCCCCACACAAAACAGGCCCAGCAAACGGAGGTTGTGGTTTTCAAAATCAAAAAGGTGCGGTTTATTTTCTATTTACAGTGACAAAACACAGCAAAGCAAAAGAAACATAACCAAAATAAATCCTGGTCAAGTTGACCTCTGACTAAACATACAGGTTTCCTAACTAACAACTGGGATCAGCCTAGTGCTGTCCTAGTCCCTAAGTCCCTGGTTTTAAATGTCCAAGCAAATAGCCACACAGGCTTTTTCTCACCGCACAGGGGTTCACTCTCCCTAGACAGTCCACACAGGTCTGGTTCCAGGCATGAGCTAACACCTAATGAATCTGGGAGTCATATATCTACCCCCCTGGATGCAACCAGGTGACTTTACCTTCCTGCTGTCACATACCCCCCCCTCTTGTTTTAACCTTGGGGTTGGAACACCAGCAATCAGGCATTCATGTACTCGAGACAAAGCATCCACATTCCCCATTTGAACGCCAGGGCGATGCTTTACTGTGAAGTTGAATTCCTGTAGGGCCAGGAACCACCTATTCACTCTTCTATTTGTCTCCTTGTTTTGAGCCATCCACTTTAACGGAGCGTGATCCGTAACCATGTCAAAGTGCCTACCTAGCAGGTAGTACCGAAGGGAATCTAGAGCCCACTTCACCGCTAAACACTCCTTTTCAACGGTGGCGTAATTTACCTCATGGGACTTCAACTTCCTGCTGAGGTAAATGACTGGGTGCTCTTCCCCGTTCCAGACCTGGGACAATACTGCTCCTAACCCCACATCTGACGCATCACTTTGTACGACAAAGTCTTTAGAGAAGTCGGGTGAGTACAACACTGGCTGGCTACATAAGGCTTGTTTCAAGAATTGGAATGCTGCCTCAGCCTCGGGGGTCCATTTAATCATGACCGACCCTTTCCCTTTCGTCAGGTTGGTTAGGGGCACAGCCTTAGAAGCAAAGTGGGGAATGAAGCGCCGATAATAACCCGCGATTCCCAGAAAGGCCCGTACCTGCTTCTTGCTGTTGGGACGTGGCCAACTCTGGATGGCCTCGACTTTGTTGAGTTGGGGTTTTATCACTCCCCTGCCAATGGTGTACCCAAGATATTTGGCCTCCTCCTGCCCAATGGTACACTTCTTGGGGTTAGCCGTAAACCCCGCTTCCCGGATAGAGTCTAGGACTGCTTGCACTTTTGGCAGATGTGAGGCCCAATCTGTGCTATGGACAATTACGTCATCCAGGTAAGCCGCAGCATACTTCCGATGGGGCCTCAGTATCTGGTCCATTTTCCGCTGGAATGTGGCCGGCGCATTCTGTAACCCGAACGGCATTCTCTTATATTGGAACGCCCCGTCTGGGGTTACAAATGCGGTTTTCTCTTTGGCCGACTTGGCCAGGGGAATTTGCCAATACCCTTTTGTGAGGTCAAGAGTCGTCATGTATCGGGCTGTTCCCAGCCGGTCGATCAACTCATCTATACGTGGCATGGGGTAGGTGTCAAATTTTGTAACTTTGTTCAACTGACGAAAATCGTTACAAAATCGCCAGCTCCCATCCGGTTTAGGCACCAACACGATGGGACTAGACCAATCACTTTGGGACTCCTCTATCACCCCTAAGTTCAGCATTTTCTGTACTTCCTCCCGTATTGCCTCCCGTCGAGCCTCTGGGATCCGATAGGGTTTTAACTTCACCCTTTCACCGGGCGGGGTAATGATGTCATGCTCTACCCCAGATGTTTGTCCCGGCAGCTCAGAGAATACCTCCTTGTTGCGAAGCACAAACTCCTTAACCTCCTGTTGTTGGGGTTGTGACAAGGTGGCTGCTATTCCAACCTCAGGAATCACGCAACCAGTTTGAGCTGGTGACCAAGTGTCTGCGACTAGGGACTCTCTATCCCTCCAGGCTTTCAACAGATTAACGTGATAGATCTGTTCGGGCTTTCGCCTTCCTGGTTGTCTGACCTTGTAATTCACTTCGCTCACTTTTTCCATTATCTCGTAGGGGCCTTGCCATTTGGCAAGGAATTTACTTTCAACCGTAGGGACAAGTACCAATATCCTATCCCCCGGGGAAAAGGTACGGGTCTTGGCTCCACGGTTGTACACTCTCTGCTGTGCCAACTGCGCTTGGGCCAAATGTTCCTTCACGATGGGCATTACCTGTGCAATTCGATCTTGCATCAGGGCGACATGCTCAATCACACTCCTGTGGGGAGAACTCTCACTTTCCCAAGTTTCCTTGGCAATATCCAACAGCCCTCTTGGGTGTCTCCCATACAGTAACTCAAAGGGGGAGAATCCCGTAGAGGATTGGGGCACCTCCCTAATAGCAAACATCAAATAAGGAAGTAAACAGTCCCAATCCTTTCCATCTCTATCCACCACTTTCTTCAACATTTGTTTTAGGGTTTTGTTGAATCTTTCAACCAGCCCATCGGTTTGGGGGTGATACACAGACGTACGCAATTGCGTCACTTTGAACAATTTACACAGCTCTTTCATAACCCGGGACATAAAGGGTGTACCTTGGTCCGTAAGCAGTTCTTTACAAATACCCACCCGGCTAAAAACAAGAGATAGCTCTTTGGCTATGGTTTTGGCCGAGGTATTTCGGAGAGGGATCGCTTCTGGATAACGGGTGGCATAGTCCATTATAACTAATATGTACTGGTGCCCCCTAGCGGACTTGATTATAGGACCTACCAAATCCATGGCGATCCTCTCAAACGGGACCTCAATGATGGGTAGAGGGACCAGCGGGCTACGGAAATGTGGCATCGGGGCCAACCTCTGACACACAGGGCAGGAGGAACAATAATTTTCTACGTCCTTCATCACCCCCGGCCAATAGAATCTCTGTAATACCCTCTCTCGGGTTTTCTCTGTCCCCAGATGACCTCCAAGAATGTGCCCATGGGCCAACTCCAACACCAACTTCCTGTAAGGTTTGGGCACCACAAGCTGCTCAACGGTTTCTTCTGCCCTTTTTGCCACCCGATACAGTAGGTCCTTCTCTACGCTGAAGTATGGGTAAGTGCAGGTATTATCTGGGTTCACTAACTCGCCATCTATTTTCACTACGTTTTCCCGTGCCTTTATTAGGGCGGGGTCTTTCAACTGTTCTGTGGCAAAGTTTTCCCTGTGAACCTCAAGATCAGAAAACTCCACAGACGGTAGGTTTTCGTCTGAGGAGGTGGGCTCCTCTCCAGTTTCTTGAGTCTCCCCTGCCAATACTGATAAGGGAAATTCCGGAGAGTCCTCACCACTCTCAGGGGAGTTCTGGCTATCACATTCCTGGTACATAGGGGCACCAGTGAGGGGCTCAGGATCATCCCACAGTTCCCAGAACTTCGGAAAATCCCTTCCCACAATGGCGTCATGCGGTAACTGAGATACTAAGCCCACTGGATGAGAGAGGGTACCTTTGGGGGTCTCGAAACACACTGTAGTCACTGGATACTCTCGGGTGTCCCCATGCACACAAATAACAGCTACCTTGCTATTCCCAGAGACCTCTGTTTTAACTAACTCAGCCTTTATCAGGGTCACAAGGCTACCTGAATCCAGCAATACCACAACATTTCTACCATTAACACACATTTTGCATAAATGTTTCTCAGTTCCTCGAATGGCAGTGCATGCGACTGTCGCACACAGCGACTGACGTCTGCCCGTCAGAAAGTCACACTGCATGGGTTCCTCCACAACCGGGCAATTGGCTGCAATATGTCCCGCTTGCCGGCAGCGGTAGCAAACGATTCTTCTTGCCGCCTCTTGAGCCGCTGATTTCCCAGGCTGTTCTCGCCAAACTTGGGGTAGAGCTCCCACCCTCTCACTCTCTCCACCCTCACCCCTTGGAATCCTCTTATCCGCCCCTGGGGATGGTCTGGTCTTAGGGTGGAAAGTCCGAGTGTCTCTGGAAGAGGCCGTCAGGTTCTCTGTAGCCAAGTATTTCTCCACATGATCCACAAGACCATCGGCCGTCTCTGGGTCTCCATGGCTTACCCACTTTTGGATGGCAGTAGGAAGAGCTCTCAAAAACCGATCCATTACAACACGTTCCACAATCTTTGGTGCGGACAAAGTCTCTGGCTGTAGCCACTTTCTGCTCAGGTGAATGAGATCATACATTTGAGACCTGGGGGGTTTTCCAAGCTGGAAAGTCCAGTTATGCACACGCTGAGCCCGGACAGCCTGGGTGACACCCAGCCTTGCCAATATTTCAGCTTTTAGCATCACATAGTCTTTTGCTTGGTCAGGCTCTAGGTCATAGTAAGCCTTCTGCGATTCACCAGTTAACAGAGGAGCCACCAGTCCAGCCCACTGCTCCTCAGGCCACTTTTCTCTTTCAGCAGTCCTTTCAAATGTGGTCAAAAATACCTCTGGATCATCCTCTCCAGTCATTTTTGTCAATAAACGACTCACCCCAAAGGACGCGGTATTAGTGGGACGGCTTTCCTCACTGGTCTGCGGACGTTGCTGCATTACTGCTTCCATTTGTTGTAGTCTCTGCTCTTGCTTCTGTAACAGGTCTATGAAGCGGGCCTCAGATTGCTGCTGGGCTTGTTGATGAGCTTGCTGCTGGGCTGCAAGGCTCCTTTGCAAACCTGCATTTGTCTGCTGTTGATTGGCATTTGCTAGAGCCAGCTGTTTCAGTATCTCCTCCATGCTGGCTTAAAAAAACTGCCCCTGGTTCTCCACCAACTGTGAGGGGGTTAGCTCGGCAGCGGGTGTGTGTGACCCCCGGGATGGGCTCCCCACACAAAACAGGCCCAGCAAACGGAGGTTGTGGTTTTCAAAATCAAAAAGGTGCGGTTTATTTTCTATTTACAGTGACAAAACACAGCAAAGCAAAAGAAACATAACCAAAATAAATCCTGGTCAAGTTGACCTCTGACTAAACATACAGGTTTCCTAACTAACAACTGGGATCAGCCTAGTGCTGTCCTAGTCCCTAAGTCCCTGGTTTTAAATGTCCAAGCAAATAGCCACACAGGCTTTTTCTCACCGCACAGGGGTTCACTCTCCCTAGACAGTCCACACAGGTCTGGTTCCAGGCATGAGCTAACACCTAATGAATCTGGGAGTCATATATCTACCCCCCTGGATGCAACCAGGTGACTTTACCTTCCTGCTGTCACAATATATATAAAAAAAAAATTTCCCTCAGTTTAGGCCGATACGTATTCTTCTACATATTTTTGGTAAAAAAAAAAAAACACGCAATCTGCGTTTATTAATTGGTTTGCGCAAAAGTTATAGCATTTACAAAATAGGGGATAGTTTTATGCCATTTTTATACATTTTTTTTTTACTAGTAATGGCGGCAATTTTTTTCGTGACTGACATTATGGCGGACACATCGGACACTTTTGACACCAGTCATTTTTACAGCGATCAGTGCTATAAAAATGCACTGGTTACTGTAAAAATGACACTGGCAGTGAAGGGGTTAACCACCAGGGGCGCTGAAGGGGTTAAGTGTGCCTAAGGGAGTGATTACTACTGTGTGGGGGCGTGGCTACGAGTGACATGTCACTGATCTCCGCTCTGATTACACAGAGCGGAGATCGGTGACAGTGTCAGTAGGCGAGCGGGGAGATGTGTTTACACCAACATCTCTCCGCTCCATCCCTCCGTGAGACGATCGCGGGGATTCCCGCGGCGATCGAGTCCGCGGGACCCGCGGTCCGACTCACGGGGATGGCGGCAGGGTTGCGAGCGCGCCGGCGCGCGTGCGAACACACAGGTACGTGATTGTGCCTGTACGAGCCATTCTGCCGACGTATATATGCCGTGGGCGGTCGTTAAGTGGTTAAGACAATACATTTTACTAAAAAGCAACCAATGTAAATTTTTAGATTCAGCTCGTTATATTTAGGCCATGTAAAGTGTTACAGCAAAGTGCTTCCAAAAGTTTAAGTACAACTACAATATATTACCAAAAGCATTGGGACGCCGGCCTTTACACGCACATGTCCACATGGTTTAGGAGTGTGTCTATGGGAATATTTGACCATTTTTCCAGAATTGCATTTGTGAGGTCAGGCACTGATGTTGGACGAGAACGTCTGGCTCGCAGTCTCCGCTCTAATTCACCCAAAAGGTGTTCTATTGGGTTGAGGTCAGGACTCTGTGCAGGCCAGTCAGGTACCTCCACCCCAAATTCGCTCATCCAAGTCTTTATGGACCTTGCTTTGTTCACTGGTCCAAATCATTTGGTGGAGGGGTTGGGGTTGTTTTTCAGGGATTGGGTTTGGCCCCTTAGTCCCAGTGAAGGGAACTCTTAAGGTGTCAGCATACCAAGACAATGGACAATTTCATGCTCCCAACTTTGTGGGAACAGTTTGGGGATGGTCCCTTTGTTCCAACATGACTGCGCATGTTTGGGGTGGAGGAACTGGACAGGTCTGCACAGAGTTCTGACCTTAACCCGATATTACACCTTTGGGATGAATTGCCGTGGAGACTGCGAGCCAGGCCTTCTCATCCAACATCAGTGCCTGACTTCACAAATAGTTTCTGGAAGAATGGTCAAACATTCCCATATACACACATTTCTAAACCTTGTGGACAGCCTTCCCAGAAGAGTTGAAGCTGTTATATCTGCAAAGGGTGGACCAACTCAATATTGAACCCTACGGACCAAGACTGGGATGCCATTAAAGTGAATGTGCGTGTAAAGGCAGGTGTCCCAATACTTTTGACAATAGTGTGTCTAGGCAATTTTTATTTCATTGTGGATAGCGTTATAATCTTTTTTGCCGTGTCCCATTGGGGAAATGTATCTTCACTCCCTGTCCCGTAGCCAAAACAGGAAGTGAGAGGAAATCCCTGTAAATTATGTGAATTTCTTGGGGCCCTCAGAACTATTACTGATCTGAGGAGGGCTTTCTTTTACTTTTAATCACTAGCCGACCAGCTCGCGACAATATACTGCGGCAGGTCGGCTCTCCAGCGCGAATCGACGTACCTGTACACCGGTCTGTGCAAGGAGTATAGCTGGCGCATGCTGCCGCGGACTCGATGTCCGCCAGCAACCAGCGATCGCAGTGAGGTGGTGTAGAACGGGGACATGCCTATGTAAACAAGGCGATTCCCCGTCCTCAGTGACATGACAGATTTACTTTTCCCAGTGATCAGGAACAGTGATCTGTCATGTTCCTAGCAGCCCATCCCCCCCTACAGTTAGAACACACTTAACCCCTTGATCGCTCCCTAGTGTTAACCTCTTCCCTGCCAGTGTAATTTTTACAGCACTGTTCAATGTAATAATGTTAATGGTCCCCAAAATTTTTTATTTGGGGACATATTTATCCGCCGCAATCCCGCTAAAAATCACAGACCACCACCATTACCAGTAAAAAATAATAAAATTGAATAAAAGTCCCTAAATCTGTCCCATAGTTTGTAGACGCGATAACTTTTGCGCAAACCAATCAATATACCCCTATAGCGATTTTTTTTTACCAAAAATATGTAGAAGAATATATAATTGGCCTAAACTGATAAATGTTTGTTTTTTAATATATATATATATATTTTTTCGGATAGGTATTATAGCAGAAAGTAAAAAAAAAAAATTTCCCAAAATTGTCACTCTTTTTGTTTATAGCGCAAAAAATTAAAACCGCAGGTGTGATCAAATACCACCAAAAGAAAGTTCTGTTTGTGGGTAAAAAAAGGACGTCAAACTTGTTTGGGTACAGCGTCGGATGACCACGCAATTGTCAATTAAAGCGATGCAGTGCCATATTGCAAAAAACGGCCCGGTCATTAAGGGGGCAAATCCTTCCGGGGCTGAAGTGGTTAATGATAAACAGGACAAACGGAAGGTGAATCTCCCCAACAGGGGCCCAACATCTCCATTTTGTCCAAAACCAAAAAAAGAAAAAAATATATATTTTTTGCCTTCAGTCATACTTTAAACACATCTAGCTATGTTTGACATGTTGGAAACCAAATCAGTCTTTCCCTTTTGTATGGAGAAGAAAAAGAAAAACCTATTTGCTGGGTGATCCAAATCGATAAAAAATAAAATAAAAAACACTTTGCAAAAACTTGTCGACCTGATGACAATTTTACCCCCGATTCACCTCCTATATATTAACGTTTATCAGAGTAAGGGAAATGTCATGTTTGCAGTGAAGATACAGTATCTCACAAGATTAACCACTTCGCACCCACGCTATAGACAAAAGACATCTACAGCGCGGCGCTCAATTGCCAGGAGGACGTACTCCTGTTTACTCCTTCCCCGCGAGCGCGCATCGTGTTAAATTTGTGTTGGCCGTGTCCCTTGGAGACAGCCAATCACAGATCGTGCTAAATGGCCAATCACAGAGGCCATTTAGCACTCGATCTTCCTGTCCAATGAGAGATGATCTCAAATGTAAACATATGAGATCATCTCTCATTGCCGGCTTTCTCTCCTCACACAGAGACCGCGTGTGAGGAGGGAGAGCGCAACCTGTGCTGCAGCTACAGCCATTTGTGAGTGTGAACACGTTTTACAAAGTAAAAACAGTGCCACCTGCCAGGTGCCATTAATGCCTTCGGTCATCGCCAAAAGATTATTTTCAGCCGAGGAGGCGTAGGATATTCTTGCGGCCGACGGGAGCAACGGGGAGCTCTCCGATTCGGATTCCTCCGCAAATTCAGATTATGAGTCTGACGTTGACTATGAGCCTATACTAAGCAGTGGAACAATGACAGCCTCAGAGGAGAGGGGCCCGCCCGCCAGACGAAGGCGTTCTGCTGAGGAGGCAGTGCCATCCAGCAGCACCGCAGTGCCTCGGCAAGCAAGGCCACACACCAGTGGGGTGTCACCTCCGTCCCAAAGGGTTAGGGGTCCCATGCCAGCCTTCCCTATTCCCTTCAGAACCCCTTGTGGCTTCCTCCTAATTCAGGAGAAGCCAACATTCCCCCTTTCACTGCCCAGCCAGGAGTCCAGGTGGATACAGAAAACTTTTCCCCGATTGACTTTTTCAATACATTTTTTACTGAGGACATGCTTGCATAAATTGTGGCCCAGTGCAACCTATATGCCCAACAATTCATAACAAGCAACCCAATGTCCTCTTATGCCCGTCCCTACGAGTGGAGGAGTTTAGAATTTTTTTGGGCCTCACATTCTGTATGGGACTAAACGGAAAAAATCAATTACGTTCATTTTGGTCATCCCAACCCATCTACCACATGCCCATCTTTTCCTCAGTAATGCCCAGAAACAGATCTCTCGATTATGAGATTCCTACACTACAATGGCAATACCCAGTGCCCTCCCCCGAAATGACCCAAATTTTTATAAGCTTTATAAAATTTGGCCGCTACTAAATAATTTTTCTGAAATCTTCCCCCAGTTGTTTACCCCAGACCAACACATATGCGTGGATGAGTCCCTTATCAAATTTTATGGCAGGCTGGGCATAAAACTATTTATTCCCACCAAAAGGGCCCGCTATGGGGTGAAGCTCTATAAATTGTGCGACCGAGCCACAGTGTATACGTATGCCTTCATGGTATACGAAGGGAAGGACACCCCAACTGCACCACCCCAATTGCCCAGACTACATAGGAACCAGTGGGAAAGTAGTTTGGGAACTCATAAACCCACTCCTGGAGAAAGACTACCACTTGTATGTGGACAACTTTTATACAAGTTTGCCCCTGTTCCGAAACCTTCACAGAAAGAACACTCCAGCATGTGGCACCCTAAGGGCGAACCGGAAGGGCTTTCCTCAAAGCCTCGTCAACAAGATATTGAGAAGAGGGGAGGCGGCGAGTTTACGCAATGAGGAAATTCTGGCTGTGAAGTGGAGGGACAGAAGGGATGTCTACGTGCTTTCTTCCATCCACAACAATACATTTGTTGAGATCACCAGGAGGAATGGCCGAATCCAAAAGCCAACATGTATCCAAGAATACAGTATGTTCATGGGGGGTGTCGACTTCAACGACCAAATGCTCGAACCCTACCTTTCCACAAGACGAACATACCAGTGGTATAAAAAAGTTTCAATTTATTTATTTAATTTGGCCATGTACAACTCCTATGTAATCTATCGGAAATCCACTGAAAGACCCAAACCCTTTCTTTTCTACCAGGAGGAAATCACCACTGCCCTTATACACCCGAACAGCCCACCAGTAAACATTCGATCCGATGTGATTAGCCGACTCTCCGAGCGCCACTTTCCAGATAAAATCCCTCCCAGACCAACAGGCCAAAAACGACAGAAAAAATGCCAGATGTGCACCAGAGGAGGAGAGAGAAGAGACACCATTTTTTATTGTGCCCAATGTCCTTCAGAACCAGGCTTCTGCATAGGTGACCGTTTCTGCCGTTACCATACTTCACTACATTATTAGTAAAGTATGGTAACCATAACATCACTTCCTGCCATTTACCTTCACACCCCTTATGCCTCTGCCTGATCTGGAACTGACCCTGGACTGTTATTTGACCACGCTTCTGCCTACCGATTCTGTGCATACCTCTGCCTGATCTGGAACTGACCCTGGACTGTTTGACCATGCTTTTTGCCTGCCTCTTAGACTGATCTTTTACCCTGCCAGTGGACTAGTGGGATTCATAACACAGGGGTCTCACATATGTGAGGGGCTCCAGAATTGTTTTTCTGGATGAAGAAAACAATTGTTTTTGTTTTCTCATTTCTAGATTAGGGTCTGGAGACTCAGTGGCTTCAAAGAGATTTGGGTGGGAGAAGCCTCTACCCCTGTCCCCATTCAGTCCTGAACGAGGCCCTACTGCTGCCTGTAGGACCTATGCTATCATGCCTCTGCCTGTCGCATGAACTGACTACACCACATGGACCTGCATACTACCAGGACCAATATTTTTGCACTGCTGACAATCTCAGCCTGCACTGACCCTGGACTGTATATGGACAGTATGCCTGCCTGTACTGACTATGGACAGTATTCCTGCCTGTTGCCTGGACAATTTCATTTGCTTTTGCTTTTTCTGACCAAGTCCCTGCCTGCTGCCTGGACCAGTGCTATCCTCCTGTGGACAACTGTGCTACTAAAACCACAGGTAATCTTTTGTTTACCCTTTGCTCAGCAGAATGTATTTTGGGGTGTAATTCTTGGTATGTGTATGCTATGTGTCCCTAGAACACCTGATGGTGTTCCTTGCATATTGGGCCTCAGTATGTGGCCAGGCTGTATAAAAGTCTCACACATTTGGTATCGCCATACTCAGGAGTAGCAGAATGTATTTTGGGATGTCATTTTTTCTATGTACATGCTATGTGTTGGCAATATCTTATAAATGGACAACTTGGCGTAAAAAGATTGTGTTTATTTTTTCCCCACATTTTCCAAAAACTTCTGGGAAAAAATGAACCGTTCAAAAGACTAATTATGCCTCAGATTATACGTTGGGGTATTAGCTTTCCAAAATGGGGTCACTGTGGGCATTTCCATTGTCCTGGTGCTCCAGGCCCTTCAAAAGTGTAATAGGTAGTCAACAAGTTAGATGTGCAATTTATGCTCCTAGAACACCTGATGGTGCTCCCTGCATGTTGGGCCTCTGTATGTGGCTAGGCTGTGAAAAAGTCCCACACATGTGGTATCGCCATACTCAGGAGTAGCAGAATGTATTTTGGGGCGTCATTTGTGGTATACACATGCCATGTGAGAGAAATGACAATTTTGTGGAAAAATAAATAAAAAATCTTCATTTTGCAAAGAATTGTGGGGAAAAAAAATGACATCAAAAACCTCACCATGCATCTTACTAAATACCTTGGAATGTCTACTTTCAAAAAAGGTGTAATTTAGGGGGTATTTGTACTTTCCTGGCTTGTTCGGGTCGCAAGAAATGAGATAGGCCACCAGTACATTAGGTGTGATAAATTTTTTATGATCCGCACCACAGCTTGTAGACTAACTTTCACAAAGACCAAATGCTATCCACTAATTTGGGTTGTTTTTACCAAAGATATGTAGCAGTGTAAATTGTGGCCAAAATTTATGAAGAAAAAGTAATAAATTTGAAAAATGTTATTACATAAACTAAGAAAAATGCGTTTTTTTTCTTTAAAATTTTCCGTCTTTCATTTATAGCGCAAAAAATAACAGAGGTGATCAAATACCACCAAAAGAAAGCTCTATTTGTATGAAAAAGGACAAAAAAAATAATTTGGGTACAGTATTACATGACTGAGTAATTGTCAAAGTGTGAGCGCTGAAAGCTGAAAATTGGTCCGGGCACGAAGGGGGGTTTAGTGCCCAGTAAGCAAGTGGTTAAGTACACCCCTCAAATTTTTGTAAATATTTTATTATACCTTTTCATGTGACAACACCGAAGAAATGAGGATCGGAGGATCTGGAAAATAAAAATAAAAAATTGTTGCTCTACATAAAGATGGCCTAGGCTATAAGAGGATTGCCAAGGCCCTGAAACTGAGCTGTAGCACGGTGACAATATAGTGGTTTAACAGGACAGGCTCCACGCAGAAAAGGCCTCGCCATGGTCGACCCAAGAACTTGAGTGCACGTGCTCAGCGTCATATCCAGAGGTTGTCTTTGGGAAATAGACGTATGAGTGCTGTCAGTGCTCAGATCATACGCCACACACACTGCATCAAATTGATATGCATGGCTGTCATCCCAGAAGGCGTACTCACTACTTTACATTGTAGCAAAGTCATTTCTTCAGTGTTGTCACAAGATATAATAAAAAATTGACAAAAATGTGATGGGTGTACTCACTTTTGTGCGATACTGTACACAAGCAAAGATTTTAATATTCATATTTAATAAAGATCAGAGGGGGCGTTTGCAGTACACTAAGAAACAGGTTTTGTATAGACTGCATCTACAGTGCTTGTAGCATTATGGTAGCGGACAGAGGAATGCTGCAGGACAGCCTCTAAAAACCTGATGCACATAATGTGCTCAAGTCTGAAATAAATGTGTCAGAGGCTTTCACACGACTACCCATATACATACACTACATGTAATACTTACACCTCAGTTTCTGTTCCTTATCACCCTTTACACTGAACTGAGAAACGCCTTCAATAAATTCTGCAAACAAACAAAAAAGGATTACAATTTTAAAATTGTTGACATATCTTGGACAACACTGTCATTTATTGCCAATGAGTGTAGAGTTTAAAAACAAACATAAGAGATCAATAAAGACCAATAACTAAGACATTTCTAATGTACACAGCATGTAGGGAAGCAAAGTGGAATCTGACTGGCTGTTGTAGAAAGAAAAAAAAAAAAATGGAGAAAACCCTTCCATCAGGCCCATTTATAACTGGAGCCTACTATAGGCATCACAAAACACTGTGGGACAACGACTTCCAGCGAGTGGTTCGTATTGTTACCCAGAGAACACGGATCTGTCTGACAACCATTCCTTTTTATTATACACAATTTACTGTATATAACACCAACAGTTTGTGCAGTGCTTTATAGTATAAGGGATACAGTACAGTTACAAAATAGGGTTAGGAGGGCCCCTGCTTATGACAGCTTACAATCGATTAGGAAGGGTATCTTCAATGCTTTCTATCCCTTTAATATTTCCACTGACTGTATAGCTTGACTTAAAGGGGTTGTAAACCTTCCACTTTTTTCACCTTAATGCATCTTATGCATTAGGGTGAAAAACATCTGATAGTTACTGGCCCCCCAGCCCCCCGTTTACTTACCTGAGCCCTCGAAAGTCCCGCGTCGAGAACGCGCTGGCTTCTTGGCTCTTCTGGACCCGGTCTTCTCGGCTCTTCATTGGATAGATTAATAGTAGTGCAGCTATTGGCTCGCGCTGCTGTCAATCAAATCCAAATGACGCAGGCGCCGGGGCCGAGTCCGGCATTCGTGTTTATGGACGCAAATGCTGGACTCGGGAGCGCGCCTGTAAGGTAACCCCCTTGGGAAAGCGATTCCCAGGGGGGTTTAGCTTATGCAGGGAGGAGCCGAGACAGCCGGCGTGGGACCCCAGAAGACGTGGATCGGGGCCACTCTGTGCAAAACGAGCTGCACAGCGGAAGTACCGGTATGCGTTTGTTTTTTTAAATGACCAACCTTTACAATCACTTTAATTTTGTAACATTCACCTTAACCACTTGCTGCCCACCCACATTACATTTACTGTTGGCGGCACAGCTAGGCCATCACAGTGTACTTCCTGGTTTTTGGGAGCCTATAAGTGCAGCCCCTGCTGACCTGTGTGGTGATTGGACACAGCACGAGTTTGTCAGTATGGTAAAGTCAATGATTATGACTGTATACCTGATCAGCTGTAGCCAATCACAGCACAGACCTATGTTTGTAAACACAGGCTCTAGCTGGATTACTCCCTGCCTTTCAGAAATGAAATCAAGGCCATAAACCCAGCAGGTACAAGCCCTACACATACACTTGTTAGGCACACAGTTAACCCCTTAATTACCCGTCACCCAGCCAGTGACATTAGTACAGTATTATCACTGTAATCACGTCACCAGCGACATCAGTGTCAGTGTTCCCTCCCAGCCAGTGATAGTGTGGCGGGGGGAATCTGCCGCTATCACAGTCTCACTACAAGTCGCTGATCACCACCATTACTAGCATAGTGTCTGTACAGATCAGTATCTTGATCATGATCAGAACTATACTAGTGTCCCCAAAAATGCATTGTTAGCAGGATCAGCCCCCGATCACTGTCACTTGCGGCATGTAGCAGAAAACATTTTGGCCTAAATTTGTGAAGAAATTTTATCTTACTAGATATGTTTTACAACAGAAGTAGAAATAGGTTTATATAACAAAAAACCCAGCGGTTATCAAATGTCACCAAAAGAAAGCTCTGTTTGTGTGGGAAAAAAATATTTCATTTGGGTACAGCATTGCATGACCAAGCAATTGCCAGTTAAACTAGCGCAGTGCTGAATAGCAAAATATTGTCTGGTCATGGAGAGTAAAACCTTCCGGTAGTCAAGTGGTTCAAGATTTGTTTTCAGGAGATGTTCACATGAGTAACGCCGATCGTAAAGACAAATTTAATCTATGAATAGAATTCAACGCACTTGTGGCTCTCTCGCTCTTTACATTTTTACAGAGGAATAAAAAATTTGGTCACAACTCTTATGCGTCTTACACATACTTTTGATGCATACGTCTTAAAGCAGTGATCACCAACCTTTTGGATCTCACAGACCACTAAACGCACAATTGTGAATCCCATGGACCACTAACAATTTTACATGACACACACACACACACACACTTCACTGTCTCTCTGTCCCTGACCACACTGCTGCCTTACACACACACACACAATGCACATTATGAAATACTTACCTTAGAACAAAGCCCTCCAGTGGCCTGTTGTCAGCGATGACAGGGCTTCCATCCTCACCCAGTCTTCCTCCTGGGTTTGTGGGCTCCGGCTGTATGAGTGGCCAGAGCTGCGATGATGTCACTCCCAGGCATGGGTGTGGGAGTCCTCGGCTCTGACATGGAGCTCTGAAGGTACGGCACTGTACGTAAGATCTTTAGAGCACATGCACCAGTGACGTCACTGGCTGCATCCATTGTGAAAATCTCCTAAACGGTGCACTTTTAGGAAATATTCATTTTACCTACAAGTAAGCCTTTAATATAGGCTTAGCTGTAGAAAGAAAAAAAAAACTGCAGACTTTACCACCACTTTAAAATGAATGCCTGAACTGTGCACAATAAGAGCACAGTTCAACATTAAGAAATCGAGTTGATATTTGCACAACAGTGCACCCCAGGTAATATGGCTCCCACAGAGTAGGTGACATTGCATTTCTTAGGTTCAAGAGTTGCAGCCCTTTTTCATCCCCTTTAACAGAAATTAATAAATAAACCACATTCTATATGTACAGGGCTACAAATGAAGGTGAATACCCAATTTATTCACCCATAACCCTATATAGCTAAAATCCAAATCAGCTCATGAGATACATCAAATTAGAAAAAGCAGCAGTAACTCATGTACACTAGAACAAGCAGGGTAACAACCAAACATCAGTCTGAGGCTAGCCATGGACTTGAGGTGGTGGTGGGAAGCACAAGGGCAATCTGACTATTTCCGGAGTGCGGGCCCAAGGGTTTTTTTTTTTTCACATTCTGAAAATAGGCTTATTACATCTAGAGAAGAGGCTGCATTACTTGCTGTATTCCTCACTCCTGCACTTTCCTCTTCTCCCTGAAGCTTCGGGCTATGAACCATTCTGTCATGAACAGCCAGGGTCATGTGACAGGTTTCCATCTCAAGGCACTCCACCCATTTCAAGGATTGGACTTGGTTTCAGAACTCCAAAGCAAGCAAAGAAAGGATTTCTAAAGCTCAAAACTATCAGTTCTAAATGTGGCAGGATAGTTTTTCTGGTATGGCCGCGGAAGGGCTATATTGTCGCTTTATAAATTAGTCCCCAATTGTCAGCCTTTATGGATAGGGAGGCTGACCCTCTCCTGTTTGAGTTCAGGGCTTATAACAGACACTGGGACTGGAGAGGGATTAGAACGCCTTTAGGTTTTTATTGCTGTCTGTGCCCGTTCGGGAGATTCACTCTATTTGTTCTGTTCACCTGTTCTCATTGAAAGTGAAAAAGTAAAAATCTAAATTTTAGGTTGTCCCTAGAAAAGTAAGATTGGGGAAATCCAATAGGGACACTAGTTGTCATGACCTGGGGGGCCCCAAAGGATTCCCTACTTCCCGTTTGGCTATGGGACAGGAAGTGAAGGGAAATCTCCCCAATGGAACACAGATGGCAAAAACAAAAGCCGGCAAGGGTTAGAACCCTCCCTTATGCTATCCAACAAATTTTTACATTTTGCCTATAGTTCTACTTTAACTGGCCTCCCCTCAGTTTCTCACTGGCCCAAACATCTTTACCTGTTTTCCTTCAGGCTCGGGGGTCTACAATGATCTGGTTTAGCCCAGGCCATAATGACAAAAACACCTACACGTGTGCGAGGGAGGTCATTCACTTTGTGTGCGTCCAGCACCGATCACCTCAGGTAATCACGGGCTATGCTGACAATCATGAATACCAGCCATAGTGAAAGGGGCCAGGGGCCGTACCCAGCCGCTCAGAGCCACACCAGGCATCAGAAGATTAATGCTGCTATAACTTGCACCGGAGTAAATCGCTAGTGTGAGGGTAGCCTTAAAGTGACCAAAAAATAAATATATGCACAAGAGCAAGTGTGTAAAAATGTCAAAGCCATTAAAATTTAATGACAAGCACAACTCTTCAAAATGTGAACTGAACATGTACTAAACTATACCTTTAAAAGAAAATTAACCACTAATGAGTATATACATCAATATGAACAGTGACATTTTTATTTTAAAATATTAGAGATTTTTAGTTTATACATTCACTAGAAAAACCAAAATGGTAGATCACTGGGAAAAAAGGGGGAAAATACTGCGCTAAACCAAAAACAATGTGCATGCAAGCTGCCAACACTCAAACAAACAAAGTGTACAGGAATGGTGAATAAAAATAGTGTGGCGCTCAAAACAATAAAAATAGGTAAATGGCTACTTAAAGCAATGAAAACAACAGTGCTCTAATAACACAATTATACATGTGAGTCCGCTACAAGGGTATTCAGATGAATTGTCCTCTTTGCGAACTGTGTAATATACCGTGAAGGTACAACGTGAAAATGGAATAAAGTCCCAAATAACAAAATATATGTGATCATGGATGTCCTTCAATGGATGACCTTCCCACAATGCAGACTGACAAAGGGACGTCAATGTAGATGATGAATCAAGCAAGGAGAAGACACTAGTTGTTATAGATGGGTACTCTTACCGCTGATGGTGGACCCACCTACCGTACGGCAGTGGGTCTTGCAGGCTTAATGGTCACCAAGACCAAACGGGATGTAACTGGATGTCCTGGGTCCTCACTTGAACTCCAACCGGATGATGAAAAGGTAACTCAAACGATGGATGATTCTCACATGGGCCAGGTTCCACAGCAATCCGCGAAAGATGTAAAGATGGAAGAAAAACCAAAAAGACTCCAGATGGTGCAGGTCAAAAAAAACCGATTGCCGGAGTTTTATTAAATAAAAAAATTTTTTTTTGTCCAACAATCATGTAGACAAATAAAAAGTGATCACGAAATAAAAATATTCAAAGCAATATGGGGTGCAGCGTCAGCAGGCCCTACGCGTTTCGACTACTACAGTCTTCAACAGGGTCATGCCCCTGTTGAAGACTGTAGTAGTCGAAACGCGTAGGGCCTGCTGACGCTGCACCCCATATTGCTTTGAATATTTTTATTTCGTGATCACTTTTTATTTGTCTGCATGATTGTTGGACAAAAAAAAATTTTTTTATTTAATAAAACTCCGGCAATCGGTTTTTATTGACCTGCACCATCTGGAGTCTTTTTGGTTTTTCTTCCATCTTTATATCTTTCGCGGATTGCTGTGGAACCTGGCCCATGTGAGAATCATCCATCGTTTGAGTTACCTTTTCATCATCCGGTTGGAGTTCAAGTGAGGACCCAGGACATCCAGTTACATCCCGTTTGGTCTTGGTGACCATTAAGCCTGCAAGACCCACTGCCGTACGGTAGGTGGGTCCACCATCAGCGGTAAGAGTACCCATCTATAACAACTAGTGTCTTCTCCTTGCTTGATTCATCATCTACATTGAAGTCCCTTTGTCAGTCTGCATTGTGGGAAGGTCATCCATTGAAGGACATCCATGATCACATATATTTTGTTATTTGGGACTTTATTCCATTTTCACGTTGTACCTTCACGGTATATTACACAGTTCGCAAAGAGGACAATTCATCTGAATACCCTTGTAGCGGACTCACATGTATAATTGTGTTGTTATTAGAGCACTGTTGTTTTCATTGCTTTAAGTAGCCATTTACCTATTTTTATTGTTTTGAGCGCCACACTATTTTTATTCACCAAAATGGTAGATCAACCTACATATGTTCTGTAGGGAAAGTACAAGCACAAAGTAAAAATAGAATTTTTGTACTCACCGCAAAATCCTTTTCTCTGTCGTCCATGGACGGACACAGCTTCCTTATTCTTGACAGTAGGGTTATGTTCCGGTCTAATATGAGAGGACTAGGCAGACATGTTAGATATTTAAATACATGTAACTTTAACAGAGTTGAACAGCCCCACCCAGGGGGCGGTCCCTCCAGTCATAACCCTACAGTCAGCAGCTCAGTTAAAAAGCAGTACAAACTTAAAAAAGAGGGGTGGGGCTGTGTCCAACCATGGACGACTGAGAAAAGGATTTTACAGTGAGTAAAAAAATCCTATTTTCTCTTTACGTCCATGGACGGACACAGCTTCCCTATTCTTGACAGTAGGGACATCCCCAAGCAGTGTCAAAAAAACGAGGGGTGGGAACATCAAATCAAAATTGAACTTCACCCCAAATAAACAGAGCTCCTCAACGGAGGAGTTGCAACCTCAAACAGCCGCCTGCAAAACTTTGCGGCCGAGGCTAGCATCCGAAGATGCACTCACATCAACCTTATAAAATTTGGAGAAAGTGTGAACGGACGACCAGTTCGCCGCCTTACACACCTGCGAGACAGACGCTTCATGTCGGAAAGCCCAGGAGGCACCAATTGCCCTGGTCGATTGCGCCGTAATGGGAAAAGGAGGCGCCCACCCGTTAAGGGCATATGTCTGGATTACGGTCTGTCTGATCCACCGCGAAATGGTGACCGACGAGACCGCCAGGCCCTTCTTTGGACCAGACACCGACACAAACAGTGAGTCAGACCTCCGGAACGGAGCCGTAGCAGACAGGTACACCCGCAAAGCACGTACCACGTCTAAAGAATGCAGCGCAACCTCCTTGGAATGCGACGGCTGAGGACACAAGGATGGAAGTACAATGTCCTCATTCAGGTGAAAGGCCGAAGCTACCTTCGGAAGGAAGGCTACGGGCGCTTTATCCTTATGGAGGATCAAGTATGGGGACTTGCAAGACAAGGCCGCCAATTCAGAAACCCTCCTGACCGATGTGATGGCCACTAGAAAAGCAACTTTCTGAGAGAGCGTCGAGAGGAATCTCTCGGATGTTCTCAAAGGGAGGATTCAGAAGTGCCGAGAGCACCAGATTCAAATCCCACGGAGGTAGTGGTGGTCGAACCTGAGGAGCCACATGTTGGACCCCTTGCACAAACGTACTCACCAGTGAATGAGCTGAGCCGCCAGGGGTCGTTGAAAGAAAACAGCCAAGGCTGAAATCTGCCCCTTAATGGTGCTTAAGGCAAAATTTCTGATCCACTCCACGCTGTTAAAAACAGCAGGATCCTGGAAACCGAATATACCGTGGACGCCACTCCATCTCCTCACACAGATGTAGGCTCTCCAGGTGCGATGGTAGATATTCCGAGAAGAAGACTTTCGTGCCCTCAGCATGGTGGAAATGACCGAATCCGACAGGCCCCGGTCCCTTAGTACCTGGCTTTTAATAGCCATGCCGTTAAAGCCAGCGACTGTAAAGCAGGATGAAGAATAGGACCTTGCGAGAGAAGGTCCTCCCGCATCGGTAGTCGCCAAGGTGCATCCGCCACCAGGCGCACCAGTCCGGCGTACCAGGGACGCTGAGGGCAATTAGGAGCACCGGGATCCCCTCGGCCTCCACTCTGCGGAGCAGATGAGGAAGACGTTTCAGAGGGGGGGGAAGGCATAAATTAGCAGATACTGACCCCATGGAGCCATCAATGCATCTGCCCAGCGATCTCTGGACCTGGCCACAAACAGACACCTTGCGATTGAGTTGAGAAGCCAGGAGATCTACGTCTGGCGTGCCCCATCTCTGGCAAAGGATTTGAAACACCTCCAGATGTAGCGACCATTCCCCTTGGTCCAGCATCTGGCGACTTAGATAGTCCGCTTGCCAGTTGTCTACGCCCAGGATGTAAACCGCTGACAGAGCTGGCACGCTCCTTTCCGCCCACTTTAGGAATTGAGCGACCTCCGACGCTGCAGCCGAGCTCCTTGTTCCTCCTTGATGGTTGACGTATGCCACCGCCGTGGCGTTGTCCAACTGGATCCTGACTGGACGCCCTATTAGCCTCTGTGACCACTTGGAGAGGAACAGCCTGATCGCCCGGAGTTCTAGGACATTAATCGGCAGTTGGGATTCGTCCGGAGTCCAGCGACCCTGGGCCGACTGGACTCCCCAGACTACCCCCCAACCTGTCAGGCTGGCGTCCGTCGTGATCACAGTCCAAGGGAAGGAACGACTTCCCGGACTGAAGAGCCGGGGATCTTAGCCACCAACACAGAGAGACCCTGACTAGGTGACTTACCTGAATCTGACAATCCAGAGACTATGATGATTTGTTTCATTTGGATAGAATCTCCTTCTGCAAGACTCGAGTGTGGAATTGGGCATACGGTACCGCCTCGAAGGAGGCTACCATGAGGCCGAGGACCCGCATGCAGAAACGGAGAGACGACCATTTGCGGGATGTCAATAACTTCACCGCAGTCTGAAGTCTCTGCAACTTTTCTAAGGGAAGAAAAACCTTTGCCTCCGAGGAGTCCAGAATCAACCCCAGGTATTCCAGGACGCTGGGTCGGTACTAGCACCAACTTCTGGAGGTTCAGCACCCAACCGAATTCTCGGAGGGTCCGACTGGCTATAGACACATCCTCCACTAATTCTTAGCTGGAAGCAGCTCTCAGAAGATCGTCCAAGTAGCCCACGATAGCAATGCCGTGCTCTCAGCAAAGCCAGAATCAGGGCGAGCACCTTGGTAAAAACCCTTGGTGCCGACGCTAGGCCAAAGGGGAGAGCCACAAATTGAAAATGGTCTTCCCCGATCGCAAATCGCAGGAACCTCTGATGCCTGACGCAGATGGGGACATGCAAGTAAGCGTCCTTGATGTCCAAGGATGCCAGAAAGTTCCCCGGATGGAGTGCAGCCACCACTAAGCGGACCAATTCCATCCTGAACTTCCGAACCCTCAAAGGTAATGAGGGCCTTGAGGTCCAGGATTGGACGAACTCCGTCCTTCTTTGGGACCACAAACAGATTGGAGTAGAATCCCTGAAACCTTTCCTGTAGCGGCACAGGTATGCTTAACCCGCACTTCAGCAAATCCTGTACTGCCCCCATTAGAGCATTCCGACTAGCCGGAAGGAGAGGAAGATTTGAGGGAAAGAATCTGTCTGGTGGACAAGAAAGAAACCATCTTGTACCCCGAAGAGACTATTTCGCAAAGCCATTGGTCGGAAAGCAGGGAGGTCCACCGAGCTGCAAATTCGCGAAGCCGTCCCCCCACCCGGGAGTCGGGCTGGGGCAAAACTTCATGCGGTAGCAGGTCTGTTCGCTGGCTTGTTTGGCTTGCGCACCCAGGGACGCTTCTGTCACCCAGCTGGACCCTTGTCGGCTTGGGAGGGTCTGCCAACGGGCCCTGACTGAAGAAAATACCGCTTATGCTCAGAAAAGGAGGGCCCCGGCTTACAGCGTGGCTCCTTACTTTTTGTGGACTGAGGGAGAAGTGTGCTCTTACCTCCAGTGATATCCTTAATAATGTCATCCAGCGAGGCACCAAAGAGCCTACCACCCTTGAAAGGCAAATATGCCAGAGCTTTCTTGGAAGCTTGGTCCGCGGACCAGCATTTTAGCCACATCAGGCGGTGCAATACCACCGCAGATACAGAGGCCCTGGAGATTAAAGGGGCCGCATCTAGGGTTGCATCACAGATGTACACAAGTGCTCTTCCACTGCCTGGTGCAAAACTTTAGCCCATTCATTGAGCATCTGGGACACCAAAGTTGCAGCCAATATAGGCCGCAATGCTGACCCCAGCATGGTGAACATGGCACGGCTCACCGCTTCGGACCTCCTATCTATAGTGTCCTCAAAACGCAGGAGTCCCCTCTATCGGAAAAGTGGTTACTTTGTTTAACCTAGAGACAGGGCGGTCGTTCCCATTCCTTATCTATGAACTTGTCAAAGTAAGATACACAAGGAAAAACTTTAAACAGAGCGGGTCGGTTTGTGCGTCCCAAAAGGAACCGACACCCTCAGCAGATGTCCCAGCTGTATCCTCCAGCTTGAGAGTGTCCCTCACAGCATTGGTAAGTGCTCCGACAAGTGCTCTGTCTTGCGCTGACCCGGACGAGGGGTCCTCTTTACTAGTAAGGTCCAGGTCCGCATCCTCTGACACCCCAGAACTAGGGTCCTGTGCCGCAGCCAGGCCCGAGTGTGAGTCCGAGCATTCCCCGGAAGATGGCAGGGGGCGCTTTTTACCCCCCTTATGCCCGCACGCCGCTTCCACTCTGGCAACAAAGGACTCCAGGACTGCCTACAAAGCATCCATAGATACCGCAGGTGCAGGGGCACCGGTTGCTGCCACTGGAATGTCTGGGGAATAAACGCCAGCTTCTGACTCCATGTTGACCACGACAGCCCTTAGGGACTAAGACGAGCAAAAATAATGTCCACCCTCCTTGCTGCACTGACCGGGGGGTTACCCAGGGAACTGACCACCCAGGCAAGAGACTGCTCAGCGCCGCTGCCCGCTCTCCTTCCGCACACAGCGTGTGACTGAAAATCTCTGAGGTGAATTGCGGCGTTCACGCCATGTAGGAAAGCGCTAGAGGCCAAAACCCACTCCAAAATGGCCACCGGACACCTCAGCAAAAAGGGCGCGGGCCACAAGAAAATGGCCTCCCGCAATGCAGACCAGCACCACAGTGCGGCCACGACAAAATGGCCACCAATGGAGAAATCAATGATAAAAAACAGCAACAGAAAAATGGCGCCAGCGCTTCCAAAACTGGCACCCAAACACCACAAGGTGGATGAGAAGGCCGCCGAGCGGAGGCTTCCAAAATGTGAGACCACCCCCCACAGAAAGTGGGCCCATACACGCCCACAGGGTTGGAGTCCCCCCACAGGTATACCCCTGTCGCAGCAAGCCCCGCAAGGGGAGGAGGAAAAAATGGGACAGGGTGAGAGGAAGAGGGCGGGCAGGAGAAATCCCTAATCGACCCCCCCAGGAACGCCCAGCAATTCCATCCTGCCGAGGCAGGAGGAACCGTACTTACCCATCCCTGTGAGGACTTGCTGGTGCGTTCCTGACAGACCTACATCTGAGCAGTACAGAGTAGCTGTCGGCCCGGTTCATTGTGACTTAGACAGCAGTAGCCCAGTCATATGTGAACCCCGGCGCAAATAGCTCACCGGCCACACCTGGAGCCATGGGGTATGTCGTGGCCGACTGCGCATGTAGCCAAGGTCTTCTCACGTTTGATGGCCGGACTGGGGGACTACAAGGATCTACATTATCCTGCCTGTCATGCCCAGCCGGCAGTCGATAGTAGATTAATTTTTTTTTTTTTTTTTTTATAAATAAAAAAGGTAAAAGTTTCTTCAGGACCCTGGGCCTTCTCTACTAGGCTGAAAAAAAACTGGAGCTGCTGACTGCAGGGTGTGGGGTTATGACCGGAGGGACCGCCCCCTGGGCGGGGCTGTTCAACTCTGCTAAAGTTACATGTATTTAAATATCCAACATGTCTGCCTAGTCCTCTATTAGACAGGAACATAACCCTCCTGTCAAGAATAAGGAAGCTGTGTCCGTCCATGGACGTAAAGAGAAAAATATGTTGTACTATTACCATTTAGATCAACCATAGTGATAGTACATTTCTCAAATAACAAGCCGTCATTGTGTTCAGATAACACTTTGTTGTCACGATTATGAACTCACGTAAATGGTTAAAATCAATATGCATCATCTATATTGGAAGTGTGGATAAGTAATTATCTACTAGTACAGTTTTTAGTCCATAAGGGAGTACCCATTATGGATTTCCAAAATAAAAAATATGAGTGTGAGAATTAAACAAAGAACAAAAACGTTAACAGTAATAGAAGGTACTTATAATTCCTGAGGTTTCCATGGATTATAAATGTTGGATATTCCTGAATTTTGCTCATTACTTGGTAAGGAGAGTCTGTAAGGCTCTAGGTCAAATTATTGTGCTGGCATACTTCTTGAAGATAAATGCATTATTTACTTGATCACAGAGGGCCATATACTGTCAAGATGCGCATTTCTGTACCCCAGGCACAGGTGTGTGTACAGCCACAACCAGCGGCCCTTTCAAATCCATTACGGGCTGACAGACATCCAATATGCGTACAGCCACAGTGCGTCAGCCTATCACTAATATGAACAGTCTACTGGCGGCGGCTGTACGCAAACACCTGTAACACTCAGGTGCAGACATACGCTCCTTTTTGGTTGTGTACAGCCCACTGCAGCTATGTAATTGAGGCCTTATATTAACACCCTATTGTGTTTAATTTACTTTGTATCTAATGTGATAGGTGCTGCCCTGTAACTGCCTGACTTCAAACAATCCAAGAGTGCACAGTCCACCTCCTCTACTAGTAGAACTAGGGGTCCCAAAATTAAATCGGTGCATCGCGATTCGGGTGTCCCCGATGCGATTCCGATGCATGCGACCCCGAATTCAATTACTATTGGCTATAACAGGAATAAATACTTCAGACACACAGAAATGTCCTATTTGAGCATGTCATCATTGGGTCTTTAACATAATGCCAGTCTTTTGTTTTAGATTAAAGGGGTTGTACACCCTGTACAACCACTTTTACCTACAGGTAAGCCTTAATCTAGGTTTACCTGTAGGTGCTGGAAATATCCACGGTTTAGGAGATATTTACAATAGAGCCATGCACCAACGTCTATGGCGCATGCGCACTTTAGAAACGGCAATCATGCCGTGACTGTCGGCTCCCGCGCGGGAGTGACGTCACGCGACTCCGGCCAGTCAGAGCCAGAGTTCATGGCCCCAGGAGGAAGAGGGGTGAAGATGGACGCTCGCTGTTAGTGGGGACAGCGGTGACATCGCAGGCTATGCGATGCATAGTAGCCCATTATGTTTTACCTTTGCAGGGAAATAAAGAGGAAGTAAAACCCATCAGGGTTTACTTACTCTTTAACCACTTAAGCCCCGGACCATTTGGCTGGCCAAAGACCAGGCCACTTTTTGCGATTCGGCACTGCGTCGCTTTACCTGACAATTGCGCGGTCGTGCAACGTGGCTCCCGAACAAAAATTTACGTACTTTTTTTTCCCCACAAATAGAGCTTTCTTTTGGTGGCATTTGATCACCTCTGCGGTTTTTATTTTTTGCGTTATAACACAAAAAACAGAGCGACAATTCTGAAAAAAAAAAATTTATATATATATATTTTTTACTTTTTGCAAAAATATCCCGAAAAAAAAATATATAAAAAAAAATTCTCAGTTTAGGCAGATACGTATTCTTCTACATATTTTTGGTAAACATATTACAAAATATTTTTGGTAAAAAAAACAAAAAAAAACGCAATAACAGTTTGATTGGTTTGCGCAAGTTATAATGTCTACAAAATAGGGGATAGTTTTATGGCATTTTTATTATTATTTTTTTGTTGCTAGTAATGGCGGCGATCTGTGATTTTTATCGTGACTGCGACTTTATGGCGAACACATCGGACACTTTTAAAACTATTTTGGGACCATTGTCATTTTTACAGCGCTCAGTGCTATAAAAATGGACCGATTACTGTAAAAATTACACTGGCAGTGAAGGGGTTAACCAGGAGGGGGCGCTGAAGGGGTCAAATGTGTCCTAGGGATGGGTTCTAACTGTAGGGGGGATGGGCTACGTGTGACACGACACTGATCACCGCTCCCGATTACAGGGAGCTGTGATCAGTGTCCTGTCACTAGGAGAATGGGGAAATGCTTGTTTACATCAGAATTTCCCCGTTCTTCCTCAAGGTGAGACGATCGTGGGTACCTCGCAGGCATCGAATCCGTGGGACCCGCGGTCAGACTCACAGAGCCCGCTGCAGGTGCGCGCCCACAATGCCACTCTTAAAGGGCCAACGTACATATACACACACACACGTTGATCTGCCCAGCCGTGCCATTCTGCCAACGTATATCGGCGTGACACGGTCTTTAAGCGGTTAAGTGGTCTCTTCAGCTACCAACCAGAGAAATTAACACAGAATAAAACTGTTACGAAGTGGTATCAAAAAGTTTTGAGACTAAATTTGTAACAGGCCAACTGCTGGCAGCTCAAGGCTGCACGCACAGTCACAGGGCGCACCAAACTTCATAAGTCCGTGTGCCAAAATACATTGTCCTGTTTACATCGGGAGCTGTGTAACTGGTGCTAATCTGACCATGTGCGTTTACCACGTCTGCTATTTCATCATGGACAGCAAGTTAGAACAAACAGCAAATGTGGAAATTCTGGGTAAAACTGGGCAAATCTGCCACAGACGTTTGACATGATTCAGCAAGTTTATGGCAATGCTGCAATATCGCAACCTGGAGGCGTTCTGTACACAGATGTGTAGGAATATCCCCTATAAATGTAATTTCCTGCTTGTGCGATTAGCTCAGTAATTTTTTAGAAGTTTGCACTAAGATACAAGTCAGATTTTGGGCATCGTCTGCAACAGAACTTCTACTTTTGATAGGGTTAATCCAATCTAAAGGGATTATCCCAAGGGGGTAACGACCACGCCACTTTCCTCATTAAAACCCTACAAATGCAGCAGCTGTTCAATAATGAAAGTACGGTACCTCCCATTCATATTTACTCTGCACATGGATAAAGACAAACAGCCACTTCTTCAGGTAGGAATCTGCAACAGTTTGTTAAAATCCCTGCTTAGTACATAGCTCACCCAGAAAGGAATGTTTTTTTTTTCCCTAACAAGAGTTGCTGCTTTAACCAAAAACCACCAACCCAAAGCCACCTAAAACCTTATTGCAAAAAAAACAGCAATATGTACATGCCCTAGCTCTTTAAAAATATTTCCTCTGCAATCACGTGCACTTAAAACATACAGGGGTTAAATGATGCCACATAGGTGCAAGAATTATACTAGTCTATGCAGGCAAACGTCATTACAAAGATGTGCGCATTAACAAAGTGGCAAACAGGTCTTATGTGTAAAGGCTCTTAGGCGGTAAATCACCTTGGCCTTTTTCCTCTAACCTAATCTACAGCATGTAATTTGTACAGGTTAATGTTTCTTTCCTGAAGGCAGCCAAAAAACGTTTTTTTCTGTATGAGAATAAAAAAAAAAAAAAAAAAAAAAAAAAAAAGGCAAACATCAGCAAAATAAAGGAAAAAATTAAATAAAATCACAGTATAAAACAATTATATAAAAAAACTTCAATAAACCAGCCTCATAGGTTTACATATGGGCAGAATATTTGATATAAGGGGTAAAACATAGTAGTAAACACATCTTACCTTTAAAGTCTACCTCCCCATTTCCATCCGTGTCAAATATGTCTATTACTCGCTGCACGAGGGGGTTCTGTTGCAGTTCAGGTAAAGACATGAATTCCTCTACACTCAGAGATCCTGAGTTGTCCAAGTCAAGCTTCTTAAACCTCTTTCCTAGCCTTTTGATCTCATCAGCATCGACTACAAGAGAAAAGAAATGTGCACATTAATGGGGTTTTTTTTTTTTACAGCTGCATAAAAACAAAGTTATATGGAGGACCAAAGCTAAAAAAGCAACAAAAATTTTGCTGCTCGTAATGACCGGCTGTTTAAGTATGTGAAGAGATAAAATGTTAAACGATCAGTCCAATTACCTAGTTTTCTGCCAGTGCCAGCCATAACAGTAAAAACTGAGGCTCACTTGGAACTATGCTAACTCCCAGACTAAGCAGACAGGCACCGCTAATGCTTGCTTAATTCCACATGATCACATGGCATAATTAATGTGGACAAGCTAAGCAGATCATCGGTCATTCCATGCAGGCACAGTTGGAGGGTACTGAGTAAGTGCAAGAAAATTTTACAACACTATTTTGTCTGTCATGGGGGTTTTTATGAGGAAATTTCACATTCGCTTGTTTTAAAAGCAAGATTCAAATCTTAAAATTACAAATATGGAATGTTCCTCAAACCCGATCATACTGGTTATTTTGCTGTGCTGCAGATTTCAAAGTTTTATTTATTACAGGGGGAGGTAAATTATTCTTAAATTCCTCAGGTCATCAAGACTCTTGAAAAGTTTGAGGAACTGGGGTGAAGGGATTATACAGGAAACCGGAGATCCTTCTCATATATACAGTAGTCTGAAAATTTACTGTCAATAAATTAACCACTTGGTGACTTGGTCCGACATTTATTTACAAGAAAACATTTTTTTTTGCTAGAAAATTACTTGTAAACATCCAATTGTTATACATTTCTTTTTTTTAGCACACACCCTAGAGAATAAAATGGCAGTCGTTGCAATATTTTCTGTCACACTGTATTTGCGCAGCGGTCTTCCAAACGCATTTTTTTTGGAAATGCACTTTAATGAAAAAAAAAAAAGTAAAAACTTTAGCCCAATTCTTTGTACAATATAACAGATGTTACGCTGAGTAGATACCCAACACGGCAAGCATTAAAATTGTTCACGCTCGTGAAATGGCGACAAACTACAGTACATTAAAATCTCCATAGGTGATGCTTTAAAAATGTTTACAGGTTACTTGTTTAGCGTTTCAGAGGTCTAGTGCTAGAATTATTGCTCTCGCTCGAATGATCTTGGCGATACCTCGTGTGTTGGTTAAACACAGTTTACATATGTGGGCGCAATTTACTATTGCGGGGGTCAAAAAGACCCCAAATCTTTCAGGTTTAAAGTGGTTGTAAACCCACTTTTGCAACTTGCACCTACAGGTAAGCCTATATTAAGGCTTACCTGTAGGTGCAAGAAATATCTCCTAAACCTACACGGTTTAGGAGATATTTGCTAAAAATGACATGCGCCGTAGACAACGGCGCATTCATAGGGTTAATCCCATTCACAAATCCGGCTTAGCCGGATTTGACGGCTCCCGTGCGTATGCGCGGAGTCACGTCTTCACCGCTCCGGCCAATCACAGCCGTGATTGGCTGGAGCGGCGATAGCCGGAAGTAACCTTCCGGCTATAGCCGCAGCGATGGCTGCGGCTGGAGAGGGAGACGAGGACGCCTTTGGGGGCCCCGATCTAAGGCAAGTGATGCATAATGAGCTAGTATGCTAGTCATACTAGCTCATTATGCCTTTGTCTTGCAGGTTAGTTTAAAAAAAAAAAAATTATTTAACAGGGTTTACAACCACTTTAAACTGATTTCATACCGCAATCATGTATTGATGAATATCAAGTGAATAATGATATAAACAAAGTAATACACAACGATTAGTTAAACCCACATAAAGTGCTGATAATTATTCTACGCATCAAAACGTGACGATGAAGAAACAAATTGCCAAGTCTCCAGTGCGTCTCTTTCCACCAACTTCTAAGTAAATGTCCTACTCGCCAGACGAAATTGACACCCATGACAGGTGGTCAAAAACAGCAAAGCAAACGGATAGCCAGAAAAACGGCGGCTCAGAGATTGGAACAATCACCGAATGCTAAATGGCATATACATTTGGAGTGTTTCTCCTTTCCAGAATTTATATTTTTTCACTTGCAAGGTTTCTTTGATGTCGCTTGAAATTTTCACACCTCCAGGTAAAGTCCATAGCACAGCCCCGCACTGGAGACATAAGCAATTTAGGTTTCTTGACGGTCACATTTTGATGCATAGAAGAATTACCAGCACTTTATGTGGGTTTAAAGGGGTTGTAAAGGTTCGTTTTTTATTTTCTAAATAGGTTCCTTTAAGCTAGTGCATTGTTGGTTTACTTACCTTTTCCTTCGATTTCCTTTCTAAATGTTTTTTTTCTTTGTCTGAATTTCTCACTTCCTGTTTCTCCTCAGTAAACTTCACACCATCATCTGAGGGGTGTTTAGTCAGCCAGAACAGCTTACTGAACAGCTTACTGAGGGAGGAACAGGAAGTGAGAAATTCAGACAAAGTAAACAAAGAAAAAAAAAACATTTAGAAGGGAAATCTAAGGAAAGGGTAAGTGAACCAACAATGCACTAGCTTAAAGGAACCCATTTAGAAAATAAAATAAGAATCTTTACAACCCCTTTAACTAATCGATGGTGGATTATTGGACATTTTGTTTATATCATTATTCACTTGATATTCATTGCAATATATGATAAAATTTTTTTAATGTTTCTAGCTCGGTATGAAATCAGTTTTTCTTTACATAGAGGCTTTGAGAGCCTTACTACCTGCTGCTTTGTTTATACACCGACTTTGTTTATATTAGGGCTGTTACACATTAACATTTTTGTGTTCGATTAATCGTTTTTTTTTTTAAATCGATTAATCAACTAATTTTGATTAATTATAAACGCGCATACAGATCCAACTACTTTTAGCTGATCTCCTTGCAGGCTGATTTCCAGTGCAGCTACCAACCACTGGAAAAATCTATAGCAGGATACAAAAAACACACAAAGGCAGCGCTCGATGGGAATAGCATTAAAACTTTTATAGTCTTCAAGTAGGTAATAAAAATAAATATTGCACTGGAGATAAAATCGATGTAGCTACAAAAACTGTGAACATGGTGGGAGTAATACCAAACGGTAGCAAAAGCAGTCATAAAAACATGTAGCTAAGTATGATACTGGTATAAAAATGTGTACAACGATACCACTGCTGAATCCAGATGAGGAGGGGTTAACATCAGTCCGTCGGCATGTAGATGTCCCGTGAAGGGAACTATCACAACTCCCAGTGGATGGCTGTAGAATCCCAGGTTGATAGAGGGAAGTGTAACAGCCCTTGCATGTGGCAGATAGTAAGGTCCCACCAGCATGCAGATATGAAGGCACAGCAAAGGAGCCCTTCAGATGACACGGCAAGTCCCGCCGGTGTCCGTGACATCACCGGATCTCCGACAGAACTCCCTGAAGACCCGGAAGCCGGCGGAGAGGTGAGTACTGATCAAAACAATTTTGATCGATTTTTTTGATCGATTATCGAGGATTAAAAGTTAATTCCCACAGCCCTAGTTTTTATATATATATATATATATATATATATATATATATATATATATATATATATATATATATATATATATATATATACACACACACACACACATATACATATATACACACACACACACACACACACACACACACACACACACACACATATACATACATATACATATATAAACCAGGGCTGTGGAAATGAACTATTAATCCTCGATTAATTTTTTGGATCGATCAAAATTGTTTTGATCGGTACTAACCTCTCCACCGGCTTCCGGGTCTTCAGGGAGTTCTGTCAGAGACACGCATACACACCCCCCTATATACTCGAGTATAAGCAGAGTTTTTCAGCACTTATTTTGCTGAAAATGCCCCCCATTTGGCTTATGCCCAAGCCACCTTTTTGCGCCTGATCTCCCAGACTTTGGGGACCCGGTACCAGCCGGCCCTAGAGATTATATATTTCTGATGTTCTAATTGCCCATCTCATCCATCTCATTTATTAATATACAAGAAAAACTGTGCCAATACAAATATAAAAAATTTAGTCCAGAGGCTGGTGTGCGTGAAGCACTGATTACTAGATGTAAAAAATGTTCATGGTCTGAACAATAAGAATAAACAAATGCCCAGATAACTGTCCAGATAATACCCATAGATATTAGATTAATAAAATTAGTCCCATGCACATCTGAGAGGATCCACTTGATAGTAGGATAAACTATCAATATGTATATAGCATCCGGTGATCACAACAAACATAGGAGCCCTCCACCACTTAAATTAGCAGCTTACCAGAGGCAAGCCCACGAGAGTCAGTCGACTGACCCAGCCACAGCCTTTGGTCCCAGGGGACAACAGGATACTGGCGGGCTTGAGCAGGACAGGCAAAATCACTGTGGACCAGGACCCAATGGAGGGTAGTGCTTCACCCGCATCGTGGGCGTACAACCAAATCAATGGGAGGAGAGGACACAGACCATAGCGTGATATTGTCACTGCATTTATTGTAAAAACACTTACATCAGATTGTAGAAAAAAAAAAGAGCGATAGGATAAGCCAGCCGGCATAGATACGAAGCCCTTTCCCTCAGTTGGCGTGGTGACGTTTGAGGCCTTAAAATGCCAGGACAGTACAAAAGCAACCAAAATGACCCATTTGGAAAGATGAACTCCAAAGTAAGCAGTACGGTGGGTTTTTTGAAGATTTAATATTTTTTGTCACAATGTTTTGGAGAGTGAAAAAAATAAATATATAACAGATTTGATTTTCTAAGTTTTCTTACACATGGCATAGGCATACTTGCAATTACACCCCAAAACACATTCTACTCTTCCTGAGTATGCAGATACCACATGTGCAAGGCTTTCACTGCCTAGATGTATAGAGGAGCCAAAAAACGAATGAGCACCTAAAATGTTTTGTATTTGCTTTCCTGACTACCGCTCACAATTCTTGAGGCCCTAAAGTGCCAGGACAGGAGAAACATCCACATTTGGAAGAATAGACCCTGCAATGCATTTATCTGCGTGGTGAGTCTTTTGAAAATCAAATTTTTGAAAAATGAAAATTTATTTCAAATACAACCCAAAACACCCTCTGTCATTCTTCTCGAGAATAGAGATTCCACAGGTGAGATTTTTTGCAACCAAGCCAAATAAAAAGGAGCCCAAAATGCCAGGAAGCACTTTCAAGCTTTCAAGGGGTATACAGTGGGGAAAAATATATATATATATATATATTTGATCCCCCTGCAGATTTTATAAGTTTGCCCACGTACAAAGAAATGAAGGGTCTATCATTTTTATCATTAGGTGTATTTTAAATAATCGAGAATATCTACCAAAAATCCAGAAAAAACATGATAGAAATGTTCTAAATTGAGTTGCAGTTCTGTGAGTAAAATAAGTACCGTATTTGATCCCCAAGCAAAACATGACTTGGTACTTATTGGAGAAACCCTTGTTGGCAAGCACAGAGGTCAGATGTTTTTTGTAGTTGGTTACAAGGTTTGCACACATCTCAGGAGGGATTTTGGTCCACTCTTCTCTTACAGATCTTCTCTAAATCCTTAAACGGAGTTCCACCCATTTGTGTTTATTAACCACTTAAGCCCCAGAAGATTTGGCTGCTCAATGACCGGGCCATTTTTTGCGATACAGCACTGCGTCGCTGTAACTGACAATTGCGCAGTCGTGCGACGCTGTACCCAAACAAAATTGATGTATTTTTTCCCACAAATCGTTTTCTTTTGGTGGTATTTGATCACCTCTGCGGTTTTTATTTTTTGCGCTATAAATGGCAACAATTTTGAAAAAAACACACACACACACACACACACACACACACACACACACACAAATCTTTTAATTTTTGCTATATTAAATATCCCATTTTTTTCCCTCAGTTTAGGCTGATATGTATTCTACATATTTTTGGTAGAATAAAAAAAAAAACCCAATAAGCGTATATATTGATTGTTTTGCGCAAAAGTTACAGCGTCTACAAATTGGAGTATATATTCATGACATTTTTAATATATATATTTATTATTTTTTACTAGTAATGGTGGTGATTTGCGATTTTTAATCAGGACTGCGATATTGCGGCGGACAGATCGGACACTTGACACATTTTTGGGACCATTGACAATAATACAGCGATCAGTGCTATAAAAATGCACTGATTACTGTATAAATGTCACTGGCAGGGAAGGGCGTTAACACTAGGGGGTGATCAAGGGCTTAGCTGTGTTCCAACTGTGGGGGGATGGGACTGGCTAGGGGAGTTGAGAGATCGGTGTTTATACTTCGTATGAACACACGATCTGTCTCCTCTCCCCTGAGAAAACCCGGGACCTGTGTACACACACACACACACACACACACACACACACACACACACACACACACACACAGGTTCTCGCTTTGTCACGAGCGATCGCATCAGCTCCGGGCACACGCTGCGCGCGCGCCTCCTACAGCGTCTTAAAGGGCAGACGTACAGTTACGTCAGCTCGCCCAGGGGAGCCATTCTGCCACAGTAAAACTGCGGTGGCCAGTCGGGAACCTGTTAAAAAGTCATCAGCTACAAGAAGTGTAGCTGATGACTTAACAGGTCCAGCGATGCAGCCGTCCAAAGCCTCGCTTTACTTTCTCCTCTCCACGGCCTTGCAAGTGTGGGCACCCGGCTGTGAAAGCTTGCGAGTTCAGAGTCGGGGTCGCACTGTGCATTCTGAATGGCCGGGCAATCATCTGGGACCTGTGACGTGTCGCAGAAGATTGCAGCGAGAGGAGAACTTCCACTCTGTTGTGCCACGGGTGGAAGTGGGAGCTAGGTACCTGTCAAAACCCAGGTACCCACTCACCCCCCCCCCCCCCCAAAAACGACATGCCAAATGTGGCATGTCGGGGGGGGGGCTGGAGTGCTTAAAGCGGAAGTTCCATTTTTGAGTGGCACTCCGCTTTAAGGTTTCTTGGTATGTCGCTTGGCAACTCAAAGTTTCAGCTCCCGTGAACGCCACACTGCCTTACAAGAAAATCATATATCTTAACCACTTAAGCCCCGGACCAAAAAATGATATTTTCTACTTTTTATTATAAGAAAAATCTAATAAACTCAATTTTAGTGATACATTTAGGCCAAAATTTATTCAGCCACATGTCTTTAGTAAAAAAAATGTCAATAAGCGTATATTTATTGGTTTGCACAAAAGTTATAGCGTCTACAAACTAGGGTAAATTTTCTGGAATTTACACAGCTTTTAATTTATGACTGCCTATCTCATTTCTTGAGGTGCTAAAATGGCAGGGCAGTACAAACCCCCCCCCCCAAATGACCCCATTTTTGAAAGAAGACACCCCAAGGAAATTGCTGAGAGGCATGTTGAGCCCATTGAATATTTTTTTTTTTGTCTCAAGTGATTGCATAATGACTAAAAAATAAATAAAATGTGAAGTCGGTATGTTACCTGCAGGCCAGTTGAGTCTGCCTTACCCATAGCGGGACATTTCACCCTTTTTTCAAATGTTAGCGATTAATAAGAGCGTTTGGAAGACTACACTTTGTTTACCATGGCTATTGCGCCACAGAAGGGGGTACATGCCCCGTTTGACTATCTCAAGTCCCAGTTATGGGGACATGTTTATCAGTGCCCTGTTGGCACAGGTTCCCTGACAGTCCTAGAAGCGGGGGATGAGTGGGGATGGCCTGCCCCCTCCCCGAGCGGGTACGTTATCCGTGCTCGAAGAGGCTGTTCAGGACTGTTTAAAAGTTTTATCTTGCTCACAAGGTCACGGTGCTTGCTGAACTTTCCTGCTCTGACTCCTTCCCTACACCCGTTGAAGATCTGCCCACTGGTGATGACCCCTCTCCTATCTGACTCTAGTGCCTGGATGCCCAGAAATCTTGAGCCGGAGCCTTTGGCCCCCGGCGATGAACACTTTTTCCACTCACAATGGCCACCACCCCGGTAGTGACTTGGAACGTTCGAGGGGTTCATGACTCGTTGAAACGCACAATGCTTAACTCGTGTTTAAAAAAGTTCCACCCTGCTATTGTGGGCCTCCAGGAGACCCACCTCACAAAAGACACGGTTGGTTGTTTGGGGTTTGCTTGGGTGGGCACGTCCTACCACTCCACTCACACCTCATACTCTAGGGGGGTGAGTGTACTGGTACACAAGTCCCTGGCTTTCCAGGAACTGGATGTGGAGGTAGACCCCCATGGGAGGTATGTTTTTGTGCATTGCAAAGTGTTTACTGTGATGATAATTCTTGCCTTTGTGTATACACCCCCTCCCTTCTCTAGGGAGGTTTTGCAATTACTACTGTCTTATCTAGTTAACAAACCCGATGTCCCCATTATGATTATGGGGGATTTCAATGGATGTCTTGACCCCAGGTTGGATAGACATCCACCGGTTCAGCCACCGCTGGGGGGTAGGGGCACTGTTTTGAGCCGCCTGCTGGCGGAGGTGGGTTGGGTGGATATTGTGGAGGGCCAGATACCCGACTACCAAACAATTTTCATGTTTTTCCAAAACCCATGGTTCATTATCTCGCATTGATCTATGTGTGGGGTCCCAACGGGTTGTGCATATGGTCCCTAGGATAGAATACCTCCCTAGGGGGGTGTCCGACCACTCCCCGCCGGCGGCCCACCTGGTTACCCGTCCCGCTACCTCCCTGCCCAGGGCACCGTGGAAATTGAATGCCTACTGGCTAAAACTTTTCACATCCCATGACCGGGTCACCTGCCAGATTGATCAATATTTTTTAGACAACCACCTTGGGGAGAACTCGGCGGTGGGCTGGGATGCCTTTAAGGCCTGTTTGAGGGGTTCCTTTATTGCTGAGATTACGGCCATTAAAAACGCAACTTGTCTGCGCTTTTGGCGCAGGTCGAAGACCAGGTGAAACGGTTGGAGCTTGCATTCGTGATGGATCCAACTGATTCAGCGAGGGAGGCTTGGATATCGGCCCAGGATTCCTTGGACCGGTTGAGAGCCTCCGTTGCGTAAAAAAAGAGGTTCTTTACTAGCCAGGCCTTCTATGAGGAGGGGGAGAAGATGGGCAGGCTTCTGGCTAGGATTGCCAGGTCACAGCAGGCCTCCCCGGCGATTGGAGCGATCCGAGACTCCCGGGGACGACTGGTGAATGACCCTGAGCAGATTATAGCTGAATTGGCGTCCTTCTACAGCGATCTCTACAGGCCATGTGATGATTATACAGATGAGGACCTATCACAATATCTGGGAACGGTGGAGCTTCCACTCCTGGGCGGGCAGGCCCGCACGGAGATGGAGGCCCCGCTCACTTTGGAGGAACTAAGGGAGGCGGTCGCATCTTTCCCCACATGCAAGGCCCCGGGGGATGATGGGATCCCCATGGAGGCCTATGTCCAATATGGCGAGGTGATTCTGCCCAGGCCGCTTGCAGTGTTCAACATCTCCTTCAAGTCCGGAGCATTGCCCCCTTCCATGAATAGAGCCAATATTATACTGTTGTTAAAGGCAGGCAAGGATCCCTTGGACCCCGGCTCGTATAGGCCCATTTCGCTGCTACAGAGCGACGTTAAAATTCTGGCCAAGGTATTGGCTATGAGGGTTAACAAAATTATCTTGTCCATTATTCACCCAGATCAGGCGGGGTTCATGCCTCGCAGCTCCACCGCAACTAATCTTAGGCGGCTATACTTGAACATGCAGACCCCCTCGGATTCCGTCGGCCACAGGGCACTGTTGTCTCTTGACGCCAATAAGGCATTCGACAGTGTTGGCTGGCGGTATCTCTGGGCTGTACTGGCCAAGTTCGGGTTCAGACCCCGGTTCCTAGGGTGGGTGAGGCTGTTGTACGGCTCGCCGCAGGCGGCCATACGAATGTCTGACAGAATGTCTCACGCCTTTGCGTTGGGCAGGGGGACCAGGCAGGGCTGTCCCCCCTGCTCTTCGCTCTGGCCATTGAGCCCCTGGCGGCTCTGGTGCGAGACTGCCGGTCGGTCAGGGGCTTCCGCTATGGCAATATACACGAAAAAATTATGCTATACGCTGATGACATGCTCCTCTTCCTGGAAGATGTGGATGAATCACTGGCTCAGGTCATGTCCCTTATCACAGAGTTTGGCCAATTCTCGGGCCTTACAATTAACTGGTCCAAGTCGGCTCTGATGTTCCTGGATGAGGCCCCCGCGCTAGGTGAGGGGCCCCCCTGCCCGGTCCCCATAGTATCCTCATTTAAGTACTTGGGTGTATTCATCTCCCCGGTGATCACAGAATTCTGTCAGCTGAATATATACCCCTTATTGACCAGATTCAGGGATAAAATACAGATATGGAACAGACTGCGGATGTCCCTGGCCGGCAAGACGAACCTTATTAAAATGATACTAATGCCCCAGCTGCTGTACCTGCTACACAATGCTCCTGTTATCACGCTTAAAATCTTCAGGGTCGTCAACTCCCTCTTTAGACAATTATTGTGGCACAACCAACCCCCCCGAATCAAATTGGAACAACTACAGCGACCAAAGGAGGGGGGGGCCTTGCCCTCCCCAACCCTTGGATATACTATCTGGCAGCGCAGCTGCAGCACCTGATAGGTGCCATGGCACCGGCTCCTGTGGGCTCCTCGGCTAGGCTAATGCTGCTTGGCTCGGGGGCCGACACGGTGCCGAAGGGGCTGGAGGCTCAGCGGTTTCAGAAATCAATTAAAAAGAAGCCCACTTATTCACTCCTTCAGAAGGTGTGGAATAAGGCCAAACAACTCCAGAATGTCACGGGGTTCACTAGGTACAGCCCGCTATGGGGGAACGGCAATTACACTGAACTGGCCAAACTTCAGCAGGGCCCTAAGTGGAGGTCACTAGGTATAACCCACCTGAGACAAGTGTTTCATAACGGGGCCTTACTTCCTTTTCATGTACTTCAATCGAGATATGAGCTCCCGTCCAATAATAGGATTTTTATAACAGCTTACCTGTAAAATCCTTTTCTTGGAGTACACCACGGGACACAGAGCTAGTCATTACATAATGGGTTAAGGGTCACCAGCGGTGATTGGACACTGGCACAACCAATGGAAGACAGTTCCCCTCCATATAACCCCTCCCATCAGGGAAGTACCTCAGTTTTGTAGCAAAGCAGTAAGGTTCCCATAAGAAGGGGGGGACCTCTGTGTCCCGTGGTGTACTCCAAGAAAAGGATTTTACAGGTAAGCTGTTATAAAAATCCTATTTTCTTTATCGTACACCACGGGACACAGAGCTAGTCATTACATAATGGGACGTCCCAGAGCAATGCTCATATGAAGGGGGGGAGACACAGATCAAAACAGGCCGCTTGCGGACCAGAAGCCCTATACTGCTGCCTGCAGCACACTTCGCCCAAAGGCGGAATCCTCATGTCCTTTCACATCTATTTGATAGAATTTGGAAAATGTATGGACTGAAGACCAAGTTGCAGCTTTACAGATCTGAGCCATCGAAGCCTGGTGGTGCACTGCCCATGAAGCACCTATCGCCCTGGTAGAGTGCGCCTTAACAGGAAAAGGAGGAGTCCTGTTCTTTAAACCATAAGCTTGAATAATTACTTGTCTAATCCACCTGGAAATGGTGGATTTTGATACCACTTGGCCCTTCTTGGGCCCATCTGGTAAAATAAACAAAACATCTGTTTTACGTATCTGAGCGGTTGCTTGCAGATACACCTTTACCGCTCTCACTGGATCTAGAGAGTGTAATAATTTTTCCCCCGCCGTCCGCGGGTTTGGAAAAAAGGAAGGCAGAACAATGTCTTGATTCAAGTGAAAAGCCGACACCACCTTAGGTAGAAAAGCCGGATGGGGTCGTAGTACGATTTTGTCCTTGTGACAAATTAGATAAGGCTCTTTACAAGAAAGAGCTGCTAGCTCTGATACTCTCCTAGCAGAAGCTATAGCAATCAGAAAGGCCAACTTCCTACTCAATATAATTAAAGGAATATGGCGAATAGGTTCAAAAGGTTGCTTTTGCAACACTGACAATACCAAATTCAAATCCCATGGACACAAGGGAGTCCTAACTGGAGGATTTATCCTCCGTACCCCCTGAATGAATGTCCGAACTAGGGAGTGAGATGCCAATGGTCTCTGAAAGAAGACTGATAGAGCCGATATTTGCCCTTTGATGGTGCTAAGGGCTAAATTCATATCCACTCCTAACTGGCAAAAAGCAAGAATCCTACTTATTTCATACTTCTGAGGATTCCAACATCTGGATTCACACCAGGAAACGTATGCTCTCCAGACTCTCTGATAGATGAGTCTGGAGGCTGGCTTTCTAGCATTCATGAGCGTAGAAAGAGCCGGACCAGAGACCCCTCTCTTTTTAAAAATGTGGGTCTCAGCAGCCCGGCCGTCAACTTTAGCCTTTGTAAGGAAGGGTGGAATACTGGACCCTGTGACAGCAGGTCATGTCGGAGTGGAAACTTCCAGGGCCTTCCTATCGCCGTTTTTACAATCTCGGCGTACCAAGGCCTCCTGGGCCAGTTTGGGGCCACTAGGATTACTGGTATTCCCTCCTCCTTGATCCTGCGAAGCAGTCTTTGTAGAAGAGGGATCGGAGGGAATGCCTAGATCAGTGAGAACTGATTCCATGGAGTTATTAGAGCGTCTCTATTATTAGAGCGTCTGTCCCGTAGGCTAGAGGATCTCTCGTTCTGGACACAAAGTTGTCCAATTTCTTGTTGAACCTGGCAGCTAGCAGGTCTACATCTGGGTTTCCCCATCTCAGACATATGGCCTGAAAGATCTCGGGGTGAAGAGACCACTCCCTGGTAGCAGCTGCTGACGACTCAGGTAGTCTGCTTGCCAATTTTCCATCCCTGGAATGAAGATTGCAGAAAGGCAAGGTACATGCTCTTCTGCCCATGCCAGGATCCGGTTCACCTCTCTTTGGGCTGCCCGACTGCGGGTGCCTCCTTGGTGATTGATGTAAGCTACTGCAGTAGCATTGTCGGATTGAACCCGAACTGGGTAGCCCTGTAACCTGTATGTCCAGGTTTTGAGGGCTAGATATACCGCCCGGATCTCTAGCACATTGATGGGCAGGATCCCTGAGTCTTGGCCCAGGTTCCCTGGGTAGAAGCCTCCTCGAATACTGCACCCCAGTCCGATAGGCTGGCATCCCTAGATACCACCTTCCAGGCCACTGGGAGGAAGGACTTTCCCTTCCGTAAATTCCTGGCTTCTAGCCACCAATCGAAGCTGTGGCGTACTTGTGAGGACAGGCGCATGGGTATATCCAGAGCTTGGCTCTTCCTGTTCCAGGAAGCTAAAATATTGCCTTGAAGTAGTCTCGAATGAAACTGGGCGTAAGGGACCGCCTCGAAGGAGGCTACCATCTTTCCCAATAGTCTCATGCAAAGGCGAATAGACGGCCTCTTGTTTGCTTTGACCTTGTGGATCAGGTCTTTCAGAGACTGTATCTTCGGTTCTGGCAGGTATACCCCGTTTTGGGCTGTATCTATGATCATGCCCAGGTACCCTATCCTTCTTTGGGCCTGGAGAGAGGATTTTTGTAAATTTATAATCCATCCTAAATGCTCCAGGTATCCTACTGTAGTGTGTACAGCGTGACCCAATCCGTCCTTTGACTGATCTATTACTAGTAGATCGTCCAGATAGGCTGTTACCGCAATGCCCCGTGTTCTTAGGTTTGCTAACAGAGGAGCTAGCACCTTTGTGAATACTATGGGCGCGGTGGCTACACCAAACGGCAGAGCCACAAATTGAAAGTGGCGATCTTCTACCGCAAACCTTAGGAATCTTTGGTGAGCGGGGAGGATGGGTATGTGTAAATGTGCGTCCTTGATATCTATGGGCGCCATGAATTTTCCGCCCTTTAAAGTGGCGGCCACGGATCGGATCGTTTCCATTCGAAAATGGCGATCGTTCAGGAACCGATTTAGGGATTTTAGATCCAGGATGGGTCTGACATCTCCATTTGGCTTTGGAATCACAAAGAGGTTTGAGTAAAAACCTGAACCTCGCTCTTTTTGGGGTACGTCTGTAACTACCCCTTGAGCCATTAAGTGATTCAAACCTTTGAAGAAGGATTCTCTTTTTTGTGGATCCTTGGAGAGTCTTGAACCTCGGAATTGAGAAGATGGGATCTCTCGAAATTCCAGTTTGTACCCTGAGGATATTGTGGATACTACCCAATTGTCCTGGATTTCTGACCACCAAGTTGCTCAGAACTGACAAAGCCTTCCTCCCACTCGGCCGAGCGGGGGCGCCCCTTCACTGAGAGGCTTTGGGGGCTTGCTTATTAGCTCTTGCACCCCACGGCTTCTTGTTCTTCTGAGCTTGCCCCTTGGCTTTTGTGGGCGGCTAAAACAGGCCGCCGCCACTGGTTGGAGTCAGATTTCCCGGGAGCTGGGGAGAGAGCGTTTAAAACAAGATCTCTTGTTTTTCTTTCTCTCAGGTAAAAGTCGTTTTACCACTTGATCTTCTGTATCTATTTTTCTAAATCTTCCCCAAATAGGCGTTCGCCATGGAACGGGAACTTGCCAACAGCTTTTTGCATGGGGTCTCCGCTGACCAATGCTTAAGCCAAAGTACTCTGCGCATCTGTACCAGCTGGAGTGTAAGGCGTGATGCCTGTATGATAGAATCTCTCATGGCATCCACTGTGAAGCATAAGGCTTTAGGCAAATTTTCCCAATTTCTAGCCTGCTCTGAAGGCAGTTCCTTCAGCCCCTGCTTTACCTGTTGGCTGATGACCTGACCCATACCGACTGCTGCTACTGCAGGTTGGGTAATTGAGCCGGCCAAAAGGAAGTAGGATTTCAACTTCCTCTCAGAAGGATCCTTTAAACCCTTGTACATTATCCACCGGACATGTCAGGTTTTTATTTACACAAGAAATAGCCGCAACTACCGCAGGCAGGCTCCATTTCTTAAAAAAAAAATTTTCCCCCATAGGATAAAGAATGTTAAACCTTTTTGGAGGTGAGAAACGCTTATCTGGATGTTGCCAGTTTGTGTATATTAGATCCTCTAGTAACGGATGAACCGGGAAGGAGCATGCACCTTGCAGGGATCGTAATGACCCTAGGGAGGAGACAGGTAATTCCGTTACCTCCGCAGAGGTTAACTTAAATGCACTGCTATAGCATTGTACCTGTGACCTTAAAATCTGGCTCCTCATCCTCTGCTGATGTAGCCTCCTCCTCCTCATCCTCCTCCCTCAGGTACTTCTGAAGGGAGGTCCAATACTGGAAGAGACCTGCTTCGCTTATTGTCCCTTTTTAGAGGACTTAGCGATTAAGGTAGCAATTTTTTCCTCCAGATTATTTAGGGCAGCTGATAGTGTCCTCAGTGACATATACAGGCCCAGGCTTCACTGGGGAAGCCGCCATACCTGACAGAGGTAATGGCTCATCCTGAACAGGTGCATTTAGCAACACAGGAGAGAAAGGTACCGAGTCAGCACAGTTAGAGCCTCCTCTCAGGCGGTGGTGCTTTCTTATCTCTTTTTGTCCGTATTACTTCCCCTGGAAGGCTTCTGTTTAGACAAAATACAAGGTACCTAAATGCATATACTACCGTGTTCAGTTTAGCAAATACATTAAGTATGCAACTTTTAACACATAACTATGCATAACATGGATGTCTTCTAGGAAGTACCCAATCCAACCACATGGAGTCTTACGTCCCTGTATAGCTGCTGTGTTTCTCTGCCAGGAACAAGAGAACTAACGAGCTTGCTTGCTGCTGCAGTGCTCACACTGACAGTCTTTTAAATTTGGCGCCGTTTCTGTGCCTGCGCGCCACGTGCCCGCGCACGCCTTCGCCCCCCCCCCCCTCCGATAAAGCGCGCTCCCGCGCGCGGCCCTTAGCGCTATGGCGGTGGCCATAGTGAGAGAGGACTCTCATCAGCCCTTGTTCCCACTTACCTGCATCTGCAGGTGTCTGGTCGGCCACCGAAAGGAGGATCGGGGTGCCCCAGCAAGCTCAGCAGCGGAGGTGACGAGCAGTGTACTTCGCCGAAGCCGACACTGAACAGAGTGAGGTGAGTATATTCAGCTCTTTACTCCCCCCAGTGGTGGAAAAAAAGAAGACATCCATTTTTTGAAAAAGGTCCCAACCTAGTTATGGACCTTCTAATCTCACCTTATCCACGCCGCAGGTTTTTCTGCTGAAAGATTTCAGACAGATACCAAACTTCACCCTTCACGGTGGGCTGTGTGTGCCAACCTTCAGGGATATGGGTTCCTATTTAAAGGGTACCTCTCCCCTGGGCCTTGTACAAGACTCTTACCAGGACTTTATAGCGAAATAGCGAAAGTGCTGGATCTTAGAGCCCAGTCCTCCGAAGAGAGACATTACAGGCGACGCCTCATGGATGAGGCCCGGATCCCATACAGATTCAGCTCATTTGTAGGCGTCTTGGATGGATCCGAAAGCATAGCTCTTTTACCCCCAGAGGGTCTCTTTGGTAGAGCTTTCCTTTAGCACCTCCTAACGCGTCCAACACCTTTCGACACTGGCGAAAAAACTGAGGTACTTCCCTGATGGGAGGGGTTATATGGAGGGGAACTGTCTTCCATTGGTTGTGCCAGTGTCCAATCACCGCTGGTGACCCTTAACCCATTATGTAATGACTAGCTCTGTGTCCCGTGGTGTACGATAAAGAAATGCTGTTTTACTACCTGCAGCTGCGACATGCTGTCAGGGCTCAGGGAGATGCAGTGGAGTGGGTTCAGTCCCCCACGCCTGTCTTTCACATGCTGCAGGACGCTTGTGAGACCAGGGGTGTCATCTCTCAGTGCTATAACATGCTGTTATCCTCGTTTCTGGAGGGACACCCCATGAAAGTGGTGAGCCAGTGGGAGGCGGATGTTGGTCCTATAGAGGGGGAGCTCTGGGAGGAGGCAGTGCAGGTGGTAAACGCCTGCTCGCTTAATGTGGCACAAAAGGTATCCCAACTATATATACTACTGAGAGTACATTTTACACCGGTAAAACTATTTAAGATGGGTAGACTGCCCGATCCGCTATGTGGTAGATGTAGGGCGGTGCCTGGAGATCTGATTCACCTCCTCTGGCGTTGCCCCAAACTCCACAGATATTGGACGGAGGTACTGGCTATACTTAATTTGGTGTTCCAGACCAACGTTCCTTTTGACCCCTTATGTTGCTTGTTAGGAATACTGGGGGGGGGGGAGATCCCGGAGGAGGTGACTCGAATGGCATTTACTAGGGCATTGTTCCAGGCGAGAAAAACTATTCTACTACTGTGGAAGTCTGTGGAGCCGCCTACGGTCCAGCTGTGGATACAGCAGATGGGTAAAACACTTTTGATGGAGAAATACATATACCAGCACAGGGGCAACGCGGGAAAGTTTGATAGGCTCTGGGATGCATGGCTTGCTGTACCGGGGTTAAGCCCCATGGAATTGGTGAGGATGAGGCTGTTGGGAGGTGTGTAGCAAGCTCCCACCGGCAACAGGTGGGCGGGTGGGAGGGGGGACAGTCTGATGGGTTGTGTACAGTTCACCCTATGCTATTTGAAACTCTGAGCGGATTGTTTAATGTATGCGATTTTAGCTGTGACCAAGGAATGTCAAAAACATATTGCTACCGTACATGTAAAAGATATAATATGCTGCATATTTTTGTACCTCATATTTTTTTTCTGTGAGCAATAAAAACCGTTTGATTTAAAAAAATAAAAAATTACAAAAAGTTGTCACTAAATGATATATTGCTCACACATGCCATGGTTATATGTGGAATTGCACCCCAAAATACATTTTTCTGCTTCTCCTGAGTACGGGGATACCACATGTGTGGGACTTTTTAGGAGCCTAGCCGCGTACGGGACCCCGAAAACCAAGCACCGCCTTCAGGATTTCTAAGGGCACAAATTTTTGATTTCACTCCTCACTACCTATCACAGTTTTGAAGGCCATAAAATGCCAAAATGGCACAAACCCCCCCCAAATGACCCCATTTTGGAAAGTAGACACCCCAAGCTATTTGCTGAGAGGCATGGTGAGTATTTTACAGCTCTCATTTGTTTTTGAAAATGAAGAAAGAAAATATATATATATTTTTTTCAATTTTCAAAACTTTGTGACAAAAAGCAAGATCTGAAAAATACTCACCATACCTCTCAGCTTGAGGTGTCTACTTTCCAACATGGGGTCATTTGGGGGGGTTTTGTGCCATCTGGGCATTCCATGGCCTCCGAAACTGATGGGCAGTGAGGAGTGAAATCAAAAATTTACACCCTTAGAAAGTCTGAAGGCGGTGCTTGGTTTTTGGGGTCCCGTACGCGGCTAGGCTCCCAAAAAGTCACACAAGTGGGTATCCCCGTACTCAGGAGAATCAACAGAATGTATTCTGGGGTGTAATTCCACATATGCCCATGGCATGTTTGAGCAATATATCATTTAGTGACAACTTTGTGCAAAAAAAAAAATATTTTTTTTTTTTTCCCGCAACTTGTGTCAACATCTAAAATATTCCATGGACTCGAAATGCCTCAGTATATAGCTTGGGGTGTCTACTTTCCAAAATGGGGTCATTTGGGGGGGGGGTTTGAACTGTCCTGGCATTTTATACACAACATTAGGAAGCTTACATCCACTCTTCTAACCACTTGAAGACAAAGCCCTTTCTGACTTTTTGTTTACATGAAAACATTTTTTTTTGCAAGAAAATTGTGTTGAACCCCCAAACATATTTTTTTAAAGCAAAGGACCTACAGATTAAAATGGTGGGTGTTGCGGAAAAAATACACTTTTTTTAATTTTAATGCACTAAAACACACTATATTGCCCAAATGTTTGACAAAATAAAAAAAGATGATCTTAGGCTGAGTACATAGATACCAAACACGACAAGCTTTAAAATTTCGCACAAACGCGCATTGGCGACAAACTACATACATTTTTAAAAGCCTTTACAGGTTACCACGTTAGATTTACAGAGGTCTACTGCTAAAATGACTGCCCTCGATCTGACCTTCGCGGTGATACCTCACATGCATGATGCAATTGCTGTTTACATATGACGCCAGACCGACGCTTGCGTTTGCCATTGCGCAAGAGCAGGGCGGGACAGGGGTGCTTTTTTTTATTATTAATTTTGCTTTTTTATTTTATTTTTAAACTGTTCCTTCCATATTTTTTTTTTTAATCATTTTTATTGTTATCTCAGGGAAGGTAGTGACAGGTACTTTTTTTTAAAAACTGGGGTCTATTGGACCCTAGATCTTTCCTCTGCCCTCAAAGCATCTGACCACACCAAGATCGGTGTGATAAAATGCTTTCCCAAAGGCACTTTTTATATCCTGGGGGGGACACATTCCCTCCCACTGCTTGTAAAAGCAGTCCGGAGGCCAATTAGCCGCTAGGATTGCTTTTACATGAAAGTCGGCCGCTGGCTGAAAAGAATGATACCAAGATGATACCTAAACCCGCAGGCATCAATCTGGTATAACCAAAGTCCAGCAACATACCAGTACGTTGCTGGTCCTTGTTGGACATGTATTGTAATCTTTTTTTTTTTCATGCAGCCTGTTGGCTGAATGAAAAAAAGGGATTGATCGGTGGGTATGCCCACCATTAGAATACCTCCCTTCATCCACCCACTTCTAATGATGGGCATACATGCACCATTTATATATGCCGAAGCATGGGGGCATCCTCCCGCAAAAGTTATGCCGCACACACATGGTCAGACTTTTCCACGTGCATGACTCCGTTGGAATTTTGACCGTATGTACGCGGCATTAGGAGCAAAATCGCTCCTCCGCCCCTATGCTTCGGCATATATGCTCTTTTTTTTAACTGTGGTGGTGAAATCACCTCCTACAGCACTGGAGTCGCAGGGATCAGGCCTGTTTCTGCGAAAGCTGCAGTTATGTGTGTTGTGTTTTGTAAGTGACAGTGATCGATCGATACTGCACTTGGGTGGCCTGGGCTGGACAGAGGGGCAAAACGCAGGTGCTAGCAGGTATCTGGGCTGATCCCGCTAACACTGCGTTTTTGGGAACCCTAAACTGCTGGGGACGCTAGTATAGATCAGATATTGATCTGTTCAGATACTATACCACTAAGGGAGGTGTATGCTTCACGCGTGGGTGTTAGCGTTACTGGCACTAACCTGACGCTGCCTGGGGCGACGCAGACCCTCTCTGACACTAAAACCTAATTGATATCACCCGCCAGGCGATCAGGGGGTTAAACCTTTATTGGGTTATATACGGCGGGTGCCCTGACACTATAAAAAGCAAACTAACTAATTAGCGTCACCCGTAACACTTATATGGTGATCACTGGTGAAAGGGTTAACTAGGGGCAATCAGGGGGTTAAAACCTTTATTAGATAATACATGGGGGTACCTGACGCTATATAAAAACCTGACGGGGAACCTAAATAACAAAATAACGAACTGGCTAACCAGTGTCACCAGTAAGACTTATACGGTGATCACTGGTGAAAGGGTTAACTATGGGCAATTAGGGGGTTAAAACCTTTATTAGATAATATATGGGGGTACTGGACGCTATAAAAACCTGCGGCGAACCTAAAAAAAATAACTGGCTACCTATCTGTACCAGCATAGCTAAAACAGCGATCAGAAAAACGATCGCTTAGTGACACTGGCAAAAGGGGGTGAAAGGGTTACCTGGGGGGGCGATCAAGGGGTTAAACCTTTATTAGGTAATATATGGGGGTACCTGACGCTATAAAAACCTGCGGCGAACCTAAAAAAAATAACTGGCTACCTATCGGCATCACCGACACTAATACAGCGATCAGAAAAATGACCGCTTAGTGACAGCGGTGCTAGGGGGTGAAAGGGTTACCTGGGGGGCGATCAAGGGGTTAAAACCTTTATTAGGGGGGGTTAGGGGGCTACACGGGACCTAAAACACTCTGCCCTGACACTTTTACAGTCACAAATGTCACTGATTGCAGTGACCATTTATTTACTGATCACTGCAATCAGTGACACTGACTGGGGGGTGATCGTGTGCCTAGGTGTCCTGGTGTCAGTGTGCTGTTTAGTGCACTAACCTGATGTCTTCTCTCAACGGCGCTCGGTATATGTGAGCGCCGCAGGAGAGATTACACAGGCAGGAGGAAGTGATGTAAACATTACACAGGCAGAGAAAGCTTTTCATTTGCCGGGAGCGATCGCGAGGGGGTGGCCGGAAACTAATGGCCGTCCCCTCATCACGGATCGCTCCCGGAACGATGCCGACTGCTCAGTGTATAGAAGGGGGGTCCGATGGGACCCCCCCCCCCAACTATATTAAGGCAGGCACTTACAGGTACGCGATTGTGCCTGTCTGTGCCATTCTGCCGACGTATATATACAGTGAGCGGTTGTTAAGTGGTTAATAGGGGATGCCCGGATGAATACAATAAGATCTGGGACAGGGTGGCTTTCATCATCCGAGACATGTACGGGCTGACGCTAACATGTGAAATCCCTGTTGTTACTCTGGGATGTGTTCCAATTATGCCTCTAGCTGATCTGTGAAGGTTAATTTAAAAAAAAATTGTATCTGATCTCTGATACTATTATTGCCGTATACCCTGTAATGTCGTGTTTGATGTGTATAGTGTTCAATAAAAAATGTTTAATGGAAAAAAAAAAAAAGTTTCCGCTCCCCCCATAAATTTTCTATAGGATTAAGGTCGGGGGATTGGCTAGGCCACTCCATGGCCTTAATGTTGTTCTTCTTGAGCCACTCCTTTGTTGCCATGCTGGAAGACCCACCTATGACCCATCTTCAGTGTTCTGGCTGAGGGAAGAAGGTTCTCACCCAAGATTTTACAATACATGGCCCTATGCCATTGGCCCCTTAATGCGGCAAAGTCAACCTGTACCTTTAGAAGAGAAACAGCCCCAAAGCATGTTTTTCACCCACCGTGCTTGATTGTAGGGTTGGTGTTCTTAGGGTCATAGTCAGCATTTTTCTTCCTCCAAACACGGCGAGTCGAGTTAATGCCAAAGATCAATTTTGGCCTAATCTGCCCACAGCACTTTCTCCTAATCTTTCTCTGAATCATTTAGATGTTAATTGCCAAACTTCCGGCAGGCCTTTACATGTGCCTTCTTGAGGGGGGCCTCGTGGGCGCAACAGGATTTAAATACATGGCAGAGTATTGTGTTACAAATGGTTTATTTGGCGACTGTGGTCCCAACTGCCTTGAAATCATTCACAAGCTCCTACCCTGTAGTTCGGAGCTGATCCCTCACTTTTCTCAGGACCATCCTTATCCCATAAGGCGAAATCTTGCATGGAGCTCCAGACCTAGGGCGATTATTAGTTATTTTGGATTTCTTCCCTTTGCGAATAAATCGCTCCAACAGTTTTCTTCTCACCGAGCTTCTTGCTTATGGTCTTTTAGCCCTTTTCAGCCTTGTGCAGGTCTAAAATCTTGTCCCCGACATCCTTTGACAGCTCTTTGGTACTGTCCATGATGGTGAAGTTTGAATTGAAGAAATATTCTGGACAGGTGTCTTGTACGCAATGCGTTGTCGTTAGGAGCACCTTTTTAAAGTGGTTGTAAACCCTTTACAACCATTTTATGCTACAGGTAAGCCTTTAATAAGGCATACCTGTAGCTACCCAGGATATCTCCTAAACTTACACAGTTTAGGAGATATCCCCTGTCATCGGCACATGCGCACTAAAGCAAACTGAAGCAATGGCACCCATGTGCCGTTGCTTCAGTCCGTGTACCATTACCGGCGGCTCCCGCGCATACGCGGGAGTGATGTCATCGCAGGTCCGGCCAATCACAGCGCCGGGAGAGATGTCACCGCCGGAGGGGGGGACGAGGCCTGCTGCAAGGGGCTTCGCTCTAAGGCAAGTAATTCATGTTATTATGACTTTGTCATGCAGGGTTTTTTGTTTTTTTAGATTGTGTTTACAACCACTTTAAAATTGACAGAACTAATCTGTGTACCACATAAGCACATACTGTAGCCAGTCTGTGGGAGCCAGCATTATTGTTGGTTGGTAGGGGATCAAATACTTATTTCACTCACTGAACTGCAACTCAATTTATAACATATGTATCCTGTGTTTTTTCTGGATTTTTGGCTGATATTCTGTCGCTATCATTTAAAATACATCTATGATAACAATTATAGACCCTTCATTTCTTTGTAAGTGGACAAACTTCAAATAATTATTTTCCCCACTGTATACAATGCATCCAATTTGCTAACTACCCATCACATGTTGTTTGGAGGACTGAGTACCAGAACTGTAGAAATATCCACAAAAGGAGCACATTTTGAAAAGCAAATACCCAAAAGGTATTTAAGAGGCATAGCAGTGTTTTGCCACAAGCTTTTGAAAAATTAGGAAGTATAAAAAAAAAAAAAAAAAAAATTGTCAATTTAATAAGCTACTCCTATACACAGCATTGGTATAATTGGTATTAAACCACAAAAAGCATTCCGTTACTCCTCCTGAGTATGGATATAGCACACGGGTGAAACTTTCAACATTTGGACTAATTATGTAGCTGACATTACATAGTTTGTAAGGTTGAATAAAGACAAACGGTCCACCCAGTTCAGCAGTGGTTGGTGTGTGTGTGTGTGTGTGTGTGTGTGTGTAAAAATTCCCATATCCATGTACTATATATTGTTTTCCCTAAGGATGTCCATCCAAGAGTCTTTAAAAACTAAGGTTGAATAAAGACAAACGGTCCACCCACTTCAGCAGTGGTGTGTGTGTGTGTGTGTGTGTGTGTGTGTGTGTGTGTGTGTGTGTGTGTGTGTGTGTGTGTGTGTGTGTGTGTGTGTGTAAAAAAATTCCCATATCCATGTACTATATATTGTTTTCCCTAAGGATGTCCATCCAAGAGTCTTTAAAAACTAAGGTTGAATAAAGACAAACGGTCCACCCACTTCAGCAGTGGTGTGTGTGTGTGTGTGTGTGTGTGTGTGTGTGTGTGTGTGTGTGTGTAAAAAAAATTCCCATAGCCATGTACTATATATTGTTTTCCCTAAGGATGTCCATCCAAGAGTCTTTAAAAACTATCCATACTTCCTGCCGACCCACCGATTTTGGAAGAGAGTTCCACACCCTTACAGCCCTGACAGTAAAAAAAATCCCTACGCAGCTTAAAGGGGTTGTAAAGGTTTCGTGTTTTTTTCACCTTGATGCAATGCATTAAGGTGGAAAAAAACACGAAACCTTTACAACCCCTTTTAAGCTGCGTAGGGATTTTTTTTTTTACTGTCAGGGCTGTAAGGTGTCCTTTTCTCCTTGGAGTCTGGCCGTTGATTGGCTAGGTTGGATAGATTGATAGCAGCACAGCCATTGGCTCACGCTGCTGTCAATCACATCCAATGACGTGCCGGGAGGCGGGGCCGAGTGATACAGGCGGCAGCTATAGCCGCCGTTTGTATCACGGAAGCGCGCCCGCAAGCTAACCCCCTTGGGAGAGTGCTTCCTATTAAGGGGGTTAGCTCTTGCGGGGAGGAGCCAAGTCAGCCGCCGAGGGCCCCAAGGCGACGAGGATCGGGGCCACTCTGTGCAAAACAAACTGCACAGTGGAGGCAAGTATAAAATTTTTTTTTTTTTTTTAAAATAACCAAACCTTCCAACCCCTTTAGGGTAGTTTTGAACGCCAGATTTCGGGCAGAAAAAGCGGCTTTAAAATATAGCTTTTATCAGCGGTTTTTACTAGCATTTATTAGCGTTTTTCAGTGTTAGCTTTTTTTTTTTTCTTTTTCAATAGATCAAAAAACGCTGGCGACCTGCGTTTGAGCGTTTATCAGCGTCTTGCGTTTTTTCCTGCCAAAAAAATGGCACTTTGAACGCAAATTTCTTGCGTTCAGAAAAAAGCCTATTAACTCCACTGCTCATTAACGCTAAAAAACGCTATGTGTACATGAACACATAGGCTAGAGTGCAGTTAATGGGCTTTTCTAAAAACCGCCAAAACGCCAATAAACTGCAGTTTATCAGCTTCAGTGTACATGGAGCCTTAAGGTTAAACCGCTTCTCTTCCAGTCATCGTGTGGCCCTGTGTCTTCTTACACTCCCCCGGGACTGAAAAGTTTCACACTTACACTGGGATCACGGTTGAGATAATTGTAAATCATATATCTCCTCTAAAGCATCTTCTCCAGGGAGAATAAATTTAGCGCTTTTAGTCGTTCCTCATAATTGAGGTCCTCCAGTCCCCATATTAATTTAGTTGCACTTCTCTGGACTCTCTCCAGCTCATCTCTTCTGAGGATTGGTGATGAGAACTGGACAGAATACTCCAGATGCAGCTGAATACTTTTATAAAGTGGTAGAGGGCAGCACAGTGGTGTAGTGGTTAGCACTTTCACCTAGCAGCAAAAGGGTCACTGGTTTGAATCCCGACCACGACACCATCTGCCTGGAGTTTGCATGTTCTCCCTTTGTCTGCGTGGGTTTCCTCCGGGTACACCGGTTTCCTTCCACACTCCAAAGACATGCTGGTAGGTTAATTGGATCTTGTCCAAATTGGCCCAGTATATTTGTATATATGTGTGTACGACTGTGTCCAAGAGTGTCGAGATCCTACGGGATAAATGACCGCACCAGCATGGCAGACACTGGCTGCAAAAAGCGCCTAGAGGCGATTCAGTTCGAATGTGTAGCGCAATACAAGTCACTCATTTATTCATTCAGAATTTAATCTCTGGAGTAAATTCCCTTTTTAATGCATGCTAATATTCTGCTGGCTTTGGTAGCCACTGCATGCTATTGCTTAGTCTCTTCTACTAGGACTCCTAGATCCTTCTCCATCCTGGAAGCCCCTAGGGGTTCTCCTCCTAATGAGCAACCTGCGTTTATATTTTTACCACCCCACTCCACTAAGTGCATTACCTTCGATTTTTCAATGGTAAACTTAATTGCCATGCAGTAGCCCACTTTATTTATTCAGGTCCTCTTGTAAAGTTTCTATATCCTGCGGTGTTGTTTTTAGGTGCGGTCAGCAAACAATGAGATCGAGCCATTTATCCCACTGTCTAGATCATTTATGAATAAATTAAATAGAATTGGTAACCAGGACAGAGCTGTGGGGTACCTCACTAACCACCGAGTACACATTATTTATCACCACCCTTTGGACACGACCCATTAGCCAGTTATCTATCCAAGAACAAACCTTATGGTCCATGCCTACAGACCTCAGCTTGTGAATTGAGCGTTTGTGGGGGACAGGATCAAACACTTTTGCAAAATCCAGATACACCACATCCACTGGCCTTCCTTTAGATGGCAGCTCACTTCTTTGTAGAATGTTAATAGGTTGGTTTGGCAAGAGCGACCTTTCGTAAACCTGTAACAATTACTGCTAATGATACCGTTTGCGTCAGCAAATTCTTGGATATGGTCCTTTATCATCCCCTCAAATGGTTTACAAACTACCGACGTTAGACTGACAGGTCTATACTTCTCAGGAATAGATCTCTGCCCCGTTTTGAATATTGGTAACACGTGGGCCTTTCACCAGTCAGCTGGTACCAATCCTGTCAGTATGCTGTTTATGAAGATTAAGATTAGCGGTCTGTGGGTCGGGTTAGGGAGCCTCCGACCCCTGTTGTGTTCAAACACTTTCCCCACATAGGGTCGCACCCGTCAAGTGACTCCTGCTCTAGGGTTACTGGGGTGCACTGAGACTAGGTCTCCCTTACGCTTGAGGCGTACTAGGTTTCTTTGTTCTCTCCTCTTCTGCTCTCTTCTGTCCTTTCCCTCCTAGCCTCCCCCGCCCTTTTTTTTTTTTTTTGTTTGTGCCTGCCTCTTCTGGCCGCAGTCATGCCCACGGGTAAAACAGAGCCTGTTCGTCTAGTTTCTATAAATGTGAAGGGGCTGAATACCCCTGAGAAATGCTCCATGGTGCTAACCAATCTAAAACATATGAAGGCCCATGTGTGCTTCATGCAGGAGACACATTTCCGTGCTGATAAGCTGCCAAGACTGCATGACCGCTTTTTCCCGACAGTGTACCACGGTTGCTCCTCTGATTCTAAGTCAAAAGGGGTGAGTATCCTGATTCGGGGTGATACCCCATGGCAACTGAAGGACCAGTGGGGGGATGCAGAGGGGAGAGCTTTATTTGTGAAGGGGACGCTTGGGAGGTCCCTGGTGACTTTGGTCAATCTATACCTCCCAAATGCCAACCAGATTGCCTTCCTGGAGCCAATTATGACCAAATTGGTTGACTTTGCCGAAGGGATGGTGATTATGGGTGGAGACATGAACTTTGTCATGGACCCGATCCTGGACTCATCTAGGGGTGTTTCCCAAGTCTCTTACGCCTCACTTAAGCGCCTTAAGAAAAACTTCCATGCTCTCCACTTGGTGGATGTATGGCGTATCCTTCATCCAAGCCACAAAGACTTCACGTTCTATTCGCACCCCCACGACTCGTATACCAGAATTGATATGTTCATGGTGCCTCAGGCGATTCTGTCCAGGGTTTCCTCAGCCTCGATTGGTTCTATTACCTTTTCGGACCATGCCCCAGTCTTTATAGACATCGATTTGCTTTGCCCCGCAGAGAAACAATGGTCGTGGAAGCTTAACGACTCGTTAATTCAGATGCCCGAGGTGGAGGAGGAGGTCTCTAGAGAACTGAGACAGTACTTCGCCACGAATGCTGACTCGGAGGTGGCCCCGACAATGGTATGGGAAGCCCATAAAAGTTACATTTGTGGCCTCTTGATCAGAATGGGATCACTCATCAAGAAGGAGAGAGCGAAACAAATTGTGGACATTTTAGATAAAATCAGGGTTTTGGAATCGGCTCATAAACAATCCTTCGCTTCCCAGATCCTTCTTGAGTTGACAGCCCTGCGAAACCAGCTGCGCTCCTTGGCCCTGTTTAGAGCCAAAGCAGTGATCTCGAAGTGCCGCCGTTCTTTTTACGAGCATAGCAACAAATGTGGTAGGATGCTGGCGAGGGCTCTGAGAGCTCAGAGGGCTCGTACATTCATTCCTGAATTGATTAGTGACTCTCACAACAGGGTTCACACCACGGAAGGTATCGCAGAAATGTTCCGGGAATACTATACTACTTTGTATAATCTCCCTAGTCCAACATCTGTGGGGGGTCTGTCGACTGCAGGGAGGAAGATCGGGGACTATTTGAGGAGGTCTGGTCTCCCCCGGATTTTGGAGGAGGACCTGACCGAGCTTGACAGGCCTCTTTCAGTGGAGGAGGTGACTGTGGCAATGTCGCGCATGCATTTGGGGAAGGCGCCGGGACCGGACGGATATTCCCTTCTCTATTACAGGACTTTTGGAGAAGTACTGCTTCCGCATTTTCTCTCTGCGTATAATGCTACAGGGGAGGGGACGCCCCTCCCGGGGGACGCCTTGAGAGCACACATTGCCGTGATCCCGAAGGAGGGAAAAGATCCACTACGATGCCAAAACTATAGACCGATCTCGCTGCTCGATGTGGATCTCAAGATATTCACGAAAGCGCTTTCCATGCGTTTGATTGACTTAATGCCACAACTAATCCATTCCGACCAGGTCGGTTTTGTTCCTACTAGAGAGGCGCATGACAACACGACTAAGGCAATCAACATGATCCACGCTGCAAAGACGCGTAAAACCCCTATGCTGCTCCTCTCGACGGACGCCGAAAAGGCGTTCGACAGGGTGAGTTGGCCTTTCCTGTTTGAAACTCTCCGCTGGGTTGGCCTGCAGGAACGCATGATGAATTGGATGTTGGCAATATATTCCTGCCCATCGGCCCAGGTCAAGGTGAATGGCCACCTTTCTTCACCATTTCAGATTGCGAATGGGACGAGACAGGGGTGCCCTTTGTCACCCCTGATATTCGTCCTCACACTAGAACCTTTCCTGCGTATCATCAGAGACAACCCGGACATTACGGGACCACGCCTGGACGCCACCCTGTCCCCCAAGATCGCGGCTTTCGCAGACGATCTGCTCTTCTTTCTGACCAACCCCCTTGTGTCCACTCCGAACTTGCTCAAGGAACTGAAGCTATACGAGGAGGTGTCAATGTTTCGCATTAACTACCAGAAATCGGAGGCACTTGGGGTCGCCTTACCTCCTCCTTTAACTGACCTGCTCCGGGTTGATTTTCCTTTCAAATGGGCTATGTCCCATATCAAATATCTGGGTATCTTGTTACCCAGCAGGACGGAGGAGATTTTCCCCCTCGACTTTCCTCCCCTTTTGAAAAAAGACCTGCAAGAGTGGCAGCATGGCCTTTTTTCCTGGTTTGGCCGTTGCAGCATTGTGAAGATGAATGTCTTACCTAGACTGTTATACCACTTTCAGGCATTACCCATACGGGTGCCGGCGTCCTTCCTGAGAGCAGTTAACAGAACGCTAATTCGGTTTGTGTGGGCCCAGAAGCCCCCGCGGTTGGCGCAGAGAATTCTCCGGCTGCCAAAGTTGAAGGGTGGTGTAGCCCTACCGGACACAAAGTCGCATGACAAGTCACAGCCCATTTATTTCAATGACACCCGTTCCCATCCATACGACTTTAAAAGTGTACCTGCAATGCTTTTTTGCGACTTTTATCCAGAGTGTGTAATGTTCCATCAAAGTCACACTCCAAAGTCGCACTCTAGTGCGACTTCAAAGCTGTGTGCTTTAGAGTGCAACTTTGAGTACAGCTTTCATCCAACTTTACACTCTGGATCAGTCGCATAAAAGTAGTGCAGGCACCTTTTCAAAGTTGCATTGATGGGATTGTTTGCCATTGAAAAAAAAATTGGGTCGTGACTTGTCAGGCGACGGTGTCCAAAGACGCATGACAAGTCGCACTAGTGGAAACAGAGCCTTAAACTCATTACTCACATGTAGCTCCCGCAGCTGGGCGTGTGCCATGTAGAAACCACATGGTTGTACACTGTAGAAAATCTGCAGCATGTTTCATTGTAGTCTTGTAGTTTCTAACAATCAGAACATATTTTTAACCACTTAACGACCGCCCACTGTAAATATACGTCGGCAGAATGGCACCGACAGGCAGAATCACGTACATATACGTGATTGCCTTTGTATAGTTGGGGGGTCCGATCGGACCCCCTTCTTTACAGTGGGTGGTCGTTTTACCTTCGGGAGCGATCCGGCATGAGGGGACGGCCGTTCGATTCCGGCCACCCCCTCTCGATCGCTCCCGGCGAATGAGAGAGCTTCCCCTGCCTGCCAGGCAGGAGGAAGTGATGTCATCTCTCCTGCGGCGCTCACATATACCGAGCGCCGTACAGGAGAAGTTGCAGGTTAGTACACAAAACAGCACACTGACACCAGGACACATAGGCACATAAATCGCCCCCCCACAGTGTCACTGATTGCAGTGACCATTTATTTAGTGATCACTGAAATCAGTGACATTTGTGACTGTAAAAGTGTCACTACATTTAGTTTTAGGTCCAGTGTAGCCCCCTAACCCCCCCTAATAAAGGTTTAACCCCCTGATCACCCCCCAGATAACCCTTTCACCCCCTAGCACCGCCGTCGCTAAGCAATCATTTTTCTGATCGATGTCTTAGCGTCGGTGATGCTGATCGGTAGCCAGTAATTTTTTTTAGGTTCGCCGCAGGTTTTTATAGCGTCGGGTACCCCCATATATTACCTAATAAAGGTTTAACCCACTTGATCACCCCCCAGGTAACCCTTTCACCCCCTAGCACCGCCGTCGCTATGCGATAATTTTTCTGATCGATGTCTTAGCGTCGGTGATGCCGATAGGTAGCCAGTAATTTTTTTTAGGTTCGCCGCAGGTTTTTATAGCGTCAGGTACCCCCATATATTATCTAATAAAGGTTTTAACCCCCTAATTGCCCCTAGTTAACCCTTTCACCAGTGATCATCATATAAGTGTTACGGGTGACGCTGGTTAGTTTGCTTTTTATAGCGTCAGGGCAAACCTTTATTGGGTTATATACGGCTAACCCAATAAAGGTTTAACCCCCTGATCGCCCGGCGGGTGATATCAATTAGGTTTTAGCGTCAGAGAGGGTCTGCGTCACACCCCAGGCAGCGTCAGGTTAGTGCCAGTAGCACTAACACCCACGCGTGAAGCATACACCCCCCTTAGTGTTATAGTATCTGATCAGCTCAATATCTGATCTGATCTATACTAGCGTCCCCAGCAGTTTAGGGTTCCCAAAAACGCAGTGTTAGCGGGATCAGCCCAGATACCTGCTAGCACCTGCGTTTTGCCCCTCCGTCCAGCCCAGGCCACCCAAGTGCAGTATCTATCGATCGATCACTGTCACTTACAAAACACAACACACATAACTGCAGCGTTCGCAGAGACAGGCCTGATCCCTGCGACTCCAGTGCTGTAGGAGGTGATTTCACCACCACAGTTAAAAAAAAAAAAAAAACATATATGCCGAAGCATTGGGGCAGCAGGAGCGGAGGAGCGATTTTGCTCCTAATGCCGCGTACATACGGTCGAAATTCCGACGGAGGCTTGCCCGTGGAAAAGTCTGACCATGTGTACGCGGCATAACTTTTGCGAGAAGATGCCCCCATGCTTCGGCATATATAAATGGTGCATGTATGCCCATCATTAGAAGTGGGTGGATGAAGGGCGGTATTCTAATGGTGGGCATACCCACCGATCAATCTTTTTTTTTCGTTCAGCCAACAGGCTGCATGAAAAAAAAAGGATTACAATACATGTCCAACAAGGACCAGCAACGTACTGGTATGTTGCTGGACTTTGAATGTTTATACCAGAATGATGCCGGCGGGTTTAGGTATCATCTTGGTATCATTCTTTTCAGCCAGCGGCCGGCTTTCATGTAAAAGCAATCCTAGTGGCTAATTAGCCTCTGGACTGCTTTTACAAGCAGTGGGAGGGAATGTCCCCCCCCCCCCGGATATAAAAAGCGCCATTGGGAAATTGGGAAAGCATTTTATCACACCGATCTTGGTGTGGTCAGATGCTTTGAGGGCAGAGGAAAGATCTAGGGTCCAATAGACCCCAGTTTTTTCAAAAAAGAGTACCTGTCATTACCTATTGCTATCATAGGTGATATTTACATTCCCTGAGATAACAATAAAAGTGATAAAAATAAATAAATATGGAAGCAACAGTTTAAAAATAAAAAAGCAAAATTAATAAAAAAAATAAAATAAAAAAAAAAAAAAGCACCCCTGTCCTGCCCTGCTCTTGCCCAATGGCGAACGCAAGCGTCGGTCTGGCGTCATATGTAAACAGCAATTGCACCATGCATGTGAGGTATCACCGCGAAGGTCAGATCGAGGGCAGTAATTTTAGCAGTAGACCTCCTCTGTAAATCTAACGGGGTAACCTGTAAATGCTTTTAAAGGCTTTTAAAAATGTATGTAGTTTGTCGCCAATGCGCGTTTGTGCGAAATTTTAAAGCATGTCGTGTTTGGTATCTATGTACTTGGCCTAAGATCATCTTTTTTATTTCATCAAACATTTGGGCAATATAGTGTGTTTTAGTGCATTAAAATTAAAAAAAGTGTATTTTTTCCCCAAAAAATGCGTTTGAAAAACCGCTGCGCAAATACTGTGTAGAAAAAAAAAATGCAACACCCACCATTTTATTCTGTAGGGCCTTTGCTTTAAAAATATATATAATGTTTGGGGGGTTCAACATAATTTTCTTGCAAAAAAAAATATGTTTTCATGTAAACAAAAAGTGTCAAAAAGGGCTTTGTCTTCAAGTGGTTAGAAGAGTGGATGTAAGCGTCCTAATGTTGTGTATAAAATGCCAGAACAGTTCAAAACCCCCCCAAATGACCCCATTTTGGAAAGTAGACACCCCAAGCTATATACTGAGAGGCATGTCGAGTCCATGGAATATTTTATATGTTGACACAAGTTGCGGGAAAAAAAAAATTTTTTGTTTTGTTTTTTTGCACAAAGTTGTCACTAAATGATATATTGCTCAAACATGCCATGGGCATATGTGGAATTACACCCCAAAATACATTCTGTTGCTTCTCCTGTGTACGGGGATACCACATGTGTGAGACTTTTTGGGAGCCTAGCCGTGTACGGGACCCCAAAAACCAATCACCGCCTTCAGGCTAAGGGTGTCAATTTTTGATTTCACTTCTCACTGCCTATCACAGTTTCGGAGGCCATGGAATGCCCAGATGGCACAAAACCCCCCCAAATGACCCCATTTTGGAAAGTAGACACCCCAAGCTATTTGCTGAGAGGTAGTGAGTATTTTGCAGATCTCGCTTTTTGTCACAAAGTTTTGAAAATTGAAAAAAAAAAAAAAAAAAAATGTTTTCTTCATTTTTAAAAACAAATGAGAGCTGTAAAATACTCACCATGCCTCACAGCAAACAGCTTGGGTGTTTACTTTCCAAAATGGGGTCATTTGGGGGGGTTTTGTGCTATTTTGGCATTTTATGGCCTTCAAAACTGTGATAGGTAGTGAGGAGTGAAATCAAAAATTTGCGCCCTTAGAAATCCTGGAGGCGGTGCTTGGTTTCCGGGGTCCCGTACGTGGCTAGGCTCCTAAAAAGTCCCACACATGTGGTATCCCCGTACTCAGGAGAAGCAGCAGAATGTATTTTGGGGTGCAATTTCACATATAACCATGGCATGTGTGAGCAATAATAGGATTTTTGTACTCACCGTAAAATCCGTTTCTCTGGCATCCATGGACTGACACAGCGTGTCTTATACACCTTTACACGTGGGTTATGTCCCTGCTTGCAGGAGAAGACCTAGGCAGAATGTGAGATGTTATACATACATTCTAAACAGCCAGAGCTGAACAGCCCCGCCCAGGGGGGCGGTCCCTCCGGGCATAACCCTCCCACTGCAGTCAGCAGACCTCAGTTCGTAACAAAGCAGTACAAACTTAAAAAGAAGGGTGGGTGCTGTGTCAGTCCATGGATGCCAGAGAAACGGATTTTACGGTGAGTACAAAAATCCTATTTTCTCTTGTCATCCATGGACTGACACAGCGTGTCTTATACACCTTTACACGTGGGATGTCCCAAAGCAGTGTCAAGAGGGATGGGAGCAGTATAAATGGAAAACCAAAAACTTCCAAACAAGGCAGAGCTCCTCAACGGAGGAGTTGCAACATCAAACAGCGGCCTGCAACACCTTGCGGCCGAAGGAAGCATCCGAAGATGCAGCCACATCAACCTTATAAAACTTAGAAAAGGTATGAACAGACGACCAGGTCGCCGCCTTGCACACTTGTGCAACCGACGCTTGATGTCGGAAAGCCCAGGAAGCACCAATTGCCCTGGTGGAATGTGCCGTAACCGGAAAGGGAGGCGCCCGCCCCTTGAGAGCATAAGCTTGAATGACGGTTTGTCTGATCCACCTAGAAATGGTGGCAGACGAAACCGCTTGGCCCTGTTTTGGCCCAGAGACAGCCACAAATAGTGAGTCAGACTTCCGAATAGAAGCAGTAGCAGACAGGTACACCCGCAAGGCTCGTACCACATCCAAAGTGTGTAGCGCAAACTCTCTGGGATGCGATGGGTGAGGACACAAGGACGGGAGGACAATGTCCTCGTTTAAGTGGAAGGCCGAGACCACCTTTGGCAGAAAGGAAGGTCGCGGACGTAACACCGCCTTATCCTTATGGATGATCAAAAAGGGCGACTTGCAGGACAAGGCCGCCAACTCAGACACTCGTCTAATGGAAGTAATGGCCACCAAGAAGGCCACCTTCTGAGACAAAGTCAAGAGGGGAATATCTCTAATATTTTCAAAGGGAGGTTCCTGGAGGACCGAGAGCACCAAATTCAGATCCCACGGGGGGAGAGGAGGCTTGACAGGGGGGAGCACATGGCGAACCCCCTGCACAAAGGTGCTAACCAAGGGATGACCCGCCAGCGGTTGCTGAAAGAAGATGGCCAAGGCCGAAATCTGACCCTTAATGGTACTCAAAGCGAGCTTTTGGGTCACGCCACGCTGCAGAAAATGCAGGATTCTGGGAACGGAATACGTTCGTGGGCGCCAGTCCAGCTCTTCGCACATGGCGATGTAAGCTCTCCAAGTACGGTGATAGATCCTTCTGGAGGAAGACTTCCGTGCCCTTAACATGGTCGAAATGACCGAATCCGAGAGACCTCGGTCTCTCAGCACCTGGCTTTCAATAACCATGCCGTTAAAACCAGAGACTGTAAAGCAGGATGAAATATAGGACCTTGAGACAGAAGGTCCCCCCGTATCGGTAACCGCCAGGGAACGTCTGCGACGAGACGTACCAGATCGGCGTACCAGTGACGCCGAGGCCAATCCGGAGCAATGAGGATCACCGGAATTCCCTCGGTCGCTACCCTGCGGAGCAGGCGAGGGAGCAACTGCAGCGGAGGATAAACGTATATCAGGCGATACTGACCCCATGGGGCCACCAACGCATCCGAGGCATCCGCCCAGGGATCCCTGGATCTGGCCACAAACCTCGACACCTTGCGATTGAGTCGAGAAGCCATCAGGTCCACATCTGGCGTGCCCCACCGTCTGCAAAGGAGTTGAAAGACCTCCGGGTGCAAGGACCACTCCCCCTGGTCCAGCGTCTGGCGACTTAGATAGTCCGCCTGCCAATTGTCTACGCCCGGAATGTAGACGGCCGACAGAGCCGGCACGCTTCTTTCGGCCCACCTCAGGATGCGGGCGACCTCGGAAGCCGCAGCTGAGCTCCGAGTCCCCCCTTGATGGTTGACATACGCCACTGCTGTGGCGTTGTCCGATTGTATCCTGATGGAGTGACCCTGTAGTTTCTCCGACCATGAGGAGAGGCACAGTCTGATTGCCCGTATCTCCAGCACATTGATCGGTAAGAGGGCTTCGTCCGGAGTCCAAAGCCCTTGGGCCGACAGGACTCCCCAGACTCTCCCCCAGCCCGTCAGGCTGGCGTCCGTCGTGATCACCGTCCATTGGATGGGGAGGAACGACTTCCCGGACCGAAGAGCCGGGGACCTCAACCACCACGTCAGGGACGCCCTGACCAGGTGACTCACCTGGATCTGAAGATCCAAGGACAACTGGGATTTGTCCCAAGTGGACAAGATCTCTTTCTGTAAGGCCCTGGTGTGCGCTTGGGCATAAGGAACGGCCTCGAAGGAGGCCACCATGAGTCCCAGGACTCTCATGCAAAAGCGGATTGACGACCATTTTCGGGACGTCAGCACCCGTACTGCAGACTGAAGAGTCAGTAGTTTGTCTGGAGGTAGGAAGACTCTTGCTTCCAAGGAGTCCAGAATCAGACCTAGATACTCCAGACGCTGAGTAGGGACTAGAACCGACTTCTGAACGTTCAGGAGCCACCCAAACTCCCTGAGGGTCTGACTGACGATAGTCACACTTTCTTCCAATTCTGAGCCACTGTCTGCTCTTAGAAGGAAATCGTCCAGATAGCCCATGATAGCAATGCCTCGCTGTCTCAGCAAAGCCAGGACCGGAGCAAGCACCTTGGTGAACACCCTCGGTGCCGAGGCCAGGCCGAAGGGAAGAGCCACAAATTGATAGTGGACTTCGCCGACCGCAGAAACTTCTGGTGGCTTGCGCAGATCGGAACATGCAAGTAGGCGTCCTTGATGTCCAAGGATGCCAGAAAATCCCCTTGACGGAGTGTAGCGACCACCGTGCGAATGGATTCCATGCGGAATTTTTGCACCTTCACGAAGGCATTCAGGGCCTTGAGGTCCAGGATCGGCCGAACCCCGTCCTTTTTTGGAACAACAAACAGATTCGAGTAGAACCCCTGAAATCTCTCCTGGGACGGAACCGGCACAATTACTCCGGACCCGATCAAATCCTGTACAGCCCCCAAGAGGGCTGCCCGACGGGCAGGAAGGAGAGGGAGATTTGAGGGGAAGAATCTGTCTGGGGGCCAGGAGCGGAACTCTATTCTGTATCCTGAGGTGACCACCTCGCACACCCACCGGTCGGAGATCCGGGAGGTCCACCGATCCGTGAACCTGCGAAGTCGTCCCCCCACCCCAGAGACGGGCGGGGGCAAGACTTCACGCGGAGGCGGGCTTGGGAGCCGGCTTGTTCGGCTTACGCACCCAGGGGCGCTTGTGCCCGCCAGCCGCACTGTTGTCAGTCTGGGATGGCTTACCCGTGGACTCTGACGGACGAAAAAAACCCTTTTTTGCTGGAAAGGAAGGACCCGGTTTACGTCGGGCCTCCTTACCCTTGATAGTTTGAGGAAGGAGAGTGCTTTTACCTCCCGTGACATCCTTGATGATGTCATCCAGAGCAGCACCAAAAAGTCTACCACCCTTAAAAGGTAGATCCGTCAGGAGCTTCTTAGAGGCTAGGTCAGCAGACCAGCATTTCAACCAGATGAGACAACGCAATACCACCGCCGAGACAGAGGCCCTGGATATTAAAGGGGCCGCGTCCAACGTGGCGTCGCACACATATATCAGACCCTGCACCATCTGGTGGGCCAGAGCAACAGTGTCTGGAGGAAGGTTATACTCCTGCACAGTTTGGTGCAAAATTTTTGCCCATTCCGTGAGTGTCTGAGACACAAGGGTCGCCGCTACTACGGGCCGTAGGGCGGATCCCAACAAGGCGAACATGGCTCTACTCACCACTTCTGACCTCCTGTCAGTGGGGTCCTTAAACGCAGGAGTCCCCTCCATCGGGAGAGTGGTGGCCTTGTTTAAACGGGCGACTGGAGGGTCGACCACCGGGGGAGAAGCCCACTTTTTAAGCAGGGCGTCTTCAAAGGGGTATCTAATAGACAAACGCCGCGGGACCATAAAAGTCTTCTGCGGCTTTTCCCAGACCTGGTCAATGAGCTGGTCAAAGAAAGGTACATATGGAAAAACCTTTTTAGAAGGCTTGGTCTTAAAAGAACCAAAGGAGACTGTATCCGCCTGAGGTTCTGCGGTCGCAGCATTTAGCTTGAGAGCGTCCCTCACAGCATCAATGAGTTCACTAACAAGCGCCCTGTCATTTACTGACTCAGAACTGGAGTCTTCCTCACAAGGAATGTCCTGTTCAAAACCATCCAAATATTCAGAGCTAGGGTCCTGAGCAGCAATAACTAGGCCCATATCTGAAGCAGAGCACTCCCCTTGTGGAGATAAAGTGGGGAGAGGGCGCTTTTTTGCTCCCTTGTGCTCACACACAGCTTCCATCCTGGTCAGAAATGATTCCAGGACTGCCGACAACTGGTCCATAGGGACCGCAGGTGCTGGAGCACTGGCTGCTGCCTCTGGCATGTTAGGGGAAGCTGGTGACTCTGACTCCATAATGTCCCTCTCAGACCACCCACAGGCCGTGCAGACTGAAGTAGGGGAATGCCCAGGGAACCCACCAACCTGACCAGGACCGCTCGGTTCCGCCGCTCTGTCTCACTGCGCCGCGCTGCTCAGCGTGAGTGAGCTGAGAGGAGAGAGTGTGAGGAGATTCGCGCCGTTTCCAGCGGCGCTAGAGGCCAAACTAGTGCCAGAAAAGACGTGCGGCTACAAGAAAATGGCCGCCGCAATGTGCTCCGGCGGGCCCCGGCAAGATGGCCGCCGATGTAAAAATCAGCACACACACAAAACATGGCGCCGAACGGCGCCCAGGCCCCTCACCTCCAAAAACAAAACAGCCCCAGCGAGTGCAGAGCAGCATGAGCCCCCCCCCCAGGACAGTATGGCCCCCAGGCACCCCCCATAGTACAGCGCCAGCACTAGTGAACAGAGAGTGACATTAAAAACACAGGGGGAGACAGGGAAATCCCCCCACACAAGAAACACACAGCATGTACTCACCTGCAGCCAGGAGAGACTACTTACCCGTCCCCTGAGGGACCCGCTGGTGTGTTTCTGACAGAACTATCACAGTGCGGTACTGAGTAGCTGTCGGCCCGGTCCACCGCGAAAGATACAGCCGGACTGTTCTATCTTGAGAGGACCGCGGAGCTGGAAGCCCACCGGCCACCCCTGGAGTCATGGGGCATGTCGTGAACTGAGTCTCACGCACACAAGGCGAGGATCAGCACGCTCGATGGTCGGACAGGGAAGACTACGAGGATATCTTGTACCCAACCTGTTGCCCAGCCGACAGTTGATAGAAGATCTCAAAAAAAAAAAAATAGGAGAAAAAATTCCCAAAAGAATAAAAATAGGTCAGGAGACTGGCTCCTGAGAGAGCCACGTCTTCTCCTTCTGCTAGGCAGAAAAAAACTGAGGTCTGCTGACTGCAGTGGGAGGGTTATGCCCGGAGGGACCGCCCCCCTGGGCGGGGCTGTTCAGCTCTGGCTGTTTAGAATGTATGTATAACATCTCACATTCTGCCTAGGTCTTCTCCTGCAAGCAGGGACATAACCCACGTGTAAAGGTGTATAAGACACGCTGTGTCAGTCCATGGATGACAAGAGAAATATCATTTAGTGACAACTTTTTGTAATTTTTTTTTTTTGTCATTATTTAATCACTTGGGACAAAAAAAAATATTCAATGGGCTCAACAGGCCTCTCAGCAATTTCCTTGGGGTGTCTACTTTCTAAAATGGGGTCATTTGGGGGGGTTTTGTACTGCCCTGTCATTTTAGCGCCTCAAGAAATGAGATAGGCATTTATAAATTAAAAGCCGTGTAAATTCCAGAAAATGTACCCTAGTTTGTAAACGCTATAACTTTTGCGCAAACCAATAAATATATGCTTATTGACATTTTTTTTACTAAAGACATGTGGCTGAATACATTTTGGCCTAAATGTATGACTAAAATTGAGTTTATTCGATTTTTCTTACAACAAAAAGTAGAAAATATCATTTTTTTTCAAAATTTTCGGTCTTTTTCCGTTTATATCGCAAAAAATAAAAATCGCAGAGGCAATCAAATACCATTAAAAGAAAGCTCTATTTGTGGGATAAAAAGGACGCAAATTTCGTTTGGGTACAACATTGCATGTCCGCACAATTTACAGTTAAAGCAGCACAGTGCAAAATTCTGAATTCACCTCTGGTCCTTTAGCTACCAAATGGTCCGGGGCTTAAGTGGTTAAAAGCCCCCTCTCTCTGGAGAAATTGCTATCCAAAACGAGGCTATGAAGACAGGAGGAGATCTGAGGAGCAGGGATGGGGGTGGGACTAGGAAGGTTTAGGCATGTCTGTCTAAAAAGGAGAGGTGGGGGTGTGTAGAAGAGAGGGACAATGTTTTCAGGAAGTGAGAGGGCCCCCCCCATGCAGAATTCAGAAATAAGGAAGGTTGTCCCTGAAGAACAGGAAGAAACTGATTGTCTGGCTTTGATTGGACGTTCTAAGCGACACAAAAAACGCTATACAGAAAATAATAAGTCAAAGATAGATATTTTACATATAATAGAAAATTTTTCATTTTTGACTGAACTTCCTCTCCAACTCTCTAATGGTTTTTGTTGCAAAATCTAAAGCACGCCAAAAGAAAAAAAACAGACCTCATACTGAAATTTCTCTAAAATTAGGAATGCAACAGCCAAGCAAAAACAGACCACAAGAAAGTTTGAAACGAATGGGAAGCCACACTGAAAACCACAGTGAATCAGTATTATGCCGTTTCTGAGAACTTGGACAGGAGAAAAATTTTACAAGACAAAAAAGGTGGACAACGTAGGTGAGGACTATTTCAATAAAAAATGATCAAAAAAGATATGCTGGACAACTTCACCATTCTTAAGGTGACCAATATGGATTGAAAGGTGTCCAGTTCAGCAAGAATTGGCCAAATTTTGATCCATGTATGGGCAAGGCTGGTTGTACAAAAAGTCGATGGTGTTCAGGTTTTCCCTGATCGATCAGTGCTGCCGGCTATAGCCAGCAACACTGATCACTGTATTCTGACTGTGGGAAAGGCTCCCTGCTGTCAGAATACAAAGGCTCATTGGGGAGGATTCCTCCATCTGCATCAAGTATGTGGATGGGGAAATCGGCTCAATTTTGTTTTCGTTCAAACAGATGAACGAAAAACAAAAAATAAATAAATAAAACACACTATAATATTATTAATGACTGTATGGCCAGCCTCATCAGTAAACAGCCAAGTATAAAACACTAACAATTTTAAACACCAATAAGCACAATCAAGGTTTGAACTGGCCACATATTATACTCTGTAGTGTTCAGAAAAAAATCCAGGAGAAAGGGATCCTAATGAGGACCACTGTGAGCAATCGGGGACATGTGGGATTAAAGCAGCGGTCTAAAAAGTAAAAAAAAACACTGTAAAAGTAAATCTAGTGAAAATATTTCTCCCCAAGTTTCAGATAGTGTGGACGGATGAAAACCCGGTCAGGTTTTTTTAGCCGCATCCCAGCTACCAGGAGAGCATTTTGGTAAGTGCAAATTTTTAGTTTTTAGGAGACAGGGAGGTGAGCGGCAATCCTCTAGTCTAATGGGAATATAATATGTTGTGCCGACACCTGTATGAGTGGAATTCTACTCAAACAAGAAATTTCTATTGGAAGCTAGGACAAATCTACCCAAAAGACACAGACAGCAATAAAAACATGACAGTTTTGCCTTTTTTTAGTAGTAAAGGGTACACGAGAATCAGGAGACTATATAGCATAGTCCAAGTCCTTATTGGGCACAGCTATCAGCACTGAATAAACAGTATGTAGCATCAGCTGCATAAGGATGCAGTGCCATGTCCTAACAATGGTACAGAGACTTGCCATCTGCTACTGGAACAAAATTTTAATTGGGCCGAGCTTAGCTGTTCAGGAAAGCCTTATATTTTAGCAATGAATACATGGCTTACTCTGTACCACTGCCAGAACAGTGTTGTGTACTGTATGTAGTTGATGTTACATGCACTTTATACAGCACTGACAGCAGGTGCATCTATTAGTAAAGGAAATGGGTAGGCCCAAACAAAATTATGTACATTGACAATAAACATGGAGTTAGACTTTATGTTAGGAGCTCCAGCATGTTCTCTCACCCAGCATTCCACAATAAAATCCATATTTCCTGAGGGTCCATAGAGGCTTGTGCATGGCAATCTGGGATGACAGCTTGGCATGCCAGAGCTTAAGACAAATTTCACACACAGCCAGTCAATGGAGTGTCAACAAGCAGCAGGACTTTTTGAATATGGCACAGGACCTTAAAGCAAGCGCATGATTGAATTACCCCCAGAGCAAGGAGGTCAGAGCAAGTGGGGGGGGCGGTATTTGCACACGGCAGACTGGCGGGGGGGGGGGGGGTGGAGCAGGGTATCATAGGGCACACTGCAGATGCGGTTTCCTTCTCATGCAGAGTGATGCAAGGAAGCAGCTGCGATAAGTCCTGGTATGCTATTCCCCACTGGCCCTCCTCTGCCATCCTTCTTGTGTCACATACAAGCACCAGGGATGGGGGGGGGGGAGGCGCCATTTGGGTACAGCGAAGAGTCTCGTGATGCTAGTGTCAGCTGTGGGGATGCGTTATACCAGTTAGCTACCTGCGACTGACTAGCAGATCGCAGCAGAATCCCTGGGGACCTCTTTATTAAGAAACCCTGGCCTAAGGCCTGTTAAAGTGGTTACAAACCCTTACATATACCCAGTGAAGTGACCAGCCTCAGGTGATACACCGATAAAACAAAAATCCTCCTACATAAGTTGTACCTGTATCTGCAAGCCCCTCCTCTACAGCAGTTGACCGTGCAGAATTTACACAAGATCTCCTGGCTCTGAAAAGCAGGGGGCGAAGAGCTGAAGTAGTTACACCCTGTAGAGCTCAGTGAGGGGAGCTCTGGATGGAGGAAAGGGACACATTCCCCCTTTACACAGCTCACAGGAACAATGCGGAGGCTGTCAATCTGCTGAAGCTCCCTCCCCTGCGACCATTTTTCCCTTAGTGTCATGAAAACCTGTCAGGAGTGACAACCACCAATAGAGGAACAAGGCAGCAGAGAATTGACACAGAGCTCTGGATTCAGAGACTTACACACTATAGAGGGATAGGCTTTGTTCATATATCACGTCTGAGGTTTACAACCACTTTAATGTGCACAGGAGAGGCTATGATCAGTATTACATTGGTTTGTATTAGGGATGCACCGAATGGGTTTTTGGTGCCGAAACCAATACCGAAAATAAATCTTCCTTGATCCCAAAAACCAAAATTGATACCGAAACAGCACCGATACCGAAAGTGGCTGTTTTTAAAAAAATATTTTTGCACAGGAGATGGTCAGAGACTGGGGACACGGCACAGGAGATGGTCAGAGACTGGGGACACGGCACAGATCAATACAGCCTCACCAATGCCAGTGCCCATGAGGTGCAGCCCGCCAGTGCCTGGTAATGCGATGTCACGCTGTGTCAGAGGCTGAGCTGGAGTTTGACCCTGGCGCGCCCCTCAGAGTCTCCCCTCCTCCTCACTCCTGTTATACACATACACAGCCATCCCAGTGCCTGGTAATGCATGTCACGCTGTGTGACAGATCTGAATTACCGTGCAGCGGATGCAACGATGTCCCCCGCCTCCTAGACCGCCTCTTGTGATAGACGGCACTCTTGGAATCATTGTGCCGTGTGTCATAGGAGGCGGGGACATCGGCTGCACGGCGATTCAGATCTCTGACACAGCGTGATATGCATTACCAGGCACTGGGGAGGCTGTGTATGTCAGGAGTGAGAAGAGGAGGAGGAGAGGGGACTGAGGGACGCGCCAGGATGAAACATGTGCGGCACCCGGCGAGATGGCCACGCCCCTTTTCCGTCTCCATTAAATCAGCAAGAATTCCATTTCGGCATTTTGCCGAAAAGGCCATTTTCGGCCGATATGTTTCGGTGCATCTCTAATTTGTATGTGCTGGTACATTAGAGTGCAAGCCTCAAGGAACATGTTTACTTTGCTTTTGAACAGATTAGCTATCAGACGCGCAAACAGAGCATTACCTCGTCGCTCCTGAAGAATGAGGGCGTCATAAGCAAAAAGGTAGACAATTTCTCTTTAAGAAGGTCCCAGTCTTATATAAAAGAGAACCAAAATTAATCCATAGAGTTGTTAGAGGATAAGCAGATATCTCTCCACTTGATTAAACGAGTTCTACTGCCCATGCATGGTCATCCTTAACACCTACATTGGTCATTTGCTCCAGTTACATTTAAAAGTGAACGCGAGCCATTCTAGTAAATGGGGTTATGTTGCAACTACCCTGCGACCGCATGCAATGCATATGGTCTCAATGCAGTGTTACAGCATTTATATGAATAAAGCATGCGGTGAAGCAGCAACATATCACCTCCTCCCCACAAGGCAAATGTGGATTGCTTTTCAGAGGGGCAGCAAAGGTTGCACATGAATAAACCAAGCCTAAAAGTGCTGCCTCAACTTGCCTTGATGCTACTGTCTCACTGCAAGTCTCCAAAGACAGCAGTTCTGAACAAAAATACATACATTCTTACAGTATCCAACGACCTCAAGATCCACAATGGCCAGCCAATTTTTTTCAGCTTTAGGTCACATAAGAGTTCAGTAGTTTTATTCATGTCAAGGAGTGCTTTTTGCACAAAGCAATGGTGATTTGGCAAGGCTAACAGGCACTCCTACTGATTCATGTGAAGTGTGACTTTTAATGACAGGTCCGCTTTAAGAGTATTTGATTCATAAGCACAGTGCTGGAGGCAAGAGACAAGGCATCTATTTCCATCTCTTGGCTCACATTACACAGGCAGTGCCCTTGAAGATATACATAGACACTTGTATTTCAACATAAGACACAAAATCAGAAAGAATAACTGCACTAATGGATTGGACTAAGGATTTCCCTGGGAAAAGAGTCTTCCAAGGTCAAGATTAAAGCAGGACCTTTTATACAAAACCCTATGAAATATTAATATTCAAGGGGTTTTCCAGCTTCGCCTGAAAGAAATGTTAACCATCTTGTTCTCTTTATAGCATAGAGCACAGCATACACAGCAAAAGTGATGAGAAGCGGCATGTTAGATGAGTCTGTCATGTCATCACTGGTCCTCCTGCCATACCCTTACCAAACTTTATACCTTCTATGCATACAAAAGGTCGACCTTTCCTAGGGCTCTTTCACACTCCCGGTGGAGTGAGGTGCCCCCTGAAGAATGATCTGTGGTTGCAGTGTTTTTTGAGAGGGCATTTAACAGGTGGTGAGGAGGTGATATTTCACCACCTTAAAGCCTGATTTAACCTTACAATGCCACACTACTGCTCTGCAATCGTGTGCATTTCACACATCTGAGTGTTTTGTTGCTTGTAGCAAAACGCTTGCCCATCAGAAAAGTACAAGAGCTTCTTTAAGGCATATTGGCACCATAGACTGCAATTGGCACACCTAAAAAACTCAACATGAGCATTTTACGAGTGTTTTGTTGCATGTTTTCTGGTAAAACAGCACCTCTCCACCCCTAATCTCCTCCTTCTAGTGTGTCCTATTGGCTAAAATATAAACACCTGAAGCTTGAATACATATGTAAAATACTTGTAATACGCTTCTAAAACACTCAAAAACGCCTGTAAAATCGCCCTGCTCATGTGTGAATGGGGCCTTCGGGTTCACTCCGCCTTAGTTGCAGCACCCCGCTTTGTGGGCCCACTCCTGGCCTCTAGAAAGGATTCTATTACAACCTTTGGGTCTCTCACTCTTCCAAGATGTACAGAGCCCCTTCTAGGGTTGTCACCTCATCCCTTTAAATCAGAACACATTACACAGGTTCTGTGGCTAATTAGGGTGGTAATTAAACTCACTTCGTGCCTTATCTGCATTCAATTGGCTTCAGAACTTGTGTAATTACTGTGTTCGAGTTTAAAGGGATGAGGTGGCAGTCCTACCCCCTAAACTTGCTAGCTGCCTTAGCTCTCTGACCCGCCAACTCACTTAGTTGACCCAACTCTCCCAGTCATGTGGGTAAGGAGTCTGTCACACATGGAGTACTGTGGATTACGTCTCCTCGCTGGACAACACACATCTATCTTCAAAGGCCCCTAGCTGTGGACAGCTCCTGGTCTATAGCAAACATGAACACCTGTGTACTCACACGGCCTGCAGGTCTCCAGCAAGACCTAAACACAGGATTGAAAGCCTTCAAGCTCCAGGCACCAATCCAGGATTACAAAACCTAGAGAAAGCTGAAACAGTTTTCTCCACGCACAATAAACACTTTGGAGGTCTGCACTCTGCATTAGTGTGAACCCTGTATCATTCCTACATCCATTATTACAATGGCGGGGCCTTGCACTGTCACAATATATACTGAAGGCATTCACTTTCAACCATTTACTGGCAAAAAGGACAAACACCGCAGTCTTCACTTGGAACTCATCTGACCATAAAAACTAGGTGAGGCTTTAAAAAAAAAAAATACCTATATGGGATGGATTTTGTTTTATTAGGTCTAGGCAGACTATATCCTGTGTGATGTGATTGGACATTACCACATTATGTTTTCTCGGAAAATCCGTTTAGACTATACAGCCAGAGTGTTTATGTTGAGAGACGTGGGGTTGCACAATATATTATGTCTTGTTTAGCAATTGCTTGTGGAATTACCCTCTAACAAAACTAGAACGATAAAAAGATTGCAACATGTGTGATCATTGTCAAACCAATGCTACATTTGTTGCAATTGGTAGTCAACTGTGAACAGACACTACATCCCTCCCACAGCACAGCTTACACACAAAAGCAGTAAATGCGCCCCTTGTGTGATATTTGTTTCCCCGAGTACAGGCCTATTCATCGAGAACAGCCGGAGAAACACAGACAGCCACATCCAGAAATATTCTAACTTCTCCACATGGGCTCTGACAGAGGAACATGAATGGCAAAGCACGGTTATGTAAAATAACAAAAAAATATGTAGGGTGACAATGTGGAGAATGCCAATCTCTTCGCTGTTTTGCGTATTCTGCTGCTCCATTAATTTCAAGGTCTCTCACCTAAAATAACTATGTTGCCTTTGAATTTAAAACTCTAGCAGCCATGGCAGCTCATATATTCTTCTCAGTGTTAGTTTCAATGCAGTACTGCTCGCCTTACTTTGCTTAGTTAGGTCAGAGGAGAACTGCCAGTAGTACATTCCACACTTGGGGAAATGCCATAATGAGCTGCAGCTTTTAAAAAATGTAATGGGGTCATGTTTTTAAAGCCAAACACTGGAATTTACAAACGTCACCTTAACCGAGAAGCATGAGTACTTTTCTTATGTACAACATATACCATACTTTTAGGACAGCCAGTCTCAAGTAGGGTACCTCCAAAGGTTTCAAGGGGTTCCATCAACTATGGCCAACTGACCTGATGGCGCCTGAATGGTGCCAGGGCCAACACTGCTTTACAAAGCCAAAAGCATTGCCCAATTATCTTTTAAGCTTTCTGGAAGGGTTGCATTATACCTACTGACCAACATAAAGGGGCATTTTTGCCATTAACTCCTTAAAATAATTTTCCGGACTCAGGGAACGCTTACTAAAATCAACCTATAAAAAAGGACCCTGTGGAGTAAAAAGTTTGAGAAAGATTATAAAACCATATTAGACAGTGTTGGGTAATATAGTAGGATGCAGTTAAACTGATAATTGAAATGAAAAACGCAGTACTGCAATTTAACCACTAGATGGCAATAGAACTAAAAGACCCCATAATGAATACCTCCATCATCCGCAGCCCTGCTCTCAGCTCTCCTCTCTCTCCCCCCTCCTCTCTGCCTGTCAGCTGCGTGTGTCTCTCCCCCCATCCCCACCACTATTTGTACAAACAAAAGTGTATATATGGTCACTGCCAGCCCCTCTAATATATAGTTAGACATAGCACACTGTATAAATCTTTTATATAAAAAAAAAAGCTTGTAAATACAGATTTAGTGCAATCTTCAGGCCGGTCACGTGACTCGGACGGTTACCAGGGCTACTGCACGAGGGGCTGAGCAGCCATGTGATCTCTCTGGCTGATGTCAGAGGGAGATCTTGGCCCCTCCTGCAGAAGCCATCCATCAGAGCTGTACAGCGGCAACAAGTCATGTGACCAGCCTGAAGATCATTCTAAAATCGGTATTTACAAGCCTTGTTTTTATAAAAGACATGTACAGTGTGCCTATAATAGAGGGGCTGGCACAGCTTTATACTTTTGGGTTAACAAACACTTTAACCTTTAAAACCTAGGTTTGCAAAGGCATTTTGTGCACAGCCATTTATATTCCTTTGGCTACTGAGGAATACATTGAAATGGAAGTTTTTGCACACAGAGAACTTAAAGCTAGAATTTAATGCAGAACTATATACCTCTGCTCCAGCGGTGTGCCATCCCACCTGGCCGCTGATATCTTTGGATGGCCTGTTACCGGATCTTGATTGCCGGGCAGGGACGACGTCACTCCCATGCATGCATGGGAGTTCTGTCAGATTCGGCATTGCCGAATTTGTACAGTGAATGTGAAGCTTACTGTACAGGGACAGACAAGCAGGTAAAGAACTTTAATGCAGAAGAGAAAGCAGGTCTCTTCACCATTAAAATTCCTGCGTCTTTGTCCATTTTAATTTTGGCATAAAGTTCCACTAAGGTTTAAGATAGAACTATGGCCTCGTATCTGCACCTATAGTTTACTCTTAGTCCCTCTAAGAGCTTGTGTCTGCTTGGGCTATAGTGGTATGAGATGTTGCAGGAGGTGTGGTTATCACTATTGTCACTGCCGATTCACCAGCCTGAAACTTGTCAAATAGCACCTGCCACACTTAATCCGGATTGGCAGCACTGCCCGTTTCTGAAAATGGAGCATCTGCTCTGGTGAAGGATGAAAAAGTAAAGCACAAAGGAAAATTATTTTGACTCAAAGAAGTTTAAAATGTTTGTTTTTTCACTTTGTGAGGCTTGTGCATCATATCGTAAATGGGTTTGGGAGATGCTCAGACTAACACAGGAGCCTTAAGATGTAAGGCTGTTTTGACCACCCTGTCATACAACCCACCATCGCATACAATCTCCTGGAACTCTCTGGGCTTCAAGTCAAAAGTCATACCCTGGCATCAAAACAATGCTTTATTCAGAAGGTAGATAATTTTTTTTTACACACTAGTGAAATCCATTGCTTTGAGTATAGAAAAGGACCCTGGTCTTTAATCACATACACATTTGTTAAGTTCTGCCGGATGAATATTCAGACCTCCTCTGATGGCAGTTTCAAGCTCAAGGTGCTAAAATCTGCACTTGGAGTCTGTTAAGCATTTTTTGACCCATTTGTTACCTGGGTATATTGGCGCTTTTGTCCTGTTCAATAGGAAAAAGTTATTATTTCCCAGCAAAGTCTATTTTATGTTCTACAGTACGAGACACAGGTCACTGCTACAAAACTGAAGCTAGCCAGAAGTGGGAGGATTAACATAGTGGTTCCCCAGCAGGAGACTGAACCAATAAACTAAATGTAGCGCTGTAGTGCACACATTCCCCAATTGACAGGGATATGACCACACCATTTGTTATTTGATTGATTGTAATGATTAACCCACTATGATCTGAACATATTGTGCTTATTTTGATTGAGACCCATGGATAATACAATTTTCTTTACTTGACTATAACTACTTTTTCTTATTAAACCCTATTATAGAAACCTAATTAAGAAGTATGAAAATGCTCCCTAAATGGATATGTTTAAAGAGCATTTATCCTTGCCCATACAATCCTTGACCATAGTCTTCCTAGCCAGCCAGCCTGTACACCATATGCATGTGTGGCCACTATTCACTACAATGGAAGGCCTATCAGGTGCATGCTGCGGATGTACCTTCTAGTGAGGTGTATGGGCTGTGAATCTGCGAGCACAGGTATAGGCTGGGATTTAGAAAATATCCACCAATAAGCCTGTATATGCATTAGGGTTTTGGGTTTAAGCGTATTGTAAGTGATAACTTTTAGGGTTCAGTCTTCCTCTTAAAACCCCAATAGCCAGCACATTATTGGCTGCAGGGAACAAACTCCATTCATTCCAAAGGACAACCCTTTCAAAGCTCCTTGATCAGTTAACAGGTTGCATGTGTGCGCGAGACACACTTTAAAAGGATACGTTCACTTTTGCAAAAAAAAAACCAAAACAACCTTTTTGCAGGTAAAAACTTACAGTATATACTCGAGTATAAGCCGAGTTTTTCAGCACATTTTTTTTGTGCTGACAATGCCCCCCTCGGCTTATACTCGAGTCACCTTTTTGCGCCTGATCTCCCGGACTTTGGGGACCCGGTACTGGCCAGCCATAGGTCCCCTGGACCCCAAACTTAGCACACATATAGCCACACTCTTCCTCTACAAGTGTGCAAAGTTTGTTGTCCGGGGGACCTACGGCCGGGGAGAACCGAATTTTTAAAGCCGGGCACCCCTTCCATAGACTCCCATGTTAAACGGTAATTTCTCTGGTGATTTTGTGGACCCGGTACCAGCCGGTCGTAGGTTCCCTGGACCCAAAACTAGGCACACATGTAGCCCCATTTCACCTTTACAAGTGTACAAAGTTTGTTTCCTGGGGGACATACGGTCGGGGAGAACCGATTTTTCAAATCCGGACACCCCTTCCATAGACTCCCATGTTAAACGTCAGTCTAGTCATGGGCATAGTGAGGCATGGGCACAGTGAGGCATGCACATGGATACCCTAGGCTTATACTTGAGTCAATAAAATTTCCCATTTTTTGTGGTAAAATTAGGTGCCTCGGCTTATATTCGGGTCGGCTTATACTCGAGTATATACGGTAATTGTATTTATTTTGTAACGGACGTGTAAAATACTGCACCCGCGATCAGCAGATCATTGGTGTAATGCCATGGTCCAGCAGACGGTCTGCATCTGTCTGGCCATACCTCCGATACAGCCAGGCAGTTACACTGACAGGAAGAAGCAGCAGCAGTTCCTTCAGAAAGCTCTATTGGTGTCATACTGATTAATAAATCCACTGAAGTATCCATCTGCAGCCATGGATTTGACCTCAAATAAATAGACTTATATTGCCCCAATGTAGGGGTCTAGCAGTGAAGTGAGCTGTGTAAGGCTTGTGGGTTCCTAGGTGATGGGCATCACACAGATTTTAATATTACTTTTTTTTGCACAGTGGGACTGTCATTTTTAGACTGGAATTAATTTAGGGTTATCCACATTTTATCTGTATGCATGGTTGGGGTTTTGTACGTTATTTATATTAGGTTGGAATTCCATATATGCAACAGATTTTTTTGTGAACTGTGGAATTTCAGATCCATTCACATTTGATTTGGGCTTGCTTTTTAAATGCTATGCACAATGGTTTGGAATTTCATTGGGGAAGCATTACATGGTACCCATATTAAAGCGAGTTCCATCCAAAAGTGGAACCTCAGCTGGGGGGGGGGGGGGTGGAATGGGGACCCAACTTTGACAGGTCCCTGTCCCCACTTCCAGGCGACAGCATCATCCCCTCCTCCTTCTGCCAGCAGGCCAATTAGCAAGCACAGCACGTTTTGCAGAGTAGGGAACCGGCAATTACGTCGAAAGGCTTCACTGCTGCTTTCCCTTAGTGGAGATGGCAGAGGGAGCACCCGACAGCCGATCCGAAAATCGCAGGCTCCCTGGACAGTTAAGTGTCCAAATATTAAAATTCAGCAGCTACAGTATTTGTAGCTGCTGACTTTTAAAGTGGAAGTTCATGCTAAAACCAAAATCCCTGCATCTATAGACACCCACGATTTAACACAAACCTATCTAGCCCTGTAAAGAAAAAAATAAATCTGTATACATACCTATTTTTAAGCTGATCCGACCCGATCCTATGCTGAGCAGTCAGCCGTGGCTTCGCTGCTGAGGCAGGTGCAGAAGACAATCCCCGACAATGGAAGCCCCATAGTAACTATGGGTGACATCACATCCCATTCATTTCACAGTTGTCAGCCGTGTCCTCTGCAGAGCTTCCTTCTCTGGAGATTGGGTCGGATCGCCTTCAAAAAAGGTGTGTATACTGAATTTTTCTTTACAGGGTTAGATAGGTTTGCGTTAGATCATGGGTGTCTATAGATGCAGGGATTTTAGGTTTTAGCATGGACTTCCACTTACATTTTTTCTTCCCCAGGCGGAACGCCTCTTTAAGCCCTCATTCACATTGAATGCCGCTTTGAAATCATGCAACTTCATATGAAATGGCACAATTTCAAAGCCGCATGTCGGTGCGAATTGGAAGACACCTGTGTGGATTCATGCACAGATATCCAAGTCACACCCAATTTCTCCAAAAGTAGTGCATGTACTACTTTCAAAATCGATGCGGCATCGCAAAGTCGGCGTCGCATCGATTTGATCAGTGCGATTGCTAGCAATGGGACCTGTCAAATCACGACAAGTCGCTCCAATGTGAATGGGGGCCAAGTTCACTATATAAACACTGGGTGTGCTTGCAGCTGATACAATCATTGAAGTGCAAACTAACTTCCACTTTAAGTGTTACTGAAACCATAAATAAAAGTGTTCTTTTCTTTAAAAAAAAAAAAATTCAGAGTAAAAAATGAGGTAAAATAAATAAGAAAAACGAAAAAAAATTTAAACACGCCCCGTACCGCTGAGCTCGCATGCAGAAGCGAACGAATACGAAAACTGTGTTCAAACCACCTCCTCCAACTCAAAACATGCAACCTGTAGAATTTTTTAAACGTCGCCTATGGAGATTAAGGGTAAAAGTTTGTCGCCATTCCACGAGCGGTCGCAATTTTGAAGCGTGACATGTTGGGTATCAATTTACTCGGCGTAACATTATCTTTCACAATATTAAAAAAAAAAAAATTGGGCTCTCTTTACTGTTGTCTTATTTTTCCAATTAAAAAAAAAAGTGTATTTTTTCCCAAAAAAAAAAAAAAAAGCGCCCTTGCAAGACCACTGCGCAAATACGGTGTGACAAACTATAGCAATGACTGCCATTTTATTCTCTAGGGCGATAGGAATTATATATATATAAATAAATAAATATTATGTTTGGGGGTTCCAAGTAATTTTTTAGCAAAAAAATAAGATTTTTGTACTCTCCGCAAAATCTGTTTCTCTGATGTCCATGGACTGACACAGCCTCTTAATATTTGACAAGTGGGTTTATGTCCCTGCTTGCAGGAGAGAACTAGGCAGAATGTTATAACATACATTCTAAAGACCAGAGCTGAACAGCCCCGCCCAGGGGGCGGTCCCTCCGGACATTACCCACCCACCTGCAGCTAGCAGCCTCAGTTTGTAACAAAGCAGTACAAACCTTAAAAGAAGGGTGGGTGCTGTGTCAGTCCATCGACGTCAGAGAAACAGATTTTACAGTGAGTACAAAAATCTTATTTTCTCTTACCGTCCATGGACTGACACAGCCTCTTAATATTTGCTTTGGGACATCCCACTTGTCAGTGTCAAAAAAGAGGGGTGGGAGCAAAGAAAGGAAAACCAAACTTCACTCCAAAACAAGCAGAGCGCCTCAACAGAGGAGTTGCAACAAACAGCGGCCTGCAACACCTTGCATCCGAAGGAAGCATCAGAAGATGCAGCCATATCAACCTTGTAAAACTTAGAAAAGGCATGTGCAGACGGCCAGGTCACCGCCTTGCACACTTGTGCAACCGATGCTTGATGTCGAAAAACCCAGGCAGCACCAATTGCTCTGGTGGAATGTGCCGTAACCGGAAAGGGAGGCGCCCGCCCCTTAAGGGCATAGGCCTGTATGATGGTCTGCCTGATCCACCTAGAAATGGTGGCAGGGGAAACCGCTTGGCCCTGTTGTGGGCCTGACACAGCCACAAACAGCGAGTCAGACTTCCGAATGGGAGCAGTAATGGACAGGTACACCGGCAAGGCACGTACCACGTCTAGCGAGTGAAGCGCAAACTCTGGGATGCAACGGATGAGGACACCAGGACAGAAGAACAATGTCCTCAATAAGGTGAAAGGCCGAGACCACCTTCGGAAGAAAAGAAGGTCGCGGACGCAACACAGCCTTATCCTTATGGATGACCAAGTAAGGCGGCTTGCAAGACAACGCCGCCAACTCAGACACCCGTCTGACGGAAGTAATGGCTACCAGGAAAGCCACCTTCTGAGACAATGTCAAGAGAGGGATATCTTGGATGTTCTCAAAAAGGAGGTTCTTGAAGAACCGAGAGCACCGAATTCAGATCCCAAGGAGGGAGAGGATGTTTGACAGGGGGGAGCACATGGCGAACCCCCTGCACAAAGGTGCCAATCAAGGAATGACCCACAAACGGTCATTGAAAGAAGACAGCCAGGGCCGAAATTTGACCCTTGATGGTATTCAAAGACAGCTTTTGGGTCACACCACGCTGTAAGAACAGCAGAATCCTGGGAACGGAATATGTCCGTGGACGCCAATCTAGCTACTCGCACATAGCGATGTAAGCTTTCCAGGTACAGTGATATATCTTTCTAGAAAAAGATTTCCGGGCCCTCAACATGGTTGAGATGACCGAATCTGAGAGACCTCGGTCCCTCAGCGCCTGGCTTTCAATAGCCATGCCGTGAAAGCCTAGGACTGTAAAAGCAGTATGAAGTATGGGACCTTGAGACAGAAGGTCCTCCCGCAGAGGCAGTCGCCAAGGAACGTCCGCGACTAGCCGCACAAGATTGGCGTACCAAATCAACCCCAGATACCAAACGCTAGGTCATGACCAGGACTGACTTCTGAGTGTTCAGAAGCCACCCGAAGGCCCAGAGGGTCTGACTGACTATTGTCACAATTTCTTCTAATTCTGAGCCAGTGTCTGCTCTCAGAAGAAGATCATTCAGATAGCAATGCCTCGCTGTCTCAGCAAAGCCAGAATCTGGGCAAGCACCTTGGTGAAAACCAGCTGTGCCGACGCTAAGCCGAAGGGAAGGGCCACAAATTGATAGTGGACTTCGCCGATTGCAAAGCGCAGAAACTTCTGGTGACCTGCGCAGATTGGAACATGCAAGTAAACGTCCTTGATGTCCAAGGATGCCAGATACTGTGAAAGACGAAGGCACGCACACCATTGGGACGTGGGAGGAACCCGGAAAACCGGAGGAAACCCACGCAGACCGCATACACAAACCGTGTAGGTATGTTAGTATGCAAACAAATTGCACCTGTTTATGCTGTGCATAGCACCGAAAGCGTGCACACCATTGGAGCGTGGAAGGAGACCGGAGAGCCCAGAGGAACCCCACGCAGACTGCATACACATACCGTATAGGTGTGAAACATTTTGAACATGTTTACATTGTGCATAGCAGGGAAAGCGCGCACACCGTTGGAGCGTGGGAGGAAACCGGAGAACCCGGAGGAAACCCACGCAGACCGAGAGTAAAATACATACACTGTGAATGTATTTATCGTCGTGTATAAACATATTGAGTATGTTTACACTGTGTATGGCACCGAAGGCGCGCACGTCATTGGAGCGTGGGAGGAAACCGGAGGACCCGGAGAAAACCCACGCAGACTGCATACACATACCGTGGAGGTATGGTAGTATGTGAATAAACATATTACACATGGTTATGCTGTGCATAGCGCCGAAAGCGCGCAAACCATTGGAGTGTGGGAGGAAACCAGAGTACCCGGAGGAAACCCACGCAGCCCGCATACACATGTAGGTATTATAGTATGTGTGATAAACATATTAATCATGTTCATAATGTGCATAGCGCCAAAGGCGCACACACCGTTGGAGCATGGGAGGAAACCGGAGCACCCGGAGGAACCCACGCAGACTCAGAGTAGAATACATACATATACTGTGAATGTATTTAGAGACGTGTATAAACATATTGTGTATGTTATACGGTCATTGGAACGTGGGAGGAAACCCACGCAGACAGAGCGCAATAACACAGACATACACTGTAATTGGGTAGACTATGGCGCCGAGGGCACTCATCTCTGTATCGTTCCAACCTGCATAAATGTGCTGCCGAAGCAAGCTGCAGGTAAAAAAAATACCTCCGACACCGCAAACCGTGGTCCTGTCAGAGCGTTCGAGGAAATGGCGGGAAACGACAGGTGCAGAGACTCTGGTGTTGTCAGAGATATTACACAGAAAGATCACAGGGACTAGACAAAAATGAATAAAGTCCCCCTACCATGCCTGGGGGGGGGGGGGGAATGTGTATCACTATCATCCATGCAGCTCTAGAAGCAGTGTGTGAGGAAACAGTGAGGAAGCTGTGAGGAGAATCGTGCTGCGCCCTGCAGGAGCCAGCACTAAGCCGATGGTGTAAAAGACAAGCTTTAAATGAAGCAAGGGAGACTGTCTCCACCAAAGGATCTCCAGCTGCAGCCTCCAGCATGAGAGTGTCCCTCACCATCAATGAGTTCACTACCAAGCGCCCTGTCATTTACTGACCCAGAAGTCTTTCTCAGAAGGAATGTCCTGGTCAAAAAATATACAAAAAACTTCAGAGCTAGGGTCCTGAGCTGCAGCTAGGCCCAGATCTGAAACAGAGCACTCCACTACTAAAGATAGTGTGGGGAGAGGGTGCTTTATAGCTCCAGTTAGCTCACACACCGCTTCCATCCTGACAAGAAATGAGTCCAGGACTGCCGACAACTGATCCAGAGGGACTGCAGGTGCATCAGCCCTGCCTGTTGTGACATGAATGGGGAAGCAGGTGAACCAGACTCCATAACTCACCACTTCTGAGACTTTTGTACAAAGTCCACCCTCTGGCTGTGGGAGGTTAGCCAGGGGACTCACCGACCCAGTGGGGACCGCTCGGTTCCGCTGCGCTGTACAGCACGAAAGAGTAGCGAGGAGAATGAGAACGGCGGCGTTCCAGCAGCGATAGAGGCCAAAGAGTAGAAAAAAACCGCGCGCGGCTCCAAGAAAATGGCCGCCGCAACTGTAACTGCGCCATAACTAACCACGGCAAGATGGCCGCCATGCGCGCCAGTGAAAAAACAGAGTGACAGAAAAACATGGCGCCGAACGGCGCACAGGCCCAAAAAAAACATTCTCCAATGCAGATACCCATGAGCCTCCCCTCTGGGACAGAGTGACCCCCCCAGGCACCCCTAGACAGCACAGCACCAGCAAGGTGACAGAGTAACAAACAGGGGGAGACAGGGAAAATCCCCCACACATAGGAACACACAGCATGTACTCACCTGCTGAGGCAGGAGATCCTACTTAACCGGTCCGGAAGGACCTACTTGTGTGTTCCTGACAGACCTATCACAGTTCGGTTCTGAGTAGCTGTCGGCCCGGTCCACCGCGAAAAGAGACAGCAGGCACTGTTCAATCTTAGCGGCCCATAAAAGCCCACCGGCCACCCCTGGAGTCATGGGGCATGTCGTGAACCGAGTCAGACGCTGGAGCGAGGATTCAGCGCGCTCGATGGTCGGACTGGGAAGACTACGCGGGTATCCAATGTACCCAACCTGTTGCCCAGCCGACAGTTGATACAAGATCAAAAAATAAAATAACAAAAAATTCCAAAAGGAATAAAAAATTCTTCAGGAGACTGGCTCCAAAGCGAGCCACGTCCTCTCCTGCTAGGCAGAAAAAAAACTGAGGGCTGCTAGCTGCAGGTGGGTGGGTTATGTCCGGAGGGACCGCCCCCTGGGCGGGGCTGTTCAGTTCTGGTCTTTAGAAGGTATGTTATAACATTCTGCCTAGTTCTCTCCTGTCACTTGTCAAATATTAAGAGGCTGTGTCAGTCCATGGACAATAAGAGAAAAATTGTTTTTAACTTGTAAACAACATATCTGAAAAAGAGGCTTGGTCCTTAACCCCTTCCTTACTGGGCACATAACCCCCTTCCTGCCCAGGCGAAATTTCAGCTTTCAGCACTGTCACGCTTTGAATGACAATTGCGCGGTCGTGCGACGTGGCTCCCAAACAAAATTGACGTCCTTTTTTTCGCACAAATAGAGCTTTCTTTTGGTGGTATTTGATCACCTCGGCGGTTTTTATTTTTTGCGCTATAAACAAAAATAGAGCGACAATTTTGAAAAAAAAGCAATATTTTTTGATTTTTGCTATAATAAATATCCCATTTTTTTTTTATATATATATATTTTTTTCCTCAGTTTAGGCCGATACGTATTCTTCTACATATTTTTGGTAAAAAAAAAAAAAAAAATCGCAATCAGCGTTTATTGATTGGTTTGCGCAAAAGTTATAGCGTTTACAAAATAGGGGGTAGTTTTATGGCATTTTTATATATATTTTTTTTTTATTAGTAATGGCGGCGATCAGTGATTTTTTTCGTGACTGCGACATTATGGCGGACACATCGGACACTTTTGACACCATTCACATTTATACAGCGAACAGTGCTATAAATATGCACTGATTACTGTATAAATGTGACTGGCAGGGAAGGGGTTAACACTAGGGGGCGAGGAAGGGGTTAAATGTGTTCCCTATGTGTGATTGTTACTGTGGGGAGAGGGGACTGACTGGGGGAGGTGACCGATCTGTGTCCCTATGTACAAGGGACACAGCATCGGTCCCCTCTCCCTGACAGGACATGGATCTGTGTGTTTACACACAGAGATCCATGTCCTTGTCTCTGTAACCGCCGATCGGGGGTGCCTGGCGGACATCGCAGCCGCCAGGCACGCGCATCGGCATCTCAGTGATGCGCCGGGCGCGCGTGCAGGCCGCCGGCGGCGCTCGCGCCCCCCCAGTGGCCAAATAGCGGAGGCCGTATATTAAGGGCCTCCCGGCATTTGACAACCGCTTTGCGGCCGTATATTCTCGTACGGCGGGCGCGAGGTGGTTAAGTGGGTAAAAAAAACGGTTTGATCCCATCTTCCCAAATTTACTGGCCCCAATCCATCTGCTGATGGAACAAAGCCTTGGGGGCACTCTGCACATGCTCAGCTTGGTATGTATTGCTAGTTTTGTTTTGAGGGAGGGTGCATGTGATCAGCACAGGGCCAACCAGCACCGCCCAGAGGGCCAGGGGCCCCATAGAACAGTCAGAGGAGAATGAAAACTGCTCCTACAAGCTCTAACCAGTGCTCGGCTAGACACTGATAGAAGTCGCAAGACTGCTATATACTGCTGATAATTGGTATTTAGCAGTTCATATTTACTAAAAATAATTGTATTTCCGTGTTCTGTGTGAGACCAGATATAGAGAATGAAGGGTTTAATAACACCCTCAATAGTATCTGACAATTAGGCAGCCAGAGAGCACCTACTCATTACAAAGCCGACTGACTATATTTCAGCCAACGAAATGAGGAAGAAGGCATTATCACATTAAAGTGCAACTAAAAGGCAAAATGTTTATTCTTCCCAATTTGGATAGCGTAAGCAAAAACAGGAAGCGAGAGAAAAAATCTTTAGGCCTCATGCCCACGGGCGTTTTTTCAGCCGCGTTTGAGCGTTTTTTACAGCTTAAAAACGCCTGTCCATGTTAGTCTATAGCTTCATGCCCACCTAGGCGTTTTTGAGCTGTAAAGAGCATAGGCGTTTGTAAGCTGTAAAAAAAAAAACCAGGACAGTGCGTTCCTCAGCGTCAGAATTAGGCAGAAAAAACGCGAGCGTCAAAAAACGCGCACTAACGCGCGGTCGCGTTTTTACCTCCGACTTTTTTTATCAAATAAAAAAAAAAAAAAAATTATTTACAATAACATGGACAGGCGTTTTTAAGCTGCAAAAAACGCAGCTGTAAAAACGCCAGTGGGCATGAGGCCTTAAAAGTGCAGAGATCCCCGGGTGTCACCAGAACTAGTGTCCACATTGGAAGATTTCCCCTCTTCTGATATCAACACAAAATTTGAGATTATTTTACTTTCATTTTGATTTGTAAAACAGAATGAATAGATCGGATGAATCTCCCTGCAATATGCTTTTGGCAGGGATATTACACTGTCCTTTAATGTGTATCCATTACATTAAGTGTGAAAGATGGAAAAACAAATCCCAAGTGTCAGGTAAACAATAATAAAAGTGTAATTTGAAAGCATGTGCTTTTTTTCAACGATGAACACACTTTCTGGCTTCGGCAAAAGTACCAATAATCTAACCTAAATTATATACAAAAAAACTGACTGAAATAATTACATTCAACATTTGGGAACGCACCAATCTGGTAAATATCTGTCAAAATATAGGACCTTCAAAAACACCCACAGTGCTTTCATTGGTATCAGACCACAAAGGAGTTCTGGAAGATATGCCAACAAGATGTACTGTGTAAGTAGGCACCTACAATAGTAGGGATTTCTGGTTTAAAAGGAAACTATTGTAGTCCACCGCAAAACAAAAACCCAGGCACCATCATAATAGCTTTAGATGCGGCAGCAGATTCTCTCAGCCTTTTAGTATTTCAATGTTTGCTTTATTAATTTTGAGGGCCCAATTCATACTTTTGCATATTGATGCGTTGTTTTCAGACAGCCTATTTAATATAATGGTCTACAAAGAGCAACGCAAAAAAACAAAACAAAGCACTGAAACAAATTTTTGCCATATCAATACGCACAGTATATTGCAGTGATAAAATGTGCGAATGCACCCTGCCTCCGATTAGGTGCTTGTCAGTCTGTCGCATGTGATCACTGCATGAGCGATTACATGCGAGTGGCCGTGATTATCTGTGAGAGCCAGCAGTCTTCCGTTGCTTTCAATGGGGCTTCCCTTAAAGCGGTTGTAAACCGCAGATGTTTATAAAAAAAAAAAAAAACAGAATGATAGTAGCACATTACGAAACACTCACCTTGGAAAAAAGCCCTCCAGCACTGTAAAATCACTGCTGAAAGGGCCGACACGTTTCCCCTGTCTTTCTTCCGGGTTCTCAAGCACCAGCTATGCGATTCGCCGGAGCCGCGATATCCCTCCCGTGCAGGAGCCCTCGGTTCTGGCACGAAGCTCTGAAGTTCCAGGAAAGGTATGACCTTCAGAGGGCATGCGCCAGTGATGTCACTGGCTGCATGCAGGGCGACTATCGCCTTAACGGTGCAGGTTTAGGAGATATCCGTTTTACCTTAAAGTAAGCCTTATTATAGGCTGGCTTACTTGTAGGTAAAAATTATCAAGAGGGGATTACAACCGCTTTAAGCTAATCATGGGATCCCCCACAAAGATTCCAGCATCCAATGTATTCGCACCCAAAAATTCTTCATTTTAGAGTAGGGAAGGCTGGACTTTTTTTGCTGTCTGTGCTCCACTTAGAAATTTCAGTTACCAAGACAGAAAAATGAGGGGAAATGTCTCACAAAATCAGTAAAAATGTGACTTACATTCTAAGCTTTCCTTACATTATTTTTATTTTTTTCTTAAGTGCTAGTTCACACCAGACGCAGTTCCGTGTGCTTTTTTTCTGCACTAAAAATGCATGCAGTGTTTTCCATGTATGCCAATGTCTCTAGTTCACACCATGCAGTCAGTTTCCGGTGAAGAAACTGACCGGAAACTGATTGCATGGTGTGAACTAGAGCCATTGGAATACATGGAAAATACTGTGCATGCATTTTGTGCATAAAAAAAGCACACGGAACTGAACTGCGAATGGTGTGAACTAGCACTAAAGTTAGATTTTAAAAGTAGGATTTTTATAACAGCTTACCTGTAAAATCCTTTTCTTGGATTACACCACGGGACACAGAGCTAGTCATTACATAATGGGTTAAGGGTCACCAGCGGTGATTGGACACTGGCACAACCAATGGAAGACAGTTCCCCTCCATATAACCCCTCCCATCAGGGAAGTACCTCAGTTTTGTAGCAAAGCAGTAAGGTTCCCATAAGAAGGGGGGGACCTCTGTGTCCCGTGGTGTACTCCAAGAAAAGGATTTTACAGGTAAGCTGTTATAAAAATCCTATTTTCTTTATCGTACACCACGGGACACAGAGCTAGTCATTACATAATGGGACGTCCCAGAGCAATGCTCATATGAAGGGGGGAGACACAGATCAAACAGGCCGCTTGCGGACCAGAAGCCCTATACGGCTGCCTACAGCACACTTCGCCCGAAGGCGGAATCCTCATGTCCTTTCACATCTATTTGATAGAATTTGGAAAATGTATGGACTGAAGACCAAGTTGCAGCTTTACAGATCTGAGCCATCGAAGCCTGGTGGTGCACTGCCCATGAAGCACTTATCGCCCTGGTAGAGTGCGCCTTAACAGGAAAAGGAGGAGTCCTGTTCTTTAAACCATAAGCTTGAACAATTACTTGTCTAATCCACCTGGAAATGGTGGATTTTGATACCACTTGGCCCTTCTTGGGCCCATCTGGTAAAATAAACAAAACATCCGTTTTACGTATCTGAGCGGTTGCTTGCAGATACACCCTTACCGCTCTCACTAGATCTAGAGAGTGTAATAATTTTTCCCCCGCCGTCCGCGGGTTTGGAAAAAAGGAAGGCAGAACAATGTCTTGATTCAAGTGAAAAGCCGACACCACCTTAGGCAGAAAAGCCGGATGGGGTCGTAGTACGATTTTGTCCTTGTGACAAATTAGATAAGGCTCTTTACAAGAAAGAGCTGCTAGCTCTGATACTCTCCTAGCAGAAGCTATAGCAATCAGAAGGGCCAACTTCCTACTCAATATAATTAAAGGAATATGGCGAATAGGTTCAAAAGTTTGCTTTTGCAACACTGACAATACCAAATTCAAATCCCATGGACACAAGGGAGACCTAACTGGAGGATTTATCCTCAGTACCCCCTGAATGAATGTCCGAACTAGGGAGTGAGATGCCAATGGTCTCTGAAAGAAGACTGATAGAGCCGATATTTGACCCTTGATGGTGCTAAGGGCTAATTTCATATCCACTCCTAGCTGGCAAAAAGCAAGAATCCTGCTTATTTCATATTTCTGAGGATTCCAACTTCTGGATTCACACCAGGAAACGTATGCTTTCCAGACTCTATGATAGATGAGTCTGGAGGCTGGCTTTCTAGCATTAATGAGCGTAGAAAGAGCCGGACCAGAGACCCCTCTCTTTTTCAAAATGTGGGTCTCAGCAGCCAGGCCGTCAAATTTAGCCTTTGTAAGGAAGGGTGGAATACTGGACCCTGTGACAGCAGGTCGTGTCGAAGTGGAAGCTTCCAGGGCCTTCCTATCGCCATCTTTACGATCTCGGCGTACCAAGGCCTCCTGGGCCAGTTTGGGGCTACTAGGATAACTGGTATTCCCTCCTCCTTGATCCTGCGAAGCAGTCTTTGTAGAAGAGGGATCGGAGGGAATGCATAGATCAGTGAGAACTGATTCCATGGAGTTATTAGAGCATCTGTCCCGTAGGCTAGAGGATCTCTTGTTCTGGACACAAAGTTGTCCAATTTCTTGTTGAACCTGGAAGCTAGCAGGTCTACATGTGGGTTTCCCCATCTCAGACATATGGCCTGAAAGATCTCGGGGTGAAGAGACCACTCTCCTGGTAGCAGCTACTGACGACTCAGGTAGTCTGCTTGCCAGTTTTCTATCCCTGGAATGAAGATTGCAGTGATGCAAGGTACATGCTCTTCTGCCCATGCCAAGATCCGGTTCACCTCTCTTTGGGCTGCCCGACTGCGGGTGCCTCCTTGGTGATTGATGTAAGCTACTGCAGTAGCATTGTCGGATTGAACCCGAACTGGGTAGCCCTGTAACCTGTATGTCCAGGTTTTGAGGGCTAGATATACTGCCCGGATCTCTAGCAGGTTGATGGGCAGGAACCCCTGAGTCTTGGCCCAGGTTCCCTGGGTAGAAGCCTCCTTGAATACTGCACCCCAGCCCGATAGGCTGGCATCCGTAGACACCACCTTCCAGGCTGCTGGGAGGAAGCACTTTCCCTTCCGTAAATTCTTGGCTTCTAGCCACCAATTGAAGCTGTGGCGTACTTGTGAGGACAGGCGCATGGGTATATCCAGAGCTTGGCTCTTCCTGTTCCAGGAGGCTAAAATATTGCCGTGAAGTAGTCTCGAATGAAACTGGGCGTAAGGGACCCCCTCGAAAGAGGCTACCATCTTTCCCAATAGTCTCATGCAAAGGCGAATAGACGGCCTTTTGTTTGCTTTGACCTTGTGGATCAGGTCTTTCAGAGACTGTATCTTTGGCTCTGGCAGGTATACCCTGTTTTGGGCTGTATCTATGATCATGCCCAGGTACACTATCCTTCTTTGGGCCTGGAGAGAGGATTTTTGTAAGTTTATAATCCATCCTAAATGCTCCAGGTATCCTACTGTAGTGTCTACAGCGTGATCCAATCCCTCCTTTGACTGATCTATTAATAGTAGATCGTCTAGATAGGCTGTTACCGCAATGCCCCGTGTTCTCAGGTTTGCTAACAGAGGAGCTAGCACCTTTGTGAATACTCTGGGCGCGGTGGCTACACCAAATGGCAGGGCCACAAATTGAAAGTGGCGATCTTCTACCGCAAACCTTAGGAATCTTTGGTGAGCGGGGAGGATTGGTATGTGTAGATATGCGTCTTTGATATCTATGGACGCCATGAATTCTCCGCCTTTTAAAGTAGCGACCACGGATCGAATCGTTTCCATTCGAAAATGGCGAACGTTCAGAAACCGGTTTAGAGATTTTAGATCCAGGATGGGTCTGACTTGTCCGTTCGGTTTTGGAATCACAAAGAGGTTTGAGTAAAAACCTGAACCTCGCTCCTTTTGGGGTACCTCTGTAACCACACCTTGAGCTATTAAGTGATTCAAACCTTTGAAGAAGGATCCTCTTTTTTGTGAATCCTTGGAGAGTCTTGAACTTCGGAATTGAGAAGATGGGATCTCTCGAAATTCCAGTTTGTACCCTGAGGATATTGTGGATACCACCCATTTGTCCTGGGTTTCTGTCCGCCAAGTCGCTGAGAACCCGTAGAAGCCTTCCCCCCACTCGGCCGAGCGGGGGCGCCCCTTCAATGAGAGGTTTTGGGGGCTTGCTTATTAGCTCTTGAACCCCCACGGCTTCTTGTTCTTCTGAGCCTGTTCTTTGGCTTTTGTGGGCGGCTGAAAAGGCCGTCGCCACTGGCTGGAGTCTGATTTCCCGGGAGCTGGGGAGAGAGTGCGTTTAAAACAAGGTCTCTTGTTTTTCTTTCTCAGGTAAAAATAGGATTTTTTGTACTCGCCGTAAAATCCTTTTCTCTGACATCCATGGACTGACACGGTGTCTCTTTACACTTTACACGTGGGTTATGTCCCTGCTTGCAGAAGACCTAGGCAGAATGTGAAATGTTATACATACATTCTAAAAGCCAGAGCTGAACAGCCCCACCCAGGGGGCGGTCCCTCCGGACATAACCCTCCCACTACAGTCAGCAGACTTCAGTTCGTAACAAAGCAGTACAAACTTAAAAAGGAAGGGTGGGTGCCGTGTCAGTCCATGGATGTCAGAGAAAAGGATTTTACGGCGAGTACAAAAAATCCTATTTTCTCTTACCATCCATGGACTGACACGGTGTCTCTTTACACTTTACACGTGGGATGTCCCAAAGCAGTGTCAAGAGGGATGGGAGCAGTATAAATGGAAAAACCAAAACTTCACTCCAATAAGGCAGAGCTCAACGGAGGAGTCGCAACTTTAAACAGCGGCCTGCAGCACCCTGCGGCCGAAGGAAGCATCCGAAGATGCAGCCACATGAACCTTATAAAACTTAAAAGGCATGAACAGACGACCAGGCCGCTGTCTTGCACACTTGTGCAACCGATGCTTGATGTCGGCAAACCCAGGAAGCACCAATTGCCCTGGTGGAATGCGCCGTAACCGGAAAGGGAGGCGCCCGCCCTTTGAGAGCATAGGCTTAAATGACGGTTTGTCCGATTCCCCTAAAAATGATGGCAGATGAAACCGCTTGGCCCTGTTATGGACCAGAGACAGTCACAAACAGTGAGTCGGACTTCCGAATAGAAGCAGTAGCAGACAGGTACACCCATAAGGCTCGTATCACCTCCAATATGTGCAGCGCAAACTCTGGGATGCGATGGGTGAGGACACAAGGACGGGAGGGCAATGTCCTCATGTAGGTGAAAGGTCGACACCACCTTTGGCAAAAAAAGGTCGCGGATGCAACACCGCCTTATCCTTATGGATGACTAAATATGGCGACTTGCAGGACAAAGCCGCCAACTCAGACACTCGTCAAACAGAAGTGAATGCCACTAAAAAGGCCACCTTCTGAGACAAGACAAGAGGGGAATATCCCGGATATTCCCAAAAGGAGGTTCCTGGAGGACCGAGAGCACCAAATTCAGATCCCACGGTGGGAGAGGAGGCTTGACAGGAGGGAGCACATGGCGAACCCCCAACACAAGGTGCTAACCAAGAAAATGACCCGCTAGAGGTCGCTGAAAGAAGACGGCCAAGGCTGAAATCTGATCCTTGATGGTACTCAAAATCAAGCTTTTGGGTCACTCCACACTGCAGAGGACGCAGGATTCTGGGGACGGAATACGTCCGAGGACGCCAGTCCAGCGCTTCGCACATGGCGATATAAGCTTTCCAGGCACGGTGATAGATCTGCCAGGAGGAAGACTTCCGTGTCCATAACATGGTCAAAATGACCGAGTCCGAGAGACCTCAGTCCCTCAACACCTGGCTTTTAACAGCCCTGCCGTTAAAGCCAGAGACTGTAAGCCGGATGAAACATAGGACCTTGAGACTGAAGGTCCTCCCTCATCGGCAACCGCCAGGGAACGTCCGCGACGAGACGTACCAGATCAGCGTACCAGTGATAATGAGGCCAATCCGGAACAATTAGGATCGCCGGAGTTTATATCAGGAGATAAGGACCCTATGGGGCCACCAACGCATCCGAGGCAACGCCCAAGGATCCCTGGATCTGGCCACAACCTCGACCCTTGCGATTGAGTCGAGAGGCCATCAGGTCCACATCCGGCGTGCCCAACCGTCGGTAAAGGAGTTGAAATATGCAAGGACCACTCTTCTTGGTCCGGTGTCTGGCAATTGGCGACTCAGATAGTCCGCCTGCCCATTGTCTATGCCCAGAATGTAAAATGGCCTACAGAGCCGGCACGTTTCTTCCGGCCCACTTCAGGATACGGACTACCTCGGAAGCCGCAGCTGAGCTCCGAGTTCCCCCTTGATGGTTTACATACGCCACTGCCGTGGCGGTGTCCGACTGGCTCCTGATGGAGCGACCCCGTACTCTCTCCGACCTGAGGAGAGACACAGTCCGATGGCCCGTATTTCCAGAACAGTGATTGGTAAACGGGCTCGTCCGGAGTCCAAGGCCTGAGCCACAGGACTCCCCAGACTCCACCCCAGCCCGTCAGGCTGGTGTCCGTCGTGAGTACCGTCCATTGGATGGGAGGGGAACGACTTTCCGGACCGAAGAGCCGAGGATCTCAACCACCATGTCAGGGGTGCCCTGACCAGGTGAATCACCTGGATCTGAAGATTCAAAGGACAACGGGGATTTGTCCCAGGTGGACAAGATCTCCTTCTGCAATGCCCTGGTGTGTGATTGGGCATACGGAACGGCCGCGAAGGAGGCCACCACGAGTCTCGGGACTCTCATGCAAAAAACGGATTGACAACCATTTTTGGGATGTCAGCACCCGCACCGCAGACTGAAGTGTCAGCAACTTCTCCAGAGGTAGGATACCTTTGCCTCCAAGGAGTCCAGAATCAGAACTAGATACTCCAGACACTGAGTCGGGACCAGGACTGACTCCTGAATGTTCAGGAACCACCAGAGTCCCTGAGGGTCTAATTGACGATAGTCACCTTTCCTCTAAGTCTGATCCACTTTCTGCTCTTAGCAGAAGATCGTCCAGATAGCCCACGACAGCAATAGCTCGCTGTAACAGAAGGCTAGAACCGAAGCAAGCACCTTGGTGAACACCCTTGGTGCCGAGGCTAGGCCGAAAGGAAGAGCCACAATCGATACTGGACTTCGCTGATCGCAAAGTGCAGAAACTTGTGGTGACTTGCGCAGATCGGAACATGCAAGTAGGCGTCCTTGAAGTCCAAGAACGCCAGAAGAAAATCCCTTTGGTGGAGTGTAGCGATCACCGTGCGAATGGATTCCATGCGGAATTTCTGCACCTTCTCGAAGGCATTCAGGGCCTTGAGGTCCAGGATAGGTCGAACCACGTCCTATTTTTGGGACGACAAACAGATTCGAGTAGAATCCCTGAAAAAACTCTCCTGTGACGGAACCGGCACAATCACTCCGGACCTGATCAAATCCTGTACAGCCCCCAAAAGGGCTGCCCGACAGGTAGGAAGGAGAGGAAGATTTGAGGGAAAGAATCTGTCTGGGGGCCAGGATCGGAATACTATCCTGTATCCTGAGGTGACCACCTCGCACACCCACCAGTCGGAGATTCGGGAGGACCACCGATTCGTGACCTGCGAAGTCGTCCCCCCACCCCAGAGTCGGGCGGAGGCAAGACTTCACGCGGAGGCGGGCTTGGGAGCCGCTTGTTTGGCTTATGCACCCAGGGGCACTTGTGCCCACCAGCCGCACTGCCGTCAGTCTGAGAGGGCCTACCCGTGGACTCTGACTGACGAAAAAACCCCGTTTTGCTGGAAAGGAAGGCCCCTGTTTGCGGCGGGCCTCCTCACCCTTGCTAGTCTAAGGAAGAAGAGTGCCTTTACCTCCCATGACATCCATGACGATGTCATCCAGAGCAGCACCGAAAGGTCTACCACCTTTAAATGGTAGATCCGTCAGGAGCTTCCTAAAGCTAGGTCAGCAGACCAGCACTTCAACCAGATAAGACGACGCAATACCACCGCCGAGACAGAGGCCCTGGATATTAAAGGGGCCGCGTCCAACGTGGCGTCGCACACATAAACCAGGCCCTGAACCAGTTGGTGGGCCAAAGCAACTGTGTCTGGAGGAAGATTATGCTCCTGTACAGCTAGGTGCAACATTTTTGCCCAACCTGTAAGTGTTTAAGACACAAGGGTCGCCGCTACCACAGGCCGTAGGGCGGATCCCAACAAGGCAAACATGGCTCTGCTCACCACTTCTGACCTCCTGTCAGTGGGGTCCTCAAATGCAGGAGTCCCCTCCATCGGAAGAGTGATGGCCTTGCTCAACCGGGCGACTGGAGGGTCGCCCCTGGGGGAGAAGCCCACTTTTTAAGTAGGGCATCTTCAAGGGGTATCTGATAGACAAACGCAGCGGGACCATAAAAAAATTCTTCTGCGGCTTTTCCCAGACCTTATCAATGAGCTGGTCAAAGAAAGTACATATGGAAAAACCTCTTTAGAAGGCCTGGCCTTAAAAGAACCAAAGGAGACTGTATCCGCCTGACGTTCTGCATCCGCAGCATTTTAGCTTGAGAGTGTCCCTCACCGCAGTCATGAGTACACTAACAAGCGCCCTGTCATTTACTGACTCAGAACTGGAGTTTTCCTCATAAGGAATGTCCTGTTCAAAACCATCCAATACATTCAGAACTAGGGTCCTGAGCGGTAGTGGCTAGGCCCATATCTGAATCAGCGCACTGCCCTCATGAAGTAAAGTGGGGAGAGGGCGCTTCTTTGCTCCCTTGCGCTTGCACACAGCTCCCATCCTGGTCAGAAATGATTCCAGGACTGCCCACAACTGGTCCCTAGGGACCGCAGGTGCTGAAGCACTGCCTGTTGTCCACTGACATTTAGGGGAAGCTGGTGACAGAGACTCCATATTGCCCCCCTCTGAGACTCCTCAGATAAAAAGTCCACCCACAGGCTGTGCTGACTGAGGAGGGGTCGCCCAGGGGACTCAACAAACCGGACCAGGGACCGCTCAGTTCCGCTGTCTGTACCGCGCTGTGTCAGCGCTGGTGAGCTGTGAGGAGATTGTGAGGAGATTCGCGCTGTTACAGCAGCGCTAGAGGCCAAAACTAGTGCTGAAGAGCGCGCGGGCTACAAGAAAATGGCCGCCGCACTTCACTGAGGCGATCTGCGGCAAGATGGCTGCCATGACTCAGCAAAAGTGAAAAAAAAAAAAAAAACAGCACACACACAGCGCCACTCGGCGCTCAGGCCCCAAAACACACAAAAAAAGGCCCCAAGCATATCTGCAGACCAGCATTAGCCCCTCCAAGAACAGTGTGACCCCCAGGCACCCCACACAGCACAGCGCCAGCAATGGTGACAGAGAGTGACAATGAAATACAGGGGGAGACAGGGAAAATCCCCCACAGAGAAACACAGCCTTTTGTACTCACCTGCAGGCAGGAGAGACTACTTACCCGTCTCCTGAGGGACCCACTGGTGTGTTTCTGACAGGACTATCACAGTGCAGTACTGAGTAGCTGTCGGCCCGGTCCACCGCGAAAGATACAGTCAGTCAGGAACTGTTCAGTCTTGAGAGGACCGTGGGAGCATGAAAGCAAACCCGGCCACCCCTGGAGTCATGGGGCCTGTTGTGAACTGAGTCTCACGCACACAAGGCGAGGATCAGCACGCTCGATGGTCGGACAGGGAAGACTACGAGGATATCTTGTACCCAACCTGTTGCCCAGCCGACAGTTGATAGAAAATTCTCAAAAATAAAATAAAAAAGAACTCCAGAAAAGGAATAAAAATAGGTCAGGAGACTGGCTCCAGAGAGAGCCACGTCTTCTCCTTCTGCTAGGCAGAAAAAAAACTGAAGTCTGCTGACTGTAGTGGGAGGGTTATGTCCGGAGGGACCGCCCCCTGGGTGGGGCTGTTCAGCTCTGGCTTTTAGAATGTATGTATAACATTTCACATTCTGCCTAGGTCTTCTCCTGCAAGCAGGGACATAACCCACGTGTAAAGTGTAAAGAGACACCGTGTCAGTCCATGGATGGTAAGAGAAAGTGTCGTTTTACCACTTGATATCTTTTGGATATATCTTTCTAAATCTTCCCCAAAAAGGCGTCCGCCATGGAACGGGAAACTTGCCAACAACTTTTTGCATGGGGTTTCCGCTGACCAATGCTTAAGCCAAAGTACTCTGCGCATCTGTACCAGCTGGAGTGTAAGGCGTGATGCCTGAATGATAGAATCTCTCATGGCATCCACTGTGAAGCATAAGGCTTTAGGCAAATTCTCCCAATTTTTAGCCTGCTCTGAAGGCAGCTCCTTCAGCCCCTGCTTTACCTGTTGGCTGATGACCTGACACATACCGACTGCTGCTACTGCAGGTTGGATAATTGAGCCGGCCAAAAGGAAGGAGGATTTCAGTAGGGATTCCAACTTCTTCTCAGAAGGATCTTTAAACACTTGTACATTATCCACTGGACATGTCAGGTTTTTATTTACACAAGAAATAGCCGCATCTACCGCAGGCAGGCTCCATTTCTTTAAAAAAAAATCCTCCATTAGGATAAAGAATGTTAAACTTTTTTGGAGGTGAAAAACGCTTATCTGGATGTTGCCAGTCTGCGTACATTAGATCCTCTAGTAACGGATGAACCGGGAAGGAGCATGCACCTTGCAGGGATCTTAATGATCCTAGGGAGGAGACAGGTGATTCTGTTACCTCCAAAGAGGGTAACTTAAATGCAGATCGCACGGCTCCTGCATAGCCTTGTACCTGTGACTTTAAAATCTGGGATACCGAAAAAGGCTCATCCGATATCCCTGATCCGTCTGACTGCTCATCCTCTGCTGATGTAGCCTCCTCCTCATCCTCCTCCTCCTCCGGTACTTCTGAAGGGAGGTCCAATACTGGAGGAGATCTGCTTCGCTTATTGTCCTTTTTAGAGGATTTAGCGATTAAGGTAGCAATTTTCTCCTCCAGATTATTTAGGGCAGCTGATAAAGTGTCCTCAGTGACATATGCAGGCCCAGGCTTCACTGGGGAAGCCGCCATACCTGACAGAGGTAATGGCTCATCCTGTACAGGTGCATTTGGCAACACAGGAGAGGAAGGTACCGAGTCAGCACAGCTAGAGCCTCCTGTCTCAGGCGGCGGTGCTCTTTTATCTCTTTTTGTCCGCATTACTTCCCCTGGAAGACTTACTGTTTAGACAAAATACAAGGTACCTAAATGCATATACTACCGTGTTTAGTTTAGCAATTACATTAAGTATGCAACTTTTAAACACATAACTATGCATAACATGGATGTCTTCTAGGAAGTACCCAGTCCAACCACATGGAGTCTTACGTCCCTGTATAGCTGCTGTGTTTCTCTGCCAGGAACAAGAGAACTAACGAGCTTGCTTGCTGCTGCAGTGCTTCTCACACTGACAGTCTTTTAAATTTGGCGCCGTTTCTGTGCCTGCGCGCGCCACGTGCCCGCCTTCGGCCCCCCCTCCGATAAAGCGCGCTCCCGCGCGCGTGGCCTTTAGCGCTATGGTGGTGGCCATAGTGAGAGAGGACTCTCATCAGCCCCTGTTCCCACTTACCTGCATCTGCAGGTGTCTGGTCGGCCACCGAAAGGAGGAGCGGGGTGCCCAAGCTAGCTCAGCAGCGGAGGGACGATCAGTGTACTTCGCCGAAGCCGACACTGAACAGAGTGAGGTGAGTATATTCAGCTCTTTACTCCCCCCAGTGGTGGAAAAAAGAAGACATCCACTTCTTGAAAAAGGTCCCAACCTAGTTATGAACCTTCTAATCTCACCTTATCCACGCCGCAGGTTTTTCTGCTGAAAGTTTTCAGACAGATACCAAACTTCACCCTTCACGGTGGGCTATGTGTGCCAACCTTCAGGGATATGGGTTCCTATTTAAAGGATACCTCTCCCCTGGGCTTTGTACAAGACTCTTACCAGGACTTTATAGCGAAATAGCGAAAGTGCTGGATCTTAGAGCCCAGTCCTCCGAAGAGAGACATTACAGGCGACGCCTCATGGATGAGGCCCGGATCCCATCCAGTTTTGGCTTAACTTATAGGCGTCTTGGATGGATCCGAAAGCATAGCTCTTTTACCCCCAGAGGGTCTCTTTGGTAGAGCTTTCCTTTAGCACCTCCTAACGCGTCCAACACCTTTCGACACTGGCGAAAAAACTGAGGTACTTCCCTGATGGGAGGGGTTATATGGAGGGGAACTGTCTTCCATTGGTTGTGCCAGTGTCCAATCACCGCTGGTGACCCTTAACCCATTATGTAAATGACTAGCTCTGTGTCCCGTGGTGTACGATAAAGAAAGTAAGGATTTAAGAAAAGAAAAAAATTATACTCAGCTAGGTGGGAGCAGCAACTGTTCTCCGCCACCTCCAAGACCAAGATCTGAGCGATCAAACACTGATTGCTGAAAGTTATCAGTCCTCAGAGAGTTAGTCACTTTGATCTGCCCCTCCAGCACTCACAAGAGTGCTGGGTCGAGGAGGGGACAGGAGCGGCAGCCGATCCAGGCTTCTGGATGAATACTGACCATATGGTCGGGATCTTTTCAGAGCCTAGACCAGCTCTGTGACATCAGCAAAAAGCAAGCTTTAGCCCGTTGTCGGCTGAAAATGAGTCACCGGAGTGCAGACTGAACTGTACTCCTGTGATCCATAGGAGAAGTGTAGTCAAAAAAGCTTTCCCCATACTTCATCAAGTGCCCAGAAAAATAAATCAAATCATCATAGGTTTTGTTGGACAGATCAGTCTTCTATTTCCGGTAGCATCTCCGTTTAAGGCCTCCAGTCCCAGGATGGCCATCACACGACAAACATATGCATGCACAAAAACGCACACCTCTATACCGCCATTCATTTTTGCATTCATGTGCTTTTGTATCATAATCACAGTTCCAATCATTACTGTATAGATGTTTGAAACAAAATGACTTACAATGTGAGCACATTTCCAACGGGTAGCTTGCCTCATTTCCCTGTAAACAGAAGAGAGAAAACTGTTAAGATTTGTGGCCAAAGCCAAGTTACCAAAGCAGGCTCTTCAGCTGAACACACATACACAAGTCTGCTTGGAAGGCTTGCTTGCCAAACTTGTATTTAGTTTGGCCACAACAGGCCAACAGCCATTAATGGAGATGCCCAGTGGTTGGAATGAATTACAGAGCCTCCAAGGAACACAGGTGTCTAGTGTATAAACAAAACCTACATTCGTAGAGCGGGGCACGGACGTTCCCTATTCACCACAATCCCAGACACAATTTTATAGAATAGAAAAATGTCCCCCCCCCATCACAAATATACATTATGTCACAGAACTCAAAATGCAGACACACCATTACCACCACCCTCTTAACCCATTAACCCCCCGCGCCAGTGCAAACAGGCAGTTCACTACTCGTCAAATGCCCTCCCACTGTGTATCCATCTTCAGAGGAGAAGTTCACTTTTGGGAACATGCAACGTTCCCGCAGCCGCGCAGGGATCCAAGCACCTTGTGTGGCGGCAGTACGGGGAGAAGTTACCCACACCCACTGTCACTTTTAAAGTCCTGCATGGAACTAGCAATCTGCTGGTGCAATGCTTTCAAGGCTCCTTAAAATAAAAACAATTAAATGCACTTTTTTTACCTGAAAAAATAAATAAAATTAAATGTGCATTTATTTTTAAAGGTGAACTTACTATCTTTTTAATTGAAGAAAACCAAGAAACCGCAACGTCTTAGGCTGGGTTCATGCGAATTGGATGTGGGTTTACCTGCACCCAATTCGCATAGCAGGAAACTGACCGGCTCTCTAATGAGCCAGTTCACACGTCTCCACAGCAGCTGCAGTGCAAATTGCACAGGAGCCCTGTGCGTCTTTTGGTCTGTTTCAGGTCCGAATTCAGCCCAAAATGCAAGAGTTTCGTTCGTCCCCACCCCCTTTCCTGACCGGCCGGGCTGGTGTTCGGATAAGGGTCTGGTATGGATTTGGGGGGGGGGACCCCACGCCATTTAATCAGCGTGGGGTTTCCCCTTAAAATCCATACCAGACCTATGAGCCAGATATGCTCATTAAGGGGAAACCCATGCCATTTTTTTTTTAAAAAAAATTGCCGTGGAGTTCCCCTTCATGCACAAGTCGTGTACAAGTCGCATGCCAAAGTCAGATCTGTTAATACGGAATCCGACTTTGATTTGACTTCAGAAAAAAAGTAGTACAGGAACTACTTTGAAGTCGGCACGACTTAGTCGTGCCAATATGAATGGTAGTCATTCAAAATCATGAAGAATGACTTGTCATACGATTTTGGACGGCAAAAATCGTATGACAAGTCGTATAAGTGTGAAAGGGGCCTAAATCTTCCCCACTACCCCAATCAAAAGCAACTTCAAAACGATGTCACCGCTGCCTGGATTCCGTTTAGACAGAAAATCTTCCCAAAGTGAGGTGTAATCTCAACTGATGACCTAAATCACCAGGACAGACAACCCAACAGGAAGATTTACCCTTAATTCCTGATGTAGTGATAAAATGTAAACAGTTTTTTTTTTTGGGGGGGGGTGTTATTGGGTTTGGGGTATGCCTGGCACCTCACCTTTTACTCTAGTGAAGAAAAAAAAATAGGCAAAATCTTCTGAAAGGATCACTAAACTGACGGAAGTTATAAAACCCTTCTCACTTCATCCAAGACTAAAACGGCTTCACTTTAAAAAGGCACCTAAATACAAGAGATCACTTCTCACAGAAATCAAGGCTTTTAGCAAAGCTACTAGGAAAATAATAAATAAAATGGACAGCATAATTGGTAATATAAAGGCAGCAGAAGGACAGCCAAAGATGAAAATAAACACACACATTATCAGTGTAAATGACATGTACATGTCTCCTATAGAAAGGATCTTTAGGTGATTGGACAGGTTACAACAGTTATCACGTGTTATGATCAGCTTTGGTTAGAGCTAGGCAAACACGTGCACAAATATTCAATGCTAGTAGCTTTCCCTGTTAATTGGCAGGCTGGTTTGGATAAAAGTGTAAGCATCTCTGAACAAAATCCAAAGCCGCTTTGATCCAGTTCCAGTAAAATTTGTTTTCATCAGGCCCCATCAAGACATGTTTCGGTGTGGATTTGATGCCGCAGATAAGACGAAATTACCTATTTGCGTCAAGTCACAAGAACAAATGTAAGCAGCAAGGAGGCTCTCATTGCAGAATATAGTATGAGGAAAGAAAAAAATAGCAAGCTAGTAATGCACATAAGCTCCCAAGAGAAGCAGAATTGTACGGCTCGTATACAGTGACACTTGCAGCCTTACATGCACAGATTAGGGTCTAGTAAGAATATTAAAAAGGGAAACCATAAACTTTTTTTTTTGCCCACGGGTTCTCCTTTATATCCATATAAGGGCCAAATACTGGGTGAGGATCGGGTATGGATAAGAAATGCGAACCCCGCACTTTTTTTATATTCATATCAGACAGCTGCACCAATCACTTCCACACCCCATGACAAATTGCAGCAGACGATCGAGCTCTACATTTCAAAAAAGGGCCACCATTCACACTGACCTGTAAATGGATAACCTACTGTAAGCACCTTTGGGCACCAAAACTTGTCCTCGTATCAGAGGTGCACACAATTTTACCGCTCGACATGCTGGTTATTGATTTACTCGTCGCAACCTCATCTTATATTTTACAAAACATTGAGTCATTTTTTGTATTTGTATACCCTATAAGTAACTTTAGTGCTCGTGTTAAAAAAAAAAAAAAAAAACCCATCTTATTCTCCAGGGTCTCTTTCAGTAAACAAAAATATGTTTGGGGGGTTTTACCAAATTTTTCACAACTAAAGTGTGCATTTTTACCATGTGTGCAAAACTTGAAAAATGTCTGTGCTAGAAAATTGGTTAAATTAATCGGGCTATTACTAACCTGAGAAATTCTATCCATTTGATACACTGTTTTTCTTCTGTTTCTTCATAGGATTGGTTTTGACATTTAAAAGTGACTTTAAGGCCTCATGCCCACAGACGTTTTTACAGCCGCGTTTGAGCGTTTTTTACAGCTTAAAAACGCCTGTCCACGTTAGTCTATAGCTTCATGCCCACCTAGACGTTTTTAAGCTGTAAAAAAAAAACCAGGACCAGTGCGTTCCTCAGCGTCAGGCATAAAAAAAACGCGAAGCGCCAAAAAAAACGCGCAAAAATGCAGCGATCGCGTTTTTTTTAGCTCAGGTTTTTAAAAAATAAATAAAAATTATACAACAACATGGACAGGCGTTTTTAAGCTGTAAAAAACGCAGCTGTAAAAACATCCGTGGGCATGAGGCCTAATAGGCTTCTAACTACTTTACTTACGGTATATGTTAGGATAACTTATTCATCCTTCCAGGACTCTAGCTCACCTATACCTTAGTTAATTCATTTATTTCCCTTTTTTTAACATGTGCCCCTCCCATCCACAGTTTGACCCCACTAGGGGTGGATGGGAGGTCCGGAGTAACTTTCTACCTGATGTAAGGTATAGTCTTTTTTCTTTATTTTACGAGTCCAATATACATGACAATTGTTATTGCTCTCTATTTTCTTCTCTTTATTATTTCAAGGATAAAAATAATCTTTTCCTTTTTTTTGAGCATCAAACTCTACAAACATATCTTCCATTAAGGTTACGTTGTATATCTCACTCTCGCATCATCTGTATTATACCGGTGATAAGTATTCTTGTTAAAATACTTAACCACTTTGTGACTGACGGCCGCAAAGTGGTTCTATAATGCCGGGAGGCCGTCATTATACGGCCTCCGCTCCTCCGGCCACTGGGGGGCGCGCGACCGCCGCTGGCAGTGCGCGCACGTGCCCGGCGCATCACTGAGATGCCGATGGGCGTGCCTGGCGGCCGCGATGTCCGCCAGATACCCGCGATCGGCCGGTACACAGACAAGGACATGGATCTGTGTGTGTAAACACAGATCCATGTCCTGTCAGGGAGAGGAGACCAATGCTGTGTCCCTTGTACATATGGACACAGATCGGTCTCCTCCCCCAGTCAGTCCCCTCCCCCCACAGTAGCAATCACACATTAGGGAACATATTAACCCCTTCCTCGCCCCCTAGTGTTAACCCCTTCCCTGCCAGTCACATTTATACAGTAATCAGTGCAGTTTTATAGCACTAATCGCTGTATAAATGTGAATGGTCCCAAAAATGTGTCAAAAGTGTCCGATGCAATATCGCAGTCCTGACAAAAATCGCCGCCATTACTAGTAAAAATAAAGTAAATAAAAAATAGAGCTTTCTTTTGGTGGTATTTGATCACCTCTGCGGTTTTTATTTTTTGTGCTATAAACCAAAAAAGAGCGACAATTAAAAAAAAAAAAAAAAAAAAAAAAAAAACACAATATTGTGGGATTTTTGCTATAATAAATAGCCCATTTTTAAAACAAAATATATATATTTTTTCCTCAGTTTAGGCCGATACGTATTCTTCTACATATTTTCGGTTAAAAAAAATCCCAATAAGCATATAGTGATTGGTTTGTGCAAAAAAGTTTTATAGCGCCTACAAAATAGGGGATAGAATTCTGAATTTTTTGTGGGAAAAAAAAGGACGTCAATTTTGTTTGCGAGCCACGTCGCACGCACAATTGTCATTCAAAGCGACGCAGTGCCGAAAGCTGAAATTTCGCCTGGACAGGAAGGGGGGGTATGTGCGCCCAGTAAGCAAGAGGTTAATAAAAATATTGAACAAGAAAATTAAATCGGGCTATTCTGAAGTGAGGGGAATATCTCTAACCAGGACACACTTAAAAAATAGTCATCTAAAATTCAATAGAATAGCATAGAATAGTGTAAAGCTGTGCTGTATTCCAATGTAACACGATTCAATGCCAATTAAAATGTATACAAATAATGCCACGGTAGGAAAATTATAATTCTGCTTAATGCCAGAAGGCTGCACATTCATGCAGTACTATCTTTTTTTAAAAGTGTAAATTCATTGTTACAGTTTATAAAGAATATGTGCAGGGCTTAGGCTGGAAACACACATTCTAAGCGTGTTTATTTGGTTCAGGAGGGCCTACAAACACAGCATACTGTTTTTTAACTTCTGTTTAACTGACTTAACAGATGTCTGTCTGAGCAGACGCTGCCCCTCTACCCAGCTGACAAGATCGATCCTCTTATGTGAAAGGATTCCCCCAGCATATCATTTTTCATATCTATGCAAAAGGCCAAGGGATTGCACACACACAGCAAGTTCTAAGGACAGACACCTACCACCTATATGGAGCCTCTTCAGAGCCATGTTCTAACTGGGACACACATTCAGAACACCTCTGCAATACAAGCATATGTTTCAATGTTTTAAACCCTTTAAATACACAGCAAGAACTGCTGATCTGTCAGAAATCTAGTGTGCTCCTAACTTCCTGTCTGACATCTCAACAAGCCCATCCTGTTGGACTACAGATCTTCATGTAATCCCTCACACCTCTATGTGTTGCTCCACATGCATTCATTGTCTTCCTTCCCAGCAAAAAAAATGCTGCCTCCTTGATTTCCAATAGCGTGCCTATAAACGGTGTAAGAAAAAGGACTTTTGACTGGAGTAGTTCGGGAGGATGTGTTGCTCCTGCCAATAGATCCATTTTTTTTCTAATATAGGCCAACTGTCCAGCAAGATTGACACTAAAACTTACAGGACAACTGTACCTTACACAGTTCTTGAATGGCCAAATGCCTGCCAGCTGAGCGCAGCGCCCGTCACACAATACCTTCTTCTCTGTTTCAAAAAGTGCCATTGTTTGGCCATGTCACAGACATCTGCTCTAGAAATGTCTGTGCCCAGACTACACAGATTTAACACATTAATGTATTTACAGGTTCTGCACTTTAACGTACAACTTAAAACTTTGTCATTACAGGGTGATATCTCTGCTGAGGGTTTGCTCTACAGAACACAACATCCATCCTATTACAGGAAGTGGAAAAATATATCTAATGACAGGAGAAATGGACTTAAATTTTTTTTTTATGAGGACAAAAACTCCATAAACCGTGTTAATGCAAATACCTGCATCCAATATTTTTCAACTTTAACCTAAATTACATTTCAAGTCCAAAATCCACTAACATTTTATGTGACTCATTTAAAAATGGACATCAATAAGGGAGCCCATAAATGGAATAATCATTTAAAGCATACGGTATTTGTGTTTATAACTATCTAATGAAACCTAAGAATTTAGTCACTCTTTAAAATGTTCTAGCTTACAATGGGTTAAAGTAGAACTATAGGCAACCCATTTTTTTCCTTTGGGAGGGTTATAAGCTATGTAAGGTTTACGTCTGCCATCTGTCTCACATTGGGGAGATCTACCTTCACTTCCTGTCCTATAGTCAAAACAGGAAATTAGTAAAAATGCATGCAAATTAACCACTTCAGATCCGCGCTATGGCCAAAAGACGGCCACAGTGCGGACCTGAACTGCCGGGAGGGCGTCCCTGGACGTCCTTGAGTATACTTCTGCAATGTGCGCCCTCGGCAGCGCCGTGCCCGCTGTGTCACGTGGGTGCCGATGCGCGTGCCCGGCGGCCGCGATGTCCGCCATGTACTCGCGATCGGCAGTCAGAGACGTGGATCTCTGTGTGTAAACACAGAGATCCACGTCCTGTTAGGGAGAGGAGGCCGATGATGTGTCCCTTGTACATAGGGACAACCATCGGTCACCTCCCCCCACAGTAAGAATCACTCATAAGGGAACACGTTTAACCCCTTAATCGCCCCCTAGTGTTAACCCCTACCCTGACAGTCACATTTATACAGTAATCAGTGCATTTTTATAGCACTGTTCGCTGTATAAATGTGAATGGTCCCCAAATAGTGTTGTGTCCTGATTTTAAAAAAAACGCCATTACTAGTAAAAAAAAAAGTCATAAATCTATCCCCTATTTTGTAGGCGCTATAACTTTTGCGCAAACCAAACGCTTATTGCGATTTTTTTTTACCAAAAATATGTAGAAGAATACGGATCAGCCTAAAGGAAAAAAAGGTATTTTTTTTTAATTGGGATATTATAGCAAAAAATTTTTTTTTTTTAATTTTCATTTGGGTACAGCATTGTATGACCGCGCAATTGTTATTCAAAATGTGTCAACGCTGAATGCTGGTCTGGGCAGGAGGGGGGTTTACGTGCCCAGTAAGGAAGTGGTTAAGGGAATCCCTTGGGGACCTCCAGGTCACCAGACCTAGTGTACCTATTGGAAGATTTCCCCTCTATTACTTTTCTGGGGACAACCCAAAATTTGGGATTTTTTTTATTTATTTTTTTTACAGTGCAAGTAAAAACAAAGGACAAATAAAGGGTGAATCTCCCTAATGGAGACAGGCAGCAATAAAAACTGACAGGTGTTCTAAACCCTCTCTACTCTGTTCAAAACAAAAAAAATGTTACCTTCATACTTTAAAGCAGAGTGCCACCCAAAAGTGGAAGCTCCACTTATCTGCCTCCCCCCCCCCCTTTCCAGGGCCACATTTGGCACCTTTCGGGTGGGGGGTACCTGTTTTGAAAGTGGGGACAGGGTACCTGTCAAAGAGATCTCACAGCGGTGAGATCACTCAGAGGTTCAGCCCCCATCCTCCTTCCCCCGCATCAGCTGGGGTCCCGACATCGCTGGATTCCAGGACAGGTACCGTATATACTCGAGTATAAGCCGAGTTTTTAAGCACAATTTTTTGTGCTGAAAATGCCCCCCCGGCTTATACTCGAGTCACCTTTTTGCGCCTGATCTCCCAGATTTTGGGGAGCCGGTACCGGCCGGCCAAAGGTCCCCTGGACCCCAAACTTGGCACACATGTAGCCCCACTCTTTCTCTACACGTGTGCAAAGTATCTTGTTCAGGGGACCTACGGCCGGGGAGCACTGATTTTTCAAAGCCGGGCACCCCTTCCATAGACTCCCATGTTAAACGTCAGTCGAGGCACGGACACCGTGAGGCACGGACACCGTGAGGCACGGACACAGTGAGGCAAAGTGAGGCACACCCTAGGCTTATACTCGAGTCAATAAGTTTTCCCAGTTTTTGTGGTAAAATTAGGTGCCTCGGCTTATATTCGGGTCGGCTTATACTCGATTATATACGGTAAGTGTCCTAATAAAAGTCAGCAGCTACAGTATGTGTAACTGCTGACTTAATTTTTTGCTGAAGGAAGTGGAACTCTGCTTTATGTCCAACAAGATGTATGCCACTTCATGGACTTCCTTTATTTATAATTATCAGTTTTACTGAGCACTCACTAGGTGTATAGCCATTACTATATTCCCGATGATCTGTAAAGAGAGATTCAGCTGCTGTGCAACTACCCACCCCTTCCCCTCCACGGTTCATATTTTGTAATCATTTTGTGCATGATTGGGCAAGGAGGAGAGAAGGGGCAGGCAAAGCAGCTGCAGGATCTGAGACCTGAAGGCCCAGAGTATGACGTATAGCAATAGCTATACTTCACACTCTGTAAACTGTAGATTGTAAAGTGTCCATAGAGTGTCATATACCTCGCTGGACTTTACCCATGTAAGCCAGCACATTTTAAAATGCCAAACTTTGGGTTGACATCAAAAGTGGAATTCTTCTTCCAATGGGGATACTAGATTTTGTGACGCCCACCCCAGGATTCCCCAACATTGTAAGGCTTTCCTCTTGGTTCCTGATTTGACCATGGGACAGGAAGTGAAGGGAAATCTCCACGAGGACAGACAGAAAAAAAACAAAAAAACAACCTGCTAGCCGTTATAACCCTCCCTTACTCCATCCAAAATGAAAAAAAATAGGATTTTTGTACTCACCGTAAAATCCGTTTCTCTGACGTCCATGGACTGACACAGCTCTCATACTGATTACGTGTGGGTATATGCCCCTGCTTGCAGAAGAAGACCTAGGCAGAATGTTAGATGTTAAAACATTCTAGAACAAACCAGAGCTGAACAGCCCCACCCAGGGGGACGGTCCCTCCGGACATTACCCTCCCACCTGCAGCTAGCAGCCTCAGTTCGTAACAAAGCAGTAAAAACCTTAAAAGAAGGGTGGGTGCCGTGTCGGTCCATGGACGTCAGAGAAACTGATTTTACGGTGAGTACAAAAATCCTATTTTCTCTTATCGTCCATGGACACAGCTGTCATACTGATTACGTGTGGGACGTCCCAAAGCAGTATAAGAAAAGGGTGGGAGCAAAATAGTAAAGGAACAACCAAAACTTCACTCCAAACCAGCAGAGCTCCTCAACGGAGGAGTTGCAACATTAAACAGTGGCCTGCAACACTTTACGGCCGAAGGAAGCATCCGAAGATGCAGCCACATCAACCTTATAGAATTTTGAAAAGGCATGAACGGACGACCAGGTCGCCGCCTTGCACACTTGTGCAACCGACGCTTGATGTCGGAAAGCCCAGGAAGCACCAATTGCCCTGGTGGCATGCGCCATAACCGGAAAGGGAGGGGCCACCCCCTTAATGGCATAGGCCTGTATAACAGTCTGTTTGATCCATCTAGAAAAGGTGGCAGACACCGCTCGGCCCTGTTCGGACCAGAGACAGACACAACTAGTGAGTCATATCACGTACCACATAAAATGTGTGAAGCGCAAACCCTCTGGAATGCGATGTGTGAGGACACAAGGACGGGAGGACAATGTCCACATGTAGGTGAAAAGCCGAGACTACCTTTTGCAAAAGGAAGGTCGCGGACGCAACACCGCCTTATCCTTATGGAGGACCAAATAGGGCGACTTGCAGGACAAGGCCGCCAACTCAGACACCCGTCTGACAGAAGTAATAGCCACTAAGAAGGCCACCTCCTGAGACAAGGTCAAGAGGGGAATATCTCTGATATTTTCAAAGTGAGGTTCCTGGAGAACCGAGAGCACCAAATTCAAATCCCGAGGAGGGAGAGGAGGTTTCAACAGGAGGGAGCACATGGCGAACCCCCTGCACAAAAGGTGCTACCAAGGAATCACCCGCTAGCGGTTGCTGAAGGAAGACAGCCAAGGCCGAAAACTGACCCCTAATGGTACTCAAAGCAAGAATTTGGGTCACACCGTGCTGCAAGGACCGTAGGATACCTGGGTTGGAACACGTCCGTAGACGCTAGTCCAGCTCATTGCACATAGCGATGTAAGCTTCTCAGGTACGGTGATATATGTTTCAAGCAGAAGATTTCAGCGCCCTGAACATGGTCGAAATGACCGAATCCGAGAGACCTCGAACTCTCAGCACCTGGCTTCCAATAGCTATGCCGTTAAGTCAGAGACTGTAAAACAGGATGAAAATTAGGACCTTGAAACAGAAGGTCCTCCCTTATTGGCAACTGCCAAGGAACGTCCGCGATGAGACGTACCAGATCAGCGTACCAAAGACGCCGAGACCCACCCTGCGCAAGAGGATCACTGGAATCCCTTAGGCCACAACCCTGCGCAGCAGGCGAGGAAGCAGCTGCAGCGGAGGATAACAGATATCAGGTGATAGTGACCACCTGGGGCCCACCAACAGATCTGAGGCATCCGCCTAAGGATCCCTGGACCTGGCCACAAACCTTGACACCTTACGATTGAGTCGAGAGGCCCTCAGGTCCACAACCGGCATGTCCAGGTGTAAGGACCACTCTCCTGGTCCAGCGTCTGGCGACTCCGATAGTCCGCCTGTCAATTGTCTAGGCTTGAACGTAGACGGCTGATCGAGACCACGTGGGGAGGCATATTCCGATTGCCCGTATTTTCAGAACATTGATCGGTAAACGGCTTCGTCCGGAGTCCAAGCCCTGGGGCTGACAGGACTCCCCAGACTCCACCCCAGCCCATCAGGCTGGCGTCCCTCATGAACACCGTCCACTGGATGGGGAGGGACGACTGCCCGGACCGAAGAGTCGGGGACCCCAACCACCACGCCAGGGATGCCCTGAGTGGGTGACTCATCTGGATCTGAAGATCCAAGGACAACGGGGATTTGTCCCAAGTGGACAGGATCTCTTACTGTAATGCCTGTGTGTGTGATTGGGCATACGGAACAGCCTCGAACGAGGCCCTCATGAGTCCCAGGACTCTCATGCAAAAAACGGGTTGACGACCATTTCTGAGACGTCAGGACCTGCACTACAGACTGAAAAGTCAGTAACTTCTCCAGGGTTAGGAATACCTACGCCTCCATGGAGTCCAGGATCAGACCGAGATACTCCAAATGCTGAGCCGGGACCAGTACCGACTTCTGAATGTTCGGGAGCCACCCAAAGTCCCTAAGCGTCTGACTGACAATAGTCACACTTCTTCCAATTCTGAGCCATTGTCTGCTCTTAGAAGATCGTCCAGATAGCCCATAATAGCAATGCCTCGCTGTCTCAGCAAGGCTAGAACTGGAGCAAGCACCTTGGTAAAAAACCTTTGGTGCCGAGGCTAGGCCGAAGGGAAGAGCCACAATTGATAGTGGTCTTCGCCGATCGCAAGCGCAGAAACTACTGTTGACGTGCGCAGATTGGAACATGCAAGTAGGCGGCCTTGATGTCCAAGGATGCCAGAAAATCCCCTTGGAGTGTAGCGAACACTGCGCGAATGGATTCAATGCGGAACTTTCGCACCATCACAAAAGGCAGTCGGGCCTTGAGGCCCAGGATTGGCCGAACCCCTGTCCACCTTTTGGGACTACAAACAGATTTGAGTAGAAACCCTGAACAACCTCTCCTGTGACGGAACCGGCACAATCACTCCGGACCTGATCAATCCTGTACGGCCCTTAAGAGGGCCGCCCGACGGGCAGGAAGGAGAGGGAGAATTGAGGGAAAATCTGTCTGGGGGCCAGGAACGGAATTCTATCCTGTATCCTGAGGTGACCACCTCGCACACCCACCGGTCGGAGATCCGGGAGGTCCACCGAACCGTGAACCTGCAAGGACGTCCCCCCACCGAGTCTGGCAGGGGCAAGACTCCATGCGGCGGTGGGCTTGGGAGCTTGCTTGGTAGGCTTACGCACCCAGGGACGCTTATGTCCCACAGCCACATTTTTCCCAGTCTGGGAGGGCTTACCCGTGGATTCTGACTGACAAGAAGAAACGCATTCTTCTTTGCCGGAAAGGAAGGGTCCGGCCTACGGTGGGGCTCCTTTTTCCGTACCAGACTGAGGAAGGAAAGTGCTCTTACCCCTTGTGACATCCATAATAATGGCATCCAGGGTGGCCCCAAACAGTCTACCGCTCTTAAAAGGGCAAGTCAGCCAGGAGCTATTTGGAAGCTAGGTCGGCCGACCAGCACCAAAGCAGATAGAGGCCCCAGAAATTAAAGGGGCCGCATCCAAAGTGGCATCGCACACAGACTAAACCCTGCGCCAGTTGGCGAGCCAGGGTAATGGTCTCAGGAGGGAGATTCTGCTCCTGAACCGTCTGGTGCAAAATCTTTGCCCATCCTGTGAGTGTCTTGAGACACAAGTGTCGCCGCCCCTATATGGCGTAAGGCAGACCCCCAATAAAATAAACATAGTTCTACTCACCATTTCTGACCTCCTGTCAGTGGGATCCTTAAATGCAGGAGTCCCTTCCATTGGGAGCGTGGTAGCCTTACTCAAACGGGCGACCGGAGGGTCGACCACTGGGGGGAGAGCCCACTTCTTAACCAGGTCCTCCTTAAAGGGGTACCTCATGGCTAGGCGCTGCGGGACCGTCAAAGTCTTCTGCGGCTTATCCCAGACTTAGTCAATTAATGTATCAAAAAAAGGCACATATGGAAAAAACCTTTTTGAATAAACAGCTTTAAAAGGAACCAAAGGAGACAGCTTCTACCTGAGGTTCCTCAGCCTCAACATTCAGCGAGAGAGTGTTCCTCACAGCATCAATGAGTTCACTTACAAGCACCCTGTCAGTTTTTCAGAACTGGGGTCTTCCTCACAGGGAATATCCTTTTTAAAAACCTGAAAATCCTCAGAGCTAGGGTCCTGAGCAGCAATAGCTAGGCCCATATCTGAGACAGAGCACTCCCCTACAGGAGGATGTGTGGGGAGGAGGCGCTTTACAGCTCCCTTGCGCTCGCACACCGCTTTCATCCTGACAAGGATGATTCCAGGACTGCCGAGAACTAGTCGCTAGGGACCGCAGGAGCACTGCCAGTTGCCTCAGACAAGTGTGGAGAAGCAGGTGAACTAGACTCCAAACTGCCACCCTCTGAGACTTTTAAACACTCATAGTGAGTAACACAGTCCGCCCACTGTCTATGCTGAAGCTGAGGAGGGGATACCCAGAGTACTCACCAACCCCTGTAAGGACCGCTCATTCCGCTGTATGTAACCGCGCTGCTGCGCGGGTGAAGCCTGGGGAGAGAGTGAGGAGACTGAACTGTGAGGAGATTGTGAGAATCGCGAGGCCGAAAGCAAAAAACGCAGCGGCTTCAAGAAAATGGCCGCCGGCTGCATACATTAATGCGCCATCGATCCGTGCCAAAATGGCCGCCGAGCGCAGTCTTTTTAAAATACCTCATAGCGCTAATGGCGCACATTTTTAGTGGCACGGCAAGCGCTGGGGCGGCTGTTTGAACACAAACAGCCCCACTCAGGAACTGAACCTGTGAAGCTTAGCTTTGCTAAGCATGCATGTAAACCACTACTCCACCACAGTACTCACACCAGAACACTGCACCTCTCCCAACTCTTAAAACAGACACGAGCGCCCCCAGTCAGGCCAGAGTGACCCCCAAGCACCCCCACACAGCACAGCACCAGTACAGGGTGCAGAGAGCAGCATAAAAAGGGGGGGGAGACAGGGAGAAACCCCCCATATAAAGAAACACAGCCAGCATGTACTCACCTGCAGTAGGAGAGACTACTTAACCGTCCCTTTCAGGGACCCACTGACTTGTTTCAGACAGACCTATCACAGAGTAGTACTGCGTAGCTGTCGGCCCGGTCCACCGCGAGAGATACAGTCAGTCAGGTACTGTTCAATCTTGAGAGGACCGCGGGAGCTAAAAGCAACCCGGCCACCCCTGGAGTCATGGGGTATGTCGTGAATTGAGTCTCACGCACACAAGGCGAGGATCAGCACACACGATGGTCGGACAGGGAAGACTACGAGGATACCAGTGTACCCAACCTGTTGCCCAGCCGACAGTTGATTGAAGGTCTCAAAAATAAAATAATAAAATTCCCAAAGGAATAAAATGTAAAAGTAAAATCTTCCAGGAGACTGGCTCCTGAGAGAGCCACGTCTTCTCCTTCTGCTAGGCATAAAAAAACTGAGGCCGCTAGCTGCAGGTGGGAGAGTAATGTCCCTGGGCGGGGCTGTTCAGCTCTGGTTTGTTCTAGAATGTTTTAACATCCAACATTCTGCTTAGGTCTTCTCCTGCAAGCAGGGACATATACCCACACTTAATCAGTATGACAGCTGTGTCAATCCATGGACGATAAGAGAAAATATGCCCTTAGTGACACAAATGTGTTTTTACAGCAATGTTTTGCATTGAAGTACCCAGTAACTAAATAGCCATGAGTACATCAAATGCAAACGAGGCATCAGGATTCACACGTAAGCTGCTTAGTTTACAATGCCTGTAAATCATAGAACCAGGGAGAGCTTGGCCTTGAGATAACTGCATTACCAACATTTAACCACAGAAAGCAGACAGAACTAGCGTTTTGCAACAAGAATGTTTATTGGTCGCCAATATCCCCCTCCTGAGGGATACCTCCACCCATCCATCTGATTATATAGAGCTGCCAAAATTTCAAAATACAGGAAAAACCGCCTTCCCTACAGGACTAGCAACTGATCTGAGCATAAGACAAGCTGCCATACATATACACACACATACATACATACACACAAAAAAAAAAAAAGAAAAAAAAACGTAAAAATACCTGCTTATATGCTAAAAAGAAAAGAAACGAACCTCAAAAAAATAAAAATAACCAAGGCAAAATACAAGAGCTAATCCTGTGCAAAAACATCAAAAACGTAATAACATCTCTAGCATTGCATGTGCATCAAAAATTAAAACAAAGGTAAAATTATGCAAAAAAAATATGTAAGCAAGTCAGTGTCCAAAAATAATAAAAAGTCCAGTGAACGTATCACAAATTGTGAATCCACGTGTTGACTCTTCCTCCTTCACAAACTTTGTGCCAAACACAACCCCTTTTACCAGGCGTAACACCATCTTGGTGTTCATAAATATATGCTCCCCTTAACACTTGGACCTCTAGATCAGCGGTTCTCAACCTCTGGGTCGCGACCCCTTTGGGGTCGAATGCCGATTTGCCAGGGGTTGCTGAACCCAGGGCTGTTCCTGGAACCCGCACCACTCTCCCAGCCTTTTTGCAGCCACCCGGGACTATGCCTGGAGCCACCTATTCAGTTCACAAGATGGCTGGGGGGGCAGAGACTCGAGACAGTTGACTGGTGAGGAACGGTGAAGTGGGAGGGGATGGAACAGACCCCATCCCTTAATTTTGGCATATGTGTCACTGCCGTGAGACACCATGGAGCCGGAGACACAGTGAACAACACTACCTGTGATTATAGTTGCAATTAAAAGTCCTCACTACAGTTCTCAGATCAGCAGGTGACCTTTATCAAGAGCACCTAAGTTGGCTGTTCAGAACTCCCCCAGCACTGCCACTAATCCCATTCTCCCCCAACAAGGAGCAAGAGAAGGGGGGGGGGGAATACATGGGAGGAGATAGAAAAAGAGGGGAAGGGAGAGAGAGATATGGGGGGGGGCACAAGAAATTAGGATAAAGAGATAAAAAGGGAAAGGAAGGAGAAGTGAGTGGTGCAGCCAAAAATGTACCAGAAAGGGGTTTAATACTGTACGTGTGGCAAAGACTTAGGGAGCACTAAAATGTCCGTGAGTTAGGGGCAGAAATTGCTCGTCTTGCCTTCGGTGCCGACAACCCACGATACAATAATTTTTTTTGCTGTTAGGGGGCCTCACAACTCGAGAAATTTTATCAAGGGGTCACGGCACTAGAGAGGTAGCGAACCACTGCTCTAGATCATAGGACGCCAATCTATAAGCACTTGATAATAGCCCCATTAGTGAAGTCATAAGCAAGATATTCCCTCCAAGATCTGAGAATGGATCTCCTCCTTTCATGGTTCACTTCACAGATCACCTCAATAAAATAAAGTAGAATCTAGTGCTCACTGTACCTTATTTCAATAAAACAGCGATCAAAAGCTAGTTTTCCAGCTTGACTTTTAGGCCACATACAGCTGCTGTTTTTGGCTTCTGACTTTTTTTCTACAGTCAGTCACTCTCTCTAGCATGTTATCCTATGTGTCCATGCACACATAGGCTGTTAACTGTTTTTGGCTGGGGCGTTTTCTGGCTGGAAAAATGCCCCAAAACTAGAGGGTTTTGAGAGGATTTTTTTAGCTGTAAAAACGCTCCAACATCAACAAATGCCTAAAAACGCAGATAAATGCTCAAAAACGCAGCTCACCAGCTTATAACGTTTTTGTCAGAAGTTATCAGGCTGATAACACAAGAATGGAGCAGGGGACAGCTACCAGACAGTGCGTTGAAGAGAGATAAGAAAAACACTTCAGACATATGTGCCCAGCTCACATTTTATGAATCGGGTTTATAGCCACTTTAACATACAGCTAAAGCACCCGATTCATTTAAGATTACCCACAAAAATGGGTGACAAGGCGATAGACAGACAAAATTCAATCTTTCCAGATGATTACAGTTGCAGCAGACAATATAGGGCCATCCACGTCTCCAGCAGACATGGCCGGGCAAAGCCACTGCAGATGCAGCCAATTGGCCAAGAGGAATTTTCCTAGTCAGTCGTTTGCTTTCGCTCACGGCTCCCTCCTTCAGGCTTGGTTCACACTTGTGAGATGCGGGAACCCTGCGAATCCACTGCGGATTCCCGCATCGAACCTGACTTGCACAGCAGTTTACACTGCCATATGCGAACTGCCGGGAGTGTCAATACATTGTTAATGACACCCCCCATTTTAGCTCGCATACCACACTGTGAACTGACAGTTCAGACAGGAATCGGATGGCATGGGTGTTAACACCCATGCAATCACATTCTGGTGCGAACCAAAAAAAAAGGGTCCTGCGAGTTTGGTCTGAATGCGATATCAGCCATACTATCTGCATGGCTGAAATTGCATCACACGGACACTGCGGTGCGAATCACATGCAATCTCACAGAGCATACTGGTGTGAACCGACACTTAGATACTTTTTGCCTTTCATATGGAATGGCTGGTTACAATCTTAAAGTCTGTAAAATTCCTAAAGAGTCCTAACCACTTGCCTATCAGGCACTTTTACCCCCTTCCTGCTCAGGCCAATTTTCAGCTTCCAATGCTCTCACGCATTGAATGACACTGTACCCAAATTAAATTTTTATAATTTTTTTCCACACAAGTGGAGATTTCTTTTGCTGGCAAATTACCACTGGGTTTTGTATTTTTTGCTAAATAAATGAAAAAAAAAAAAAAAAAAAAAAGACCGAAAATTTATATAGGCTGCACTGGTAATCAGGGCACATGTCCCTTTTACATTTTTCCCGGTTATCGGCTCTTTTCTCCTCATGCTGTCAACATGAGGAAAGGAGTGCCGATAACTGGCTTCTGTTTACATCATGATCAGCTGCGATTAGACACAGTTGATCACATGGTAAAGAGACGCTGATTGGCTCTTTACCAGTACCACGTTGGGCACGATCACAGGACGTCAAAAGAAGGCCTCCCTGTAGCCGTCATTTGGCTATAGCGCGGTCGACAAGTAAAATAGGCAAAACTCTCCCCCCCCTCCCCCATTTTGGATGGACAAAGTGAGTTATAACCGCTGTAAGGTTTATTTTTGCCAACTTTGTCCCATTGGGGAGATTTACCTTCACTTCCTGTCCCATAGCCAAATCAGGAAGTAAGAGGAAATCTCTGCAAATTAAGGAAATCTCTTGGGGACCACCAGGTCACCAGAACTAGTGTCCCCATTAGAATAGTTCCCCTCTATTAATTTTCTGGGGACAACTCAAAATTTGGTATTTTTTACTTTCACTGAGGGTAAATTGGACAAATAGAGGGTGAATCTCCCTAATGGGGAAAGACGCAGCAATAAAAGCCTAATTTCCCCTCCGTCCAAGCTTTGCCTTTAGTTATACTTTAAACAACCTTTTATATGTACACGTGTATAAAACGACTAAAAGATCAGATGTGAAAAATATTCTCCATATGGTGTTTGGTCATCATTTGAAGAATGGCAAACATTGAATGGTGCATTCCATCAAAGAGCATATCTGCCAGCGGGAAGCCAGCACAGCACACAGGAAGAGTACTAGAGGGGTAGATCTGCACACGTTCAAACACAAAATGAAGACAGTGCAGTTTTTTAATTCTACTTGACTGACATCATTCAGCAATGAAAGCACCTTTGTTTTAGCCTAAGAGAACCGCCCTGCAGGCAGCATTTGGAATGGAATTTTGAGCTGTAAAACACTCAAATGGTTTCTGATCACCCAACCCAAAACATTATATAAATAAGCATGTTAAAAGTGATCCATGTTATGAAATGGGCTGTAACCACACAAGAGACATGTATACTGTATAGGAAAGGTGGAGGCTCAGACTTTCCAGCACATTACATCTCAGGGATCCCCCACACCATTCTCAAGTATCCTGTTCAGGCCGACATATCTGGAACACGTGTTTCAGGCTCAGGGAGATTCTCCAGGCATGCTGTAATGTCTCGGGTTTAAAGATGCAGTAACTTTAAAAAGAAACCCAATTCTAGAAAGAAAAGCCATTTTCCCATCTCTGGAGAGTTGCTGGGTATGGGAAATATAAGAGCTATAGATTAAAAAATAAAGTACCAAAAATTGTATAGCACCTGCCCACAGTGGCCAGACAGATTTTATATTAGGAGGAAAAAAAAATGCAATTTGTTACTACGAGCAAAAGCTAATTTTGTTCTTTCTTCTATAAAATAGTCAAAAGGCGGAATGTAACTGACACACAAAAGAAATGGCATTAATGTAAATGCCCTTAAAGTGCTTGTAAACCCACTTTGTAAACAAACACCTACAGGTAAGCCTAGATTAAGGCTTACCTGTAGGTGCATGAAATCTCCTAAACCTACACGGTTAAGGAGATATTTGCAATTAAAAGCGGCGACGCTGACGTCACGCGCATGGGGTTTAACCCCATTCACAAATTCGGCGGCGGAGCAGCGCTGTGATTGGCTGGTGCGGCGATACCCGGAAGTAACATTCCGGCTATCGCCGCAGCGATGGATGCGGCTGAAGAGGGAGACGAGGACGGCTTCGGGGGCCCCAATCTAAGGTAAGTGTAGTCATATTAGCTCATTATGCCTTTCTCTTACAGGTCGTTGAGGGGAAAAAAAAAAAAAAAGTGGGTTTACAACCACTTTAACATGCATAAATACATTAAAAACATGGCAGCTTAGAATTAATAGTTTAAGTCCCCTGTGATGCTGAAAGATATTTTACCTAAAATTGTTGTATTAGAAAGTTTTAGAAGACCAAAAACAAATGCTGGAAGGTCCCATTTTCCCCCTTGTGGACTGTGCTTTGCTACTGCTGAGGGCCCTTTCCCACCAATATGTTTTTGCGGATCGGATTGGAGGTAGGCGTTTGTAAACGGACACAAATCCATTTACATCTGCTACTCCTTAGGAGGTGAATGGAGGGTCCAATTGGGTCAGACTGACCGTGTCAAAGGGGCCTATAGCTAAGTGCAGGTAACCCGCAGGTGCACTGCTCTGCACAGTTTGAAAGCAGCCCAGTAACCACTGCAGAACAGATATGCCCAAATATACACACTGAATTTAGTAATAAACTTACCTTTAATAACAGCATTCTATTCCATCCCAGAGCAGGAGGTCGCAGGCCACGTGGCCCCCAGGCCACTGGTTGGGCACCCCTGATCTATGGTGAGCTTTCTAAAAGTGCACCAAAAAGGAATCTCCCATTGATTTCTATAGAAAAACGCACCAAAAACACAAATCCGCAGTGTGTTTTTGGTGCATTTTTTTGAGTCACATGTCCAAGTTTTAGAAGTGCACGATTGGAGTCAAGAGTCCATAAAAAAACAGCAAAATCAAAAGTGTTTTTACAACATTTTCAATGGAACCCCAAGCCATTTTTCTCTGACCCATAATATGCCACCATAGCTACATGTGTTGCATCCTATTCTGGTGCTAGGCAGATCCAAGTACTTATTAGGCTGCTTTCACACTGCCTCATTGAAAAGCAAAATGCATAAAAAAAACACAGACACACACAGACACACACACACAGACACACACACACACACACACACACACACACACATCTATATATATATCCACCCCCCCCCCCCCCCCGATTGCCTGAACTCCCAGCATGCACCTGTCAAGCATAGACACATGACAAAAAAAAAACCACACACACCAAAACCCAACCATGCTGCGTTTCCAATGCATTTTTCATTCATATCAATAGGGAGGTGTTTAACATGCACCAAAAACGCAGCAAGCAGGACTTTTAAAAACGCTACGAAAATGCAACTGACCAGTGTGAAGAGTTCCATTAGATTTAGGATGCATTTTTCCTCTTTTTTTGTTTTAAAGCGGAGGTTCCGCGGTCCATACATTTTTTTTTTTCAGTGCATTCTATGCTACTACTTATGCATGTGTAGTACTCACTTGTCCAGCGCTGCTATACATCCCCCATCCGTTTTCATAATAAATAACAACTCTTTAGAACTCTTTATAAAAACACTTCCTGGATTTGCCATTTTGCTTGTGGGCATCTTGAAGCCCACAAGCATATTCTTCCGTGTAGAGGTGAATGCGCGTCACGTGACCGGGTAGACGAGTCACGTGACGATTGAATTATCGTCACGTTTACTCTTTTACTCCTGGGAAGCAGGACACTTTGCTCCCAGGAGACATTGCTGCACACATCCCGGCATACACAGCGACACATAGGACAGCAAAGGACACGCCTACTCCCGCGGGAGGAAATCCCGGAAGTAGCAATAGAGAAAGATGAAGAACGAAAACTACACAAAAAAATTAATAAAAAGTTAGGCATTTGTTTCTATTTATGCTAATAGGGAATGTTTTAAGCAATCTTTAAAATGTGGGTGAACCTCCGCTTTAACTGAAAAACTGCTAAAAAAATTAAAAATCAACTGTGAAATAGCCCTTATTCAGGGAACAACCAAACTACGAGTCTACACATTGTACTGTCCAATGCCTATAAGCTGCCCACCAGGCTCTTAGATTTGCCAAGACTGTACTAAATTAGGATGCTATTGTATTCTGAAAGCCGTGGCTGTCAGAATACCTGACCAGTGAGGGCATCTAATTGGTTGCAGTTATTGTTTGAGCTCAAATTTTTCAGTTCAGGTGTTGCTGAGGAGGGCCACAGCTTGCATTTTTACTCAAATTAGAGCTGCGCATTAAGGCCGGGTTCACACTATTGTGCATTGGATGTGGCTTACACTGCATCCAACTTGCAGAACATTGGAAAACTTTGTTTTCAATGGGTATGGTTCACATATGTGCGTTGCATCCGCACTCTGCATTGCACAAAATTTGTGTGCGTTTTCTAGGCAGTGCGGTGTGAATTGCAGGCACAGAATCTTCAATGGTTCGCAGACGTGTTCCGTTCTAAACAGGAATTCTCTCCACCTCCTCCCTGGTCAGCTGATCCGCATCTACAACGGAAAGGAACCGCTAAATGAATATATCAGTATATATACTTCATCTTTGCAGGGTAACTGGAGCTGCAATTTGCACCAGACTAATGTGAATCCAGCCTAAAAAGTGCAACACGTGATCCTGTGGAAGAGCCATAAAAACCTATTTTAAAGTGGTTATAAAAAAGGTACAAGGTTTTTACCTTAATGCATTCTACCCGATCCCCCTCTCGGTCCAGCGATTTACTTGAGTCTTGGCTCACGAGGAACTTGCATTCCTGATTGGCAGCAGCGGGAGCCATTGGAGGGGGCAGGGCTGAGCTGCAGCTCCATGAGTGAATGGACACAGAGCTGTGGCTCAGGAACATTCCTGTTTGGGTGTCCCCATTGCAAGGTGCTTGCTTTGGGGGCACCCGGCAGGAGGGAGGGGCCAGGAGCGCATGCATGCGACTCGAGGAGGATCTGGGCTGCTCTGTGCAAAACCATTGGTACAGCAGGCACATATCAGGAATATTAAATGCTGGAGTAAGAAACACTTAGATTCCCCGATTTTGCGAGGGCAACATTGGCAGAATATTCCCGTTTTGGCAGAGATCTGATGGTTATCCTACATCATCTGTCCGGCTTCTTGAGTATCCCTGATTGCTATGGTGTCAAAGTGTTGATTCTCCTGCACCAGGAATGTTGTTCTGTCTGGCAGGGCTCTGAACATCTCATGTCTACATTTTTTGGCAGGTAAACAACCCCAATACATGGCACCTCAAATGGTGTAGTTAGCAATTTTTCTGACGTTTAGCTTCACTAAGTTTCCCAACACTATCTTTATACTAAAGACTAACTACAGCCAAACGGTTCAGCTTTGGCTAAATCTACTATATACCGTAATTGTATTTCTCAGAACACATAGAACATTCCTAGTCTCATTTATGCCTCCCCCTCTTTTGCAGAAGGACATGATAAAATGTGTCAAGGCTAAATTGGGAAAACATATTTTGTCATTGAGTGCTAGAGAAGACCCAGCAAGTCTTGTCTACAGTCATCTAAATAACAAAAACTAAACCACAATTGCAGCTGAAGATAGATCTAATCTGGGTTCTGAGAACAAAAATGCTGTGTGCTGCCTTTGTGAAGTTGCGTAGGGCAAAGCACAAATGTTGATTATTGCTGTCCTGCAGGTGGGTGTAGCGACAATAAAAACTGCAATATAACAGTACACTGCAAGGGAATTGCTCCACCAACGCACATTACTAGTTTAATACAGAGCACTCCCTGCTGCCTTATTCAACCTAATGAGAGAAGACAGCTTTATACAGCAGCACCGTAATGATCCAGCGATACACAATGGAAAAACTTTACTTTGCAGACATAACAGAATTGAGACTGATGTCAAAGAAAATCATGTACAGTCAGCTGAAGGATGGCAAATCAGTGAACAAATGTGAAAGATTTGTCATTTATATCCATCATGGCACCTTAAAAAAAACGTCTTCTACAACCACTGATCAGACTTAGATGTCTGCTAATCATGGACGTTTGATAGGTTACACATTCTAGAGGCTTGTATAAGGCTCCATAATGATGGTCTCTGATAACGATCAACCGCATCAGCGGCAAAAAATTCAGCACATATAATCTGGCACAAGTGCTGAAAGTAGGGCCGAAACAACTTATCGATTATGAAATTAATCGATTACTATTTTCATAATCGATGACCGTATATACTCGAGTATAAGCCGAGTTTTTCCAGCCCATTTTTTGGGCTGAAAATGCCCCCCTCGGCTTATACTCAAGTCACTTTTTTGCGCCTGATCTCCCGGACTTTGGGGACCCATTACTGGCCGGCCATAAACTTGGCATACATGTGGCCCCACTTTTCCTCTACAAGTGTGCAAAGTTTGTTGTCCAGGGGACCTACGGTCGGGGAGCACCGATTTTTCAAACCCGGGCACCCCTTCCATACACTCCAATGTTAAACGGTAATTTCTCCAGTGATTTTGGGGACCCGGTACCAGCCGGTTGTAGGTCCCCTGGACACAAAACCTGGCACACATGTAGCCCCATTCCTCCTCTACAAGTGTGCAAAGCCTGGAGGACCTACGGCCGTGGAGCAACGATTTTTCAAAGCCGGGCACCCCTTCCATAGACTCCCATGTTAAACGTCAGTCTAGGCATGGGCACAGTGTGGCATGGGCACCGTGTGGCATGGGCACCCTAGGCTTATACTCGAGTCAATACGTTTCCCATTTTTTGTGGTAAAATTAGGTGCCTCTGCTTATATTCGGGTCGGCTTATACTCGAGTATATACGGTAATCGGCCAGTAACATGATGGGGTTAAAAAAACTAAAATGAGCCCTTTACAGTACAAAGATCAAATCGCTACTGTGAACATTACTTTCACTGTCCCACAATAAAAAATGAACCCCTTACAGCGATTATTTGCTCTTTTTGTACTAATTTTATTTTTTTTAACACCATTGTTACTAAACATCTCAGGCCTGGGTCACACCTATTTTTTTGGTGCTTTTTGCAGAAACACACTACAGGTCATTTATATGGTTTCCTATGGGACATGTTCACATCCATGATTTTTTTCAGCTGCTGCGTATTTGGAAAGGGCAAGTACCTTTTTTAATGCAAAACGGTGCTTTTTGGTTCAATATACTTCAATAGAGAAGCTACAGAAAAGCATGTAATGTGTTTTTTAGTCTGCCTAACAACAAATTGTCCAAAAAAAAATAAAATAAATAAAAATCGCAGCAAAATTATTTATTTTTTACGGTTATTAACCGATTAATCGAAACATTAAATCGGCAAACTAATCGATTATGAAAATAATCGTTCGTTGCAGCCCTAGCTGAAAGCATACTACAATCAAACAAGGCCACTTAGGAAAGGCCTGTCCGTACACACGGGTCAGAAAATCTGAAGTAAAATTTTGTCCGATGAACGATCTGCCGATTTTCTAATCATTCGTATGCTGCTTCTGACAGCCAACTACAAAATGTCAGACGAAAAATGGACATGCAGGCTCCAAAATTTTTGTCTGATCTGAACACAAGGCCCGATTTTCTTTTCATTAGTACGGTTTTCTGACAAAAAAAATTATCTAAAGAGCAAGACTAGGCATGCTCAGAAATGAATCACATACAAAACAATTATACACATCACTTCTGACTTAGAATTCTGCCATCAGAAAATTTTCTGATAGCGAGTATCCTCTTCACTTTCGATTTAAGACTAGCATCCAACAAAAGACTGACGAAAGTTCGTCCAATAATCTGATCGTGTGTACAAGGCTTTAGGCTGCATTCACACTTTAGCATTTCTGCCCGCGATTTGAAAGCGCTGATGTGTGAATAGCAAAACGCGGGACTCGCATTTGGGATGCCTTTCATTTAAATGACATATCAATCGTGGAGCAGGTCTGCTGTGATAAATCGCGCTGCAAGGTGGAAGCATGTCGCACAAAAAAGTTCAGGCACTTATTTTGGGCGACATGCATCCTGCGATGTGTTGTGCAATTTATCACACGACAATCGCAGCAGGTCCGCAACGCACAGTCATGCTACACTGTACCCAAACAAATTTTTTATCATTTGTTCCCACAAATAGAGCTTTTTGGTGGCATTTGATCACCTCTGCGATTTTTATTTTTTGTGCAACGAATAAAAAAAGACCGAAAATGTTGAAGAAAAAAAATAAATAAAATAACACGTTGTTTGTTAATTTTTTTTTGTAAATAAATACGTTTTCTTCTTCAATGATGGGCACTGACTGGCACTGATGGGTACATATGGGTGGCACATATGGGCACTGATAGGTGGGCACTGAGGTATTATGAGTTGCACCGATTACTGGTGGGTGGCATTGCTGGGCATCACTTTTTTTACTTCACTATCATGGTGCCAGTCAGTGCCCATTTGTGGGCACATATTTGGCATGTTTTTGAACATGTGGAGGGCCATGGGGGATGTACCTGGCCATCCACATGTTGAAGGCTTCCCTGGTGGTCCTGGCGGCTAAGCTGGTGGTCCAGTGTGGGCATCCGAGGGGGGGCTGCGCTGATGAACAATCAGCGCAAACCCCCGTCAGGAGAGCCGCCGATCGGCTCTCCTCTACTCGCGTCTGTCAGAGGCGAGTGAGGAAGAGCCGATCAACGGCTCTTCCTATTTACATTGTGATCAGCCGTCATTGGACACGGCTGATCACGTGGTAAAGAGCCTCCATCGGTGAGTCAGACTGACAAACCGCACCACCGATTGCCGCGATGTGTGCCCCCCCCCCAGGCTCGCATCGCCACGATGCGTGCCCACCCCCCGACACGCGGCGGCTGTTATCCTGCAGGACGTCAATAGATGCCCAGTCAGGATAACGCAACCACCGCCCGGCTGTCATTTTGCTATAGGCCGGGCGGGAAGTGGTTAAAGAGGAAGTAAACCCACTTGTAAAAAACAAAAATCAACCACCTACAAGACAAAGGAATAATGAGCTAGTATGCATAGCATACTATCTCATTATGTAATACTCACCTCTGATCGAAGCCCTTGCAGCCGTCCACGTTAACCGATCGAGCGGCCGACATCTCTACAGGTTGATACTTCCGGGTATCGCGGCTCCGACGCTGTGATTGACCGGAGCCGCGATGACTTCACTCCATTGCATGCAGTCACGGTGTCGTTAAGGAACGGCACGATCGCCGTTGCTAAAGTGCGCCTGCGCCGTTGTCTACAGCGCATGCGCCGCAGACATCAGCGCCCGTGATTTTTGTAAATATCTCCTAAACCATGGAGGTTTAGGAGATATTTCAAGCACCTACAGGTAAGCCTTAATCTGCCGAATACAGTGTGCAAACATGGCATATTATACAACATTTGTGGTTCTGCTTTTAAACCTGTACGGTCACAAAGAAATCTAAAACAGGGTTCATCGGCTTCAAATAGCAAATGTGGTTTGTGAAGGAAACGTGAGCTCACCGACCTTGGTATTATCCTGACAATGTAAACACAGGAGGCAGGAGAGTGCAGGCCTTGGGATGTTTACCGTTTATCATTTACACTCTGAAAGGTGTGCTAGATAACAATCGGCACTACTAATTATTTCCTGGCACCACTCCAGTAAAGGCCAAAAAAATAAAAGAAATACTATTAGGAGTCTCTCTCTCTCCCCCCCCCCCCCCCCCCATTTGTTCATGGACATTCTCACAAGAATAAAAAGCACTACACATTACCCAAAAAATAAAGTTGCCTTTAGTTATATTTTAATGCAGGTTATCTGTCAAATCTTTTTTTCTAGGCTCCAACTGCTTGGTATAATTGTGGACCGTGCAATATAAAAACCTTACCTCAACAACCTAGTCTATTTACCAATATTGGAATTCACTTCAGAAGGGATTGTAAACCTCAGTCATGAAATATGAACAAAGCATATCCCTCTATGCCCTGATGACGCATAACATTTTGTAGACCCCCTGTATCCAGTGGTAGATATCTATGGGGACCCCCTATGGGCGCCTCGATATGCTCCCTGAGTTACTCCTAAGACTAGTTACTCTTTATGCATTTTATTTCTCTCCCGAGAGATTGGAGAGGGGGGGTCCACTAATAGTTTATATCGAACCACTGGCCTTGTTTTTTGAAATCATGCCTCGCCTTTACACAGGCCACTCCTACTAGAGGCCTAGCACAACTTCAGTGTTACAGTGATTGTAAAGCTACATTTTTAATCTTTTTTTTGCACAGATCCTCGACTTCTGGGGTCCCTCAGCGGCTCTCACGGCTCCTCCCTGCATTGTATAACCCCCTCTGGGAAGCGCTTTCCTGGGGGGGGGGGCTACATTGCGTGCACGCTCCAGAGTCCAGATTAGGTGAAAAAAAACAAGGGTTTACAACCCCTTTAACCTTGACCAGTTGTATCTGGCTGACCAACCCGCACCCCCATTCTCCCAGAGAGACTAACACCTCCCTACATGGAAGGTGTCACAATGGTGTTCATACCTTCAAGTTACTATTTTGATAGCACATTCTTGTCTCTATGAATCAAGCTGCATTTATGATCAGAGTTGACACATAGGTAAGCCCCTCACCCCTATAGTCATGGCTTCCTTTCTTTTTCCCTATGCCACATAGGGTGCTCAATCTCAGATTTTGAGAAGGAGCATGTGAAATAGGATTTTTTACTCACCGTAAAATCCTTTTCTGAGTCCATGGACCGACACAGCTTCTCTATTGACAAAGTGGGTATTATCTGTTAATTAGGAGTGACTAGGCAGAAAAACTTGTAAAAAAAAAAGTGTTGCATCACACCTTCTACAGTACCGCCCAGGGGGCGGACCCTCTGGGTATACCCTCTCAGTCTGCATCTTCGCAGATCAGTTCGTCAAAAAGCAGTACAAACTTAAAAGGAGGGGTGGGTGCTGTGTCGGTCCATGGACTCAGAGAAAAGGATTTTACGGTGAGTAAAAAATCCTATTTACTCTTTCGTCCATGGACCGACACAGCTTCTCTATTGACAAAGTGGGACGTCCCAAAAGCAGTGTCAGAGAAAAAACGAGGGGTGGTAACAGCATAAAAATAAACTTCACCCCAAACACAAAACAGCACTCCAACGGAGGAGTTGCAACTCTAAACAGCCGCTTGCAAAACCTTGCGCCCAAAAGAGGCATCCGAAGATGCACCTACATTAATTTTGTAGAATTTTGTGAAAGTGTGAGCGGACGACCAAGTCGCCGCTTTACATAATTGGGAAACAGACGCTTGATGTCGGAAAGCCCAAGAGGCACCTATTGCCCTGGTCGAATGCGCCTTGACAGGAAAGGAGGGCGCCTGACCTTTAAGGCGTAAGCCTGGATTACTATCTGTCAGATCCACCTAGAGATGGTGGCCGATGAGACTGCTTGGCCCTTCTTGGGACCAGCCACCGAAACAAACAGTGAGTCTGACTTCCGGAACAGGGAAGTAGCAGATAGGTATACTCTCAAAGCTCGGACAACGTCCAAGGAATGCAACGCCGACTCCTTAGGATTCGACGGCTGAGGACACAAGGATGGAAGTACAATGTCTTCGTTGAGATGAAAAGCCGAAACGACTTTCGGAAGAAGGGAAGGCTGCGGCCGCAGCACCACCTTATCCTTGTGGAAAATCAAATAGGGAGCCTTGCAGGACAAGGCTGCCAGCTCAGAGACTCGTCTAACTGACGTAACAGCCACCAAAAAGACCACTTTCTGAGAAAGTGTCAACAGGGGAATATCTCTAATATTCTCAAACGGTGCCTTCTGAAGCACCGAGAGGACCAGGTTCAAGTCCCACGGAGGTAACGGAGAACGGACCGGAGGGGCCACATGTCGGACCCCCTGCACAAATGTACTCACGAGAGAGTGAGTCGCCAGGGGTCGCTGAAAAAAGACAGCCAGGGCAGATATCTGTCCCTTAAATCGTACTTAGGGCAAGCCCTTGGTCCACCCCATGCTGTAAAAATAGCAGGATTCTGGAAACCAAATAGGTACGCGGATGCCATTTCATTTCCTCACACATGGAGATGTAGGCCCTCCAAGTGCGGTGATAGACCTTCCTAGAGGACGGTTTTCGAGCACTTCTCATAGTAGAGATTACTGAGTCTGACAGGCCCCGGTCTCTCAGTACCTGGTTCTCAACAGCCATGCCGTTAAAGCCAATGACTGTAAAGCAGGATGGAATATGGGACCTTGCGATAGCCGGTCCTTCTGTAGTGGTAGGCGCCAGGGGACGTCTGCTACCAGACGTACTAGATCGTCGTACCAAGGACGCTGAGGCCAATCTGGAGCGATTAGGATCATTGGAATTCCCTCTGCGGAGCAGAAGAGGAAGAAGCCTTAAGGGAGGGAAGGCATAGATTAGCCGATACTGACCCCACGATGCTACCAACGCGTCCGTTGCGTCTGCCCATGGGTCTCTTGACCGGGCCACAAATCTCAATACCTTCCGATTGAGTCGGGAAGCCAGAAGATCTACGTCTGGTGTGCCCCATCTTTGGCAGAGGAGTTGGAACACCTCCGGGTGTAAGGACCCTTCTCCCTGGTCCAGCATCTGGCGGCTCAGGTAGTCCGCCTGCCAGTTTTCCACACCCGGAATGTACACGGCCGACAGTGCCGGTACGCTCCTCTCTGCCCACTTCAGGATGCGAGCGATCTCCGATGTTGCAGCTGAGCTTCTTGTTCCTCCTTGATGATTGACATATGCCACTGCTGTGGCGTTGTCTGACTGGATCCTGACTGGACGCCCTTGCAGCCTCTGAGACCATTTGAAGAGGCACAGCCCGATCGCCCGGATTACCAGGACATTGATCGGCAGGAGGGCTTCCTCTGGGGTCCAGCGACCTTGCGCCGACTGAGCACCCCAGACTCCCCCCCAACCTGTAAGGCTGGCGTCCGTCGTGATCACTATCCAGTAAACCAGAAGAAATGACTTCCCCGGCCATTAGAGCCGGTGCTGTCAGCCACCATACCAGGGATCTCCTGACTATGTGGCTCACTCGGATTTGATAATCCAGAGATGATGGACATCTGTTCCATCTGGACAGAACTTCCTTCTGTAACACTCGTGTGGTATTGAGCATATGGAACCGCCTCGAAAGGAGGCTACCCTAAGGCCCAACACTCGCATGCAAAAAACGGAGTGACGACCAATTCCTGGAAGTCAGCTGCCGTACTGCAGCCCGGAGGGTCTGCAACTTCTCCACAGGGAGGAATACCTTTGCCTCTGAAGAATCCAGAATCAACCCCAGGTACCCTAGGCGTTGAGTGGGCACCAATACTGACTTTTGCGTGTTTAGTATCCAACCACAGTCTCGAAGAGTCTGACAGGTAATGGACACGCTTACCTCTAATTCTGAGCTTGAAGGGGCCTTCAGCAGAAGGTCGTATAAGTAGCCTGTGATAGTGATACCCCGCTGTCTTAGAAGTGCCAGAATCGGAGAGAGCACCTTGGTGAACGTCCTGGGTGCTGAGGCAAGGCCCAACGGGAGGGCCACAAACTGGTAGTGGTCCTTCCCGATAGCAAATCGCAGAAACCTCTGGTGTCTGGAGTATATTGGGACATGCAGGTATGCGTCCTTGATGTCCAAGGAGGCCAGAAAGTCCCCCGGATGGAGAGCCGTGACTACAGATCGAACCGACTCCATCCGAAAACTTTGTACCTTCACAAAGCAATTGAGGGCTCTGAGATCCAAGCTTGGACGAACCCCCTCCTTCGGCACAATGAACAGATTTGAGTAAAAACCCCATTCCAGTTCTGGAACTGGAATAACTACCCCGCGTTCCAGTAGACCCTGGACCGCCCCATACAGGGCCTCCCGACGGGTCGGTAGTAGCTGGAGATTGGAGGTGTTGAATCTGTCTGGTAGACAAGAGAGAAACTATCTTGTAGCCTGAGATTACTTCGCAAACCCACCTGTCGGAGATTAGTGCCGTCCACTGAGTCGCGAATTTGCGAAGACGTCTCCCCACCCGAGAGCTGGGTGGGGGTGGACCTTCATGCGGACGCAAATTTGTCCGCAGGCTTATTGGGTATGCGGGACCAGGGACGCTTTTGTCCTTGGGCAGGCGCTTTATCGGCCTGGGGTCTTTTCCCTGTCGCCCTAGGGGGACGAAAAAACCACTTGTGTGCAGTAAAGGAGGGCCCTTGCCCTTGGCGTGGCCCCTTACCCTTGCTAATTTGGGGAAGCAAAGTGCTTTTACCTCCTGTGGCATCCTTGAAGATGTCATCCAGAGAAGCCCCAAAAAGTCTGTCGCCCTTAAAAGGCAGATCCAACAGGGCTTTCTTGGAAGTCTGGTCCGCAGACCAGCCTTTTAGCCAGATCAGGCGGCGTATTGCTACTGCATAAACCGAAGTTTTAGACAGCAGGGGAATAGTATTCATGTCTGACTCGCAGACAAACCTAAGGCCCTGGACCAACAGGTCAGCCAATGTTATCTCATCAGGAGGAGCATCTCGCTCCTTAACCCCTGGAGTAGCAATCTTGCCCATTCAGTAAGTGTGTGAGACACTAGGGCCCCCGCCAATGCCGGGCGTACTGCCGAGCCTACCACTGAGTATAGGTAGCAAGCGAGTGCTTCAGCCTTCTTATCCACAGGGTCCTTGAAAACCGGAGCCCCTTCTACAGGAATTGTGGTGGCTCTATTAAGTCTGGACACCGGCGGGTCCACTATAGGGGGGGAGAGGTCCATTTCTTCAGAAAACTCTCCTCAAAAAGGGGTATCGTACCGCAAACCTCTTTGGGGCTGTAAAGACCCTCAGTGGGTTCTCCCATTCCTTGTATAAGAGTTTATCAAAAGACACACAAGGGAACACCTTAGCAGTGCGGGCAGGTCTATGAAACCCAAGTGGACCGGAGTCTCTGCTGCTTCTGCAGTATTTTCCAATTTTAGCATATCCCGCACTGCAGTAATAAGGTCAGATACCAAAGCCGTCTCGCGTACTGACCTGGACTTTGAGTCATTCTCACTGTCCGGTCACGGTCTGCAGTCTCTGATGCGTCAGAATCTGGGCCCCGAGCCGTAGCTGGACCTGGTTCTGCACCAGAATTATCCCCAGAAGCTTGCAGGGGATGGGGCGTTTATTACCCCCTGTATTCCCGTGTGCTGCTTCCACCCTGGCAGCAAACGCCTCTAGGATTGCAGTCATAGCGTTCATAGACACCTCAGGGGCACCAGCTGCTAAATCTGGTGTTTCAGGGGAGAGGACATCTGGCTCAGATGCCATGCTGACCACACGCTGACACCCACAGGGCTCCAGGCAAGATATCAATAGGCCACCCTCCTGTGCTGCAGAGAGGCCGGGTCACCCAGAGAACTCACCACCCTGGATAGGTACTGCTATGCTGCGCCTGTGATGCTGTCCCCCTGCTGCTGTGTCAGTCTGCTTCTTTTATCAGCACTTCCTGTGTGAATTTTCGCGCCAGTGTAATGCACCCTAGAGGCCGGAGGCTCTCGCAAAATGGTTGCCAAAAACGTCTGTATGGAAGATAATGTGGGCTCTAAGAAAATGGCCGCCGACAGAAGATAGAGGTCAAGCAGCCATAGCCCACAAAAAGATGGCCGCCGAACGGCAATATCTGCATACAGGGTGGACAAACATGGCCGCCGATCAGCTGATCGGGGCCAGTGGGTGTGGCCGAACCACAGGAAGATGGCCGCCGGGCAGTCACAAGAGGCCAAACTTGGCATGGACCACCTCAAAATGGCCGCCGACAGCATGGAGGAGGAAGGACACAAACACAGGTAAGAAAAAAATGACATTTCTTTTAAATGTTAGTTACAGCCAGCCCCGCTCCAGTGGGACCCCCTAGGTGACCCCCAGCACCCAGCAACCTTTAGCTAGAAGCCCAGGGAGGAGGGAAAGGCAGGGAGAGAGGGAAGAAAGGGGCCACAACCACTTACTTGATCTCTCCAGGAATGTCCAGCTAAATCACCCAGCCGAGGCAGGGGAGTTTTACTTACCTATCCTGCATGTATTCTGCTCGAAGACATTCCAAACAGATCATCGTCCGCGCACGGAAGGTGACTGTTGGCCAGGCATGCTGTGATTGGACCCAGAAGGGACGATCATATGTATGCCCTGGAGCATGACGCTCACCGGACAGGCTGCTGCGACTCGGCCGTAAGGTCAGCCGAAGCTGAGCGGTCCGATGCAAGCCTTGGAGCGTAAGCTCACCGGCCAGGCTGCTGCGACTCGGCCGTAAGGTCAGCCGAAGCTGAGCGGTCCGATGCAGGCCCTGGAGCGTAAGCTCACCGGCCACCCGTGGAGTGACGGGCATGTCGTGGAAAACCCAGCGCGTAGCTAGGGTCGGCACACGCTCGATGGCCGAAACTGGGGAGACAAGGATCGAGGATCCAGCCTGTCACCCAGCCGGCAGTTGATCGAAGATCGCAGGAAACAACAAACGTAGCAAAAAAAATAATATATATATATATATCTTTTTTCCCCGGACCAATGGGCCCGAAGGGAGCCATGTCCTACTCCTTGCTAGACAGAAAAAAACTGATCTGCGAAGATGCAGACTGAGAGGGTATACCCAGAGGGTCCGCCCCCTGGGCCGTACTGTAGAAGGTGTGATGCAACACTTTTTACAAGTTTTTCTGCCTAGTCACTCCTAATTAACGGATAATACCCACTTTGTCAATAGAGAAGCTGTGTCGGTCCATGGACGAAAGAGTAAGAATGTTTTTTTTATTTTCAGCTACTGTTGGCGATCTGTCACTCTAGCTTGGTCTGACTTTTACGGTCCCATTTTTGGATCCAAGTGGACACCCCGCAACCCTTTTTTGGTCGAAGTTCACATGTGTGGCTTCACCAGGTCACTCTGGGAATCCACAGCTACAACCAAGTTGTGTCCTGAAATGTCAAGCGCTTAAACATCTCAGAAAAAATTGTGGGTTTTGGGTGACACGTGGCAAGCCAGAATCCAGGTAGCCCATCTACAAGAGACCCACTTCAGAACTGGACAGGTCCAGCATCCTATCAACTGCCACCTTCCTCGTGCCTCTCACAGCACATCCCCAGACTCCAAATCCAGAGGAGCTGCCATCTTAGGCTCTCAGCGGCTCGCTGAGGACGAACCGGGTGTCAGTCCAGGTACCTGGCAGATCCAGATTCCGTGGTTGGGATGAGGCGGTACCCAGACTGACATTTGTGAAGTCAGCAGAGAGCAGACTTCAGCCCGCTCTCTGCTTTAAACTGGTCACGGGAGTGCAAAACAAATTGCACTCCTGTGATCAATAGAAGTACAACCAAACAGGCTTTGGCTATACTTCTCCTTTAATGGAGTGAAATGAAGTATGTGATCCCCTATCAGCAAGATTTCTGTCTCAGGTGTCTTCTATACAGGCAACAAGCAGGGATTGGGAGCATTCTCTAAAAACGGGGAGTGCTCCTAATCTTAGCTTGTTACCTGTATAATAGAGAAAAAGAAAAAAAGAAGGACACCTGGCCACAGAAGCAGATTCCAATGTCTCCACCATTGCCATGACCAGAGAGCAGTCCAAGGATGTCAGGGACAACATTGTAGACCTTCACAAGGCTGGAATGGGCTACAAGACCATCAATAAGCAGCTTGGTGAGAGGGTGACAACAGTTGGTGTGACTATTCGCAAATGGAAGAAACACAAAAAAATCTGCCTTGGTCTGATCTCCATGCAAGATCTCACCTCGTGGAGTTTTAAATGACTGAGAACGGTGAGGAATCAGCCCAGAAATACAAGGGAGAATCTCGTCAATGATCTCAAGGCAGCTGGGACCATAGTCGCCAAGAAAACAATTGGGAACACTACTGAAATCCTGCAGCACCCACAAGGTCCCCCTGCTCAAGAAAGCACATGTACAGGCCCCTCAGAAGTTTGCTAATGAACATCTGAATGATTCAGAGGCAAACTGGGTGAAAGTGTTGTGGTCAGATGAGACAAAAAGCTCTTTGGCATTAACAACTCGCCAAGTTTGGAGGAGGAATGCTGCCAATGACCCCAAGAACACCATCCCCACTGTCAAACATGGAAACATTATGCTATGGGGGTGTTTTTCTGCTAAGGGAACAGGGCAAAGAGACGATGGACAGGGCCATGCACTGTCAAATCTTGGGCGAGAACCTCTTTCCCTCAGCCAGGGCATTAAAAATAGGTCGTGGATGAGTATTCCAGCATGACAATGACCCAAAACACACGACCAAGGCAGCAAAGGAGTGGCTCAAGAAGAAGCAAAGGTCATGGAGTAGCCTAGCCAGTCTCCAGACCTTAATCACATAGAAAATATGTGGAGGGAGCTGAAGGGTCGAGTTACCAAACGTCAGCCTCAAAGCCTTAATTAAATGGGAGAAACTGCAAAGAGGAGTGGGACAAAATCCCTCCTGAGATGTGTGCAAACCTGGTGCCCAACTACAAGAAACATCTGACCTCTGCGATTGCAAACAAGGGTTTTGCCACCAAATACTAAGTCATGTATTGCGAAGGAGTCAAATAATTATTTCACTCGTTAAAATGCAAATCAATTTAGAACTTTTTTTAAAATGTGTTATCTGGATTCGCGTTATTCTGGCTCACTATTAAAATTATAGACTGATCATTTGTCAGTGGGCAAACTTACAAAATAAGCAGGGGATCAAATACACTCCCCCCCCCCCCCCTCACTGAATGCTTTGGGCCGAGGTCATGCTCAAGATGAAGTTCCTCTTCACGTTCAGCTTTCTAGCCAAAGCCTGAAGGTTTTGTGCCAATATTGCCTGGTATTTGGAACTGTTCATAATTCCTTGTACCTTGACTAAGGCCCCTGTTCCAGCTGAAGAAAAACAGCCCCAAAGCATGATGCTGCCAACACCATGCTTCGCTGTGGGTAGGGTGTTCTTTTGGTGATGTGCATGTTTTTGCGCCAAACATATTTTAGAATTATGGCCAAAGTTCAATCTTGGTTCCACCAGACCATAACACATTTTCCCACATGCCTTTGGGAGACTTCAGATGTGTATTTTGCAAAATTTAGCCAGGCTTGGACGTTTTTCTTCACAAGTCTTGCCACTCTACCCCATAGCTCAGACATATGAAGAATACGGGAGATTGCCGTCACATGTACCACACAGCCAGTACTTGCCAGATATTACTGCAGCTCCTTTAATGTTGTTGTAGGCCTCTTGGCAGCCTCCCTGACCAGTTTTGTGATGGTCTTTTCAGGAATTTTGGAGGGACGTCAAATTGTTAGTAATGTCACTGTTGTGCCATATTTTCTCGACTTGATGACAGTCTTCACTGCATTCCATGGTATATCTAATGCCTTGGAAATTATTTTGTACCCTTCTCCTGACTGATACCTTTTAACAATAATAGGATCCCTCTGATGCTTTGGAAGCTCTCTGTGGACCATGGCTTTTGCTGTAGGATTGGACTAACAAAATGTCAGAAAAGACTTAATGGAACAGCTGAACTTTATTGGGGCTAATCAGAGGCACTTTATATCATGGCAGGTGTGTACTGACTCCTTTTTAACATGAGTTTGAGGCTGGGTTCACACTGGTACTACACAACTGTTGTACGACTGTCATCCTACTTTGCCCTTCCACATGGGTCCTACATCAGTCCTACTTCCATCAGACTTGAATGAAGATAAGATTTTGCTCCGACTTTGAGATAGTCTGATTTTTTTTTTTACCAATTATACAGTAAAGTTAATACCTTTTACAGGTCACATTAAAAGATGTAAAAAAGTCCTGAAATGATTTGTCTCATTTTTTTAACATCACGGAAACCTGGAATTTTAAAATATCCACTGTAAATAGATGGTGCTAATAATTTTGTCCAGTCCTTTTGGAGTTTTGCATGGAATGTGTCAGATTTGGCTCTTTGTTTCTCCACTTTTTTGTGTCAGACCAATATAAAACAAAAGAAACGTGAGAATCTCTAAACATTTGTAATTGCAACAATTTTTTTGGGCGAAGCTGTGCATTATCTGACAGAAGTGCCAATATTTTTGGCCATGACTGTATGATTTATGTGAATGGATTATCTGGGAAAATGAGTCAAAATACAAATGCACCAAAAATTGTAAATACTAAACAGCAACAATATTTAAAAGGAATTTCAGTCACATTTTTTAACATCAGCATTGTAATAACACACACACACACACACACACACACACACACACACACACACACACAGCCAATTTTAACGCATACCATAAACAAATCTCAATTTATAAGTTAATAAATAGTCCACAACCATTTTAGATTGACAGAAAATGCCAAGAAAACATATGCATGGGTGCACACAACTGCATAACATTTAAAAAATTCAAAACCATTGGTAAACATTAGTTCTTAAAGCAGAAATGTAATCAGAAAATTTAGTCCTGCTCGATCACATCAGGCTGGCCCATTTTGCAGGTATAGCTATGTAAATCATTAGAAATAAGTGCTTATACTGTTTAGAATACAGTAATACATTGTCTCACCCTGCTTTGCACATGCTCAGTTGCTCTCCATTTTCTATCCCTGAAAGCCAACATTCAATTAGGAAAGCACTTCACAGTTTCCCTATAAGTGTTACAGGAGGTAGCACTGCCCTTTTCTCGAGGGCCATACATGGACAGCACATTATGTCTCCTGTTGGCCCAGATTAGCTCAGCGACAGAGCACACTGGGCATGTGCAGCCAGCCCTTTTGTAAAGAATGGTGCTCCTTTCTGTAAATCTCATTTACATTTTTCTAGCCTATTCCTATGTATTTTAATGATCTTGAAGTTTATAAAGTTACTCCACTTCCTTGAATGCTGGACACACTGACCATGCCCTGTGAGTAGGCATTACTTTAACCCGCTGTCTAGCAGATTCAGGGTCACAGGAGAGCACACGTGCACTCATGTGACCCCCAAAAGTAGTATGACCATCAAGAAAAAAAAAAAAAAAAAAAAAAAAGAAGTGGCCATACTCATCTTTTAAGACCCTGCAAAATTCTTAGAGCAGCAGAAGGCTTTGGCATTTGACAGTTGAATAACAGGACAGAGCATAATCTCTGTATACAGGCCGGCTCAGCATCCAAGTGTCTCCACAGGGGTCAACTTAGACATCAACACTATGTGTACTTTAGCATTTTTTTTGGCCAGGTCAAGCTCACTATAAGGCCCTATGCGCACACAGGACCCCCCCCCCCCCCCCTCTCTTGTACGACTATACTTTTGCCAAATGTGTTTTTACATACATCAAGCTCTTTGGGTACTTTCATACTGTAGCGCTTGGTGCATCGGTGGTAAAGTGCCGCTATTTTTAACGGCGCTTTACCGTAGTTTTTGCCGCGATTTTCGGCCGCTAGCGGGGCGGTTTCAACCCCCGCTAGCGGCCTAAAAAGGGTTAAACCCGCCCGCATGACTTTTTTTAGCGTCCTGCCATAGCAACGCTCCAGTGTGAAAGCCCTCAGGCTTTCACACTGGAGATAAAGGAGCGGCTCTTTCAGGGCACTTTGCAGGCGCTATTTTTAGCGCAATAGTGCCTGCAAAGCTCCTCAGTGTGAAAGCACCCTTAGACATTCATTCATTTTATTGGGCAGAAAATGTATTCTGGCCAATGGGATCAATGCACACCTAGGACTTTTGTTTTGTGGTAAAATACTCCTCTCCTGAATGCGCTAGCCCTGGTGTTTTTCTCTGCTTCTAAACATCTATGTGTGCATGGACAGAGGGGCATTTAGAGTCAGAAAAAAAACAAAAAATGAGATCACGATAATAAGAGTCCCATTTGTTCAGACTGCTGCCCTCAGCACCTCCTGTTTCAGCGTTTCATACTACATAACAGAGCATGAGGGGTGTGTGTGTCAAGTTTGTCTGGCAGGCATGCACTTAGAACTACCACCTTCCTTAACAGCTCCAATGACAGAAGCCAAAGTGCTTTATGGAGAGCAAATACAAAAGCTCTGAGCCAAGAAAACATAGGAGATGAAAGAAAAACAGTTTTTTACAGCAGTAATCAAAAAAGTGGGAAAAATAAGGCGGCCTACTAAGACAGGCCACACAAAGAACAACATTTCTTTCCTGCAATTATTAACCACTTGCCATCCGCAGCACGAACATTTACGTCGACATAATGGCACAAACAGGCAAATGGGCATACAGGTACGTCCCTTTAAATTTGCCGCCGTGTGGTCTCGCCCGCGACCCTGCCACGAGCTCCGTGCCCGGGGGACCCGTGGACTCGATGTCGACCAGTGTCCCACGATCGTGTCATGGAGCTGAAGAACGGGGAGATGTCAGTGTGAAGAAAACATCTCCCCGTTCTTCCTAGTGACACTGACCCGGATCTAATGCTCCCTCTCATCGGGAACAGCTTTCAGTGACGTGTCACTCAAAGCCAAGCCGCTAACAGTTAGAATCACTCCCTAGGACACACTTAACCCCTTCCTAGCCCCCTAGTGGTGAACCCCTTCACTGCCAGTCACATTTACACAGTAACCAGTGCATTTTTATAGCACTGATCGCTGTATAAATGTGAATGGTCCCATAATAGCATCAAAAGTGTCCGATGCGTCTGCCATGTCGCAGTCACAAAAAAAAAAAAAAAAGAGAAGAATAAAAAAAAATGCCATAAAAAAATATTCCCCATTTTGTAGACGCTATAACTTTTGCACAAACCAAACGCTTATTGTGATTTTTTTTTTATACCAAAAATATGTAGAAAAATACATAGCCTAAACTGAGGAAAAAAAATTGTTATTTTTTTATATATATTTTTTGGGGATATTATAGCAAAAAATATTGCATTTTTTCTAAATTGTCGCTCTATTTTTGTTTATGGCCCAAAAAATTAAAACTGCAGAGGTGATCAAATACCATCAAAAGAAAACTCAATTTGTGGGCACAATTGTCATTTAAAGCAACGCAGTGCCGAATCGCAAAAGGTGCTCTGGTCTTTGGCCAGCTTAAGTGGTTAAAGCAAATAAAACTTTGAAAACCAACTCAGCAGATCAAGAGGATGCAGAGTCCCATCTTGTCCTGGTCTTTCCTCCAGGCTTGAAGCGTCCACGACCCATGGCACAGCAGCGCTGGAGGGTAGAGCTGCACGATTCTGGCTAAAATGAGAATCACAATTTTTTTGCTCAGAAGATAGATCACGATTCTCTCACGATCCTTGCGGCATAACATCATCTTTCGCATAAATACAAAAAAATGGGCTAACTTTACCATTTTTTTAATTGAAGTGTATTTTTTCCCAAAAAATTGCATTTGAAATAGTGCGACATGAAATATTGCAGCAATTGCCATTTTATTCCCTAGGGTCTCTGCTAAAAAATATATATATATAAAAAATTTTGGGGGGTTCCACGTAATTTTCTAGTAAAAAAAAAAAAAATAGGATTTTTGTACTCACCGTAAAATCCTTTTCTCTGAAGTTCATTGATGGACACAGTACTATAAATCTTGACCTTAGAGTTATATCGCCACCTTCAGGAGAGGACAAGGCAGAACATGTTAAAACAGCAAAAAACTGCACAGTACCGCCAAATGGGCGGTCCTACTGGCTATAACCCCTCACTCTGCATCCAGCAGCTCAGTCAAAAAGCAGTACAAATCAGTACAAATCAGCCGATAATGCCCCCATGGAGACACCAACGCGTCTGCCGCGTCACCCATGGATCCTTGGACCTGGCCACAAACCTTGGCACCTTGCGATTGAGCCGAGAGGCCAGGAGATCCACATCTGGCGTACCCATCTCAGACAAAGGCGTTGAAAGACCTCCGGATGTAGCGACCATTCCCCTTGGTCCAGCATCTGGCAACTTAGATAGTCTGCCTGACAGTTTTCTACGCCCGGAATGTACACGACCGATAGAGCCGGCACGCACCGCTCTGCCCACCGCAGGATGTGAGCGACCTCCAATGCTGCTCCCGAGCGCCTCTTTCCTCCTTGATGGAGGACATACGCCACCGCCGTGGCGTTGTCCGACTGGATCCTGACTGGGCGTCCCTGCAGCCTCAGTGACCATGTGGAGAGGCACCACCTGATCGCCAGAAGTTCCAATACATTGATCGGCAGGCTGGATTCTTCCCACGTCCAACGACCCTGTGCAGACTGTACGCCCCAAACCCCCCCCCCCCCAACCGGTCAGGCTGGCGTCCGTCGTGATCACCGTCCAATGAAAAGGAAGGAACGACTTCAAGGATTGAAGGGCCGGAGACCTCAGCCACCAGACCAGGGATTCCCTGACTAGGTGGGTCACTTGAATTTGACAATCCAGAGACAACAGAGATTTGTCTCATTTGGACAGGATCTCCTTTTGCAAGACTTGTGTGGAATTGAGCATACGGAACCGCTTCAAAAGTGGCCACCATGAGGCCCAGAACTCGCATGCAAAAGTGCAACGACGACCACTTGCGGGACGTCAGCTTCATCGCAGCCTGAAGAGTCCGCAGCTTGTCCGAAGGGAGAAAGACCCTCGCCTCTGAGGAGTCCAGAATCAAGCCCAGGTACTCCAGGCGTTGAGTCGGTATTAACACCAACTTCTGGAGGTTTAGAACCCAACCGAACTCTCGAAGAGTCTGACTGGCTATCGCCACATCCTCCTCTAATTCTGAGGCAGAAGCTGCCCTCAGAAGGAGGTCGCCCAGGTAGCCCACGATAGCGATTCCTCGCTGTCCCAGCAAAGCCAGAATCGGGGCGAGCACCTTGGTAAAAACCCTTGGTGCCGAAGCCAGGCCAAAAAGGGAGAGCTACAAACTGGTAGTGCTCCTCCCCGACTGCAAACCGCAGAAACCTCTGATCCCTGACGCATATGAGGACATGCAAGTATGCATCCTTGATATCCAGGGACGCCAGAAAATCCCCCGGATGGAGTGCAGCGAACACAGAGCTAACTGATTCCATCCTGAATCTTTTCACCTTTACAAATCTGTTGAGGGCCTTGAAGTCCAGAATCGGACAGACCCCTTCCTTTTTTGGGACAACAAATTGGAGTAGAATCCCTGGAACCTTTCCTGCGACGGTACTGGCACTATCACCCCGCGCAGCAACAGGTCCTGCACTGCCCCAACAAGGCTTTCCGGCGAGCCGGGAAGCAGATGAAGGTTTGAAGGAGAAAATCTGTTTGGCGGACAAGAGAGAAAACTATCTTGTATCCTGATGAAACCACTTCACAGACCCACTGGTCGGAAAGCAAGGAGGTCCACCAAGCTGCAAACTCCCAAAGGCCACCCCCCACCCGAGAGTCGGGCGGGAGCAAACCTTCATGCTGCGACAGATTTGTTCGCAGGCTTGTTTGGCTTGCGAAACCAGGGACGCTTCTGTCCCTCAGTGGACCCCTTGTCAGTCTGGGGACGCTTACCCGCCGCCCCTGGCGGATGGAAAAAAACGATTTTGAGCGGAAAAGGAAGATCCTGGCCTACGGCGAGGCTCCTTACCCTTCCTGGATTGTGGTAGCAACGTACTCTTACCCCCAATAACATTTTTAATAATGTCATCCTGCGAGGCACCAAAAAGCCTCTCTCCCTGGAAGGGCAAATCCGCCAGAGCCTTCTTAGATGCCTGGTCCGCAGACCAGCATTTTAGCCAAATCAGGCACCGTAGCACCACAACAGATACTGAGGCTTTAGAAAGCAAGGGGGCCGCATCGCAGGCATACTTAAGGCCCTGCACCAACTGATCTGCCAGTTCTACGCAGACCGGAGCAGCCTGTTGCTTTTCCAACTCACTGTGTAACAATTTTGCCCATTCAGTAAGTGTCTGGAACACCAGGGCTGTGGCCAAGACTGGCCACAATGCTGACCCAACCACCGTAAACATGGACTGGGAAACCGCCTCGGTTCTCCTATCTGCAGGGTTCTTAAAGGCAGGGGTCTCCTCCACCGGAATCGTGGTTACCTTATTTAACCTGGAAACCGGGGGGGGGGGTCCACAATCGGGGGAGATGTCCATTTTTTCAGGAAATTCTCCTCAAAGGGGTATCGCACCGCCACGCGTTTTGGGACCGAAAAGGCCCGCTGCGGGCGTTCCCATTCTTTGTAAATAAACGTATCAAAGTAAGTTAGCTAGGGAAACACCTTAGCTGTGCGCGCCGGCTTGTGGGACCCAAAAGGGACCGACACCTCTGTAGATGCCCCCCTGCCGTATCCTCCATTTTCAGGGTATCCCGCACAGCTGTGAGAAGTGCTCCTACAATCACCCTTTCCTGCGCTGACCCGGACACAGAGTCATCCTCACTGTCCGAATGGTCCTGGTCTGCATCCTCCAACACGTCAGAACAGGGGCCGGTTGCCACAGCAGGGCCCGAGTCTGAAGCAGAGCTTTCCCCAGAAGACGGTGGGGGAAGGGGGCGTTTTTACCCCCCTTGCACCCACACGCCGCTTCCACCCTGGCAACAAAGGACTCCAGGACCGCCGACAAAGCGTCAATAGGCACCGGTTGCCACAATAGTGATGTCAGGGGAAGAAGTGCCAGCTTCTGACGCCATGCTGACCCACACACTTGCCTGACACCGGTTAGGGACCTAAGGCAAGGTACACAAAAGTCCACCCTCCTAGCTGCTTACAGACTGAGGGGCCTCCCGCAGGACTCACCACCCTGACCCAGGTACCACGCTGCCCCTGCCGTCCGCTCTCCCTCACGAGGCGTGCTGTGTGAATTTGCGCCGTTCAACAACTAGTCCTCCATCGCTAGAGGCAAAAACCAGCCGAGACTACAAAAAAAACATCCGCCGGCCACCCCAAAGGAAAATACCTAAGGGCGCCGGGAAAATGGCTGCCAGACTCCCTAGCCACAGTATAATGGCCGCGAACACTGGTAGAAGACCCGCCCCCCCCCCCCCACAGCGCACCTCAGCGGGCACCTTTAATGGCGTTTTTCCAAAAAAAAACAATGTGACGAGTGGATCAACGTACTCAGCACAGCCCCCTGTCAGGACTCGGAGCGCCCCCCAGAAGACCCCCAGCCAGGTAAGCCCAGTCACACAGCGGCCCATAGCATGGGGAGGAGGGAAGGGACGGGGAGAGAGGAAAGGGAGAGTAGAGACCCCCTAGTCAACCTTCCAGGGAGTGCCCAGCTGCTCCATCCTGCCAAAAGACAGGTGGAACCATACTTAGCCCTCCTGTGGGAACTGCTGGACGCATTCCGGACAGAACCATCACCCGAGCAGTACAGGGTGGCTGTCGGCCACGGCACACTGACAGCAGTAGCCCGGTCACATGCGTGCCCCGGAGCATATAGCTCACCGGCCACCCCTGGATCAGACGGGGTATGTCGTGGCCGGCCCAGCGCATAGCTAAGGCCTGCTCACGCTCTATGGCCGGGGAGATTACCAGGATCTATATTATCCAGCCTGTCACCCAGCCCGGCTGTTGACAGCCTGCGGCTCTGAAGCGGTTTACCAGGATTATGACTGTAGCCGGCGGCTGGCTTTCTCATGAAAGAGCTATGAGCAGCTCATGAGCCTCTGGGAAGGGGATGCTGACTGCTTGAATTTTCGGATAAAAAGTTTAACCATACGCCCTTGCACAGTAATCGTGATGCATTGCAGAATCAAATCGAAGCATGGACAGGATAATCGTAATCGAATTGTGAGACCAGTGACGCTGTGCACCCCTAAATAGAACTGGTGTGCCTTTGGACTTTTCCCCTCTGTTCTGGATCTTCTGACCACTCATTTTTTTTTTCACTGGGGGGGGGGGGGGTTTAATGGTTACCAGGACAAATAAAGCGGGTGAATCTACTTAACCAAAACAGACAAAAACAAAAAAAAAATGCCATCAGTTCTTCATTAAACTGGCCATACACACTTCGAATTTGTTCCATTTATGATTTTAAAACGTTTGCTTGTTTTTGAGTTGTAGAAGGGACATTTTAGAAAGCTTGAGGTCATTAGCATTAATTCTTTTAAAATAATGAATGGTACAGGAAACCGAACAGGTTGATCAAAGTGGTCTTGGCTGAGGCTGCGGCCAAGATGGCACCAGCAGATCAACACCCTCACAGACTATCCCATTCATGGAAGATGAAATATAGGAGATCTGCATGAGGACTGCAGATGGACAATGTACGTACTGCAATGTCCAGCCATGAACAGGAGATTACAATCCTTAAATATGACAAACCACTTTTCTAAGTATTTACTTGTTCCGGTCCCCAATGAGCCAGTCGAACCTCCGGCTGCAATCCCAGGTTCCCCAGTGGGATGAGAGAGCCCAGGAAAGCAGTGGGAGCCACTTGTAAAAGCAATCCAGGAGGCCATTTAGCCTTTAGGGTCGCTTTTACAAGAAAGAGCTCCGCCGCCTCTAAAAAACAATTTCGTCATGAGGATGATGCCAGGACATCGCCTGGCATTTAGTGGGTAAATCGAAGCTGCGGATTTAAAAATATTGAAAATTACTTTAGAAATCCTATTAAAATGAACTTGAAATTTTAGTAATTAGGGTTACGCAATTGTTAAAGCTGGGCTCCACCCAAAAGGGGAAGCTCCGTTTATATGCCTCCCCCCGCTGTCATATTTGGCACCTTTTGGGTGAGGGGGCTGATACCTGGTTTTGACAAGTACCCGCTCCCACTACCAATTCTCATTTCCCTGCGGCGAAGTGAGCCAGAAGCTCGGCCACCTCTGAGGGCTTACAACCACTTTAAAGCAAAGCTCCACCCAAAAGGGGAACCTCCGCAAGGCTTCACTGCCGGTTTCCCTCATTGGTGATGGCAGCAGCACCACAGCCAATTGAAAAATCAGCTGGGATGAAGACACCGCTGGATTCATGGACAGGTAAGTGTCCTAATATTAAAAGTCAGCATCTACAGCATTTGTAGCTTATGATTTTTTCTGAAGGAGTCTGGATCTTCGCTTTAACAGTCAAACTGTATCAATTTCAAAAACAAAAAGAAAAAAGGATGTCAAACTGAAAAACATTATCAATGCAAAATTTGCAGGCGGAAATCTAAAACCTGATTAAGAAACATTCTTATCTACCATGGCCAACCATGGTAGATAACCACGATAACATAGCAAAACTGGAAATGCAAAAGAAAATAACTTCTTATTACAAAAAAAAAAAAAAAGTATAATATATATATATATATATATATATATATATATATATATATATATATATATATATATATATAACAGTGCTCCAACATGCCCATTTCATGAGCTGTCCGTATTGGACCTTTACATACCAATAATGCATCACAAACGTCTCAGTAATGGGATCACTGACTACAAGATTTCATTAGATTTCTCAGCATTCAGTTAATTCACCTATATCAGCATATGGACTGCTTGTACACTCTAGTATTAGTTTCTACAATTTATAACATGTACAGTGACTATCACCACTACATATCTGAATTCTGCATGTGCTTCATCAGCTATTTCCGTTTGTAACATTCAATTTACACTGAAGAGTCAGAGAATGAACATGTTGAAACACTGCTCTTGCAATCCCAGACATATGCAGCTACAATATCCTCCCACCCACATGCATTTCAATTTATACAGACTACAGCCCAGCTTCCTAGCATTACATAGCCAGGATGAGGGGGGGGGGGGGTTGCACCAAGTGACAGGGTATTAAAGCCCAATCAATAGGTGACAGATCAGAGAGGATATCCCTGAGCATGCAGACTGCAGTCCTGTTTCTATGCGCATTCACGAAGAAGAAAAGGGAGGGGCGGCTGTCACTCAAGCGTGGCGATAATTAAAGCCCCCGGGTGAATGGGAGGGACACCAAGACTAATCAGCAAATAAGCCTCATTACTGTGTTCTCCTGTATCCTCTGTACACAAATCCTGCGCCATTTTACTGATTAACCCTTTCACAATACACAGACAGACCACACTGCAAGCTTGGCAGGAGGAGAAACACGCTCCCTGCCAAATGTCAAGTGAGGTATCACTTTTGTTCGCTCTCTAGATATCAGACGGGGATCAAATAGGGGTTGGTAGAATCAGATGGGGGGGGGGGGGGGGGGGATCAGGGGTTTAATAGGCGAGATTCTGTCATATCGTCTAGAAAAATAATTTTCTTGTTTAATTAGCTTTGAAGGTATAATGCTTAAACATGGGAAAGACTATTTCAGACCCCTGATCATCAAATATTCCTCTGAAACGTTTGGGTGCATCACACTGGTTCCATCAAAAGGACTGACCCATATATAGGTTACAGAACTAGTCAATAAGGCTCATTTTTACATAATCCTTTAACATGTCAGTGCTTAAATCCTTTGACAGCATATTGGCTCACACAGACAGACTGAGAAGAGGGGAAATACCCCCTCCAGCCAAATGTCAATAACCCTGAGCAGAGAGTGCATCCAGAGTCCATGTCAATCAAGGAGAGGAGGGCTTCTATGAAGCATACTGAAGCAAATAACATCAACACGGACAGGGTGTAGATTACTGCAAAGCATCATCCACATGACCCAGCGCCCCGCCTGTGAGTGGGAGACATGGGCTGAGCCAACTTCTCCACATACACTGCACCAGTGTACACACCAGGCTGATCTCTATAAAACACAGCAAAGGAAAACAAAGCTCTCACCTGCACACAATTCCTGAAGGCCAATCTACAAAAACTACCCAATAACAGGCAACTGGGGTACATGGAGCAGCTTCTGGCCGAGTGACTGGTGACTGGAGGCATGGAGTGCCTGGGTGTAATAAGATTCCATTTTTCATAGAAAAGAACAAGAATCGAGACGTTGCCCATAGCATTGCAACATTTTTATAGCATTAAGAAAAAAAAAATGGCATTGGCTGCCTTTGTCATTAGTGTCACAGTATAGAAATACAGATCCATCGTATACCCCAGCAAATCACAATGGGCTGAGAAGCTACGATTTACAGACAGGCAAGACCCAGTTTTATTCCTTTACATCAGTAATATAATAATAGGGAGCTCCTGTCTACAAAAAAAAAAAAACGGGCTTATTTTATTGCATTCAAAATGAGGAAATCCTGTACAAGAAAAGACTGCACTTGTCTTATCAGTCACATAGTATAACATATCCATACTATACACCAGGCAGCAGCAATCCAACCCCCCCCCCAATGGGCTGAGTAGCTACAACTTCCAGATTGGATCCTACAGGTAACATCCGTTCTGCAGATTTTATCAGTATTATTAGGGAGCTGTACTCCTACTCCCTACAGTAATTGATAATCATATTTTGAAAGAAATGCCAAAGAAAAACAGGATGGTCATATCGGTCTCACAGTATACAAATCCAGATCCATACTATAACAGCAGACTACGCCAATACAAATCCCCCCAATGGATACAGAAACCACTGACTGCTTCCTACAGGTAACAGAGCGATTTTATTCCGTACATCAGTATTAATAGGAGGATGAGGCCTACAGTACATAACATCCTACATAGGGAAAAGGCCCCATGTCTGCCATCAGCCTCATAGTATAGAAAGACAGATCTATAGTATATACCGGGCCCTACTTCTCACATCAGTCTCATCATATAGAAATACAGATCTATAGTATATACCGAGACCCCCTCATACAGATCTATAGTATATACCGAGACCACCTCATACAGATCTATAGTATATACCGAGACCCCCTCATACAGATCTATAGTATATACAGAGACCCTCTCATATATAAATACAGATCTAAAAATGTATACTGAGACCCTCTCATATATAGATACAGATATATAATGTATACTGGGACCCCCTCATATATAAATATCTATCATGTATACCGAGACCTCCCTCATACAGATCTATAGTATATACTGAGACCCCCTCATATATAAATACAGATGTATAGTATTTAGTGGGCTCCCCTCATATATAAATACACATGCATGGTATATACCAGCTGCCTCCCCGCACATCTGTCTACATATACACACATACTGGGTCCCCTCTCAAAAAAAAAAAAAAAAAAAGGGGAGGATCTATATACTAGCAGCCCCCACAATCAGCCTTATCAAATTAATATATGCATGGTATATACTGCCCCCCCTCATATATAAAAGGAAACTGTATGGTATATATAGCGCCCCCTGTATATAAATATGGACGCATGGTGTATATATACCGGGCCGCTCTCATGTATTATATGGATGGACAGTATATATGCCGGGCCCCCCACCTACATAAATATGATGGACAGTATATACCTGGGCCCCCCACCTACATAAATATGATGTACAGTATATACCGGCCCCCCACCTACATAAATATGATGTACAGTATATACCGGCCCCCCACCTACATAAATATGATGGACAGTATATACCGGCCCCCCACCTACATAAAGATGATGGACAGTATATACCGGCCCCCCACCTACATAAATATGTACAGTATATATACCGGGCCCCCCTCATATATAAAAATTATGTACAGTATATACTGGGTAGTTGCCCCCCATATCCCCCCAATGGGCTGGCAATGTGCAGTGATTCTCCTGCAGGTATCAGTAGCATGCTATCCTCTCCCATCATAGAACATGGAGATAGAATAATGGATCCCATATTAGAGGGGGGGGGGGGGTCACCCATAGGATCAGCCTATATCCTGGCAATGTACACAGACATGGGGGGGGGGGGGGTGCTGAGGAGGGGATTGGTTACCATAGGTAACAACCCTCCTCCCCTCCCCTCCCCTCCCCCAGGCCTACAAACACCGAGCTGCTGTGGTGTAGGCTGGCGTGGCATGCTGGGAGTTGTAGTCCCTCAGGTGACGGGTATAGACGGGCAGGGTTTCCGCGGCTTCCCCGGGGCCCAGTCTGCCAGGTGCACGCACAGCCCCAGCACCCCCCACAGCCGCCTCTGCAATGCGGCCCTGACACGGCGGCGGCGGTGCCTGACATGCTCACCATGGTGTCCGGCGGTTGGTGGGTCTAAGAATGAGGGGTGAGCTGCCTTGACTGGTCCGCTGACTACAGACTCCGGCTGGAAGGAGGACGCTCCAACACTGACCCGCTGCAGCCTCGTACTAGGGGGACAGCGAGCAGCGAACGACGGGGAGGGAACGGGCGGAGCCTCGGCGTCGTCACACGGAGCTGGGCGGGGTCTCCTGTCGTTTAGCGAAACGTCGCCTCACCCATAGGAGCGCGCTGTCGTCATCAAGGTACCGGCGTAAGAAAGAGAGAGCTGGCAGGTGTGCAGGCGCCATGATTTTTAAGGGCAATCATGAAAAGTTATTTGGGGGATTTGTAGCATAGATATCAGCTATACACTGTAGGTATTACAATAGCAGTTTGCAAATGGGGTTATGCATGTAGTCTTGTTAGGCTTCATATTGTAGCAGTGGTCTGCAGGCCATGTGTTTCCGGCTATTGTTTGCCAAAAAGGGAACTAGGGTTAAAATCTAAAAAATTGTGAGCAGGTTCTTTATTGCAGATGAGACACAACTTCTTCTAATTTCTGGCGTTAAGCTTTAGGGTCGGTTTACACCAGAACAGGGTGCAGGAAAGGTGCATTTTGTGCGCACTGCTCTTGTGATCTGCATGCAGGAGCAAATGCAGATCGCAAACACAGTGCTGCAATACCATACAATCGGTATGGCGCATTTTAAAAGTAGTGCATGCACTACTTTTTCCATGTTCCAGTGTGATTTACAGCCCATTCAAATGAATGCGCTGCAAAATTGCACTACATGGGAAACACATAGGAATTGCACAGGAACATGCATGTTAGAACCCACACTAGGGTTGCCACCTTTTCTTCAAGCCAAACCCGAACATCATAGCGGCACAGGGCACTTCTTTTTCCCCATAGTATACACTATAGGATTACACCTTTGGGTGCCCCATGGAGAGTAGGAATGCAGCGCGCTATGCACCTGAATTGGTGAACAGGGACGCACTTGTCCCCTGCTGTGAGCCGCGGCCGCAGCATGTGTTAACCCTGGCCTTAGAGGGAGGGTCAAGAGATACAAAAGGCAAAAACTGTGGGGAATGAGCTGATGGTGGAAATAAAAGTACAGTTGTTAGGTATTATTAAACACTAAAGCCCTGTACACACAATCGGATTTCCTATGGATTTTAAACCAATGGATTTTTCCATTGGAAATCCGATGAAGCTGACTTCCATCAGTCTTGCCTACACAACATCGGTCAAAAGACCGACCGTTCCAAACGCGGTGACGTAAAACACTCAGATGAGTCGAGAAAAATGAAGTTCAATGCTTCTGAGCATGCGTCGACTTGATTCTGAGCATGCGTGAGTTTTTTATCCGATGAAGTTCCCCACAGACGATAGTAATTTGCTATCGGTTTTTTAAACATCGGATACATTTAAAACATGTTCTATTTTTTAACACCAATGGAAAAAAGACCGATGGGGCCCATACACGATCGGATTGTCCGATGAAAAAAGTCCATCGGAGTGTTTTCATCGGTAAAACCGATCGTGTGTACACGGCTTTAGTATAGTGTGAAACACGTCAGCTGTCCAGTGTGCTGTGACTTGTAGAGCTGTGTTGGATTTTACAATAAAGGCAATTTTTATTTGGAGTGCGGCTGTCCAGAAGAAATTCCTCCTTTTTTTTTTACAGTTGTTAGGTGGAGGCAGGATAGACTTCTCTGAAGAGAAGGGTTTTCAGGAATCGTCTAAAAGTGGACAGAGTAGGAGGCAGTCAGACAGATTGGGGTAGGGATTTCCAGAGGATGGGAGATGTTTAGGAGAAGTCCTGTAGGGGAGTATGGGAAAAGGAGACAAGGGAGCTAGAGAGCAGGAGGTCTTGGGAGGACTAGAGGATTTTGAGATTAGGTTAGTGATGTAGCTTGGGGCAGAGTCGTGGATGGCTTTTCAGTGCAAATCGGCCCTTAAAGTTTTCAGTAAGGGAACTGCCCTACAGGGTTTCTACTTTTGTACGGCGGATGTCCCCAAGAACTCCTTAATATAGCCCAGGACACATGGAAGCAGGAGGTCATGCCCTACAAGTGTCATTGAACACATTGCTCAGATGCAGGTTATGATAGCAGCAGTCATGCCCATAGTCTCATGACAGTGATGAATTTGGATGTGTTTGGACAAGGATCTGAACCCACAGGTGCTAGCCTGCTAGGAAGCTGTCACCTGTGTGGGCCAATCATCTGCACTGTAGCATTCCGGTGCAGATGATTGACTCACACAACTGACAGCTTCCTGGCAGGCTAGCACATGTGGGTTCGGATCCTTGTCCAAACACATCCAAGCTCATCACTGTTACATAATATTATTATTATTACATACCTCTCAAAAGTTGTTGAGCGGGGGGGGTTGCGGTACACTGTTTTGCCCGCAAATCGCGCGGGGGGGGGGCTTACCTGCTCGTTCTCTGATCCTCTTCATGCTGTCTCTTCTTCCTGCTGTGCGGGAAAAAGGACACTCTCGCGGGACTGCGGGAAGGAGGGGCCTATGCGGGTAAAACCCGCAGAATCCGTGCCAGTTGGGAGGTATGTTATTATACAGGATTTATATAGATCAAACAGTTTGCGCAGCACTTTACAACGTGAGGGCAAACACTACAATTAGAATTGTTAAAGCTTACAATCTAAAAGCAGCAAGCCAAAGAGGCACACCAGTTTATAACTGATTTGCTAAAATCAGAAACTCTAAGGCCCCTTTCACACTGAGGCGTTGAAAAAACGCAAAAAAAAATGACATTTTTTACCGCGATTTTACCGCATTTTTACCGCGATCGCGGTAAAAATAGCGCTAACGCCTATGCGTTTTTACCGCGATTTTACCGCGGTTTTACAGCGTTCGCGCTAAAATTTGCGCGAACGCGGTAAAAACGCGGTAAAAACGCATAGCCGTTAGCGCTATTTTTTAACATAACGCTTATGCCTATGCGTTTATACCGCGTTTTTTCCGCGAATCCCATTCATTTCAATGGGGATAGGCGTTTTTACAGCGCTATTTTATGCGCCCTAAAGTTGCTCTAAAAAAGCTGTTTGCAGGATTTTTTTCAACGCCCAGCCAGCAAAACGCCTCAATGTGAAAGCCCTCAGAGATTTGACATTGAGAATGCTGGGGCAGGATTATTTCAGGCGTTATTACAGCGCTATTTTTACCGCGAAAACGCGGTAAAAACGCCTCAGTGTGAAAGGGGCCTAAGGGCTCGTTCACATTGTTGATGCATATTAATGCATTGTGTTAAAAGGCAACACAAAATCACACCGCTCTGAACAGAAAAGCCAAATGATGAGATGGACGGTGGTACACCTAGTCCAGGTGCTCTGGCTCAGGATTAGGGATGAGCTCGGTGTTCGAGTCGAACATAGGTTCGACTCGAACATCGGCTGTTCACGCGTTCGGCGAACAACGAACGATTTGGGCCGTTCGCGCCACATTCGAGTGACGCGAACGGCCCACAATACACTGCGCCATCGCAGTGTAATCCCGGCGCTGTGATTGGCCAAGCATGCACTGTTACCCTGCATGCTTGGCCAATCACAGCGCCGGCAGCGAGGAGAGCAATGATTGGCCACAGGCAGGATGCCTGTGGCCAATTATAGCTGAGGGGGTTTAGTACACGCCCCACACTATAAAAGGCCGCCAGCGCGGCGGCCTTGTGTAGTGTGTTCCGGAGCAGGGAAAGTGAAGGATAGGCAGGGACAGTGTCAAATCTTGTCAAATCTATTCTTTGCTAAACCTTGTGTGTAGGGACAGAGAAGGATAGGCAGGGAGAGTGTCAGTGTCATATTCTTTGCTAAACCTTGTGTGTAGGGAGAGAGAAGGATAGGCAGGGAGAGTGTCAGTGTCATATACTTTGATAAACCTTGTGTGCAGGGAGAGAGAAGGATAGGCAGGGGACAGTGTCAGTGTCATATTCTTTGCTAAACCTTGTGTGCAGGGAGATAGAAGGATAGGCAGGGAGAGTGTCAGTGTCATATACTTTGATAAACCTTGTGTGCAGGGAGAGAGAAGTATAGGCAGGGGACAGTGTCAGTGTCATTGTTGCTAAGCCTCCTGCACATTATACACCTGAAGTTAGCCTGTATTGCTGCTTTTTCCTGGTGTGTTACACCAACAGGATTTTGCAGCACTTACAGCGGGCGGAGTGTACCTCCTGACCATATTACACCTTAACTTAGCCTGTATTGCTGCTTTTTCCTGGTGTGTTACACCAACAGGATTTTGCGGCACTTACAGCGGGCGGAGTGTACCACCTGACCATATTACACCTTAACTTAGCCTGTATTGCTGCTTTTTCCTGGTGTGTTACACCAACAGGATTTTGCAGCACTTACAGCAGGCGGAGTGTGCCTCCTGACCATATTACACCTTAACTTAGCCTGTATTGCTGCTTTTCCCATTTCCCTGCAGGCCATTAGAATGTCTGGAAGGCAAACAAGGAGAGTTAGACAGTCAGGAGCCAAAAAAAGAGGGCAAGCAGGCTCTGTGTCTAGAGACAACAGTGCTGGTCGTGGACGCGGTGCATCGCCATCAGCACGTGGCCATGGGACACGCTTGTCCTTCTTTTCGGCAGCTGGACGTGTTGAGCCGCATCATGCCGAAGACTTGGTAGAGTGGATGACCAAGCCCTCCTCATCCTCCTCATCCTCTCTCACCCAGGCTCAGGGTACTGGCAAAGCAGCTGCCAAAGCGTCCTCTTCCCTGGTATCAATGTCATCATCAGTCACTCCTTCCCTAGACCAACCATGTCCTCCTGAGGAGTCCCCCGAACTGTTTGAGCACAGTGTTGGGTACATGCTCCAGGAGGATGCCCAGCGTTTCGAAGGGTCTGATGATGATACCCAGTGTGACAGCAGGAAGGTAAAGTCACCTGGTTGCATCCAGGGGGGTAGATATATTTCGCCCAGATTCAGGCTTTACGCCGACTTATACAACTAGGTGGAGAGTTGTATAAGGCTAGTGGGCTCATGGATGACTCATACCTCTAGGGAGAGTGTGGGGCGTCGTACAGACAGGGAGTTGATGAGACCAGCTGAAGCTTGTCAGCTCATTTAGGCCTCTATAAGAACTCCCAGCTTCATTAGATGTTAGCTCATGCCTGGAACCAGACCTGTGTGGACTGTCTAGGGAGAGTGAACCCCTGTGCGGTGAGACAAAGCCTGTGTGGCTATTTGCTTGGACATTTAAAACCAGGGACTTAGGGACTAGGACAGCACTAGGCTGATCCCAGTTGTTAGTTAGGAAACCTGTATGTTTAGTCAGAGGTCAAGTTGACCAGGATTTATTTTGTTTATGTTTCTTTTGCTTTGCTGTGTTTTGTCACTGTAAATAGAAAATAAACCGCACCTTTATGATTTTGAAAACCACAACCACCGTTTGCTGGGCCTGTTTTTGTGTGGGGAGCCCATCTCGGGGGTCACACACACCCGCTGCCGAGCTAACCCCCTCACAGTTGGTGGAGAATGCGGGCAGTTTTTTTTTAAGCCAGCATGGAGGAGATACTGAAGCAGCTGGCTCTAGCAAATGCCAATCAACAGCAGACAAATGCAGGTTTGCAAAAGAGCCTTGCAGCTCAACAACAGAACTTCGCAGCCCAGCAGCAAGCTCATCAACAGAGCCTTGCAGCCCAGCAGCAAGCTCATCAACAGAGCCTTGCAGCCCAGCAGCAGACAAACGCAACTTTGCAACAGAGTCTGGAGGCTCAGCAACAAGCCCAGCAGCAATCTGAGGCCCGCTTCATAGACCTGTTACAGAAGCAAGAGCAGAGACTACAACAACAGATGGAAGCAGCAATGCAGCAACGTCCGCAGACCAGTGAGGAAAGCCGTCCCACTAATACCGCGTCCTTTGGGGTGAGTCGTTTATTGACAAAAATGACTGGAGAGGATGATCCAGAGGTATTTTTGACCACATTTGAAAGGACCGCTGAAAGAGAAAAGTGGCCTGAGGAGCAGTGGGCTGGACTGGTGGCTCCTCTGTTAACTGGTGAATCGCAGAAAGCTTACTATGACCTAGAGCCTAACCAAGCAAAAGACTATGCGATGCTAAAAGCTGAAATATTGGCAAGGCTGGGTGTCACCCAGGCTGTCCGGGCTCAGCGTGTGCATAACTGGACTTTCCAGCTTGGAAAACCCCCCAGGTCTCAAATGTATGATCTCATTCACCTGAGCAGAAAGTGGCTACAGCCAGAGACTTTGTCCGCACCAAAGATTGTGGAACGTGTTGTAATGGATCGGTTTTTGAGAGCTCTTCCTACTGCCATCCAAAAGTGGGTAAGCCATGGAGACCCAGAGACGGCCGATGGTCTTGTGGATCGTGTGGAGAAATACTTGGCTACAGAGAACCTGACGGCCTCTTCCAGAGACACTCGGACTTTCCACCCTAAGACCAGACCATCCCCAGGGGCGGATAAGAGGATTCCAAGGGGTGAGGGTGGAGAGAGTGAGAGGGTGGGAGCTCTACCCCAAGTTTGGCGAGAACAGCCTGGGAAATCAGCGGCTCAAGAGGCCGCAAGAAGGATCGTTTGCTACCGCTGCCGGCAAGCGGGACATATTGCAGCCAATTGCCCGGTTGTGGAGGAACCCATGCAGTGTGACTTTCTGACGGGCAGACGTCAGTCGCTGTGTGCGACAGTCGCATGCACTGCCATTCGAGGAACTGAGAAACATTTATGCAAAATGTGTGTTAATGGTAGAAATGTTGTGGTATTGCTGGATTCAGGTAGCCTTGTGACCCTGATAAAGGCTGAGTTAGTTAAAACAGAGGTCTCTGGGAATAGCAAGGTAGCTGTTATTTGTGTGCATGGGGACACCCGAGAGTATCCAGTGACTACAGTGTGTTTCGAGACCCCCAAAGGTACCCTCTCTCATCCAGTGGGCTTAGTATCTCAGTTACCGCATGACGCCATTGTGGGAAGGGATTTTCCGAAGTTCTGGGAACTGTGGGATGATCCTGAGCCCCCCACTGGTGCCCCTATGTACCAGGAATGTGATAGCCAGAACTCCCCTGAGAGTGGTGAGGACTCTCCAGAATTTCCCTTATCAGTATTGGCAGGGGAGACTCAAGAAACTGGAGAGGAGCCCACCTCCTCAGACGAAAACCTACCGTCTGTGGAGTTTTCTGATCTTGAGGTTCACAGGGAAAACTTTGCCACAGAACAGTTGAAAGACCCCGCCCTAATAAAGGCACGGGAAAACGTAGTGAAAATAGATGGCGAGTTAGTGAACCCAGATAATACCTGCACTTACCCATACTTCAGCGTAGAGAAGGACCTACTGTATCGGGTGGCAAAAAGGGCAGAAGAAACCGTTGAGCAGCTTGTGGTGCCCAAACCTTACAGGAAGTTGGTGTTGGAGTTGGCCCATGGGCACATTCTTGGAGGTCATCTGGGGACAGAGAAAACCCGAGAGAGGGTATTACAGAGATTCTATTGGCCGGGGGTGATGAAGGACATAGAAAATTATTGTTCCTCCTGCCCTGTGTGTCAGAGGTCGGCCCCGATGCCACATTTCCGTAGCCCGCTGGTCCCTCTACCCATCATTGAGGTCCCGTTTGAGAGGATCGCCATGGATTTGGTAGGTCCTATAATCAAGTCCGCTAGGGGGCACCAGTACATATTAGTTATAATGGACTATGCCACCCGTTATCCAGAAGCGATCCCTCTCCGAAATACCTCGGCCAAAACCATAGCCAAAGAGCTATCTCTTGTGTTTAGCCGGGTGGGTATTTGTAAAGAACTGCTTACGGACCAAGGTACACCCTTTATGTCCCGGGTTATGAAGGAGCTGTGTAAATTGTTCAAAGTGACGCAATTACGTACATCTGTGTATCGCCCCCAAACCGATGGGCTGGTTGAAAGGTTCAACTAAACCCTAAAACAAATGTTGAAGAAAGTGGTGGATAGAGATGGAAAGGATTGGGACTGTCTACTTCCTTATCTGATGTTTGCTATTAGGGAGGTGCCCCAATCCTCTACGGGATTCTCCCCCTTTGAGTTACTGTATGGGAGACACCCAAGAGGGCTGTTGGATATTGCCAAGGAAACTTGGGAAAGTGAGAGTTCTCCCCACAGGAGTGTGATTGAGCATGTCGCCCTGATGCAAGACCGAATTGCACAGGTAATGCCCATCGTGAAGGAACATTTGGCCCAAGCGCAGTTAGCACAGCAGAGAGTGTACAACCGTGGAGCCAAGACCCGTACCTTTTCCCCGGGGGATAGGATACTGGTACTTGTCCCTACGGTTGAAAGTAAATTCCTTGCCAAATGGCAAGGCCCCTACGAGATAATGGAAAAAGTGAGCGAAGTGAATTACAAGGTCAGACAACCAGGAAGGCGAAAGCCCGAACAGATCTATCACGTTAATCTGTTGAAAGCCTGGAGGGATAGAGAGTCCCTAGTCGCAGACACTTGGTCACCAGCTCAAACTGGTTGCGTGATTCCGGAGGTTGGAATAGCAGCCACCTTGTCACAACCCCAACAACAGGAGGTTAAGGAGTTTGTGCTTCGCAACAAGGAGGTATTCTCTGAGCTGCCGGGACAAACATCTGGGGTAGAGCATGACATCATTACCCCGCCCGGTGAAAGGGTGAAGTTAAAACCCTATCGGATCCCAGAGGCCCGACGGGAGGCAATACGGGAGGAAGTACAGAAAATGCTGAACTTAGGGGTGATAGAGGAGTCCCAAAGTGATTGGTCTAGTCCCATTGTGTTGGTGCCTAAACCGGATGGGAGCTGGCGATTTTGTAACGATTTTCGACAGTTGAACAAAGTTACAAAATTTGACACCTACCCCATGCCACGTATAGATGAGTTGATCGACCGGCTGGGAACAGCCCGATACATGACGACTCTTGACCTCACAAAAGGGTATTGGCAAATCCCCCTGGCCAAGTCGGCCAAAGAGAAAACCGCATTTGTAACCCCAGACGGGGCGTTCCAATATAAAAGAATGCCGTTCGGGTTACAGAATGCGCCGGCCACATTCCAGCGGAAAATGGACCAGATGCTGAGGCCCCATCGGAAGTATGCTGCGGCTTACCTGGATGACATAATTGTCCATAGCACAGATTGGGCCTCACATCTGCCAAAAGTGCAAGCAGTCCTGGACTCTGTTCGGGAAGCGGGGTTTACGGCTAACCCCAAGAAGTGTACCATTGGGCAGGAGGAGGCCAAATATCTTGGGTACACCATTGGGAGGGGAGTAATAAAACCCCAACTCAACAAAGTCGAGGCCATCCAGAGTTGGCCACGTCCCAACAGCAAGAAGCAGGTACGAGCCTTTCTGGGAATCGCTGGGTATTATCGGCGATTCATTCCCCACTTTGCTTCTAAGGCTGTGCCCCTAACCAACCTGACGAAGGGGAAAGGGTCGGTCATGATTAAATGGACCCCCGAGGCTGAGGCAGCATTCCAATTCTTGAAACAAGCCTTATGTAGCCAGCCAGTGTTGTACTCACCCGACTTCTCTAAAGACTTTGTCGTACAAAGTGATGCGTCAGATGTGGGGTTAGGAGCAGTATTGTCCCAGGTCTGGAACGGGGAAGAGCACCCAGTCATTTACCTCAGCAGGAAGTTGAAGTCCCATGAGGTAAATTACGCCACCGTTGAAAAGGAGTGTTTAGCGGTGAAGTGGGCTCTAGATTCCCTTCGGTACTACCTGCTAGGTAGGCACTTTGACATGGTTACGGATCACGCTCCGTTAAAGTGGATGGCTCAAAACAAAGAAACAAATAGAAGAGTGAATAGGTGGTTCCTGGCCCTCCAGGAATTCAACTTCACAGTAAAGCATCGCCCTGGCGTTCAAATGGGGAATGTGGATGCTTTGTCTCGAGTACATGAATGCCTGATTGCTGGTGTTCCAACCCCAAGGTTAAAACAAGAGGGGGGGGGGTATGTGACAGCAGGAAGGTAAAGTCACCTGGTTGCATCCAGGGGGGTAGATATATTTCGCCCAGATTCAGGCTTTACGCCGACTTATACAACTAGGTGGAGAGTTGTATAAGGCTAGTGGGCTCATGGATGACTCATACCTCTAGGGAGAGTGTGGGGCGTCGTACAGACAGGGAGTTGATGAGACCAGCTGAAGCTTGTCAGCTCATTTAGGCCTCTATAAGAACTCCCAGCTTCATTAGATGTTAGCTCATGCCTGGAACCAGACCTGTGTGGACTGTCTAGGGAGAGTGAACCCCTGTGCGGTGAGACAAAGCCTGTGTGGCTATTTGCTTGGACATTTAAAACCAGGGACTTAGGGACTAGGACAGCACTAGGCTGATCCCAGTTGTTAGTTAGGAAACCTGTATGTTTAGTCAGAGGTCAAGTTGACCAGGATTTATTTTGTTTATGTTTCTTTTGCTTTGCTGTGTTTTGTCACTGTAAATAGAAAATAAACCGCACCTTTATGATTTTGAAAACCACAACCACCGTTTGCTGGGCCTGTTTTTGTGTGGGGAGCCCATCTCGGGGGTCACACACACCCGCTGCCGAGCTAACCCCCTCACACCAGCTAGAGGAAGGCAGTAGCGTGAGAGCAGAGAGAGGGGATGCTCAAGAAGGACACCAATCTGGCAGTCATGTTCCAGCAGCTGCAGCATACTGCCAGATTGGCTCCAGTGATGAGGAGGGAGGGGATGATGAGGTCACTGACTCCACGTGGGTGCCTAATAGGAGAGAGGAGGAGGAGGATGAGGAGGGGGCACATCTCCAACGAGGCAGGATGCCCTCGGGGGGTCAGCGTAAGTGCAGCACACCGACGGAATCACACCGCAGAGCTCCGCCTGTGCAGGGCGCTGCCTCTGCCCGTTATTCAAAAAGTTCTTTGGTGTGGGCCTTTTTTGAGTCGAGTGCATCAGATCGCACAGCTGCTGTTTGCAACATATGTCTCAAGCGTATATCGCGTGGTCAAAACATCACCCGCTTGGGCACCACATGCTTGACCAGACATATGTTGACCTGCCATGCAGCTCGTTGGCAAGCCTACCTTAAAGACCCACACCAAAGAACAAAGCTGACCTCTTGCACCGCATCAGCTGGGATCTCCAACCCCACTATACCTTCAGTCCTCTCTGAAACCTGCTCTGAGAGGAATGAAGGTGTAGAATTAGGTGTGTCACAGCCAAGTACTTGCGGGCACTCTGCTAGCAGTACACCAACGTCCGATTCTAGCAGGCAAATTTCCCTGCCCCAGCTGCTGGACCGTCGAAACAAGTTCACTCCCAGCCATCCACATGCCCAGCGGTTGAATGCTAGCTTGGCTAAATTGCTAGCGCTTCAACTGCTGCCTTTTCAGTTGGTAGACTCGGCCCCCTTCCGTGAGTTTGTGCAATGTGCGGTTCCTCAGTGGCAGGTTCCCAAACGCCACTTTTTCTCACAGAAGGCGATTCCGGCTCTCTACCGGCATGTGGAAGGCAATGTCTTGGCCTCGCTGGACAGGGCGGTCAGCGGTAAGGTGCATATTACCGCTGACTCATGGTCCAGCAGACATGGACAGGGACGTTACCTTTCTTTCACGGCCCATTGGGTCACTCTTTTAGCAGCTGGGAAGGATGCAGGACAAGGTGCAGTAGTGTTGGAGGTTGTTCCACTGCCACGCCTCCAAAATGCTACTACTGGTTGTGACACACCTCTGTCCTCCACCCCCTCCTCTTCTTCTTCCTCCGTGGCCTCTTCCTGTGCTTTGTCCTCGGAACCAGCGGTGCTCCGTAGGCGTTCAAGGGGCTACGCAAGTACGCAGGCAAAAAGATGCCATGCCGTGCTTGCGCTGGTGTGTTTGGGGGACAGGAGCCACACTGGGGCAGAGGTTCTGTCTGCTCTGCAGGGGCAGGCCGAGAGGTGGTTGACGCCACGCCAGCTTAAGCCAGGAATGGTAGTTTGCGACAATGGCACCAACCTCCTCTCCACTCTCCGACAGGGACAACTGACCCATGTGCCCTGTGTGGCTCACGTCCTTAACCTGGTGGTGCAGCGGTTCTTGGGCAGGTACCCGGGCTTACAGGATGTCCTGAGGCAGGCCAGGAAAGTCTGTGTGCATTTCCGCAGATCTTATAATGCCAGTGCTCGCCTGGCTTTGCTGCAAAAGGAGTTAAACCTGCCCAAGAACCGCCTTATATGTGACATGCCCACCAGGTGAAACTCAATGTTGGCCATGCTGCAGCGGCTGTACACGCAGCAGAGGGCCATCAATGAGTACCTGTGCGACTACGGCACCAGGACAGGGTCAGGGGAGCTCTGGTTTTTTTCACCACGCCAGTGGGGCATGATCAGGGATGCATGCACTGTCCTGGCACCATTTGAGGAGGCCATGAGGATGGTGAGCAGTGACAGTGCAGGCATCAGTGACACTGTACCTCTTGTCCACCTGTTGGAACATACGCTGCGTGGAATAATGGACAGGGCACTTGAGGCAGAACAGAGGCAGGAAGAGGAGGACTTCCTTGCCTCTCAAGGCCCCCTTTACCCAGACAGTATTCCTTCTGTCCCACCCATCGCACAGGAAGAAGAGGAGGAGGAGGAGGAGGATTGTGTCAGCATGGAGGTGGAGCCTGGCACTCAGCATCATCAGCAGCAGTCTTTTAGGGATGATTTACAGTCCCAAGAAACCAGTGGACTTGTACGTGGCTGGGAGGAGGTGGCTGCGGATCATGTCGTCCTTAGTGACCCAGAGGACTCCGGACCGAATGCCTCAGCTAACCTACGCTGCATGGCCTCCCTGATCCTGCAAAGTCTGCGGAAGGATCCTCATATTCTTTGGATCAAGGAGAGGGACCATTACTGGCTGGCCACTCTCCTTGATCCACGGTACAAGGGTAAGGTTGCGGACCTTATCTTACGTCCTGCATCCAGCGTTCTTTGAGAACGCACATTCAGTGCTGCTGGAGGATTTGTCACGGATCACAGGGTGCGCCTGTCCACCGACTCTGTTGATCGACTGACCTTCATAAAGATAAACCAGTCTTGGATCACCACCAGCTACCAAACACCTGAAGCTGATATAACAGACTAATTTATTTTCAAATGTCACATCCCTTCAAGACTGATGCTGAGAGACTGTCCTGTTATGTTGACTGACTATCCTCCTCCTCCTCAATGATCCGGTTGACGATGATAGCTTGGAAGAACATTTTTGTTTCTGGGTGCCGCCATCAGTGGCTAAGGCCCAATTTTTCAGCCCCTGTTTAACAGGGGTGTGTTATTACAATTTTTTATGCAATGCTTTGCAGCAGGGCTCATTCCTGCACTCCAACTAGAGTATCTGGGAGTGGTTGCAGTGTCGTGGCACCAGCACCAGTGGCTAAGGCCCAATTTTTCAGCCCCTGTTCAACAGGGGCGTGTAATTACAATTTTTGATGCAATACTTTGCAACAGGGCTCATTGCTGTGCTCCAAGTACAGTATCTGTGAGGGGTTGCAGTGTTGTGGCACCAGTGCCTAAGGCCCAATTTTTATGCCCCTGTTTAACAGGGGCATGTAATTACAATTTTTAATGCAATGCTTTGCAGCAGGGCTCATTCCTGCACTCCAACTAGAGTATCTGGGAGAGGTTGCAGTGTCGTGGCACCAGCACCAGTGGCTAAGGCCCAATTTTTCAGCCCCTGTTTAACAGGGGCGTGTAATTACAATTTTTGATCTAATAATTCACAGCAGGGCCCATTCCTGCGCCCACCAAGACTAACTGTGAGGCCTTACAGTGTTGTGTCAACACCACCACCACCACCTAAGGCCCAATTTTTCAGCCCCTGTTTAACAGGGGCGTGTAATTACAATTTTTGATGCAATACTTTGCAACAGGGCTCATTGCTGTGCTCCAAGTACAGTATCTGTGAGGGGTTGCAGTGTTGTGGCACCAGTGCCTAAGGCCCAATTTTTCTGCCCCTGTTTAACAGGGGCATGTAATTACAATTCTTGATCTAATAATTCACAGCAGGGCCCATTCCTGCGCCCACCAAGCCTAACTGTGAGGCCTTACAGTGTTGTGTCAACACCACCACCACAACCACCACCAAAGGCCCAATTTTTCAGCCCCTGTTCAACAGGGGCATGCAATTACAATTCTTGATCTAATAATTCACAGCAGGGCCCATTCATGCGCCACCAAGAGTAACTGTGAGGGCTCACAGTGTTGTGGCAACACCAACATGTAAGGGGCAAATTTCAGCTGAGTATATACGGCAGGCCCCTACTTTCAAACATCCAACTTACAAACGACTCCTCCTTGCAAACGGAAGGATACAACAGGAAGTGAGAGGAAATCTACCCCTAGGAAGGCAAATTCTCTCCTGTAAGAGTTAATATGGGAAAAAAGTGTCTCCTCTCCACTGATGCTTTATCACCAATTCTTGTTTCAATAAAAACCCCAAATTTTCAAAAAACATTTGTCATTAGGACGGAAAGTGAGGTGAACTGTTCTGAACAGGTGCACACTACACAGACAGCAAAACAAATGTTACAGGGGTGATAACCCTTCCCTATGTTTTCCAAAAAGCTTAAAAAACTGAAAATTTATTACCAAATACTTACCGTAATTTTCCTTTCCTGATAGACTCCATGGCAGACTACGTGTGGGTTAACCCCGCCTCCTCTCCACAGCTATAGGACCCCTTACCCATAAATTTGAGCTCACCTCCACAGACAGGTGTTCAGTAACTAGCCGACTCACATTTCAACTCTCATATTTTTAATTCATGGGTGGGAACTCCGTCTGCCATGGAGTCTATCAGGAAGGGAAAATTACGGTAAGTATTTGGTAATAAATGTTCCGTTTTCCTGACAGACTCCATGGCAGACTACGTGTGGGAAATAACTAGCCAAACCACACGGGAGGGTATGCTGAACAAAAATATATTTAATCTTTCCCGTCAACTGACAGGATTTTTCGACCAAAATTAACAGAGGAAAGGGAAGCAGGCTCAATACAATAATGAGACATAAATGTATGAATAGAAGACCACGAGGCTGCCTTGCATATCACTTCAGGAGCCACGTGTCGAGCTGCTGCCCATGAGGCTGCCATGCCCCTGGTGGAATGAGCCGTCACCGCCTCTGGAGGAGCCAAGCCCTTTGCCCTGTAAGCCTGTTGAATAGATTGGACGATCCAGGCTGCTATTGTTCTGGAAGAAGCCCTCTTCCCTTTGTTGCTACCGGTGTGTAACAAGAACAGGTAGTTCGAGCTTCTAAAAGATGAAGTAACTCGCAAGTATTCTTTCAGAGTCTCACCTATATCCAAGGGATGAACATCTGCTGAATCTGGAGAATCGAAAGTAGGAAGGACTATTTCTTGGTTTTCGTGAAAAACTGATGTGACCTTTGGTTTTGACCCAAGCATGGGAATAAGGACCACTCGGTCCGGGAAGAAAGTCAAAAAGGGTTCTTGACAACCCAGGAAGCTTATTTCTGAAACCCTTTTGGCTGAAGTAATGGCCACTAGAAAGGCCAGTTTGATTGATAAGTCCTTAACAGAAAGATCCTTGTTGTTGAGTGCTAAAAGAGCATCAAGGACGAGTGGAAGATCCCATTTGGGGAATCTAGGTTTCCTCTGAGGCCTGATTCTCGATGCCCCCCGAAAGAACTGTTGAACCAGGGGATGAGTTGCCCATGACGTTCCCGAAAAAGCTGATAAGGCTGATACTTGTACCCTGAGGGAACTAATCGATAAAGGCAGGTCTAAGCCTGATTGGAGAAAACTCAAGATGTCTTGAACACTAGGGTTTCTAGATGACTTTCCTGCAGTAGTCGTGAAGCTGACAAATCTGGCCCAGATTCTATTGTAAGTTTTATTTGTGTTGGACTTTCTGGAGCTCATACGGGTAGAGATTACCCCTGAAGCACACCCAAGAGACTCTAGCCTCTCCCTCTCAAAAACCAGACCCTCAGTCTCAGCATTGCTGGACAGGGGTGCAGGGTCGTCCCCTGAGAAAGAAGGTCCGGCCTGAGAGGAAGAGGCAGCGGGTCCCTGAAGCTCATTAGATTCAGGAGAGGAAACCAAGGTCTGCTCGGCCAGTATGGTGCTATTGTTACCACCTCGACTTTCTCCAACTGAAGCCGCTGTAGGAATTTTAGCATAATCGGAAGAGGAGGGAAGGCATATGCCCTGTTGAAGTCCCATTGACTCGTTAATGCATCTATTCCGAAGGCTTGATTGTACCGACCTCGGGTGTAGTATCTGTCGATCTTGTAATTGCAGGGGGATGCAAACAGATCCACCTCTGGATCGAAATCCAACGATAGGATCCACTTGAAGGTTTGTGGATGCAGAGACCATTCGTTGTTGTCTAGCATGCTGCGTGACAGGAAGTCCGCTTGAATGTTCTGCTTCCCTGGAATGAAGACTGCTGTTAAGTTGAGCAGATTCCTCTGAGCCCAGGTCATAATGGGCTCGACCTCTTGGAGAAGGGCAGAGCTCCGAGTGCCCCCTTGTCTCTTCACATATGCCACAGCGGTGGTATTGTCCATTTTGAGTAGGACCGACTTCCCTTTCAGAAGGTGGGAGAAGGCTTGAAGGGCGCACCATGCCGCGCGCAGTTCCAGAATGTTCGAACCTGGAGAGTGGAGACGGGCATCCCATTTGCCCTGAGCCAGTTCTGCCCCACAATGTGCCCCCCAGCCCGCATTGCTGGCATCGGATGTAACAGTCACCCAATGGATGGGGGCAAGGGAGTGGCAAGTTGACAAGTTCTTGGTTTGAAGCCTCCAGAGGAGACTGTTGCTCATTGACTGTGTTATCCGGATCCGCTGATTGAGATCGTCTGTCTTCCATTGCTGGAGGAATCCGGATTGAAAAGGACGAAGCCTCCACATCGCCCACTTGACCATGGGGGATGTGGCCACCATTGTGCCGATTATCTTCAGGCACTGTGATGCCCTTAGGTGAGAGAAGTCTAGAGCTAAGGAGATTCTTTCCCGAATGATCGGTATTTTTTCTTCTGGAAGAGAGATGGTGTTCTCTATGGTGTCGAACTGGGCTCCTAGATAGACCAAGCGCTGGGTCGGATCCAGCTGACTCTTCTCCCGGTTTAGGAGCCATCCGAACTCCAACAGTGTAGAGGTCACCTGATCTTTGTGGACTAGCAGCTGCTGCTTGTCTTGGGACAGTACTAGTAGATCGTCCAGATAATGATACAGGCGCACACCCTGTACTCTGAGAAGGGACACAACTGCTAACAGCACCTTGGAAAAGACTCTTAGAGAAGTCGTTAGCCCGAATGGAAGACAAATAAATTGTAAGTGCTCTTGTTCGACCTGGAACCGCAGATATTTGTGAAAGTTTTCTGCCACCGGAACATGAAAGTACGCGTCTTTTAGATCTATTGAGATCAACCAGTCGCCTGGTTGAACTATTTTTTGGATGGTTGAGAGTGACTCCATTTTGAACTTCTCGTGCTTTATGTACTTGTTCAGGAAAGTGAGATCTATGACTGGACGCCAAGAGCCGTTCTTTTGTACTAGGAAGAGGGGGGAGTATACCCCCTGGAATTCCTCGTCCTTTGGGACGGGCACCACTGCTCCTTGATCTTTCAGGACATTCACATATGAGAGAAGAACTTGCTGTTTTTCTTCTGACCGAGGTAGTGAGGTTTGCATTGGTCTGCATGGAGGGATCTTGGTGAAGGACCATGAGTGACCTGTTGAGACCGTCTTGATGGTCCAATAGTCCGAGATCGAGGCCACCCAGACGTGCCGGAAGAGACGTAGGCGAGCCCCTACCCGACCCGCCTGGGCGGGCCCAATCTCAAAAAGACTTGGTTGGTTCACGCCCACCGGGCGTCTGTTTCTTGCCAGACTTTTGAAAAGAAGATTGGCCTCTATTCCAATTCCAGCTTCTCCTAAAATCCCGTCCAGGCTTATAGGAGCGTGCCTCTCTCGAGTGCGCAGTACTGCGTCTCTGTTGAGGTTTTCTCTGATTAAACTGGCGCCTGTCCTGGGGAAGAAAACCTGACTTTCCGCCTGTAGCTTTTGAAATGGCGTTGTCAAGTTTGTTCCCAAACAACGAAGTCCCTTCAAAGGGAATTTTGCACCACGCCTGCTTGGAGGCTAGATCAGCAAGCCAGGGACGTAACCACAGTGCTCGTTTGGCCGTGACCGAGGACAACATTGATCTGGCCAGTAAACGGATGAGGTCAATTGAAGCTTCCCCCAAAAAGGCGACTGCCATTTTAAGTTCATGCACTGCTGAACTTTGAGCCAGTTCTTCCGAGACACCCTTCAGAATGGAGTCTACGTTTTCCACCCAGGCCTCCTATGCTTTGGAGGTCACTGCAAGGGCTAAAGCTGGTTTGCATGCCGTTCCGGCCAGGCTATATATTCTTTTGAGGTCCTGGTCGATCTTCCGATCCAGACCATCTTTAAATGATACGGTGTCATCTAGCGGGAGGGTGACATGCTTCGCTAGGCGCATTACTGCTGCATCTACGAGGGGAGCATTCTCCAGATGCTTGACATCCTCCGATTTAAAGGGATACAGTCTAGAGGTTTTGCTTAGCATAGAAACCTTCTTATCTCCCTTGCTCCATTCTTCCTCAAACACTCCTTTCAGCTCAGAGGGAAGTGGGAAATTGGAGCGTTCTTTCCCCAGTTGTTTAAACAATTTCCTTTGTTTTTCTGGGGGGGCAGTGGTATCCTCCAACTTCAAAGTTTCCTTCACTGCCTTGATCAGTGGAGAGACTTAGGCCTCGTACACACGACCGATTTTCTCGGCAAGAACCAGCAAGAAACTTGCTGGCAGAGAGGTCTTGCCGAGTAAATCGGTCGTGTGTACGCTGCTAGCGGGTTTCTCGTCGAGAAAACCGACAAGAAACCTCGACGAGAAAATAGAGAACCTGCTCTCTATTTTCTCGTCGAGATTCTCCTCGGCATGTTTCTCGACGAGAAAAGTGAGTGTGTGTACACTTACCTGTCCGCCCGGAAGCCCGCGCATGTTCGAAGTGAATTTGACGCATGCGCGGTAGCTTCCTAGGCATACGTAGGGTATACCAAGATGGCGGCGACGGCATCGAATGTGACGAGCGCATGCTCGACGTAGTCGATGACGTCACCGCGTACACTCCTTTCAAAGAACCGCGGGTTCTTTGAAACGAGCGTGTGTACACTCGGCCGGGACAAGTTTCTTGTCCAAGAATCTCGTCGAAAAAAACGACATGTTTTTTTCAACGAGAATCTCGGCCGTGTGTACGAGGCCTAAGGCGTAGTCGAATCCCACCGTAGAATCATCTCCCTCCATCTCGTCTTGCGAGGAATAATGGGAGGAATCATGGGGCTGGAATTGGCCGGGATCCTCCTGGGCCTCGTCAGCCAAGGAGCCAGACAAGGTGGTGGACTGGCTCCTTGTGTGGGGGGCAACTATTTCTTTCATAGATTGCTGTACCACACGTTTCACAAGAGACTCAAGGTTTTGATTTTCGGTCTCTTTCTCACCAACCGCTCGGGCATAACATGGGTCGCATAGCGATTTGCCCTCCGGGATTCTGGTCTTGCATCCCCAACAGGCTCTGTGGTCAGAGCGATCATTGCGGTGGTGGTGGCGGTGACTAGAGGAGGAATGGGAACATCTCCTATGTCTAGAGGGGGTATGTGAACGTCCCCTATGATGATGGGTCCTAGACGTAGTGTCGCGTCTAGACCTAGATGATGAGTGATGATGCGGCCTGGCAAGGTCCCTTTCTTGTGACCGATGAACTGAAGTTGCCGGGCTGTAAGAGATAATACAGACAGAGGGAGGGGGGAAGGTGGGCAGGATGTAACCTTTAGCAACCACCAGATAGGCACAAAAGACACCAACCCCCTACCCACTCCGCACATACCTTGTGCGGGAGGGCTGGCCATATGGCGGTGAGGATGAGTCCATGATGAGGGAGACAGGAATCCGTACTACACTGCCTAGACTAATGCCCCATACACACGATCGTTTTTCATGCCGTTAAAAATGCCATTAAAAAAAATGGCCATTAAAAATGATCGTGTGTAGGCTCCAGAGCATTTTTAACGACGTGAAAAACGGCCATTAAAAATTTCGAACATGCTCTCTTTTTTCACGTCGTTTTTCATGTCGTTTTTTTTAACGACGTGAAAAACGATAGTGTGTATGCTTTAACGACGTGAAAAAAAAACGCGCATGCTCAGAATCAAGTATGAGACAGGAGCGCTCGTTCTGGTAAAACTAGCGTTCGTAATGGAGATAGCACATTCGTCACGCAGTCACGGACTGAAAAGCACGAGACTGAAAAGAGCGAATCGTCGCTCAACAAACATGAAGGGTGGCACCATTCGAACGGAACTTCCCCTTTATAGTGCCGTCGTACGTGTTGTACGTCACTGCGCTTTGCTTGATCGTTTTTTTAAATGATCGTGTGTACGCAAGACAGGCTTGAGAGGAAACATGAAAAAAAACGACGTGAAAAACGGCAAGAAAAAAAATGGCAAGAAAAACGATCGTGTGTATGGGGCATTAGGATAAGCAAATCAATGCAAAGAAGCATAAGAAAAGAAAAAAGTTTTTTTTTTTTTTTTTTTAAAACTGTCCCTTTAAGAGACACTAAGCATAACAAGCATACATTGCATAATGAAGTGCTTACCCCATCCTAGCAGTAATGAGGCTCCGGGAGGCTGTCGCTCTATGCCCACAGGTTGTCCCACCTGTATAGGGCTCTTCAGCGGTTTAAATAAACCGCCGAAATGACGTCACGGCCAGTCCCGCTGCGCACATGCGCCGAAGAGACCCGACCCACTGCGCCTGCGCGGCCCCTGACCCCTCCGCCGCATTGCGCATGCGTGGAAACCAAGCCTCGGTTTCACGCAGCTCGGCGCATGCGCAGAAGCGCGGCGGACCGGGAACCAGGAAGGGAAATGGCGTCCTGGGACGCAAAAAGCGTTCCACATGCCGCACACAGGAGGAAGGAAAACAGGGGAGACAAAAACAACATACACAAACTTGTCTGCCATGAAAGAAGATATAAAATCAAAATCTTCAGACCTTGCCAGCCGAGGAATCCTGCGACATCCGATCCGGTACTCTGGGGCCACATCCCTTCCACCATAGGGGTATTTTCCAGCCCTGAAACCACTCGCCCGCTCATAGCTGGGCCCTGGGTGCACATAGTTGCCAACAGTCCCGAATTTCCCGGGACAATCCCGAATTTGGGACCCTCGTCCCGAATTAAGCTTGTCCCGATTATTTTCCCGGGATTTTGCTTTTGTCCCGGGAAAATCGGGAGTGTTTTACGGAAAAAGCAGCCGACGGGCTACAAAAAAATGGCCGCCGTCGCCTCTGCCAGTACATTTCCCCTTGTGTTCAGTGGAGAGAGGATGGGCATCCAATCAGCTTCTCTCTTCAGTGTACAAGTATACACTGAAGCCTAGAGGCCCCTCCTCTCTACACTTAACACACGTGGAAGCCAGGAACTGTGTAGCTGCCGCTGCACATGATGGCAGCCCGGGGAGTCAGAGGTCAGCTCTGTACTAGAGGAGATCACAAACAGTGAGTGTGCATGTGCTCGGTTATAGAGAGGAGGTGTATGAGATCGGCTCATCGTATTACACCTGACTGTCATCACACTGCTACTCCCCGAGGAGGACACCAGCACAGGAGAGAGAGAGAGAGAGAGAGAGAGAGCTCAACAGTGAGTGTGTGTGCTGCCAGCTCCGGGGATAATGGGCACCAAGCATAGCATTTCCACCCCTACCTACACAACACAGGGCAACCTGCCATCAAGCGTGCTGGGACATGTAGTGCCACAGCTGATCCTCACTCACACCTTATTACCTGCTGCTGAGACATGTAGTGCCACATCTGATCTTCAATCATATATATTTTCTTAGTTTTTGGACCATGTGCCACCCCAAGCTGCCCTGTGCCACCCCAGCCTGCCCTGTACCACCACAGCCTGCCCTGTATTACCCCAACCTGCCCTATACCACCCCAGCCTGCCCTATACCACCGCCTGCCTGCCCTGTATTACCCCAACCAGCCCTATACCACCCCAGCCTGCGCTATACCACCCAGCCTGCTCTGTGCCACCCAAGCCTGCCCTATACCACCCCATCCTGCCCTGTACCACTCCAAACTGCCCTATACCAACCCAGCCTGCCCTGTGCCACCCCAACCTGCCCTGTGCCAACCTAACCTGCCCTATACCACCCCAACCTGCCCTATGCCACCCTAACTTGCCCTATACTACCCAACCTGCTCTGTGCCACCCTAACTTGCCCTGTACCACCCCAGCCTGCCCTATACCACCACAGCCTGCGCTTTGCCATCCAAGCCTTCCCTGTGCCACTTCAATCTGCCCTGTGCCACTTCAACCTGCCCTGTGCCACCCTAACTTGCCCTATACCACCCCAATACCGCCCTAACCTGCCCTGTACCACCCTAACCTGTCATATACCACCTCAACCTGACACTATACCACCCTATTTTACCCTAATCTGCCACTATACTATCATTTACAGGGGCTGGTTTGGGGTGCACCCTGTGACCGTGCGCTACCTGAATGGAGCTGGGTAGCCTAGACGGGGGGGGGGGGGTGACACCATGTTTTACCCCACCAGGTGACACCAACCCTAGTGACGCCACTGCCGTACACAAGAGAGTGGAGAGTTTGTAAGGACAGACTCTGCTGGGGGCACCTGATGTAAGGATGGACTCTGCTGGGGGCACCTGATGTAAGGACTGACTGCTGGGGGCACCTGATGTAAGGACGGACTCTGCTGGGGGCATTTGATGGCATCTGGTGGCAGGCGAAGTGGCAGGTGACACGCTTAGGGGTCCCACTGATTAAGCATTATGGTGAGTTGAATGATTTAATTTTATATTACAATGTAATAATAGAAATAATGCGCTTCAATCACCCTGACACCATAACAAACATGGTGTCGGGATGATTGAAGCGCCAACAGGTGTTTTGGAGTATACTTATCTGCCAATTTTGTTACACATTTCTATTGTGGTGTAGGATCTGGCTTCTTTCTATTTCTTTCTCTCTCTTTCTCTCACCTCGGACTGTAGCCACACCCCTTTGAACCACGCCCATTTAAGCCACACCCACTATCGTGCGTAAACCACGTCCATTTTTCGCCGCCGCATTTTTCATTTCAGCATGACACGCCTACAAACGAATGCCCCGCCCCCTAATTATAACAAGGCTCCGCCTCAATACAAAAAAAGTGTCCCAGATGTTTTTTTTGCAATGTTGGCAACTATGGGTGCACCGCAGTAACAGTACCGATCGATCCAAGCAATCCACATCCTGGACATCGCACCGAATTGCATGATGAAGGTCCATGTGAGGAGGATAAAAAAGGAACACCTGTCTGTGGAGGTGAGCTCAAATTTATGGGTAAGGGGTCCTATAGCTGTGGAGAGGAGGCGGGGTTAACCCACACATAGTCTGCCATGGAGTCTGTCAGGAAATTGATTTTTTGCCTGGAGCTACACTTAAACAATGTACCTGTTCAAAATTACAAACAGATTCTACATAAGAACAAACCTACAGTCCCTGTCTTGTATGCACCGCCTGTATACAGCTGTTCAGAGTATATAGGTCCTTTTTTATTTTGTGTGCGGGGTTCCCCTTAATATCCATACAAGACCCAAAGGGGCTGGTAATGGGCTGGGGTAGGGGGGGGGTGTGATGGGGTAGCTATGCCATTTTTCTTAAAGATTTTCATCCATATTACCGGGACCAGACATTACATTAAAGCCGCAAGCAGTTTTAAATGGCTTTTTTTCCTTTAGAAATGTAATTTTGAAATGTAATTTTGTGCAGGGACAGTTCTAAACACGGGAAACACGTGGCACTTCACAGGCATACTTTAGACACCCCCCAGGTACGATATTTAAAGGAATATTTGACTTTTTTTTTTCACTTTATGCATCATTAAAATGACTGCTCCAGAAAAACGTCCGTTTTAAAACTTCTTTTTGCATTGATACATGTCCCCTGGTGCAGAACCCGGGTTCCCAAACCCTTTTTAGGACAATAACATGCATAATAGTCGTTATAATTAGCACTTTAGATTTCGAACGTTCGCATCCATTGTATTTAATAGGGTTCTAAAGTTTGTGCGAACTTTCGGTCCGTTCGCGGGTTCTGGTGCGAACCGAACCCGGGGGTGTTCGGCTCATCACTACTCAGGATGTCCCTCTAACATCCGGAAATTAACCACAAATGTACATAGAAGAGCCGGCACCACTGGAAATTCAGTCTTCAATTTTATTGTGGTCCTATGACCATGATAAAAAGAGCACGCTGACGCGTTTCGGCACACAGGCCTTGTTCACAACAACAACCTTGTGCTGTGAACAAGGCCTTTGTGCCAAAACCCATCTGCATGTTTTTTTTTATCATGGTCATATGACAACAATAAATTTGAAGACTGAATTTCCAGTGGTGCCGGCTCTTTTATGTGTTAAAAGGCATATGATTTTTAAAAATGCAGATCAGCCACAGCACAGTGAATGTGGCAGTTACATAGGATGTAAAGAGGACAATTTTTCATGAGCTTGAAAGATGAGTTTTAATACTGCAAAAGTGCACCAGTGTCAACGGGGTCTAAAGTGCAACTATACTCACTGCAGTACCCTAAATCTCCTTTACCGGTCACTGACAGCTTCAGCTGGTCTTATGCGTGGGAGTTCATTTATCTCGGCAGATGCTGACATTTTGTACTGAGCTGCGCATGCACAGAAATGGCAGAGACCTTGTCTACAGAGAATCTGTTTGATTCAGGAAGTGACAGAGTTCTTGTAGAAAAATCAAGCGTTGTTTTTAGAATTATCAGTCCAAATTAACATAATTTAGCATGACATTGGGACTGAACCTCATGTCAAAGAAAGATGCTATCGGGTACCTGAAGCTCAGCGGAAAGCATTTTCAACAGAGGCACAGAAAATTATAGCCCTTGAGGCAGTGGCATATTCAAGGTATGGCAGATATGGCAAATGAAGGGGGCGCTATATGAAGGGGCGCTTGCAGGGGCGGATCCAGGGGGGGCAACGGGGAAATTGCTCCCCCCAAGAAAATATTACAGACTCTGAGGTTAAGCGTGCCCTGGGTAACCAGAGCGGCAGTCGGGACAACTCACAGCCATTCTCAGCATGAATTACTGCCCAGACACATCGGGACTGCACTCTCCACCCCATTTACCTCCCCCAGAAGTTTTTCAGCCTCTCTCTTGCAGGCTGCTGTTTGAGTGGGTGGGATGGGGGATGTGCCTGACCCCCGAGATCATGCCCATCTGGAAGAGGGAGGTGTGAGCAGCTGAGCAGAGGGAGCCGAGTGAATGTTCCTGGAGGTGAGCTTTGCAGTGCTAGCAGTACATTGTGGATTCGTTTACAGGCACCTCTATGCTGAGTCTTCTGAGTTACTGCAGCTTAGCATAGAGGTACTGTTAGCTGACAAATGGGATTGAATCTCCTTTTCATGTAGACCAATGAGAAATTGAACTCATTAAAGCATTGTGACTGCCCCCTGGTATATGTCCTCCTGACCCCCCCAGCGTGTGCCATTCTGATCCCCCAGCGAGTGCCATTTTGACCCCCAGCGCATGCCATTCTGACCCCCCAGCGTGTGCCATTCTGACCCCCCCAGCGTGTGCCATTCTGACCCCCCCAGCGTGTGCCATCCTGACCCCCCCGGTGACACATAGTCCTTTGCTCTACTGATCCCTGTACACCTCCATTCTTTTTACAGGGGCGCAGTTTAAATGCTTGCCATAGGCGCCATTTTTACTAGATACACTTCTGCCTTGAGGTTATAGGGGACAGCAAGAGGTTAAGTGCTCATTCATAAGTTGGATGACAGCCTGAGGTCCAGCAATGACTCTAGGAAACTAAATTGAATATCTACATTTGATGCTTATCCCAAGCCACAGGTGGATGAGTTAAAGTAGAACTATAGGCAAAACATTTTTTTCATTTTAGATAGAGTAAGGGAGCGTTATAATCAGGCCCGGACTGGCCATAGGGCATACCAGGCAAATGCCCGGTGGGCCACGGCGGCACACGGGCGGCCGGACAGAATGTCACGTCTTCCCTATCATCTCTAATGTCTCAGGAGGCAGCCGGAGTTGGTGGGCAAAGCTGGGGGTGTGGCTGCCCCCTCCACTCCTCCTACAGACTCGTTCACCCTGGCTGATCCCACAGCTGAAGGAGAAAGAAACGAGGACACAACAGCCAGAGTGTCTTCATCTCCAGGCATGCTGTAAGTTACTGCACTGCTGCACATGTCACTACATAGAGTCCTAACCTGGCACCATACCACCCCAGCCTGCCCTATGCCACCACACCCTGCCCTATGCGTGCCACCCCAACCTGCCTTATGCCACCGCACCCTGCCCTATGCCACCACACCCTGCCCTATGCCACCGCAACCTGACCTATGCCACCGCAACCTGCCCTATACCACCCCAGCCTGCCCTATGCCACCGCAAACTGCTCTATACCACCCCAACCTGCCCTATGCCACCGCAAACTGCACTATACCACCCCAACCTGCCCTATGCCACTGCAACCTGCCCTATACCACTGCAAACTGCCCTATACCACCCCAGCCTGCCCTATGCCACCGCAACCTGCCTTATGCCACCGCAACCTGCCCTATGCCACCGCAAACTGCTCTATACCACCCCAATCTGCCCTATGCCACTGCAAACTGCTCTATACCACCCCAACCTGCCCTATGCCACCGCAACCTGCTCTATGCCACCACACCCTGCCCTATATCACCCCAACCTGCCCTATGCCACCCAGCCTGCCATATACCACCGCAGGTTGTAGGGGGGTCTGAAATGTAGGTGGGTTCTGTATTGTAGGGGGGTCTGTAATGTAGGGGGGTCTGTATTGTAGGGGGGTCTGTAATGTAGGGGGGTCTGTATTGTAGGGGGGGTCTGAAATGTAGGGGGGTTCTGTATTGTAGGGGGGTCTGTAATGTAGGGGGGTTCTGTATTGTAGGAGGGGTCTGAAATGTAAGAAGGTTCTGTATTGTAGGGGGGTCTGAAATATAGGTGGGTTCTGTATTGTAGGGGGGGTCTGTAATGTAGGGGGGTTCTGTATTGTAGGGGGGTCTGTATTGTAGGGGGGTCTGTAATGTAGGGGGGTCTGTATTGTAGGGGGGTTCTGTATTGTAGGGGGTCTGTAATGTAGGGGGGGTCTGTATTGAAGGGGTCTGAAATGTAGGGGGGTTCTGTATTATAGGGGGTTCTGTATTGTAGGTGGTTCTGTACTGTAGCGGGGGTCTGAAATGTAGGGGGTTCTGTATTTTAGGGGGGTCTGAAATGTAGGCGGGGTCTGTATTGTAGGGGGTCTGTATTGTAGGGGGGTCTTTAATGTAGGGAGGTTCTGTATTGTAGGGGGGTTCTGTATTGTAGGGGATTCTGTATTGTAGGGGGGGGTCTGTATTGTAGAGGGGGGTCTGTAATGTAAGGGGGGTCTGTACTGTAGGGAGGGGGTCTGTAATGTAGGGGGGTCTGTAATGCAGGGGGGTCTGTACTGTAGGGAGGGGGTCTGCACTTTAAGGAGGGGGTATGTACTATAGGGAGGTCTGTGTAACATGCAGGGGGTCCAGAACTGTGAGGGGGTGTCTGTGTAACAAACTGTGGGGGGCTGTGTAATGTAAAGGGGTCCAGAGGTGCAGGGTGCTGTGTAATGTAAAGGGGTCCAGGGGTACAAGGTGCTGGAACCCCACATCCCATCATTAACCGCCGCCACCGCTCCCCCCCCCCCCCCCCGGGCTGCTCAGTCTAAAATGCCCGGGCCTATTTTTTGTCCCAGTCCGGGCCTGGTTATAATCCCTAACAGATTTTTTATTTATTTTTTGCAGAGATTTTTCATTTACTTCCTGTCCAATAGCCAAACAGGAAGCAAGAGGAAATCCCTGTAAATTAAGGGAATTCCAGAACTAGTTGGAAGATTCCCCCTCTACCACAGTTCTGGGGACAACCCAAAATTTGAGATTTTCGTTTATTTTCATTTTTGATGGTAACGGAAAACAGGACAACAAGAGAGAGGGAGTCTCCCCAGCGGGGGTAGAGGTAGCATTAAAATATGGAAGATATTTTAATCCATGTACACTCTGTCCAAAAAAATTTTTTGCCTTTAGTTATTCTTTAATAGAAAGGCTTTCTGGCCAGGTACATTCCCAACCTAAATCGTACCAAAGGTTGTTGGCAGGTTCCCTTAAAGTGGTTGTAAAGCCGATTTGTTTTCTTAATAGAATCCCCTGTGTTCCAGTAAGTTATGTGCCCGTGTATGTGCTTTATAAAAAATATGTAGCTTTATATCTTATCTCTGAGCTCATGTGACCGCCTGCTGCTCTCCTTCATGATCTAAGAACTACAGCGGAAGGCGTTTAGAATCCCCCATTGACTTCAGCCAAGAGGAAGGGAGGAGAGAGGCGGTGGTCACGTTAACGCCGAGTGGCGCTCCGAAATAAGGTATAAAGCTACATATTTTTTATAAAGCAAATACACTGGGGCACATAACTTAATGGAACACAGGGGATTCTATTAAGAAATCAGTTATTATAGCAGCAGGAGGGGAGGGAGCAGATCGGCACTAATACTAGCTGACAGGTGGGGAGGTGGGGTGGGGGGAGAAAGAAGAGACAGCGGGATGATGGAGTCACATAAACTGCCCACGGGATCATGGCTCAATAGACTCTGCAACCTTCATACAGACTAAATAATATACACTGATTTGGATTATTTTTATCAAAGAAATGTAGCAGACTACATTTTGGCCTAAATTTATGAAGAAAGATTACTTGTTTGCAAAATTTTATGACAGATACTAAGCAAAACGTTTGTTTTTTATTTTCCACAGTTTTGCTATATTTTCATTTATATTTAAAAAAAAAAAACCAGTGGTGATTGACCACTTAAGGACCGGAAGGATTTGCCCCCTTAATGACCAGGCCATTTTTTGCAATATGGCACTTCGTCATTTTAACTGACAATTGTGCGGTCGTGCAACGTTGTACCTAAACAAAATATATGTGCTTTTTTTCCCCACAAATAGAGCTTTCTTTTGGTGGTATTTGATCGCTTCTGCGTTTGTTTTTTTTTGCGCTATAAACAAAAAAAGACCAACAATTTTGAAAAAAAAAACAATATTTTTTACTTTTTGCTATAATAAATATCCCCCCCAAAAATAAAAAAAAATTACAAATTTCTTCATCAGTTTAGGCCAATATGTATTTGTAGCGCCCTCCACTCTCTCTCTCTTGCTCAGGTTTCTTTCTCTCTGGCTTTTGTCTAGGGGTACCTTGGAGGAAAGAGTGCGGGGTCACCACGCCAAGCTTTCACCGCAGATGTTTGTGTGGTGTGAGCAAAGTTTCTTTACCTTCGGGTCGGTGTTTGGAGCCTCCGCTTCTTCTGTGGAACAGTGTCTGCCAGTAAATGAGCCCCACACCAATAAAAGTCCAACACTCCTTTATTTTCCAATGTCAGGATAAAACACAATCAGTTGGACTCCCTCAACGAACAGACAGGGGTGTGGATACGAGTAGGCCCAGGCACAATGAACTCTCCTATTCCTCTATCAGCGAATAGGCTTGGCGCATGGTCTCCGCCACCAACCGTGAATATTTTGGTCGCTGCCACCGACCGGGTGAACTGTGAACCTTCCTCCTGACTGAACTTGGCCCCTGTTTGGAAAGATACCCCTCCGGGCGGTCTCCTGAGGCTCACCCGGCACTGACAATCTGCTGCACCAGGTCTTCGGGTGAGTAGCTCCTCCGGTCCCTTACGCCTCTGGATTCGGGCACCCCACTCCCGGGGCCCCCTAGGAAATCCTTCCCTTGTGGGGCCCAGCGAAGGAAACTGGGCCCCAGGCCTCCAACCGAGTACCTCACCCCAGGCTGAAGGTTCCTGGGATGGAACACAAGCTTCGGGTGTCCAGGCCTAGGCCGCCTGGACACCAACCACGAACCACAGCCCTCAGGCTGAAGGTGCCTGGGACTCGAACCCCGTGACAAAGATGGCCGGCCCCTTTATACCCTCTCCCAGCAAGCACGGCGGGTATCCCCGCCCCACCATACAAGCGCTGAGAGAGGCCAAAAAGGGGTACGGTACTCAGCGATGGTTCAACCCCAGCCCACAGGGACAGGGCCACCTGCTGGACCGCAGGGAACTATACATCACTGGTGTCTCTGCCAGTTTTAAACATGATAAAAAAGTATATGCCCGCTACACTCTCCCCCTGATTGTTTGACACTGGTCCCCAGTGTCTGGAATAAACTATGCCCTCAACTGCGGACATAGCCCAGTCCAGAAACCAAGTGAAAATTGAAAAAAAAGAAAAAAAAAAAAGAAACTAACTACAGCAGTTGTGCCTGAGCCTCACATGAAAAGGGAGGGGAAGGAAACAAACAACATATAACTGTAAAACATCTCAAAAGTCACATCATTGACATTTTTCCCCACACACATCACTGACTAATGCCGCGTACACACGATCATTATTCACGGCGGTTAAAAAACCGCCGTGAATAATGACAGGAAAAACGAGGGAACCGCTTGGTTCCCTACACACGGTTGGGAAAACTGCCACGGAAAAAAATGCTGGAAAAAACGATGAGAAAATTTAGAACATGTTCTAAATTTTCTCGTCGTTTTTTATGCCGTTTTTCTAGATGAGAAAAACGACATAAAGCCCACAGACGATCGTTTTTCTCGGCGCAAAAAAAAAAATTCAGTTTTTCTCGTCGAGAAAAGCGGTCGTGTATACGCGGCATAAGACCCGCCCCACTCTCAGCGGTCTTGATGGGATGTTCTCCTGCAGAGGGGAAAATAAATATTAAACACACAAATTCCTGATACATATGTTCGTGTGAGAATGAAAGAACCTCTCCGTAAAGAAATCCTTTCCTTCAAAAAGTGTGTGTGTGTGAAAAGTGAATGCCGACGCACGACACTGCCACCTGGTGACAGCGTTGCGGTAACTGCACTTGTGGAGACCTCTTCTTCTTTGGCCCTCTCTAGCCCAGAGTCCAAGATCACTTGTTGGAGAATGAAGAACAACAACAGGAACAGTCCTTCAATTCCTCCGAAGAGCACAAACACCCATTAGCTTGGGTACAGTCACTAAGTTCTCCCGGGAAACAAACAACAAACCCAGAGAGTTCAGCAATATTAAATGGCAAACTGAGTCTTTTATCTCCTGCATTAGGTGCAGGTGGCACCGGGGATGTGAAGGTAGGCTGGGAACGGGATCCCTCCTCAGGCGCTGGTGCCTCCAAGCCCCGGGGTGTACTATCCCCTGTAGACATGGGTAGATCCCTATTTCTGCGGAAAGAGGAGAGAGGCACTTTGTCCCAACCCTTTTGAGCAAATAGTTCATCTATGGCGACATCGCCTCCCAGATTGGAGAGCGACTATAGGTCGGAGGTGTCACACTCCTCCGCGGGTATGTAGCCTGTAGTGGAAACTGAACTGCCACCTCCCGCGGACACACAGGCCCTTGAATCCCCGACACCTCCGCCCATACACCAAGTCCCTCCGCCTGGCTTACCTCGGCCTTTCCTTGAAACGGGATGTCCAGGACTCCTCTCACCGGATCCACCCGGGCCGGGCGTAGGCGGGCAGGGTGATCCACCACAACCGCTGGACGGGGCTACCATGTCGGTTTTTCTCTTTGGCGGTGGACGCTGGGAGACAATGGTGACCGAGTCAGCATCCTCGGATTTCTCCCGTACTTCGGTGATCGCGACCTCCCCAGCGGTCCCTGCAGTGCGCACAGGGATGGCTGTCAAAGCGGTGATTCCTCCTACTTAAGTGGTGCTGCCTGTAGTGCGGTTGAGGTGGATGGTTCTTGGCTTTTCGATAGCTGTGTCCACCTCAAATAAGAACTCCCCATAGGCCTTGCATCGCCCGAATGGCTTCAGCTGACACACCAGTCCCGAACAGCCGGGACAAATCAAACCCAGGGCCTCAACGTCCATGCACGAGTACAGGGCGAATCGTCCCCGGGGCTTTAGCCTGATCCCCGTATCGGTCACTGGAGCAGCAGTAGTCAAGGTCGTGGTAGAAGGGTGAAGTGGAATCCACAATGTATTTCCGAACATGGTGACTCGCTGCTGATCCATTGCGCACTCCAAGTTTGGCGCCAAAGTCCCCACGTGTAGTCCTTCACACGATTGGACTCCTCCCCTCTTGCACTCCAGTTCGCGGGCTTTCTCCTTCCCTGGGTCACGCCCACGAACTGAGCAGGGAGGATGTGTCTCGTGGCGCAGTGCAATAGAAGCCCCCACGTGTACTACTTCACACGGCTGGACTCCCCCCCTTCTCGCTTCTCTGCGTAGTCCTTTCCCTTCTTAGGGTCATGCCCACGACTTCGACTTTGGCCAATAATATGGCCGACCTACTCGGAACTCCTCCGGGCAGACACGTTCAAACTCTGTCCATTCTAGCTCCATAGTAACACGAACACCATCCCGGACCCGGAGCCCCCACATGTAGCGCCCTCCACTCTCTCTCTCTTGCTCCGGTTTCTTTCTCTCTGGCTTTTGTCTAGGGGTACCTTGGAGGAGAGAGTGCAGGGTCACCACGCCAAGCTTTCACCGCAGATGTTTGTGTGGTGTGAGCAAAGTTTCTTTACCTTCGGGTCGGTGTTTGGAGCCTCCGCTTCTTCTGTGGAACAGTGTCTGCCAGTAAATGAGCCCCACACCAATAAAAGTCCAACACTCCTTTATTTTCCAATGTCAGGATGAAACACAATCAGTTGGACTCCCTCAACGAACAGACAGGGGGTGTGGATACGAGTAGGCCCAGGCACAATGAACTCTCCTATTCCTCTATCAGCGAATAGGCTTGGCGCATGGTCTCCGCCACCAACCGTGAATATTTTGGTCGCTGCCACTGACCGGGTGAACTGTGAACCTTCCTCCTGACTTAACCTTGCCCCTGCTTGGAAAGATACCCCTCCGGATGGTCTCCTGAGGCTCACCCGGCACTGACAATCTGCTGCACCAGCTCTTCGGGTGAGTAGCTCCTCCGGTCCCTTACGCCTCTGGATTCGGGCACCCCACTCCCGGGGCCCCCTAGGAAATCCTTCCCTCGCGGGGCCCAGCGAAGGAAACTGGGCCCCAGGCCTCCAACCGAGTACCTCACCCCAGACTGAAGGTGCCTGGGATGGAACACGAGCTCCGAGCGTCCAGGCCTAGGCCGCCTGGACACCAACCACGAACCACAGCCCTCAGGCTGAAGGTGCCTGGGACTCGAACCCCGTGACAAAGATGGCCGGCCCCTTTATACCCTCTCCCAGCAAGCACGGCGGGTATCCCCGCCCCACCATGCAACCGCTGAGAGAGGCCAAAAAGGGGTACGGTACTCAGCGATGGTTCAACCCCAGCCCACAGGGACAGCGCCACCTGCTGGGCCGCAGGGAACTATACATCACTGGTGTCTCTGCCAGTTTTAAACATGATAAAAAAGTATATGCCCGCTACATTTTCTTCTACATATTTTTGTTAAAAAAATCACAATAAGCGTATATTGATTGGTTTACACAAAAGTCATAGCGTCTACAAAATAGGGGATAGATTTATGACATTTTTATTATTACTTTTTTTTTACTAGTAATGGTAGCGATTTGCAATTTTTAGTGGGACTGCAACATTGCAGAGGACACATCGGACACTTTTGACCCATTTTTGAGACCATTGACATTTATACAGCGATCAGTGCTATAAAAATGCACTGATTACTGTGTAAATGTCACTGGCAGGGAAGAGGTTAACACTAGGGGGCGATAAAAAGGTTAAATTTTTTCCCTGGGAGGTGTTTCTAACTGTGGGGGGATGGGACTAACTGGAGGAGGAGAGAGATTGCTGTTCCTAATCACTAGGAACAGCAGATCTGTCTCTCCTCCCCTGTCAGAATGAGGACCTGTCTATTTACATGGACAGATCCCTGTTCTGGCTCTCTGTGGAGCGATCGCGGGTGGCCGCCGGCCACGCAAATCGGGTCCAGCATCGTCGGCTAGAGCTCCTAAAGCGGCCGACATTCAATGAGAGAGCCATCCGGTCGCAGTACAACTGCGGCGGCTGGTCTTAAAGCGGTTAAATACACCAAAAGGAAATTGTGTGAAAAATTATATAAAATTTATTTGCGTACAGTGTTGCCTGACCAAGCAATTGTCAAGTGGCACAGTGCTGAATAGCAAAAAATGCCCTGGTCATAAGGTAAAACCGTTTGGGAGATCAAGTGGTTAAAGCGGAGGTCCACCCAGATTTATTTATTTTTTTAAAGTCAGCAGCTACTAACAGTGTAGCTGCTGACTTTTAATAAGGACACTTACCTGTCCTACTCGCCCGCGATGTCGGTCCCCCTATGCCGATCGATCGCTGCTGGCAGGTCCCGGCTCCTCCATCCTGACTAAGGGAAACAGGCAGTGAAGCCTTACGGCTTCACTGCCTGTTTCCTACTGCGCATGCGCCACTCGCACGGCGCTTTGTGAATGGGCGGTATGCCTCCTGGGATACACACAGTTCCCAGAAGGCAGCGCGCCCCATTCACAAGAAGAGGAAACTGAAGTTTTCAATCCGAGGATAAGGAAGAGGCACATTAGAGGCAGATTAGGGGACTTCCGCATAGCAACGGGCATTTCGGGTGAGTATAAAATGTTTTATTTTTTCTATAAATTTTTTTCTTTTTTTTTAATGAATTTTAGTGTAAAATATTTTTCAGGGTGGACCTCCGCTTTAAGGTATTATCTTTTTCGGCAGACAGTTCCAGTTGACTACTGATCATTCTCCTCTACAGTGATTAGCTTGAAACAGAGAGAACAATACAACATAGCTCCCAACTGTCCCTAAATTTTGAAGGACTGTCCCTGATTTGGAACAAAGTCCCACTGTCCCTCTTTCCTCCTCATTTTGGTGTGATCTACAGGTACATCTAAAAAAAAATGAATATCAAAAAGTTTGTTTATTTCAGTAATTCAATTCAAAAAGTAAAAAAACTCATATATTATATAGATTCATTACATATACAGTGATATATTTCATGCTTTTTTTTTATTTTATTTTTGATGATTATGGCTTACAAGTAGTAAAAAACCCCAAATTTTATTTCTCAGAAAAATTTGATTGTGAAAAAGTTCAACATTGTAGACTCATGGCGTCACACTCTAATCAGCTAATTAACTCAAAACACATGTAAAGGGTTCCTGAGCCCTTTGGTCTTTCAGTGTCTGGTTCAGTAGGTTACACAATCATGGGGAAGTCTGCTGACTTGACGATGTCCAGAAGACAGTCATTGACACCCTCCAAAAGGAGAGTAAGTCACAAATGATCATTGCTAAAGAAACTGGCTTTTCACAGAGTGCTGTATCCAAGTATTTTAATGGGAAGTTGAGTGGAAGGAAAAAGTGTGGTATAAAAAGGTGCACAAGCAACAGGGATGACCCCAGCCTTGAGAGGATTGTGAAGCAAAGGCCATTCAAGAATTTGGGGGAGATTCACAAGGAGTGGACGATGGCTGGTGTTAGTGCTTCAAGAGCCACCACACACGGACATATCCAGGACATGGGCTACAACTGTCGCATTCCTTGTGTCAAGCTACTCCTAAACCAGAGACAATGTAAGAAGCGGCTTACTTGGGCTAAGGAGAAAAAGGACTGAACTGTTGCTCAGTGGTCCAAAGTCCTCTTTTTGAATGAAACTAAATTTTGCATTTTGAAATCAAGGTCCTAGAGTCTGGAGGAAGAGGCACAGAATCCAAGTTGCATGAGGTCCAGTGTTGAGTTTCCCTAGTCAGTGATGATTTGTCATCTGCTGGTGTTGGTCCACTGTGTTTTATGAAGTCCAAAGTCAGTGAGCCCTCTAACAGGAAATTCTAGAGCACTTCATGCTTCCCTCTACTCACCAGCTTTATGAAGATGCTGATTTTCCAGCATCATTTTCCAGCAGGACCAGTAAGTACCAATACCTGTGTAGCGGCCTCACCCCATCTCCTTTGTCTAGGGGTATGTCACACGACAGGGTGAGATGTGCTACGGCTCATGTCCTCCCCATAGCTGTGGGTGAGGTGAAGGCCAGCACCAGATATTTCCTCGGGCCTATGTGCTTTGTTCTAGAATACAGTCCTGCTGTGTCAACACTTCCCTTGGCTCCCATTAACCAGAGTTTCACACACCGATCACAGTCCAACTCTTGCTTTATTGTACATCTCACAATAAACAGTGCTTCAGTAGCCATCTGGTTGCGACTTGATAACATTTTGATACAGGGGTGAGCAGGTCGAGGCACTATCCTGGTTATCAACTAAACCACTGCGATCTCGCCAGCGGTTACTATAGCATTCAGCTAGAAAAGACTTAGAATCTGAGAGTCTCTACCAGCGACTCAAGAGAACGTAGATAGGAGTACCTTCGCTGCGCTGTGGCCCCTATCAGGGGAAGATGTCCCTCCAAGGGAGTTACCGGAGGCCCATCCGTCACTGTGTTGATGCTGCTCCAGACTCTCCGGACGGGTAACCTCCCCGGCCTCCTCACCTCAGACAAGGGCCCCGTCCACCTCAGGGACCCTCGGACGTCTCCACCCTCGCGGGATCCAGTCGAAGTCACTCCTAGTTCAGTACCTCACCCCAGGCTGAAGGTGCCTGGGATGGACTCCGACTCCATTCCGGTCAGGCCTAGGGCACCTGAGCCGGAATCCAGAACCGCCCGCACCCAGGCCTAAGGTGCCTGGGCGCGTGAAGAACTTCCTCCAGAAGACCTCGTGGTTAGGGCGGCTCCCCCTTTTATCTCCTCCCATCGACACCACGGCAGGTTCCCCGCCCTCGCCGTACCATCTCCGGAAAGGGACAAAAAGGCTAGCACTGTAATGGCAAATCTACCTTGAGCCTCCAGGTACCCCGCCACCTGGAGGCCAAGGAGATTATTACACCATCCAATCCTCCACGAACACAAGTGGTCCACTATTCCTATACTTACACACCTGGGTGTCCCACAAAAATTTAGAGACCCCGCTACACCTGGTTTAATGATTATGGTATCACTGTGTTTGGCCACCAAACTCGCCTGACCTAAACCCCATAGAAAATATGTGGGGTATTGTCAAGAGGAAAATGAGAGACACCGCTATCAAAGCAAACTGGGCTTCCATAACACCTCAGCAGTGCCACAGGCTGATCGCCTCCATGCAATTCATGCAAAAGGAGCCCTGGCCAAGTATTAAGTGCATACTATACTGTACATAGACATATTTTTCAGTAAGCCAACATTTCTGTATTAAAAATCCTTTTTTTATTGGTCTTATGTAATATTCCAATTTTCCTGAGATTCTGAACTTTGGGTTTTCACTACCTGTAAGCCATAGTCATCAAATTTAAAATAAAGAAATGCTTGAAATATATCACTCTGTGTGTAATGAATCTATGAAGTTGATTTACTAAAACTGGAGAGTGCAAAATCTGGTTCAGCTGTACATAGTAGCCAATCAGCTTCTTACTTTAGCTTGTTCAATTAAGCTTTGACAAAAAATCCTGGAAGCTGATTGGTTTCTATGCAAAGATGCACCATATTTTTCACTCTCCAGTTTTAGTAAATCAACCCCTATATAATATATGAGTGCCACTTTTTGAATTGGATTACTGAAGTAAATTAACTTTTTATGATATTCTAATTTTTTGAGATGCACCTGTATATAGTTGTGTATAAAATGCACTTTTTATCTTTAAAAATTTCTGCATTTGTAAATTTCAAAAGCCATTATAAAGGAAAAGTAGTGGTAAAAAGAAGAGCACTTGTGGGTTTAAAGAATATTTTTTTGTATAATTCTCCTTTAAGGGGGAATGGCAAGGGGTATGTCCTGTGCCTACATACCTGTGCTAAAAGGTGTCCCTTGTTCTCATCTGAAAAAGTTGGCAGGTATGAATGCAAGGGTCACAAGATGGTGTCTGGCTCTGTAAGGCCCCATGTACACTGCTGCTGCTAAATGGACGTTCAGAGGCAGTTGGACACTTTTTTCAACTGCCCCTGAACTCATTAAATGTTATCTTATGTGTACATGTACACAGGTTCGTTTACTGTCGTTTTTAGGCAGTTGCGTTTATAGGCCCTTTTTTAGACGCCAAACGTGGCTAAACGCGCATTTAGCCACGCTCGTTTATAGGCGTTTTTCGTTTTTGCCCATTTAAAAAAAAATTTAAAATTTCAAATGCTTCTAGACGCAAACGCGGCTAAATGCGGCATGTAAACACAGCTAAACGGCCGTTTTTAGACACTGGTTTCCAGCTGTCAAGTTAAATCGTTCAGGAGAAGTTGAACAACGAAGCCTGAAGCCTCGTACACACGGCCGAGAATCTCGTCAGGAAAAAACACGTAGTTTTTCCTGACGAGATTCTTGAACAAGAATCTTGTCCCGGCCGAGTGTACACTCGTACGATTCAAAAGAACCGCCGTTCTTTTGAATGGCACGAACGCGGTGACGTCATCGACTACGACGAGCGTGCGCTCGTCACATTCGATGCTGTCGCCGCCATCTTGCTACACCCTACGTATGCCTAGGAAGCTACCGCGCATGCGTCAAAGTCATTTTGAGCATGCGCGGGTTTCCACGGCGACAGGTAAGTGTACACACTTTCGCCGACGAGAATCCCGACGAGAAAATAGAGAGCAGGTTCTCTACTTTTCTCGTCGAGATTCTGGCCAGTTTTCCTGACGAGAAACCTAAAAGCCTCGGACACACGGCCGGTTTTCTCTGCAAGAAAGCTCTCCCGGCAGTTTTCTTGTAGCTTCTTGACGAGAAAACCGGCTGTGTGTACGAGGCTTTAGACTTTAACTTTTACGTAGAACACCGACCAGGGAACCAGCAGGGGAATGCGGATAGACTGTCACACATCCACTATATGTTGGAAAAATGTGCTCCTTCCCACAGATCTGAGCAGAGGGGGAGGGTATGTGAGTCACTGGCTGGCAGGATTGTGTATAGGTGTCACCTAGGTTTCTCACATACGCATTGTGGGGAGCTCCATCATTTATGGTTGACATTGAGAAAACAAAATTTTAGAAAAATGTTTTGGGTCCTGAAGTCTGGAGGTGAAGCCCTCATTCCTAGGTCCATATTTTACTGATAGCTAGAACTCATTATTAGTCTCAGCTGTCTACAGCCCATATATGCAATACATTGGTGTGCATTGAAGAAAAGCACTGCATACAGTACTGTTTATTTCAGCACAGCGTGGTGTGACGCAATCCACTGCATTGCACCACACCGTGGCCAATAGGACTAAATGACTTACCACTTTTTAACAATGAAGTTCTAGCAACAAGTGTGGTGCATTGTTTACAGTGCAACAGCACCACCAACCTCCACAATGCATTCTGTGCATACACTGCTGGTGTTAACAAGTCCTAAGGAAACTTCTATAGTATAGTAGTGAAGAGTTTGTACCGTATATACTCGAGTATAAGCCAAGATTTTCAGCCCTTTTTTTTGGGCTGAAAGTGCCCCCCTCGGCTTATACTCGAGTCAGTGTACCTGGAAATATTGAGAGGCTGCGGGCGTCCATCATTTAAAACTCGCGGTCTCTTCCGTGATAGGCGGAACTCTGTCTGTGTTCAGTGTTCCGCCAATCACGGATGCCTTTATATCCTCGGACAAGAGGACGTCCGTGATTGGCAGAACACTGATCACACTGTCTGCTGGGAAAATGAGTCCGAGGTTACGAGAACGTCCGAGATAGGCTGAACTGTGTCAGCTGAGAAACGCCTATCACAGAAGGGACCAGGAGGAGACCGCGAGTTTTAAACAATGAATGGACGACCCGCAGCCTCTCAATTTCAAGGTACAGTGAGTATGGGCACAGTGACGACGGGCACAGTGACGACGGGCACAGTTAGTATGGGCACAGTGAGGTTGCAAATGGGCATTGTTGACCCTCTGCATTCTCACCCTCGGCTTATACTCGAGTCAATACGTTTTCCCAGTTTTTTGGGGTAAAATGTGGTCCTCGGCTTATACTCGGGTCGGCTTATACTCAAGTATATACGGTAAGTGCCTTCCTATCCAAGTAATAATGGCTCTCCTAATTTTTTATGTACAAGAATCACAGAGACAAGAAAAGAAAAAAAAATCTCTCCAATGGGGTCACAGACAGAAATAAAAACCAAACAAATTAAGCTCTTATGCCGCATACACACGATCGGAATTTCCGACAACAAATGTTCGATGTGAGCTTTTGGTCGGATATTCCGACTGTGTGTAGGCTCCATCGGACATGTGCTGTCGGAATTTCCGACAACAAATGTTGGAGAGCTGGTTCTCAATTTTTCCGACAACAAAAGATCTTGTCGGAAATTCCGATCGTGTGTAGCCATTTCCGACGCACAAAAGTGCTGCGCATGCTCGGAACCAATTTGACGCACGCTCGGAATCATTGTACTTAATTTTTCTTGGCTCATCGTAGTGTTGTACATCACCGCGTTCTTGACCATCGGAATTTCCAAACAACATTTGTGGGACCGTGTGTATCTAAGACAAGTTTGAGTCAACATCCGTCGAAAAAAACCCCCACAGTTTTGTTGTCGGAAATTCCAATCGTGTGTACGCGGCATTACTCTATCCAAACCTAAATGAATGGCTGCTATTAGTTTTTAAAGGCATACAGTTTGGATATTTGTATGACCCTTTCCTTCAAGTTTGCCAGTAAACAATCTTTAGTTTCATACCTTTTTTTTCTTAGCCGTCTGGTCCATTTTACAGATGTCTAGTCCAAGAAAACTTTTTCACATAAACTTTCACCTTTCGCATAACATCAAATATGCTTGCAACCTTGACACATTGACTGTATGACTTTTGTTTCCTGCGGGAAGAAATCATATTAACAGTTTATCATTTGTATTTTTATAGCAGCTTCCAGTCAAAACAATAAACTTTTCCAATCAGTTATAATAGTTAATGTATACCTTGTCAGTAATCAATTTTCCTGGTGCCTCCATGGCAGCATACCTGTGATAGAGCTCCGCCTCGACTCCTCCTTCAGGACTAGTGAATAGCATAAATTAAAGGCATAGCCCCTCCCCCAACATTCTCCTTTTTTTCCTCATACCTTCTTGTGCTGGTGAAGAGTAGCAGTATGTCCATACCTCCTGCAGTCGGCAGCGTCCGCCGGGTTTAGCCTTTCCCGTGCGCAGTCCCTGTTCTTGGGCCGCTCACAGCGCTGATAAGACTGGGAACCCCTCTGTGGATCTGTTGGGGTCAATTCGCAGAGTTTCCTCACAGGAACGCAGTCTGCTATAACATCCATGATGAATGCAGTGGAAGTCGCAAAAGGATCAGCTCCATCTTCCCAGGCTGGTGGTTTCCATTTTTTATTACAGGCATTTGTGTTTTTCCCCTTTCTTTTCCTCTCTTCTCCTCCCCTCCCCTTTCCTTTGCTTGTTAGGCGCCTTTAAAATGATTGTTGTCTTACTTTTTTATTCCTTTAAAACTGTGCAACTGGATAGGGCAGGTGTCTCTCTGTGCAACAACATTGTGGTGCTTATTTCCGGGTTCGGGGGGGCTACAGGTGCTCTGTAGGTCCCGCCAGGTAGGAGAGTGTCACGGCGCAGCGTCCTCGCTGCCGTCTGCGCATGCGAGATTCGGGAGTGATACAGAGCCGTAGTTTCTCGGCTCTCTGTACTGGGCGACGCTGGATCTTCTGCGATTGCACATGCACAGACGCTTGGTTCAGTGGCGGCCATCTTGGATTCTGGAAAGAAGGCTAGATTTGCCCTTTTTTTCAATCAATTCCAAATGGTGGTTTATGGGATTAGCCCACGCACCTTGAGCCTAATTAGGTTCAGATTCAGGGATGGCTGTCAGTCTCCTCAGCTGTGCCCTGCTAGGTCTCTCTGATGCTGCTTTGTGGTAGGTACTTTTTATTTTCTCAAAAAAAAATGTTGCCGATCAGAAATGTTTATGTTAAAAAAAAAAAAGATAACAATATAAAAATGTTTATGTTTAAAAAATAAAATAAAAAATAAAAACAGATGACGATATAAAAATGTTTATTTAAAAAAAAAAAAAAAAAAAGTGACGCCAAAAACTCCTGATTCTTTTCCCTTTCTTACTATATTTCTGGAGCTGATCCTTGTGCCCAACTCCGCAATGAGTCATTCATCTCGCAGCAAAGATCCTCACACTTCTATTAGGTATGTGACCAACCATACGTGAGTATAAAAAAAAAAGTGCGCTCACTGGTCTAGCGTGAGTTCCTTACACCGTAGCCCTACCCACTCCAAGGGGTCCCGCTCATCAGGGCGTAGGACCCATTCTTCACGTCGTAGATCAGAGAGGTCAAGATCCAGAGGACGTGATCGACCCCCCTCTCCTAGGACCTATAGGAAGAAGAGATGCTGGATATGTGGGGCTACACCGCTACCAGAGAGAGTGGTCTGTAAGGACTGTTTTACGGACTATGCGTCCAACCGCGAGCTAGAAAATCAGCACGCTGTAGATCTGCTCAAGCGAACAATGAAGGACTCCTTCTCTGAGCTTTTGGCTTCGGTCCCCGCTCAACCACTTCAGCAGATATCCCTGGTTCAGGATATAGAACCTAATCTCCCTGGTCCATCAGCAGTCAGTACACCTCTGCCGCCGTCAGGCCGACCAGCTAGAGATTCACCACCTGAAGACTCTTCAGGGGACTCTTGAGAAGAGTCAGAACCTTCTGGCTTCAGTCTCTCCTTGGTAAAGCCATTCATCCAGGCAGTCAAAACTGCAATCGCCTGGAAAGACGCAGAATAGCCTCCCCAAGAGTCTACAAGCTACTTCCCATTCCTCAAAAGGAAGCAGGTTCTTTTCCCGTTGATGGGCAAGATTAGTCAAGTCATTCAGAAGGAATGGTCAAAGACTGATAAAAAAATAATAATTTTGGGGTCGGTTCAATAAACTATATACCCCTTACCAGAGTCGGGAACGCAGTCACTAAACTCCATGCCAGTGGTAGACGCGTCCGTGGTGCGACTCGCAAAAAAACTTACTCTACCAATGGAGGATTCCGCTTCCTTCAAAGACCCTCTAAACAGGCGAATCGACCTGGAGCTGAAGAGGAGCTACTTAGCCGCGGAAGCAGCATGTAAGCCAGCTATTTCCCTCACATCAGTATCAAATGCCATAAGATCTTGGACAGATAATATTGAGATGGCTTTGCATCAGGATGTCCCCATGGAGGATATAATTAAGGCCTTAGAAGAGCTTAGATTGTTGGCAGACTTTGTCTGCGTAGCGGCCATTGACACGATCAGGTGCTCGGCAAGATCCATGTTGCATTCAGTGATGGTGTCAGGAACGAGTGTGGAGATCGAGATGCTAAGAGGGCTCCCCTTGCGGCTGAGTGCAGCGCGCCCCTGGAGTTGGGAACAGGGAGCGCGGTGCCCACAGAAGCACGGTTGGCCAGGTGCTTGCTTGCAGTCTGATGAGCTCAGCCACTGAGGGATGGCGGAGGCAGGCAGAACTGAGCTTGTTATATTCAGATGAACGGAGATATCGGAAGCCAGGCCGGGGGTCAAACACAGGAGATCAGTCCAGAGCATATACAGGGGCGAGCCGGGGTCATACACGTGCAGGGTCCAGGTACGAGCCGAGGGTCAAGCCGGGTGGTCAGGAAGCAGAAGCAGAGTCCAGAAGCAGGCCGAGGGTCAAACACAGGAGAACAGGAAGCGAGGTTAAGGCAAGCCGGGTCACAACGGATAAGCACGGATCAGGAGACAAGGTCAAGGTACACCGGAGACTGAAGAGATAATCCAGCAATGAGCAGCTCCAGCAGCAGGCTTAAATAGACCAGGAAGTTAGTCATGTGATCTGTTCAGGTTACAAGGAGGAAGTACCGCCCACCTTAGTCATGCTGTGCACCATGGCAGCCATGATTGTCTTGGGCAGAATTGCCAGTCCTTCTTCGGCTATTTCCCTGACAGTGCCCCCCCCCCCGAGGGGCAGCCTCTGGATGCCCAACCTAGACCATCTTTCTGGGTACCTGTTGCGGAAATTTTGCAAAAGTCTTGGAGCATGTAAATTATCCATTGGTTCCCAAGAATTTTCCTCTGAAGAATACCCCTTCCATTTAACAAGAAATTGAGTCTGCCTACCTCTTTTCCGGCAATCTAGGATGGCTTCAACTTCATATTCGGTATCGTTACCTATGATAACTGGTGGAGGTGGCAACTCCTCTCTTCCTGGAAATGGACTTGGCACAGCTGGTTTCAGAAGGGAGACGTGGAACACCGGATGGATCTTGTAGGAGGCCGGTAAAGCGAGTTCAAAAGCCACAGGGTTCACTTCCTTCTTGATCTCGAATGGACCCACAAACCTTGGACCAAGCTTCCTGGAAGGACAAGAAAGTCTGAGGTTAATAGAGGACAGCCATACCTTGTCACCCACCTTGTAGATGGGATTCCCTCTCTTTCTCCTGTCATGTTGTTTCTTGAAGTCTTCCTGAGCCTTTCGCATGGTCTCCTGAAGGATTCGGTAATTGGTTTGGAAGAAGTTTATCCTATCCTGAACGGCTGGTACCGGAGATTCAGGAATGGTGTTGGGAAGAAAGGATGGGTGAAAGCCATAGTTTGCCCAAAAGGGTGACTGATTGGTGGCCGTGTGTATGGTATTATTGTATGAAAATTCCGCACAAGGTAGCAAGGAGACCCAGTCATCTTGGGAGAAAGAGCAGAAGCACCGCAGGTATTGCTCTAAGGTCTGGTTCGTTCTTTCTGTTTGGCCATTACTTTGAGGGTGGTAAGCAGAAGAAAGACATAAGTCAATTGACAAGATCTTACAAAGATTCTTCCAGAAACCAGAGGTGAATTGAACCCCTCTATCGGAGACTATATTGTCGGGTAACCCATGAAGTCTGACTATCTCCTTAATGAAAACTTTTGCAGTGTCCATGGCGGAGGGGGTGCCAAGCATGGGCAGGAAGTGGGCCATCTTTGATAGTCGGTCCACTACTACCAAGATTGTTGTAAAGTTCTCTGATGGAGGGAGATCGACTATGAAGTCCATAGAGATGTTTTTCCAAGGCTGCTCCGGAACTGGTAAGGGTCTTAATAGACCCCAAGACCTGGTCTTGGGACCCTTGTTACGCTGGCAAACCAAACAGGACTCAACATATTTTTAACAGTCTGATCTTAGGGAAGGCCACCATAGGTAACGTTGGACAAGGTCGATCGTCTTCCGGATCCCGAAATGCCCGGCCAGCTGGTGATCATGAAATCTTTTCAAGGCCTGCAGTCTGACTTCCTGGGGGACAAAGATTTTGTCCTGATGCCACAGAAATCCCTCGTGACTCCTTAAGGTAGAAATTTCCGACTCTGGGCAGTGAAGAGAGGCTTGTACAATGGATGCTTTTAGGTCTGGCTGAATCAGAAGGAAATTTTGTGTGGACAGGATTGTACCGGGAGTGGTTTCTTCAGGGGTGTCTGGGAACATCCGAGACAGAGCATCCGCCTTTCCATTTTTAGATCCGGGACGAAACGAGATGTGAAAATTGAATCTCGAAAAGAATAACGCCCACCGAGCTTGACGCGGTCTCAAACGTTTTGCAGTCCTCAGATATTCTAAATTTTTATGATCGGTAAAGATCATAATGGGATGTGCTGCACCTTCAAGTAAATATCTCCACTCTTCCAGGGCTGTTTTGATGGCCAAAAGCTCCCGATCTCCGACGTCGTAATTTCTTTCCGGTTGTGTCATTTTTCGAGAGGAAAAGGCTACAGGATGTAACAATGATTTGGGGCCCTGTCGTTGAGAAAGGATAGCTCCTGTGGCCACTTCGGAGGCATCGACTTCCAAAATGTAGGGCAATGCAGGGTCAGGATGCTGAAGAACTGGCGCTGAAACAAACACTGTTTTAAGTCTGTCGAAAGCTGCCTGAGCCTCCGGGGACCACTGGAATCTGGAATGCAAACGGGTTAGTTGGGTAATGGGTGATATAATGGCTGAAAAGTTCTTAATAAATCGTCTGTAAAAGTTTGAAAAGCCAATAAACCTTTGAACACCCTTCTTGTCGGAGGGGACAGGCCACTCCAGGATCGCTTTTACTTTCTGGGGATCCATGGCCACTCCTTTCGTAGATATGACAAGACCCAAAAACTGGATAGATTCTTTCTCAAAGTCACATTTTTCGGCTTTTACATATAGTCCATGCGTTCTTAGAATAGTTAGTACCTTTTTCATGTGCACTCGATGAATCTCCAGCGTGGCCGAGAAGACAAGGATGTCATCCAGGTATACAATGAGGAAGTTGTCAAGATGGTCTCGGAAAATGTCGTTCACAAAGTGCTGGAATGTGGCTGGAGCATTGCAGAGGCCAAAAGGCATCACCAAATATTCGAAATGTCCGAAACGAGTTCGGAAAGCTGTTTTCCACTCATCCCCCTCTCGAATGCGAACCAGATTATAAGCACCTCGTAAGTCCAGTTTGGAGAAAACTCGAGCAGAACGGAATCGTTGGAAGAGTTCCGGGATGAGAGGGAGTGGATAGCGATTTTTGATAGTGATCTTATTCAGATCTCGGTAGTCTATACAAGGCCTAAGCGTTTTATCCTTTTTTTCGACAAAAAATATGCCAGCACCTGCAGGGGAAGAAGAGGGACGAATGAATCCCTTTGCCAGGTTTTCATCGACATAGAGTCGTAATGTTTCGAGTTCAGTCTCTGATAAAGGGAAGATACGACCAAAGGGAATTTCGGAGCCTGGGAGCAAGTCAATAGGGCAGTCATAGGGACGATGAGGTGGAAGGGAGTCTGCTCCCTTCTTGTCGAATACATCCAGAAATTCTAGGTAGGCAGAGGGTACATGAGGATTGGAACTAGAAACAGGTTGTATGGTCAGGCAGCTGGTAAAGTCCTTAGGGCCAGGGGGCAGACAATTCTGCTGACAGTAAGCAGATGAAAACAGCACTTCATTCTTCAGCCAGTCAATGTGAGGGTTGTGTGCTCGTAACCAGGGGACTCCCAGAATGACCGGAAACAGAGGAGAGCACAAAACATCGAAACGTACCAGTTCCTTGTGGCCAGAGCTGGTTGTCATAGGGATTGGCAGGGTCTCATGGGTTATCAGTCCAGAACTGGGTAGAGATCCATCAGCCAAATGAACTGTTAACTGCTGCTTCTTGGTAACAAGGGGAATTCCAAGTCCTTTGGCCAAGTTGATGTCTAGGAAGCAGCTGCAGGCCCCAGAGTCGATGATGGCTGAAAGACGGATCTCTTCCCTGGCCACCGATAGGGAGATAGCGAGGACAGGGTGAGATGAGGTAAGTCCTGACACTTGACAATGTACTGGGGGTTTGAAGAATGGTTTCTTCGCCCTGAGGTGGCAATTTTGTAAGAAATGGCCATTGTCTCCACAGTAAAAGCAAAGGTTCGCCTTTCGACGGTAGAGTCTTTCCTCAGGTGATAGAGCAGGCCGAAACAGGCCCATCTGTCTGGGCTTGACTTCAGGTATGGGTGGATTGGAGGCGAGAGAAAAAGAGGATTCTGGCAGTCCTTGAGCTGATTGGAGAGTCTGAGACTTCTCGAATAGACGTTCACGTAGGCGTCTGTCCAGTTGTATGGCTAACTGGATGAGGCCCTCCAAGGTATCCGGGATTGCTACCCTGGCCAGCTCGTCCTTGAGGGACTCCGATAGGCCCAGACGATATTGGTACTTCAGGGCAGCTTGATTCCAACATGTGTCTGCGGCCCATGTGCGGAAGTCCACAGTGTAATCCTCTGCGGGAAGTTGCCCCTGCTGCAGGGTGTGCAGGGCATTCTCGGCCGTAGTCATACGATGGGGATCATCGTACAACTGGGCCATAGCTGTGAAGAAAGTGTCAACAGAGTCAGTAATGGGGCTCTTCTGTTCCAGTAGCCCGTGGGCCCACACCTGGGGGTCGTCCAAGAGTAAGGAGATAATGAAACCAACTTTAATATTCTCCAAGGAGAAAGTTCTTGGTTGAAGAGCCAGGTATAGTAGGCAGGAATTTTTAAAAGTCCTAAACTTTCTTCGGTCCCCCGAGAACCGTTCAGGGGTCGGCACACGTGGTTCAGGAAGCGGGATCGGCACGGTGAGAGGAACCTCCTGAGACATTGCAGCAGAGGGAGTACAACTGGAGGTAGGTCTTGGATCAGGAGATATAGGATTGGAAGACAAGTGATGCAGGTGACCCTCTAATTGCTCATGGGCGTCTTGTAGTCTTTGCACTGTTTGGGTAAGTGCGGTGATCTGCTGGCACATAGCCTCTATAGGGGAAGCGCCTCTGTCGATCTCTGACATGGCTGGATTATACTGTCAGGAACGAGTGTGGAGATCGAGATGCTAAGAGGGCTCCCCTTGCGGCTGAGTGCAGCGCGCCCCTGGAGTTGGGAACAGGGAGCGCGGTGCCCACAGAAGCACGGTTGGCCAGGTGCTTGCTTGCAGTCTGATGAGCTCAGCCACTGAGGGATGGCGGAGGCAGGCAGAACTGAGCTTGTTATATTCAGATGAACGGAGATATCGGAAGCCAGGCCGGGGGTCAAACACAGGAGATCAGTCCAGAGCATATACAGGGGCGAGCCGGGGTCATACACGTGCAGGGTCCAGGTACGAGCCGAGGGTCAAGCCGGGTGGTCAGGAAGCAGAAGCAGAGTCCAGAAGCAGGCCGAGGGTCAAACACAGGAGAACAGGAAGCGAGGTTAAGGCAAGCCGGGTCACAACGGATAAGCACGGATCAGGAAACAAGGTCAAGGTACACCGGAGACTGAAGAGATAATCCAGCAATGAGCAGCTCCAGCAGCAGGCTTAAATAGACCAGGAAGTTAGTCATGTGATCTGTTCAGGTTACAAGGAGGAAGTACCGCCCACCTTAGTCATGCTGTGCACCATGGCAGCCATGATTGTCTTGGGCAGAATTGCCAGTCCTTCTTCGGCTATTTCCCTGACAGATGGCGAAGAGGGCCTTGTGGCTGAAACCCTGGATGGCTGACTTATCCTCCAAACAAAATTGGTGCAAAATCCCGTTTGATGGGAAAGCACTATTCGGAGACAAAATGGATAAAGCTATCTCCAGGCTGTCAGGAGGGAAGTCTGGTATGCTTCCACAGGACAGAAGTATGCGAAGATTCAGAGGTGGTTCCTCTAGGTTCCGCCAGTCAAACCCAAGGGATTTTAGGCAGTCGAGACAGCCCAGAGACAACAAAAGACCTTGGAAAGGTACTCGGGGATCCTTTTTGAACAGGAAGATGAAAGCCCTTCCGGCTCCACAGGAGCAGAAGCAGTCTTTTTGACACCAGAGGAACCCAGGCACTCCCGGTGGGAGCCAGGCTAAAGTTTTTTTTTACCCCAGTCTGGGCCACCTGCTGCCACAACCCCTGGGTTCTGTCAACAATTCAATGGGGGCACTTTTGGAATTTTTCTCACCCTCCACCTCGGAACTCTTTCAAAGGAACAGAGATTCCATCCTCTCCACTGAAGGCTCAAGCTCTGAAAAACTTCCTAACGTCACTCCAGCTTCAGGGGGCGGCTGTTCCGGCTCCCTTGGCAGAGCGCTTCGCAGGCTTATACTCCACCCTATTTCTTGTCCCAAAGAGGACAGAGGGGTGGAGGCCTGTGATAGACCTAAAGAGGCTCAACCGGTATATCCGCCCCGAAAGCTTCAAAATGGAGTCCCTGCAGACGATTATTCAGGCAGTCCAGCCATCAGATTGGATGATTTTGGTCGATCTGCAGGATGCGTACCTACATGTTCCAATTCTACCTGCATTTCAAAAATACCTGAGATTTGCAGTGGGACGGACCCACCTACAGTTTCAAGCCCTGCCTTTCGGTCTGTGCACCTCTCCCAGGGTGTTCACCAAGATACTAATATCTGCTTTAGTTCCCCTGCGGGAGAGGGGCTTGAGGATATACCACTACTTGGACGACATCCTACTCCTAGCAAGCAATCCGGATCAGTTGGTATGTCACCGGGACATTCTTCTACAGTCCCTAAAAGAGCTAGGGTGGCTGGTGAATTCCGACAAGAGTCAACTAATGCCAACACAGCAGATAATCTATGCACAATGTTCGACACTCAGGAGGGGACAGTGTCATTACCACCGCCGAAGGCAAGGATTGTCATCCAGAGAATGATCAAAGTCATCCAGAGCCCGTATCTGACGGCTTCACAATGCCTGAGCCTCATTGGCACAATGTCTTCCTGTATACCCATGGTTCCTTGGGCACATTGGCACTTGAGGTATTTCCAGACTGGTTTCTTGGCGCAGTGGAAGAAACAATGACTATCTCAGACGATCCTGCTGATGGGAAAAATACGTAGGAGCCTTCGCTGGTGGACAGTTCCGGAAAACCTCTCCAAGCCTCATCACCTGGGCTCCCTTCCTTGGATCACAATTACGTCCGATGCAAGCAGACAGGGCTGGGGAGCCCATTGCGGGCAAACCAGAATACAGGAGATGGGCATGCACCACCCAGGGAGTGGTATCCAACATCTTGGAGATGAGGGCAGCCTTCTTGGCACTGACCTCTTTGGCACCCCAAATCAGAGGCCAAAGAATACTCCTACGCCTAGACAACAGAGCAGCTATCGCTTATCTGCAGAAGCAGGGAGGCACTCGCAGCAGGTCACTCCTCAAGGAGGTAGAGCCGATCATGCTCTGGGCGGAGCAGAACCTCCTGGACCTCAGAGTGATGTATCTGCCAGGCAGGTTGAACACGGAAGCAGACACTTTATCCAGAAACTTCCTGGACAATGAGTGGGCTCTCCACCCCCATGTCTTCTTTCAGATTGCCAACATATGGGATCCCCCTCAGGTAGATCTGTTCACCTCCCCGAAGAACGCCAAGCTGGACAGGTTCTTCTCTCGGCTGCCGCATCCACAAGTCGAGGCAGTGGATGCCCTGTCATGTCCCTGGAGGTTCACCACGGCATATGCCTTTTCTCCCAGGCCATTAATATTCAAATTCCTCCTGAGGCACCTCAGGGAGCCAGTCCAGGTGGTGGCAGTACTTCCGTATTGTGCCTCAGTGTGGGCTCTCCAGTCTAGTTCATCCAAACCCTCAGAAGTTGAATCTTCGAATCTGGAGGTTGAGAGGCGAAGGTTCGAGTCCCTAGGGTGTTCTCCAGGAGTCATATCAACCCTTCTAAAAGCTAGGAAGCCAGCAACTAATGCCATATATTCAAGAATATGGGACAAGTTCTTGTCATTTGTTTCCGAAAATGGATTTCATCCAATCCTTCCTTCTACATCTCATGTTCTAGGATTCCTTCAGACAGGACTTGATCTGGGACTTGGTCTGAGCTCTCTCAAAGTGCAGGTAGCAGTAATCTCTGCTGCAACAAATAAGAGATGGGCGGAGGATCCTTCAGTAGTCACTTTCCTCAGAGGTATATTGAAGATTCGCCCTCCTGTCAGACGATCATTTCCTAAGTGGGATCTGTCCCTAGTCCTGGAAGTTCTATCTGACCATCCCTTTGCTCCAGTGGAACAAGTAACAATATGGAACCTGACACTAAAGACGTCTTTCCTGCTAGCCATTACATCTGGCAGAAGAATCTCGGAACTTCACTCTTTAGGGATAGGTGACGACCACATCTCCTTCTTCACAGACAGAGTGGAACTTCGTCCCCTTCGGGGGTTCACACCAAAGGTTGCTACTCCAAGCCACCTGTTGGAACCCTGGGCACTACCAGTGTTTACAGACATGGATTCAGAGTCTTGTCATGAACTGGATGTATCCAGAGTGCTCAGGGCCTACCTAGAAGCCACCGGCCCCTTCAGAAATTCTGAGAGATTTTTCATCGTACCGTTCGGTAAATACAGGGGCAAAGAAGCTTCCATCAGAACTCTGGCATCTTGGGTTGTAAAGTTAATCCAGAAGGCCTACAGGGTGAAGAATATGGAGCCTCCATCCAGAGTGAATGCTCATTCTACAAGGGCAGTCTCAGCTTCCTGGGCAGCAAGGGCTAATGTTTTGTTGGAGACAGTGTGCGGGGCCGCCACCTGGTCTTCTCACCATACGTTCCTCAGACACTACCATATTGATCCAGGAGCGCTCACGACTGTTGAGTTTGGAAGGAGGGCAGTTCAGGCTGCTATGTCCTCTTATAATTAAACATTTATTGTTAAGCAATTATCCCACCCATGTCAGCTAGTTAGTTATCACAGGTATGCTGCCATGGAGGCACCAGGAAAACGGAAAATTGTATCATACTTACCAGTAATTTTCCTTTCCTGGTGCCTATCCATGGCAGCATACGCTCCCACCCTCGGTATTCTATATTACAGAGAATGTTGGGGGAGGGGCTATGCCTTTAATTTATGCTATTCACTAGTCCTGAAGGAAGAGTCGAGGCGGAGCTCTATCACAGGTATGCTGCCATGGATAGGCACCAGGAAAGGAAAATTACTGGTAAGTATGATACAATTTTCCGTTTTTCTGTTCTGATGGCCCTTGTACTTGACACTGTTTCCTAGGGCGGAAATTCTTCTCTAAGTGGTTTCTCTGTGCCACCTACTGACAAACGCCTTATCTACAGTATGTATCACCTCCCTTTATTTTACCCAAGAAGATTGGTGGAAACCAGAGGGGTCACTCATTCCTGCTCTCCACCTTTCTCTGCCTTGTTATACCAGTCAATGCTAGCAAAAGGCCTTTTCAACGCCCCCCGCCTCTGGCCGCATGCGGTATTGCATGCCATTGAAGTCAATGCGGAACAAATTATTTTAGTTTCCATTGACTTCAATCGGGAAACTCGCTTTGATATGCGAGTACTTTGAATTACGAGCATTCCCCTGGAACGGATTATGCTCGTAATCCGAGGTTCCACTGTATGTGAATAAAACATTCTTATGTGAGATGTGCTCTACCTCGTGTACATCTATTTATGTATATTCCAATTAGTATTCCTAGTTTGTTTTTTCTTCTTTTGCTAACAAATGCAGTTATTGAACATTTAAGTTACGTATCTGTTATATGTTTTTTTTTCATGTTAATTTCGTTTTTTATGAGACTATAAAGCAGTAATTATTTATGTTCATTCTTTAATCATACTACACTAGTATACAGGTCTCCACGTACTTAGCACAATGGCTTAGTGGTTTGCACTGATGTCTAAAAAGCACTCAGGTCATGAGTTCAAATCCCAGACAACCTACCATACGCCTTGTACACACGGTCGGAATTTCCGCTGAAAAAAGTCTGACGGAATTTTTTCATCGGATATTCCGATGGTGTGTGGGCCCCATCTGACTTTTTTCTGTCGGAGTTTAGAAATAGAACATGTTTTATTTTTTTCCGATGGAAAAAAATCCTATCGAAAATTCCGATCGTCTGTGCGGAACTCCGATGGAGAAAAAAACACGCATGCTCAGAATCAAATCAACGCATGCTCAGAAGCATTGAACTTAATTTTTCTCGGCTCGTTGTAGTGTTTTACGTCACCGCGTTTTGGACAGTCGGAATTTGGTATGACAGTGTGTAGGCAAGACAGCTTGAACGGAATTCAGACGGAAAATTCCATCGGATTTTATCCCATCAGAAATTCCGATCGTGTGTACAGGGCATAAGGTGTTAATTTTTCCAGTGCACAAGCAAATTAAAAACAAAAAATGTATACTAACAACCTGCACGTGTGTGATTTTTGAAATTCCACGTCATAATATTATTGAATACTTACATACCATTGCATGCATTTGAAGAGTTAATATTATGGAATCAACCAAACTGATGTGCATTGGCTATTAGACATTTGCCTATTTTCAGCAAATGCCGCTGGTGGCTCCTCCCCGCATCGAGTGTCCACGTTGGAGAAACGCTCCTTGGTGGACACCTGTGCAGGCGTGCTCCCGAGTCCCGCATCTGTGTCCAATCACACAGAATGCAGGACTTGGCCTTGCCCCCCGGCGTCGCGTTTATTGGATTTGATTGACAGCAGCGGGAGCCAATGGCTGCGCTGCTATCAATCTATCCAAGATTGATATCAATCTATCCAAGATCCTGGCCGGAGGATTTACAACCCCTTTAAGTAGGTGATACAAGGCTATATAACGTGCATTTTTACATTCGCAAACGCTTTTTAGCCAAGGGTGAATGTGCAAATTTACTATAGAGTTTGGTAAAAAAAATGAATGGGAGTTAGATTGTGAGTATTTTGCATGTCTCAGTATGCGCACTTCTGCTGGTACATAGTTGTAGAAAGAAAGGGAATTTATCTCTTCTCAGACTTTCAATGGTATTTAAGTTTATACATACATTTTTTCAGCTATTTAAAAGCAGATTATCTTTAACCACTTGCTTACTGGGCACTTAAACCCCCCTCCTGCCCAGACCAATTTTCAGCTTTCAGCGCTGATGCACTTTGAATAACAATTGCGCAGTCATACAACACTGTACCCAAATGACATTTTTATAATTTTTTCACACAAATAGAGTTTTCTTTTGGTGGTATTTGATCACCTCTGGGGTTTTTATTTTTTGCTAAACAAACAAAAAAAGATGGAGAAATTTGAAAAAAAAAAAATCATGTTTTATATTTTGTTGTAAAATTTTGCAAACAGGTAATTTTTCTCCTTCATTGATATGCGCTGATGAGGCGGCACTGATAGACTGCACTGATAGGCTGCACTGGTGGGCACTGAAAGGCACAGATAAGGCGGCACTGATGGGGATAGATAAGGCAGTACTGATGAGCACAGATAAGGCGGCACTGATGGGCCCTGAGTGGTGGCACTGATGGGTGGCACTGATGGGCACAGATAGGTGTTACTGATGGGCACAGATAGATGGCACTGATGGACACTGGTAGGTGACACTGATGGGCACTGGTAGGTGACAATGATGGGCAGCACTGTTAATGAGGCACTGATTAGTGGCTTTGATAGGTGACACTGTGGGTACTGGTAGGTGGCACTGTGGGTGCTGGTAAGTTAAGGTGACCAGATTTTTTAAATGAAATCTGGGGACATATTTTTTTTTACTAGTAATGGCGGCAATCAGCGACTCTCTGCCCGTCGCCGCCATGCCCGCCTCACAGCCTTTCAAGTCTCACTGTCTGGGCCCCGGCTACTACTGGGTGGGGAGCGGAGGAAGATCACTCCACCAGGGAAGGCAAGGAGATAAGCAGGCAGGCGGCTGGCCGGGACTTGAGCCAAGGCAGAAGAACGGAGCTGAATGGGCATGTACCCGAAACTGAAGAAATATTCCCTCCGGAATAGCACATGATCATCAGAAAGGGGCACAGATATTGGAAAAAATACACCTCCCTAAGCTAGTAGGAGCGGCGGAGCGGAAGGGGGTGTAATTCAGAATTTTTTTTTTTTTAATTCTGCACTGACTGTCTTTGAAATTGCCCCAGCCCCTGTTCAAATCCAATCCGGGGACAAAACTGGGGACAGACTTGGTCCGGGGACAGTGTCCTCAATCCGGGGACTGTCCCCTGAAACCGGGGATGTCTGGTCACCCTATGGTAGGTGGCACTGACAGGTGGCACACATGGGCACAGATGAGCTGGGCAGCTCTCCCTGATCGGGACCAATGTCCCTCTGTCACCTGCCGGTGATCGGCTTTTTTTTTCTCCTCACGCTATCAACGCGAGGAGAAAAAATAGCCGATTACCGTCTCTGTTTACGTCACATGATCAGCTGTCATTGGCTGACAGCTGATCACGTGGTAAGGGGTAGGGATCGACCCCTTACTCAGATCTGTGATCCAGCAAGTCTCATAGACTCGCTGATCACAGAGCCAGCCGCGGGCGCCCTGCAGGGGGTGCGCAGGCCGCTCGAGCATGGGAGGACGGACGTCTATTGACGGCCTCCTGGCAATTCGGGTCCGTGCTGTAGCCGTCATTCGGCTATAGCGCGGACGCCAAGAGGTTAGACAATATACCACATTTTGAAGAACCATTTAGGCTATCATATCATGCTCTTAACATTATTTCCCTGTGCAATTCCCATGTTTCGATCAGGACTACTTTTTTAGACAGTCTCTGTTGTCTGTGACCTATAGTGAAGTCGATTTTCTGAATATGTTTTTCCCAAGCGCTATAGTGAATTCATTTTCGCGCTAATTTGTGTGGTTTTGGCTATTGTGCAACCAATTATTCACGCATTCGCAAATTCGTGCTATAATAAATAAATCCCTTGGTGTTCTTAATTGAGACAAGTACACGCTATAGAGGGATGCGCTTTGTTCATATTTCATGTCTGAGGTTTACAACCACTTTAACTTGTGAGAATCAATTTATACAGTAGAAACTTTGGATTACGAGCATAATCTATTCCAGGAGAATGCTCGTAATCCAAAGCACTCGCATATCAAAGCAAGTTTCCACATAGAAGTCAATGGAAACCAAAATAATTAGTTCCGCATTGACTTCTATGGCATGCAATACCGCATGTGGCCAGGGGTGTGGGGGGCCCCGGAGAGCCTCGGAAATACTTGGGGACAGCTCGGCTGAACTCGAAAACCCTCAGAAAGGCTCGGGAACAGAGTATTTCCAAGTGTTTCCAAGTATTTCCGAACGGCTCTGATTGGCTCCGATGCCTCCGCCCCTCTGGCCAAATGCAGTACTGCACACGGCTGTGGCTTGAATCCTGCTCATATTGCGAGACAACACTCGCAAACTGAGTCAGGATTTTAAAAAAAAATTCTCGTATTGCGAAACGCTCCTTAACCGCGTTACTCGCAATCTGAGGTTCCACTGTATATATTTACAGTTTAACTCTGCAGTTTTTATTAACAAATACCTAGTGATCCTGCCATGAAGGTCCTTATTCAGACACTTCCTGTTATTGGGGCCTTAACACGCTGTCCCTGCCTCCCAATTGTGCTCCTATGTTGGCACCCTGTTACATGCGCTTACAGTAGAAACTATGAAGGCATACTCAACGATTGTTACCATCAAGAAACCCTGTCTGAAGAATGCTATGCAATCTGCTGTATCAGGTGCTTGTAGATAGGAAGTGAATGAAAGGGGCTGGAGCATTGGGGTACAAAAAGGATGGAAAAAAGGAACAACAGTATTTTCTAAGAGCCGGTTCACACCAGGGCGACTCGTCAGGCGACTCAGTCGCCTGACAAATCGCGTCCCACGCTTTTCAATGGAACCGTTCTAAGTAGGAGCGACTCAGGTCGCTCCGACTTAGAAAAAGGTACCTGTACTACTTTTGGGGGCGACCCAAGGCAACCTGCATTGACTTCTATACAGAAGTCTTATGCAAATCGCCTCGGCGGGCGTCTCAAGTCGTCTTGAGATCGCGCCGCCGAGGTCGCCCCTACAAGTCGTGCCGCGTCACGCCACCCTGGTGTGAACCGGGTCTACGAGAAAACAACACAGCAATTATTAATTATACATATTACTTAAATAAAATTAGCTTTAACTGTCAGGTATGTGTCGTGGAAAGCACAAAGGAATCCTTTCTAGGCAACAATAAAATAATAAATTAGTAAGATAGAATACAGATTCACTAGCTATAACGGCTTTTAGTAATAATTTCATACCTATGCAGTATTAATAATTCCATACTAATATAGTATTAATAATCCCATACCAATGCAGTATTAACAATTCAATACCTGTACCTAAGTATTTTTATATGTGAATTAAATTTTATAATGAGAAAATGATCTTATAAAATAACACTTGCTGTTAAAATAATACATTCAAAATGTTACAGGTGATTCAAGGGGTGATGAGAAAATATTTATAATCAATAATTTCAAGACATTTTTTTTTCAAATTGTTTGCCATATGGTTTTCGTGACTTTGTTGTTTATGAACTTCTTTAACCATTCTTTTTGCCTATGCTGATCCATGTTTTGACTGTGTCATTGTAAATGACTGCTGATGGGAAAGGATTATGATTCAGACTGTTTACCTGTAATATAACAATAACTAATTGTATTATTAGCCAAATAAACTGTTTCCCTGTAACACACCTTTGTAAATGCCGCTCTATAATAATGCTTTTTTTTTTTACAGGCAAGAAAAAATGTTGGGGTTACATTTATAGTTTAAAAAGAAATTTTGTTTACAAGCAAGATCATGACACATACAGTAAATATGTCACTTTAATGAACAACTGTATGTCCCGTGTTTCCCTGAAAATAAGACTGGGTCTTATATTAATTTTGGCTACAAAAACTCACTAGGGCTTATTTTCAGGGGATGCCTTATTTATTTACAGTATATACAATAATCTACATTTACTGAAATACAGTCATGTCATCATGACGATCTTAACCCCTTCCCGTCCAGCCGCCGCAGTTATACTTTAGCAGGCGCGCCGCCAGAGGTCGCCCGCGATTGCTCATGATAGAGCGAGAACCGTGATCTGTGTGTGTAAACACACAAATCCCGGTTCTCTCAGGGGAGAGGAGACAGATCATGTGATCCTACTAAGTAGGAACACTGATCAGTCACCTCCCCTAGTCAGTCCCACCCCCCCCTCACAGTTAGAACACACATAGGGAACACAGTTAACCCCTTGATCGCCCCCTAGTGTTAACTCCTTCCCTGCCAATGACATTTACACAGTAATCAATGGCTATTTTTAGCTCTGATCGCTGTATAAATGTCACTGGTTCTAAAAAAGTGTCAAAAGTGTCCGATCTGTCCGCCGCAATGTCGCAGTCATGATAAAAATTGCTGATCACCGCAATTACTAGTAAAAAAAAAAAATGCTATAAATCTATCCCCTATTTTGTAGACGTTATAACTTTTGTGCAAACCAATCAATATACGCTTATTGCGATTTTTTTTTTTTACTAAAAATATGTAGAAGAATATATATCGGCCTAAGCTAATGAAGACATTTTTATTTATTTTTTCATTTGGATATTTATTATAGCAAAAAGTACAAAATATTGTGTTTTGTTCAATTTTTTTTTTGTTTATAGCGCAAAAAATAAAAACCACAGAGGTGATCAAATACCACCAAAAGAAAGCTCTATTTGTGGGGAAAAAATTACATAAATTTTGTTTGGGTACAACGTCGCACGACCGCGCAATTGTCAGTTAAAGTGACACAGTGCCGTATCGCAAAAAATGGCCTGGTCAGGAAGGGGACAAATCCTTCCGGGGTTGAAGTGGTTAAAGTGGTTGTAACCCTAAAAAAAATATATATATAAATATATATATATACAGGTCCTTCTCCAAAAATTAGCATATTGTGATAAAGTTCATTATTTTCTGTAATGTACCGATAAACATTAGACTTTCATATATTTTAGATTCATTAAACACAACTTGAAGTAGTTCAAGCCTTTTCTTGTTTTAATATTGATGATTTTGGCATACAGCTCATGACAACCCAAAATTCCTATCTCAAAAAATTAGCATATCATGAAAAGGTTCTCTAAACGAGCTATTAACCTAATCATCTGAATCAACTAATTAACTCTAAACACCTGCAAAAGATTCCTGAGGCTTTTAAAAACTCCCAGCCTGGTTCATTACTCAAAACCGCAATCATGGGTAAGACTGCCGACCTGACTGCTGTCCAGAAGGCCATCATTGACACCCTCAAGCAAGAGGGTAAGACACAGAAATAAATTTCTGAACGAATAGGCTGTTCCCAGAGTGCTGTATCAAGGCACCTCAGTGGGAAGTCTGTGGGAAGGAAAAAGTGTGGCAGAAAACGCTGCACAATGAGAAGAGGTGACCGGACCCTGAAGAAGATTGTGGAGAAGGACCGATTCCAGACCTTGGAGGACCTGCGGAAGCAGTGGACTGAGTCTGGAGTAGAAACATCCAGAGCCACTGTGAACAGGCGTGTGCAGGAAATGGGCTACAGGTGCCGCATTCCCCAGGTCAAGCCACTTTTGAACCAGAAACAGCGGCAGAAGCGCCTGACCTGGGCTACAGAGAAGCAGCACTGGACTGTTGCTCAGTGGTCCAAAGTACATTCAGAAATCAAGGTGCCAGAGTCTGGAGGAAGACTGGGGAGAGGGAAATGCCAAAATGCCTGAAGTCCAGTGTCAAGTACCCACAGTCAGTGATGGTCTGGGGTGCCATGTCAGCTGCTGGTGTTGGTCCACTGTGTTTTATCAAGGGCAGGGTCAATGCAGCTAGCTATCAGGAGATTTTGGAGCACTTCATGCTTCCATCTGCTGAAAAGCTTTATGGAGATGAAGATTTCATTTTTCAGCACGACCTGGTACCTGCTCACAGTGCCAAAACCACTGGTAAATGGTTTACTGACCATGGTATTACTGTGCTCAATTGGCCTGCCAACTCTCCTGACCTGAACCCCATAGAGAATCTGTGGGATATTGGGAAGAGAAATTTGAGAGACGCAAGACCCAACACTCTGGATGAGCTTAAGGCCGCTATCGAAGCATCCTGGGCCTCCATAACACCTCAGCAGTGCCACAGGCTGGTTGCCTCCATGCCACGCCGCATTGAAGCAGTCATTTCTGCAAAAGGATTCCCGACCAAGTATTGAGTGCATAACTGAACATAATTATTTGAAGGTTGACTTTTTTTGTATTAAAAACACTTTTCTTTTATTGGTCGGATGAAATATGCTAATTTTTTGAGATAGGATTTTTGGGTTTTCATGAGCTGTATGCCAAAATCATCAATATTAAAACAAGAAAAGGCTTGAACTACTTCAGTTGTGTGTAATGAATCTAAAATATATGAAAGTCTAATGTTTATCAGTACATTACAGAAAATAATTAACTTTATCACAATATGCTAATTTTTTGAGAAGGACCTGTATATATATATATATCCTGATCCTTTAAAGCATGATAGACAGCACAGTGCTTGTTGTGTGTCATCTACCCCTCTATGTTCTAGAAAAACTCAAATTAAACAATAATTAAAAAAAAATAAAAGTTCCTGTGTCCCCTGTCTTCTCTCTCCCTCTCCCCCTGTCAGTTTAGGAGTCAGCATTAGGACATTCTGTAATCCCAAAAATAAACCTTGGTTAAAGTCATTGTAAAATTATGTAATCTGTTTCATAAAAAGATTATATAATGCCTTGTAGACACGATCAGATTTCCGATGGAATAAAATCTGATGGACTTGTTTCATCGGAAATTTCGATCGTGTGTGGGCCCCATCAGACTTTTTTCCATCGGAGTAAAAAAATAGAACATGTTTTAAATTTTTCCGATGGAAAAAAATCCAATGAGAAATTCAGATCGTCTGTGTGGAATTCCATCGGAGAAAAATCCATGCATGCTCAGAATCAAGTCGACGCATGCTCGGAAGCATTGAACTTAATTTTTCTCGGCTCGTCATAGTGTTTTACGTCACCGCATTTTGGAATTTAGTCTGACAGTGTGTATGCAAGACTGATGGAAGTCAGCTTCATCGGAATTCCGATGGGAAATTCCATCAGATTTTATTCCATCGGAAATCCGATCGTGTGTACAAGGCATAATGTGAAGTGTCTCTCCTTTTGTAACTTTATTGTGGAAAATACTTTATTTACAGCACCTGACCCGCCGGAGCTCTGCTTCCCTGCTCCGAGCACTGCAGAGGGAGGGACCGCTGACATCAGCTGGGAGGAGAGGAGAAGATCACTGGCGGGTCACGTGACCTGTTAAGGTATTTTACACAATAAAGTTACAAAAGGAGAGACACTGCACATTATATAATCTTTTTACAAAAACGGATTACATGTTTTTACAACGACTTTAACTAGGGCTTTTTTTCAGGGTAGGGCTTATATTGCAGCCATCCCTAAAAATAACGCTAGATCTTAATTTCAGGATAGGGCTTATTTTCGGTGAAACAAGGTACATCATGTCAGTGTTTGAACTAAGGCCCATGATGTCACACTTGTGATCCTAAAACAAAAGCCAGCATGAACATGAATGCCAACAGCATGCCAGATGAAAAGTTTACAAAATTCTCACATAAAAAAATAAATACAAAATAAATCTACTAACATTTCGAGGGCATAGCAGCGCTCTTTAACAAGCTGGTAAGTGGAGATACTTGTACTTGTGATCCTGTCGCTGATAACAACTTGCCAATGTCAGGATCCTTCAAAAAGACAGTAAAAACACCCGTTGCTGGATGAGGGAGGCAAAAAAGGGAAAAAGGGATATCTGCGCTTAAATCATATAATCAGCAGCTGAATACTATTTCTTTGATACTAGGCATATGACAACAAGTGGAAAAAGAGTGCAGCGCTATATAAAACCGTGTAATAAATTAATACAATAAATAAACAACATATGATTCAAATAAATATAATGGTCCAGAATGTAGTCAATAAAGACATATGTGAAAGTGCACACATAAAATAAAATAAAATTTGTAGAATGAAATAAAAAATTGTGAAAAACATTTGTGAATTGAAGGTAAAATGCAGAATCGCTCTCACTCATTTAGCCAATGAGGGAGCAATGCTGTACAAATAGGTGTGTATAGCTCTGCTTTCTATAACGGTACTGTTGTAGGCAAAATGCAAAATATTGTTAGTGGGCAGTTGGGGGTATTGGTATTGTGCCTTATATACAGTATGAATATACTGTAAATAAAATATGAATGCAGCCATCTTGAAGAATTATCTCCAACCGTGGGACAGTTATCCAAATGGCATTACAACTACTGATTTTCTGATATTTAGTCTGTGTTTGTTTTTATATCTTTCCATAATGTGATATGTGATAAATTGAAAACTCAAGAAATTAAGCCTCATGTACTATGATCCTGTGTCTTATTTGACAGGTGTTAGAATACAGATCACAGTGTTCATTTATCCCTTGTTTACACAGGTGGTAGAAAGAATAGGTGGTTGAGCCATATTTTTACTACTCCCAATAACCCCCAATTCCCCGCTGGCAAGTTAACATTGGTGGCTGACATGTCCGTACACATTGGTGATTTTTTTTCAGCATTTTGCATTTGGCAGGTGGTACCACTGGCATATGCACCTAATTTAAGTAAATTACAAAGAAGTTGTATTGCATCTGTCACACTTCGTATGCCCTGTTGCACACGATCGGATTTCTGATGGAATAAAATCCGATGGAATTTTCCATCGGAATTCCGATAAAGCTGACTTCCATCAGTCTTGCATACACACCATCAGACAAAATTCCAACCGTCCAAAACGCGGTGACGTAAAACACTCAGACGAGCCGAGAAAAATGAAGTTCAATGCTTCTGAACATGCGTCGACTTGATTCTGAGCATGCATGGGTTTTTTCTCCGTTGGAGTACCACACAGACGATCGGAATTTCCTATCGTTTTTTTTCCATCGGAAAAATTTAAAACATGTTCTATTTTTTTACACCGATGGAAAAAAGTCAGATGGGGCCCATACACGATCGTTTTTTCATGGACTTTTTTCATCGGAAAAACCGATCGCGTGTACAGGGCATTACGGACCTGCCTAGAGTTTGTTTATACTGATCTTCACCAGAACACCTATGAAAATGATTCTGCCTTGAAAAAGAAATCCTGCAAAATCCCAAAACTTTGGCATTTGATGTCCACTGTTTTATGTGAATAAAGGACAGGATTATCACTATGTTTAAAGAAATCAAATAAATTTCATACCACGCTCTGAATAACCATGTATGCATACATAAACAATAATATTTCTAAAAATCATAAGTGAATAACGTGCTGAAACAATAATAATGAATAATAAATGTCCAATATAAACAATTTCCAATATAAATGATTCCCAAAGGAAATTAACTTGAAATTAAATGTCCATAGACCACCACCAAAATCTTCTATCAACGTGAGTAATGAGAATCTTTGCAGACTGAGTGAGATAGATAGCGTCTTTCACCACCACCAGGCAAACAATCTACTCACCAGAAGAATTTGAAACCGTTACAGGGTGTCAAACCAAGCGCTGATACCAATGGCCGTATGTCTTCTGAAGAGAGACTGGTCCTCGGCACGATGAACTCCAACAAATTGATCATATATTAAAAAAGAAGAAGAAGAGGCTCCTCATTGCCTAGTATATAAAAATTCAGTTTATTCCATACGAGGTATTGACATAAAACATGATAAAAAGCAATTTGCCCAATTCAAAACATGCAGGCATACCGTTTGCGTTCCACCTGCGCTCCAAGTAGCGGAAGTGACGTATCACGTTCCCTACGAACCGACGCATTTCGTAAGTAACGTCTGATATCAGGCGTCAGAGATTCTTCTAGTGAGTAGATTGTTTGCCTGGTGGTGGTGGAAGATGCTATCTCACCCAGTCTGCAAAGATTCTCATCACTCACATTGATAGAAGATTTCAGTGGTGGTCTATGGACTTTTAATTTCATGTTAATTTCCTATGGGAATCGTTTATATTGGAAATAGTTTATATTGTTTCAGCACATTATTCACTTATGACTTTTAGCAATTGTGACAAGGTGGCTGCTATTCCAACCTCAGGAATCACGCAACCAGTTTGAGCTGGTGACCAAGTGTCTGCGACTAGGGACTCTCTATCCCTCCAGGCTTTCAACAGATTAACGTGATAGATCTGTTCGGGCTTTCGCCTTCCTGGTTGTCTGACCTTGTAATTCACTTCGCTCACTTTTTCCATTATCTCGTAGGGGCCTTGCCATTTGGCAAGGAATTTACTTTCAACCGTAGGGACAAGTACCAGTATCCTATCCCCCGGGGAAAAGGTACGGGTCTTGGCTCCACGGTTGTACACTCTCTGCTGTGCTAACTGCGCTTGGGCCAAATGTTCCTTCACGATGGGCATTACCTGTGCAATTCGGTCTTGCATCAGGGCGACATGCTCAATCACACTCCTGTGGGGAGAACTCTCACTTTCCCAAGTTTCCTTGGCAATATCCAACAGCCCTCTTGGGTGTCTCCCATACAGTAACTCAAAGGGGGAGAATCCCGTAGAGGATTGGGGCACCTCCCTAATAGCAAACATCAGATAAGGAAGTAGACAGTCCCAATCCTTTCCATCTCTATCCACCACTTTCTTCAACATTTGTTTTAGGGTTTTGTTGAATCTTTCAACCAGCCCATCGGTTTGGGGGTGATACACAGATGTACGTAATTGCGTCACTTTGAATAATTTACACAGCTCCTTCATAACCCGGGACATAAAGGGTGTACCTTGGTCCGTAAGCAGTTCTTTACAAATACCCACCCGGCTAAACACAAGAGATAGCTCTTTGGCTATGGTTTTGGCCGAGGTATTTCGGAGAGGGATCGCTTCTGGATAACGGGTGGCATAGTCCATTATAACTAATATGTACTGGTGCCCCCTAGCGGACTTGATTATAGGACCTACCAAATCCATGGCGATCCTCTCAAACAGGACCTCAATGATGGGTAGAGGGACCAGCGGGCTACGGAAATGTGGCATCGGGGCCGACCTCTGACACACAGGGCAGGAGGAACAATAATTTTCTACGTCCTTCATCACCCCCGGCCAATAGAATCTCTGTAATACCCTCTCTCGGGTTTTCTCTGTCCCCAGATGACCTCCAAGAATGTGCCCATGGGCCAACTCCAACACCAACTTCCTGTAAGGTTTGGGCACCACAAGCTGCTCAACGGTTTCTTCTGCCCTTTTTGCCACCCGATACAGTAGGTCCTTCTCTACGCTGAAGTATGGGTAAGTGCAGGTATTATCTGGGTTCACTAACTCGCCATCTATTTTCACTACGTTTTCCCGTGCCTTTATTAGGGCGGGGTCTTTCAACTGTTCTGTGGCAAAGTTTTCCCTGTGAACCTCAAGATCAGAAAACTCCACAGACGGTAGGTTTTCGTCTGAGGAGGTGGGCTCCTCTCCAGTTTCTTGAGTCTCCCCTGCCAATACTGATAAGGGAAATTCCGGAGAGTCCTCACCACTCTCAGGGGAGTTTTGGCTATCACATTCCTGGTACATAGGGGCACCAGTGAGGGGCTCAGGATCATCCCACAGTTCCCAGAACTTCGGAAAATCCCTTCCCACAATGGCGTCATGCGGTAACTGAGATACTAAGCCCACTGGATGAGAGAGGGTACCTTTGGGGGTCTCGAAACACACTGTAGTCACTGGATACTCTCGGGTGTCCCCATGCACACAAATAACAGCTACCTTGCTATTCCCAGAGACCTCTGTTTTAACTAACTCAGCCTTTATCAGGGTCACAAGGCTACCTGAATCCAGCAATACCACAACATTTCTACCATTAACACACATTTTGCATAAATGTTTCTCAGTTCCTCGAATGGCAGTGCATGCGACTGTCGCACACAGCGACTGACGTCTGCCCGTCAGAAAGTCACACTGCATGGGTTCCTCCACAACCGGGCAATTGGCTGCAATATGTCCCGCTTGCCGGCAGCGGTAGCAAACGATCCTTCTTGCCGCCTCTTGAGCCGCTGATTTCCCAGGCTGTTCTCGCCAAACTTGGGGTAGAGCTCCCACCCTCTCACTCTCTCCACCCTCACCCCTTGGAATCCTCTTATCCGCCCCTGGGGATGGTCTGGTCTTAGGGTGGAAAGTCCGAGTGTCTCTGGAAGAGGCCGTCAGGTTCTCTGTAGCCAAATATTTCTCCACACGATCCACAAGACCATCGGCCGTCTCTGGGTCTCCATGGCTTACCCACTTTTGGATGGCAGTAGGAAGAGCTCTCAAAAACCGATCCATTACAACACGTTCCACAATCTTTGGTGCGGACAAAGTCTCTGGCTGTAGCCACTTTCTGCTCAGGTGAATGAGATCATACATTTGAGACCTGGGGGGTTTTCCAAGCTGGAAAGTCCAGTTATGCACACGCTGAGCCCGGACAGCCTGGGTGACACCCAGCCTTGCCAATATTTCAGCTTTTAGCATCACATAGTCTTTTGCTTGGTTAGGCTCTAGGTCATAGTAAGCTTTCTGCGATTCACCAGTTAACAGAGGAGCCACCAGTCCAGCCCACTGCTCCTCAGGCCACTTTTCTCTTTCAGCGGTCCTTTCAAATGTGGTCAAAAATACCTCTGGATCATCCTCTCCAGTCATTTTTGTCAATAAACGACTCACCCCAAAGGACGCGGTATTAGTGGGACGGCTTTCCTCACTGGTCTGCGGACGTTGCTGCATTACTGCTTCCATCTGTTGTTGTAGTCTCTGCTCTTGCTTCTGCAACAGGTCTATGAAGCGGGCCTCAGATTGCTTCTGGGCTTGTTGCTGAGCCTCCAGACTCTGTTGCAAAGTTGCGTTTGTCTGCTGCTGGGCTGCAAGGCTCTGTTGATGAGCTTGCTGCTGGGCTGCGAAGTTCTGTTGTTGAGCTGCAAGGCTCTGTTGATGAGCTGCAAGGCTCTTTTGCAAACCTGCATTTGTCTGCTGTTGATTGGCATTTGCTAGAGCCAGCTGCTTCAGTATCTCCTCCATGCTGGCTTAAAAAAAACTGCCACTGGTTCTCCACCAACTGTGAGGGGGTTAGCTCGGCAGCGGGTGTGTGTGACCCCCGGGATGGGCTCCCCACACAAAACAGGCCCAGCAAACGGAGGTTGTGGTTTTCAAAATCAAAAAGGTGCGGTTTATTTTCTATTTACAGTGACAAAACACAGCAAAGCAAAAGAAACATAAACAAAATAAATCCTGGTCAAGTTGACCTCTGACTAAACATACAGGTTTCCTAACTAACAACTGGGATCAGCCTAGGGCTGTCCTAGTCCCTAAGTCCCTGGTTTTAAATGTCCAAGCAAATAGCCACACAGGCTTTGTCTCACCGCACAGGGGTTCACTCTCCCTAGACAGTCCACACAGGTCTGGTTCCAGGCATGAGCTAACCCCTAATGAAGCTGGGAGTTCTTATAGAGGCCTAAATGAGCTGACAAGCTTCAGCTGGTCTCATCAACTCCCTGTCTGCACGACGCCCAGCACTCTCCCTAGAGGTATGAGTCATCCATGAGCCCACTAGCCTTAGCTGGGCTTATACAACTCTCCACCTAGTTGTATAAGTCGGCATAAAAACTGAATCTGGGCGAAATATATCTACCCCCCTGGATGCAACCAGGTGACTTTACCTTCCTGCTGTCACACAATATTATTGTTTATGTATGCATATATTGGTATTCAGAGTGCGGTATGATATTTATCTGATTTCTTTACCGCTTGCTGACCAGCCGCCGTCATTATACTGCGGCAGGTCGGCTCGTACCCGCGGACCGTAGTAGCTGTACATCGGTCCCTTTAAGCGGGATAGCAGGGGCGCGCGTGGAACCACGATCTGTCATCTCCTATAGTGAGTTCCCTCCCCCTACAGTTAGAACACATATTAGGGAACACAGTTAACCCCTTGATCGCCCCCTAGTGTTAACCCCTTCCCTGCCAGTGACATTTACACAGTAATCAGTGCATTTTTATAGCGCTAATCGCTGTATAAATACCAATGATCACAAAAATGTGTCAAAGGTGTCCGATATGTCTGCCATAATGTCCCAATAAAAATTGCAGATCTCCGCCGTTATTAGTAAAAAAATAATAATAATAAAAATGCCATAAATCTATTCCCTATTTTGTAGACGCTATAACTTTTGCGCAAACCAATCAATATACGCTTTTTGCAATTTTTATTACCAAAAATATGTAGAAAAATACATATCGGCTTAAACTGAGGAAAATTTTTATTTTTATTTTTTTAAATTGGGGCTATTTATTACAGCAAAAGTACAAAATATTGTGTTTTTTTTTCAAAATTGTCGCTCTTTTTTTGTTAACAGTGCAAAAAATACAACGTCGCACGACCGCGCAATTGTCAGTTAAAGCGACGCAGTACTGAATCGCAAAAAATGCTCTCGTCATTGAGCAGCCAATTCTTCCGGGGCTGAAGTGGTAAAACACATTATTAGACCTTTGGTCTCACTACCAGCTGCTCCATAGAGGTTTTTTAGCACAATCGTAATTTAATTTAGTTATTTTGATTTACAGTGCATGGCTTATAGGTATTTCCTATATATTTTTTCAGGATTATCACTATACCAAGGTGTGCTGGTTAAGATCCTTTCCTTTTTAGCCACATCCAGTGCAGCAAAATGTGGTGTGGAACAACAGGATATCCCCCGAAAAAACAGGCATCCAGGAGGTGGCATATCATCTCCAAGCCACCACTTATCAAATGGCTCTGAAAAATAATTTAGTGCAGAGTGCTTTTTAGAGATGTCAAGTAACCAGCAGCACATGGGAACGAGGCCTGAAGCCTCGTACACACAACCGAGTTTCTCGTCAAAAAACGACAAGAAAACTGCCGAGAGAGCTTTCTTGCCGAGAAAACCGTTCGTGTGTATGGTTTCTCGTCGAGAAAACTGCCGGGAATCTCAATGAGAAAAATAGAGAACCTGCTCTCTATTTTCTCGTCAGGATTCTCGTTTTTCTCGTCGGGTTTCTCGTTGGCCTGTTTTGCGACGAGAAAACCGGTCGTGTGTATGCTTTTCCGAGTCTTAAAAAATCGCGTAATGGAGATAGCACATTCGTCATGCTGAACTGAAAAGCACGAGGCTGAAATCGCGAATCGTCTCTCCCCAAATTCTTTACTAACACGCGATAACACAAGATCAGCAAAAGCAGCCCAAGGGGTGGCGCCATTGGAATCAAACTTCCCCTTTATATTGCCGTCGTACGTGCTGTACGTGACCGCGCAGAACAATGACGAGATTTGGAATTGACAGTGTGTATGCAAGGAAAGCTTGACAAGAAGCTCGTCAAGCTTGACAAGAAGCTCGTCAAGCTTGACAAGAATCGCGTCGCGTCGAGAAAATCGAAGGGTTTTTTACGACGAGAAACTCGGTCGTGTGTACGAGGCTTAACAGTGCCAGCTTAGAGGTAAAAATGGGAAAACAAAAAGTAAATAGGACTTTTCTCACTCCAGGCACCTAAAGAGCAATGGAAAGGCAAGTATGTGCTGTGGTGGGGATGACAATTTTGCTTTGCTCTGAATACGGCTGTATATAGCAAGCAGATTGAGTCTTCTCTTTACAGAAAAGGATCTCATTCCACACACCCATATCATAAAATATGGGTGCGAGTGCTCTGGAACCAATTTTGTTTTCGTCTTTTTTATACAACTTATCTTTTTTATTTTCAGTTAATGTCTGTGTGATCTTATCAAAGAGTTTAAACAAAACCATGACCCTTGAAGGATATATAAACTTTTCCTATTTTTTGTACTTTCAGCATGTCCCAGGAATCTTAAAAGGAGGTTCCCTCCTTTATCATTTTGTGTTTAAAGTGTATGTATAGCCCACATGTTTTTTTTTTTTTTTTTAGTTTTGAATAGAATAGGAAAAGGTTAGACTGGTGACTGTTGACATCAAGCCAGACCTATTCTTCACCCAATCTACAAATGGGGACACCTGTTTTGTGACAGCAAAGAAGATTTCCAATTTCATCTTCGGAAAATTAAGGGGGAATTTCCCCAATGGGGCATAGACAGCATAGTTAATTTATGCCGTTAATTTATGCCCTCTATGCCGACGACACCCAGATCTATCTCTCCACTCCTCAACTCACCCCCTCGATCTCCTCACGGATCTCAAACTTACTGAATGACATATCGGTATGGATGTCACACCACTTCCTTAAACTCAATCTTTCTAAAACTGAGCTTGTTATATTTCCTCCTTCACACCCCCCCCCCCCCCCATGACTTTACCATTAAGATCAACAACACAACCATTGGTCCCTCGACACATGCCAGGGTGCTGGGTGTAATCCTTGACTCTGACCTCTCCTTCAGCCCCCACATCCAATCACTGTCTAAATCCTGCCGCCTTAACCTCCGCCACATCTCCAGAATTCGACCCTTCCTGACTAATGACACCACAAAGCAACTTATTAATTTCTTGATTATTTCCCGTCTTGACTACTAGAACTCTCTCCGTACCGGCCTACCTATACACAGGCTATTCCCCTTCATTCTATTATGAATTCTGCTGCTAGACTAATACACCTCACTAACCGGTCCTCCTCTCTGTCAATCCCTTCACTGGCTTCCCCTACCCCACAGTGTAAAATTCAAAATGCTAACCACAACATAAAAGGCCATTCACAACATCACCCCTATCTACATCACCAACCTGATCTGCAGATATCACCCAAATCGCCCCCTCTGCTCCTCCCAGGACCTCCTGCTCTCTAGCTCCCTTGTTACCTTCTCCCATGCTCGCCTTTAGGACTTCTCCAGAGCCTCTCCCATCCTCTGGAACTCCCTGCTACGGTATGTCTGATCACCCCCTACCCTGTCCACCTTTAGGAGATCCCTGAAAACTCATTTATTCAGGGAAGCCTATCCCACACCCACCTAACAACTGTCCCTGAGCCACCCCCATCAAATCACTCTGCAGCTATTACCTTTTGTATCACCACCCCCTCCCTTTGGAATGTAAGCTCTATGAGCAGGGCCCTCCTGTACCTTCTGTATTGAATTGTACTGTAATTGTGCTGTCCTCCCTCTACAATATAAAATGCTGCGTAAACTGTTGGCGCCATATAAATAGTGAATAATAATAATAATAAATAATTTGACGGGGGCTCAACCTTTACCTACAATATCCAAAACATAAACAGAGATGTATTGAATATGCATGTACTTCAGGTTGAAACATAGCATAGCCTAATATTGTAGGGACATTTATCAGATTGCATTAAGCTGTTTCATACTTGTTGGCCTTCATCAGTGCAGTATATGGAAAAAGGACTTGGGAACCAATGAAAAACTTATAATTGTCAGGTTATGTTTGGTGGGCCAAAAGAAACCAAAAAGCCCTCCACTAATCCAGCAGAGCGTTTACAAAACGGAAGGTATTCAAATACCTTATTTCATCACAAATTCCAAGCACGAGGGAATTATTTCTTATTTTAGAATAGGGGTGGAGCCATGCAAATCATTCCTTTATGCACCTTTAGCCAATCCAGAACAGCTGGTGCATAGCACAAATACAGTCTAATATTATAAAGTTGTTTAGAGTGGTTCTAAAGGTTCGATTGTTTTGCTTTAAAATAAACAAATCATACTTACCTGCTCTGTGCAATGGTTTTTGCATACAGCAGCCTTGAGCCTCCTCTTCTCAGGTCCCCCGGTGGTGCTTCTGGCCCCTCCCCCCCTGCCGAGTGCCTCCAGAGCAAACTGTTTGCTCTGGGGGCACTTGTGCACGCTCACTTCTGAGCCGCCTTTGTGTGTCTACGTGACACGCAGAGCCTGGCTCAGTCCCACCCCCCGCTCCCACCTCACTGGTTGTGATTGACAGCAGTGGGAGCCAATGGCTCCCAGTGTCCCAGCAAAGCCAGTGAGATGCGGAAGTAAGGGGAGAGAAGAGCTGCAGACGCTGGATCATATGAGGGCTCAGGTAAGTAAAAGGGGTGGTAATGGGCCAAAACCGAAGCCTAAACATTTTGTTACCTTAATGCAAGGAATGAAAGGTAAATAATGTTTAGGTTTTTGAACCACTTTAAGTTGGATATGTTTGTTTTTCCTGTTTATGGTTCTATTTTTCGTAGGCTAAGGCTGTATTGATAAGATGTCTTTTATAAGGTGCTCTAGGGGTTGTGTTTCCTATCTAGAAGGTGGATCTTTTCATTCTAATGCACTATCCTAAAAGATTGCTGAAATGAAGCTACTCAGGGAATTAAGTGATTTTTTTAATCAGACCAAATGAGCTAAGTGCTCATACTTTAATTATTTAGTGCTACGAGTGGAGCATATAGGCAAGCACCCAATATATACAGTATTTCCATTACGAGAAGTGGAAGCTGTTCTTTCAAAAATTGCCTGCGAGCAAATAATTGTACTGGGCTTAGAATGAATATTACACTGGCCAGATCAGATTCTCTTGTGTATATTTATGTAATCAATAAAGGGCTTTCTCAGCGAATTATAGGGCCTCTGGTTAGCAGATACTGCTCACCAGACTTGTGAAAGATTCTTTACCCAAAAAAATTTAGCAAAAAAAATGAAGAAACCTAATCTACCAAAAAGTCTGTACACATGCAAAGATTCTAGATAATACTGTATCAAAACATTTATAGGAAAGTAGTCTTATTTTTCTGCTATCTGTGACTGCAATGTGGATTATTTTTCCTCACTTCCTCTCCCAGTGATAGCAGGGAAATCTTAACCACTTTGCACTCACGCTATATCCAAAAGCGTGGACTTCCTTTGCCGGGAGGGCATCCATGTACGTCCTCTGATTCTCGTGCGCTCTGTGATTGCCGAGTCCTTGGGAGCGGGGTAAAGGGCCAATCACAGCAGGCCCTTTACCATGTCATCAGCTGTCAGCCAATGACAGCCGATCACAGAAGTAAACAGAAGAAAAGAAGCAAGCCGTTAACTGGCTTCTGTTAGAGGGACATCAGTCCCCTTAGTGATCACCAGTGCTGCAAATCAGTGCCCTCCAGTGCCACCGATTAGTGCCCACCAGTGCTGCCTATCACTGCTCATCAGTTCTGCCAATCAGTGCCCATCAGTGCCTCATTGTCAGTGGCTCCTGATCAGTGCGGCCCATCAGTGCCACCTAGCAGTGCCCATCAGTGCCACCTATCAGTTCCCATCACTGCCACCCATAAGTGCCCATCACTGCCACCTATCAGTGCCCATCAGTGCTGCCTACCAGTGCCGCCTCATAAGTACCCATCAGTGCAGCCTATCAGTGCCACCTCATCAGTGCCCATCAGTGAAGGAGAAAAATTACCTGTTTGCAAAATATTATAACAAAATCTGAAAAACTTTTTTTTTTCTCCGGTTATTTTATTGTTTGTTTAGCAAAAAATAGAAAACCCAGTGGTAATTAAATACCACCAAAAGAAAGCTTTATTTGTGTGAAAAAAAAATATTAAAATTTAATTTGAGTACAGTGCTGCATGACTGTGCAATTGTCATTCAAAGTATGAGAGCGCTGAAAGCTGAACATCGGCCTGGGCAGGAAGGGTGTATAAGTGCCCAGTAAGCAAGTAATTAAACAGGGACACATACCACAAGAAAAATACTTTTTTTAGTAGAGTGGGGTGTCCCTACTAAAGAACTTCATCTGTCCTAAGCTGGCCATAGATGGATCAAAATTTGTCCGGTTCCGCAGGGATCAGCTAAATTTCGATCTATGTGGGACCACTCCCACTCAATGATCAATTTGTACAGGCTTGTTGGAAAACTATTATTTTTTTAACAAGAGATTGGAAAACTATTCTTGATCAGCAACTGAAGCCTATGGGCTGCAGCCACCGATCAATGTATTCTGACAGTAGAATTGTCTCTGCAGCAGACGTCCATAACAAACAGCTTCAGCTTCATCGGGACTTCACCTGGCTCCGCGGGAAGGTGGCAAGTAACATTTACCCTTCTTATAGACTGTGTTGTCGTGTGTACCATCAGTGTGGGGAAGAACCAACAAGTCTCAGTGCTCATGGGAGAGAATCAGCCTGGTCTTTTGACACTTCCCGCCAGTGCTGTAAATGTTAAAACAGGTCTCAAAATGGATTCTATTATAGTTTTGGACGCCACAACAACAGGGAGGCTGGTGCCACAGTTCCCAAGAAACATTTGCACCAATCCGTTGACAGAGGAGGATAAGGAAGTGCCACCACGTGTGTCTGATTTAGGGTTAGTGAAGGAGATGGTGCAGTTCGTGATCGAAATGGCGGATTGGAAGAAGTATGCTCCGGGCCTCTACATACCGAATGATCAGCTTGCCTTATACACGGCCGGAGGCTACGAGTCTCTGGGATTGATTTGTGGAAAATGTTCTGGCCTGACCACGCAGTTGAGGCCTTGGATTATCTGTGGATGCTCCGGGGAGCTTCTGTTCGAGGTTGCCTCTCCAACCCTATGTCCAAGAATCCTATAAGTGGATTGGGACAAGAACGTTGCTGTCCCTTCAGAGAGTGATGTCCAAAGCCTGTCGGTTGTTGCCCAGGTTGTGCCGGAAGTTGCTACCTTTACCACAGCGACTACCCCGGGACCCAGTGCACCAACCGCTTTAAAGGGCTGAGGGCCAGGTTGCTTGCGTTTATGACTGGGTTGCCCGAGAGAAAAGTACTGGGTCGGGTAAGTCAGCAAGCAGTGAGCGTGGTGTGCCTGTGGGGGAACTGATGCCGGTGGCTGTGAAGGGAGTTGATACAGAGGTGCCAGTCGAGGTGAAATCTAAGAGAAATTATTTCCCGGCCGAAGAGTGCTCGACCATCTCGGATACGGACGATTTGTCCGATTAAATTATTAGAACTCTTTTCGGACAATCTGTCTTACTCCGGGAAGTGGGGAGAGAGTGACGAGGAGTTAATCAGCAATATGCAGGAAGACAAGACACCTGCTACTACTACTGCAAGTGTGCAGATTATGCTGTCTATCAGTGCAGCTCCGCTGATCAGTATTGCCAGGTCCTTCAAGGAGGATCAATGGAATCCATGGGCTCCCACAGCCTGGCCTATTACGCCTATGCCAAGCTCCAAAGTGGATAGTAAGCCGGAGGTGGTTGCTGGGTATCCAGTTCAGCGTGCCCCAGATGCTTGGGTTCTATCTGGGTACGGAGACCCTAAAACCCTGCCTCGGCTGTCCAAGATCCAGAGTATCATCATTAGGAAAGTGGCAGAAAATTACGGGTATTTATACCCCTACATTCCTCCTCATCTAGAAGAGGAGATCCTGGAGAAGAAAATGCAGTATGTGGATGAGGCTGTCCAGGAATTCCTCCAAATACCCCTCAAGGTGGACTTTCTGAAATTATCACCTAAATCGTCTGGGAAAAAGTATTGCTGAAGTTTTATAGTTCTATACTGATTATGAAAGGGGGTCGCATTCTTAAAGAGAATGGGGCCTGTATATACGTGTATTTACGTGGCAGCTGCGCTCCTTCTTCAAGCTACTAGCTTGAAGAAGGAGCGCAGCTGCCACGTCACTCGCAGCCTGTACGCTCAGGAAAAGCGTTGCTTTCCAGTGACGTCATCTTTCCTCGCCTGCAAACCATCTGCGCCTCAAGCCCCATTTTGAGGAAACCTCCACTGCGGCCGGCCGATGACAATCAAGCGGTGTCTATAGCGAGCTAAGAGTGCCCACACAGCAGGAACGGACTGACCACTCTGATGATACCCATATGCTGGGACCAATGCTTACTATGTCTTCATAAATGTGAGTTGCCTGTGTATTTCTTGCATTAAACTTGTCTTAAAATCTACACCCAGAGGCGCCTCTCTCCTTGTGTTGTCTTGTCAACTACAACCAGTGTTGTCTACCTCCCTGCTGCCATTATTTAGGTGCAAAAGTCTTGACAGTGAATATTGCCAGTATATCATAGATATTGTTAAACTACATTTTGAAGCAATGTCAAACAGACTTATTGGTGAGATAGAACTATATGGCGTGAAGTGTGAGATTTCAAAAATTTGATTGATTGATTTTAATGAGGACCAGATCAAGGGCCCAAAGATTTATTCCCATCTCTATTCTCCAGCTTTAAGAAGAATTCCAGATATGACAATTTTTACATACCGTATTTTCCGGCGTTTAAGATGACTTTTTAACCAATAAAAATCTTCTCAAAAGTCGGGGGTCGTCTTATACGCCGGTACCTGACATTTAGAATCTCAGTCAGACCACGGCCGTCCATTTTTCAAAAGCCGCGCCTCCTCCTCGTGCTGTTCCGTGATAGGCAGAACACTCAGCTTCCCAGCAGAGCCTCTGTTCAGTGTTCCGCCTATCACGGATGCCCTCTCGTCCTCGGCCTCGGATGAGAGGGCATCTGTGATAGGCGGAACACTGAACACAGTGTCTGCTGGGAAGCTGAGTGTTCCGCCTATCACAGAACAGCACGAGGAGGAGGCGCGGCTTTTGAAAAATGTACGGCTGCGGTCTGACTGAGATTCTACATGTCAGGGATAAGGTATGTGATCGTCGAGGCATGCAATGGCACAGTGAGGTATGCAATGGCACAGTGAGGTAAGCAATGGCACAGTGAGGTGAGGTGAGGCATGGCTAGTCGGAAGGGGGTCGTCTTATACGGCGAGTATATCTCAAAACCAAAATTCGAGCTGGAAAATTAGGGTGTCGTCTTATACGCCCAGTCGCCTTATACGCCAGCAAATACGGTAGATAATTTGGTCCAGTTTGGACCAACGTAACTATGTATGTACCATACCTGTGGGATCCCTGTAGAAGCTGGAAATCACTAGAAGACACCACTACTGCTGTGTTCTCTATTAGCTTTCGCCGGGTCCCAGGCCGAGCAGCTGCCCTGATGCATTGTGGACACAGGAGGTCAGCCACTCAACACCAGTCCAGCTCCATTCAGAGAATGTCACTGCGTTGCCTCTTCATCTGGACCAATCAGAGTATGCTTTGCATTCACTGAGAAAATGCAATGCATTCTCTGAATGACGCCTGTGCTGAGCAGCTGACCTCCTGTGTTCACAGTACCCAGAAACTAGTGATTTCAAGCTTCTGAAGAATCCCACAGGTATTGTATATGCATAGTTACATTTGTCCAAGCTGAACCAATGCAACTATGTGAAAAATGCCATACCTATAATTATTCTTGAAGCTTGCTCAGTGTACTAACAAACACCATCACCTGGCCGTATGCTAGATACTATATTCTTTTTGTACTAGTAAATTGGATTATTTGGTTGTGTGACAGCAGGAAGGTAAAGTCACCTGGTTGCATCCAGGGGGGTAGATATATTTCGCCCAGATTCAGGCTTTACGCCGACTTATACCACTAGGTGGAGAGTTGTATAAGGCTAGTGGGCTCATGGATGACTCATACCTCTAGGGAGAGTGTGGGGCGTCGTGCAGACAGAGATGAGGAGACCAGCTGAACCTTGTCAGCTCATTTAGGCCTCTATAAGAACTCCCAGCTTCATTAGATGTTAGCTCATGCCTGGAACCAGACCTGTGTGGACTGTCTAGGGAGAGTGAACCCCTGTGCGGTGAGGCAAAGCCTGTGTGGCTATTTGTTTGGACTTTTACTAAACCAGGGACTTAGGGACTAGGACAGCACTAGGCTGATCCCAGTTGTTAGTTAGGAAACCTGTATGTTTAGTCAGAGGTCAACTTGACCAGGATTTATTTTGGTTATGTTTCTTTTGCTTTGCTGTGTTTTGTCACTGTAAATAGAAAATAAACCGCACCTTTTTGATTTTGAAAACCACAACCTCCGTTTGCTGGGCCTGTTTTGTGTGGGGAGCCCATCCCGGGGGTCACACACACCCGCTGCCGAGCTAACCCCCTCACAGTTGGTGGAGAATGCGGGCAGTTTTTTTTAAGCCAGCATGGAGGAGATACTGAAGCAGCTGGCTCTAGCAAATGCCAATCAACAGCAGACAAATGCAGGTTTGCAAAGGAGCCTTGCAGCCCAGCAGCAGACAAACGCAACTTTGCAACAGAGTCTGGAGGCTCAGCAACGAGCCCAGCAGCAATCTGAGGCCCGCTTCATAGACCTGTTGCAGAAGCAAGAGCAGAGACTACAACAACAGATGGAAGCAGTAATGCAGCAACGTCCGCAGACCAGTGAGGAAAGCCGTCCCACTAATACCGCGTCCTTTGGGGTGAGTCGTTTATTGACAAAAATGACTGGAGAGGATGATCCAGAGGTATTTTTGACCACATTTGAAAGGACCGCTGAAAGAGAAAAGTGGCCTGAGGAGCAGTGGGCTGGACTGGTGGCTCCTCTGTTAACTGGTGAATCGCAGAAAGCTTACTATGACCTAGAGCCTAACCAAGCAAAAGACTATGTGATGCTAAAAGCTGAAATATTGGCAAGGCTGGGTGTCACCCAGGCTGTCCGGGCTCAGCGTGTGCATAACTGGACTTTCCAGCTTGGAAAACCCCCCAGGTCTCAAATGTATGATCTCATTCACCTGAGCAGAAAGTGGCTACAGCCAGAGACTTTGTCCGCACCAAAGATTGTGGAACGTGTTGTAATGGATCGGTTTTTGAGAGCTCTTCCTACTGCCATCCAAAAGTGGGTAAGCCATGGAGACCCAGAGACGGCCGATGGTCTTGTGGATCGTGTGGAGAAATACTTGGCTACAGAGAACCTGACGGCCTCTTCCAGAGACACTCGGACTTTCCACCCTAAGACCAGACCATCCCCAGGGGCGGATAAGAGGATTCCAAGGGGTGAGGGTGGAGAGAGTGAGAGGGTGGGAGCTCTACCCCAAGTTTGGCGAGAACAGCCTGGGAAATCAGCGGCTCAAGAGGCGGCAAGAAGGATCGTTTGCTACCGCTGCCGGCAAGCGGGACATATTGCAGCCAATTGCCCGGTTGTGGAGGAACCCATGCAGTGTGACTTTCTGACGGGCAGACGTCAGTCGCTGTGTGCGACAGTCGCATGCACTGCCATTCGAGGAACTGAGAAACATTTATGCAAAATGTGTGTTAATGGTAGAAATGTTGTGGTATTGCTGGATTCAGGTAGCCTTGTGACCCTGATAAAGGCTGAGTTAGTTAAAACAGAGGTCTCTGGGAATAGCAAGGTAGCTGTTATTTGTGTGCATGGGGACACCCGAGAGTATCCAGTGACTACAGTGTGTTTCGAGACCCCCAAAGGTACCCTCTCTCATCCAGTGGGCTTAGTATCTCAGTTACCGCATGACGCCATTGTGGGAAGGGATTTTCCGAAGTTCTGGGAACTGTGGGATGATCCTGAGCCCCTCACTGGTGCCCCTATGTACCAGGAATGTGATAGCCAGAACTCCCCTGAGAGTGGTGAGGACTCTCCGGAATTTCCCTTATCAGTATTGGCAGGGGAGACTCAAGAAACTGGAGAGGAGCCCACCTCCTCAGACGAAAACCTACCGTCTGTGGAGTTTTCTGATCTTGAGGTTCACAGGGAAAACTTTGCCACAGAACAGTTGAAAGACCCCGCCCTAATAAAGGCACGGGAAAACGTAGTGAAAATAGATGGTGAGTTAGTGAACCCAGATAATACCTGCACTTACCCATACTTCAGCGTAGAGAAGGACCTACTGTATCGGGTGGCAAAAAGGGCAGAAGAAACCGTTGAGCAGCTTGTGGTGCCCAAACCTTACAGGAAGTTGGTGTTGGAGTTGGCCCATGGGCACATTCTTGGAGGTCATCTGGGGACAGAGAAAACCCGAGAGAGGGTATTACAGAGATTCTATTGGCCGGGGGTGATGAAGGACGTAGAAAATTATTGTTCCTCCTGCCCTGTGTGTCAGAGGTTGGCCCCGATGCCACATTTCCGTAGCCCGCTGGTCCCTCTACCCATCATTGAGGTCCCGTTTGAGAGGATCGCCATGGATTTGGTAGGTCCTATAATCAAGTCCGCTAGGGGGCACCAGTACATATTAGTTATAATGGACTATGCCACCCGTTATCCAGAAGCGATCCCTCTCCGAAATACCTCGGCCAAAACCATAGCCAAAGAGCTATCTCTTGTTTTTAGCCGGGTGGGTATTTGTAAAGAACTGCTTACGGACCAAGGTACACCCTTTATGTCCCGGGTTATGAAAGAGCTGTGTAAATTGTTCAAAGTGACGCAATTGCGTACGTCTGTGTATCACCCCCAAACCGATGGGCTGGTTGAAAGATTCAACAAAACCCTAAAACAAATGTTGAAGAAAGTGGTGGATAGAGATGGAAAGGATTGGGACTGTTTACTTCCTTATTTGATGTTTGCTATTAGGGAGGTGCCCCAATCCTCTACGGGATTCTCCCCCTTTGAGTTACTGTATGGGAGACACCCAAGAGGGCTGTTGGATATTGCCAAGGAAACTTGGGAAAGTGAGAGTTCTCCCCACAGGAGTGTGATTGAGCATGTCGCCCTGATGCAAGATCGAATTGCACAGGTAATGCCCATCGTGAAGGAACATTTGGCCCAAGCGCAGTTGGCACAGCAGAGAGTGTACAACCGTGGAGCCAAGACCCGTACCTTTTCCCCGGGGGATAGGATATTGGTACTTGTCCCTACGGTTGAAAGTAAATTCCTTGCCAAATGGCAAGGCCCCTACGAGATAATGGAAAAAGTGAGCGAAGTGAATTACAAGGTCAGACAACCAGGAAGGCGAAAGCCCGAACAGATCTATCACGTTAATCTGTTGAAAGCCTGGAGGGATAGAGAGTCCCTAGTCGCAGACACTTGGTCACCAGCTCAAACTGGTTGCGTGATTCCTGAGGTTGGAATAGCAGCCACCTTGTCACAACCCCAACAACAGGAGGTTAAGGAGTTTGTGCTTCGCAACAAGGAGGTATTCTCTGAGCTGCCGGGACAAACATCTGGGGTAGAGCATGACATCATTACCCCGCCCGGTGAAAGGGTGAAGTTAAAACCCTATCGGATCCCAGAGGCTCGACGGGAGGCAATACGGGAGGAAGTACAGAAAATGCTGAACTTAGGGGTGATAGAGGAGTCCCAAAGTGATTGGTCTAGTCCCATCGTGTTGGTGCCTAAACCGGATGGGAGCTGGCGATTTTGTAACGATTTTCGTCAGTTGAACAAAGTTACAAAATTTGACACCTACCCCATGCCACGTATAGATGAGTTGATCGACCGGCTGGGAACAGCCCGATACATGACGACTCTTGACCTCACAAAAGGGTATTGGCAAATCCCCCTGGCCAAGTCGGCCAAAGAGAAAACCGCATTTGTAACCCCAGACGGGGCGTTCCAATATAAAAGAATGCCGTTCGGGTTACAGAATGCGCCGGCCACATTCCAGCGGAAAATGGACCAGATGCTGAGGCCCCATCGGAAGTATGCTGCGGCTTACCTGGATGACGTAATTGTCCATAGCACAGATTGGGCCTCACATCTGCCAAAAGTGCAAGCAGTCCTGGACTCTGTTCGGGAAGCGGGGTTTACGGCTAACCCCAAGAAGTGTACCATTGGGCAGGAGGAGGCCAAATATCTTGGGTACACCATTGGGAGGGGAGTAATAAAACCCCAACTCAACAAAGTCGAGGCCATCCAGAGTTGGCCACGTCCCAACAGCAAGAAGCAGGTACGAGCCTTGCTGGGAATCGCTGGGTATTATCGGCGATTCATTCCCCACTTTGCTTCTAAGGCTGTGCCCCTAACCAACCTGACGAAGGGGAAAGGGTCGGTCATGATTAAATGGACCCCCGAGGCTGAGGCAGCATTCCAATTCTTGAAACAAGCCTTATGTAGCCAGCCAGTGTTGTACTCACCCGACTTCTCTAAAGACTTTGTCGTACAAAGTGATGCGTCAGATGTGGGGTTAGGAGCAGTATTGTCCCAAGTCTGGAACGGGGAAGAGCACCCAGTCATTTACCTCAGCAGGAAGTTGAAGTCCCATGAGGTAAATTACGCCACCGTTGAAAAGGAGTGTTTAGCGGTGAAGTGGGCTCTAGATTCCCTTCGGTACTACCTGCTAGGTAGGCACTTTGACATGGTTACGGATCACGCTCCGTTAAAGTGGATGGCTCAAAACAAGGAAACAAATAGAAGAGTGAATAGGTGGTTCCTGGCCCTCCAGGAATTCAACTTCACAGTAAAGCATCGCCCTGGCGTTCAAATGGGGAATGTGGATGCTTTGTCTCGAGTACATGAATGCCTGATTGCTGGTGTTCCAACCCCGAGGTTAAAACAAGAGGGGGGGTATGTGACAGCAGGAAGGTAAAGTCACCTGGTTGCATCCAGGGGGGTAGATATATTTCGCCCAGATTCAGGCTTTACGCCGACTTATACCACTAGGTGGAGAGTTGTATAAGGCTAGTGGGCTCATGGATGACTCATACCTCTAGGGAGAGTGTGGGGCGTCGTGCAGACAGAGATGAGGAGACCAGCTGAACCTTGTCAGCTCATTTAGGCCTCTATAAGAACTCCCAGCTTCATTAGATGTTAGCTCATGCCTGGAACCAGACCTGTGTGGACTGTCTAGGGAGAGTGAACCCCTGTGCGGTGAGGCAAAGCCTGTGTGGCTATTTGTTTGGACTTTTACTAAACCAGGGACTTAGGGACTAGGACAGCACTAGGCTGATCCCAGTTGTTAGTTAGGAAACCTGTATGTTTAGTCAGAGGTCAACTTGACCAGGATTTATTTTGGTTATGTTTCTTTTGCTTTGCTGTGTTTTGTCACTGTAAATAGAAAATAAACCGCACCTTTTTTTGATTTTGAAAACCACAACCTCCGTTTGCTGGGCCTGTTTTGTGTGGGGAGCCCATCCCGGGGTCACACACACCCGCTGCCGAGCTAACCCCCTCACAGTTGTTATTATGTTTCTTAATTTTATACCCTCATCTAATGCCCTGTACACACGATCGTTTTTTCAGATTAAAAAAGTCAGATGGACTTTTTTCATCGGAAAAAACGATCGTGTGTGGGACCCATCTGACTTTTTTACATTGGTGTAAAAAAATAGAACTTGTTTTAAATTTTTCCGATGGGAAAAAAAAAACGATGGGAAATTCCGATCGTCTGTGTGGAACTCCATCGGAGAAAAATCCACGCATGCTCAGACTAAATTAGAAGACGGGAGCGCTTGTTCTGGTAAAACTAGCGTTCGTAATGGAGATAGCACATTCGTCATGCTGTAACGGACTGAAAAGCACGGAGACTGAAAAGGGTGAATCGGCTAACACCAAACTTTTACTAAGACACGGTAACACGAAATCAGCAAAAGCAGCCCAAAGGGTGGCGCCATTGGATTTGAACTTCCCATTTATAGTGCCATCGTACGTGTTGTACGTCACAGCGTTTTGGACGGTTGGAATTTTGTCTGATGGTGTGTAGGCAAGACTGATGAAAGTTTGCTTCATCGGAATTCCGACAGAAAATTCCATCGGATTTTATTCCATTGAAAATCCGATCGTGTGTACAGGGCATTAGAGACATGTGATCAGTTTTACCATGGAGAATTGAGGGTTCCTGGCACAATATTGAAGACAGAGCCCTGTTAGAGATTAGAAAACACATATTTTTTCCTCAAATATAATGATTTTTTTATGGAAAGCTGGAACATATAAAATAATCTTATTTTACAGTTGCATAAGGAATAGACTTGATTTTTTTTTATATTCCATTCATTTCAATTCAGCAAATTATCTTACGGAATTTCTGATATTGGATTACTAGTGCTGAATGAGTGAGAGAGTATGTGTTATGACCCTTACTGAACTCGTTTCTAAGGATTTTCTGCTTTTCCTTGAGAATTCAGAAAATAGGGAATGATGTTGCTAAGCAACAAATATCATTAGGTATTATATCTCTATAAGGAGACGTTGTTATGGAATCTGATGTTTGAGCTATTTCACCTAAAAAGTGATGTTCAAAAATGTTTAAGTCCTAAAAGAGATACTTTACTAAAAGATGTTATCCACTTAAGCCCCGGACCATTACGCAGCTTAATGACCAGAGGCTAATTAGCCGCTAGGATTGCTTTTACATGAAAGACGGCCGCTGGCTGAAAAGAATGATACCAAGATGATACCTAAACCCGCAGGCATCATTCTGGTATAACCATTCAAAGTCCAGCAACATACCAGTACGTTGCTGGTCTTTGTTGGACATGTATTGTAATCTTTTTTTTCATGCAGCCTGTTGGCTGAACGAAAAAAAGAGATTGATCGGTGGGTATGCCCACCATTAGAATACCTCCCTTCATTCACCCACTTCTAATGATGGGCATACATGCACCATTTATATATGCCGAAGCATGGGGGCCTCCTCCCGCAAAAGTTATGCCACGTACACACGGTCGGACTTTTCCACGGGCAAGCCTCCGTCAGAATTTCGACCATATGTACGCGGCATTAGGAGCAGAATCGCTCCTCCGCCCCTGCTGCCCCCATGCTTCGGCATATATGCTCTTTATTTTAACTGTGGTGGTGAAATCACCTCCTACAGCACTGAAGTCGCAGGGATCAGGCCTGTCTCTGCGAACGCTGCAGTTATGTGTGTTGTGTTTTGTAAGTGACAGTGATCAATCGATACTGCACTTGGGTGGCCTGAGCTGGACGGAGGGGCAAAACGCAGGTGCTAGCAGGTATCTGGGCTGATCCCGCTAACACTGCATTTTTGGGAACCCTAAACCGCTGGGGACGCTAGTATAGATCTGATCAGATACTATACCACTAAGGGAGGTGTATGCTTTGCGCGTGGGTGTTAGCATTACTGGCACTAACCTGACGCTGCCTGGGGCGACGCAGACCCTCTCTGACGCTAAAACCTAATTGATATCACCCGCCGGGCGATCAGGGGGTTAAACGATTAGTTAACCAGCGTCACCCTTAACACTTATACGGTGATCACTGATGAAAGGGTTAACTAGGGGCAATCAGGGGGTTAAAACCTTTATTAGATAATATATGGGGGTACCTGATGTTCTAAAAACCTGGCGGCGAACCTAAAAAAATAACTGACTACCTAGCGCATCACAGACACTAATACACCGATCAGAAAAACGATCGCTTAGTGACAGTGGTGCTAGGGGGTGAAAGGGTTACCTGGGGGGCGATCAAGGGGTTAAACCTTTATTATGTAATATATGGGGGTACCTGACGTTATAAAAACCTGCGATGAACATAAAAAAAATAACTGACTACCTAGCGCATCACCGACACTAATACACAAAAACGATCGCTTAGTGACACTGGTGATAGGGGGTGAAAGGGTTACCTGGGGGGGCGATCAAGGGGTTAAACCTTTATTAGGTAATATATATGGGGGTACCCAACGCTATAAAAACCTGGCGGTGAACATAAAAAAATAACTGACTACCTAGCGCATCACCGACACTAATACACAAAAACGATCGCTTAGTGAAACTGGTGATAGGGGGTGAAAGGGTTACCTGGGGGGCGATCAAGGGGTTAAACCTTTATTAGGTAATATATATTGGGGTACCCGATGCTATAAAAACCTGGCGGCGAACATAAAAAAATAACTGACTACCTAGCGCATCACCGACACTAATACACCGATCAGAAAAAGGATCGATTAGTGACAGTGGTGCTAGGGGCTGAAAGGGTTACCTGGGGGCGATCAAGGGGTTAAACCTTTATTAGGGGGGGGTTGGGGGGCTACCCTGGACCTATAGGGCCTAACACTAACTGCCCTGGCACTTTTACAGTTACAAATGTCACTGATTGCAGTGATCATTTATTTACTGATCACTGCAATCAGTGACACTGTGACTGGGGACTGGGGGGTGATCTGGGGGGCGATTTATGTGCCTATGTGTCCTGGTGTCAGTGTACTGCTTGTGCACTAACCTGTGTGTCTTCTCTCCACGGCGCTCCGGTATATGTGAGCACCGCAGGAGAGATGACATCACTTCCTGCTGCTTCCTCTCTGCCTGTGTTTACATTACACAGGCAGAGGAAGCATTTGATTCGCCGGGAGCGATCGCGGGGGGGTGGCCAGAAACCAATGGCCGCCCCTTCATCACGGATCGCTCCCAGAGCGATCCCGACCGTCAAATGTACCGGAAGGGGGTCCGATCGGACCCCCCACCCATACGAAGGCAGGCACGTACAGGTACATGATTGTGCCTGTCCGTGCCATTCTGCCAACGTATATATATACAGTGGGCGGTCGTTAAGTGGTTAAAGGTGAACTCTAGGTACAGCCAGATTTAGACCTTGCGGGGCCTGGGAGCCCCTTAGGTTTGGGGGGCCTCTCATATACAGAGTTGGTTTACATTCTCAATGACAGTCACAGATTTTTAAAATTCATGACACAACGTCACACACACAGTCATACCGCTCTACAATGCCTTGAAAAAGTATTCATACCCCTTGAAATTTTCTACATTTTGTCATGTTACAATCAAAAATGTAAATGTATTTTATTGGAATTTTATGTGATAGACCAACACAAAGTGACACATAATTGTGAAGTGAAAGGAAAATGATAAATTCTTTTAATTTTTTTTTACAAATAAATATCTGAAAAGTGGGGCGTGCATTTATATTGAGCCCCCTTTACTCTGATACCCCTAACTAAAATCTAGTGGAAACAATTGCCTTCAGAAGTCACCTACCGTATATACTCGAGTATAAGCCGAGTTTTTAGGCACATTTTTTTGTGCTGAAAATGGCCCCCTCAGCTTATACTCGAGTCACCTTTTTGCGTCTGATCTCCTGGACTTTGGGGACCCGATACCGGCAGGCCATAGGTCCCCTGGACCCCAAACATGTAGCCCCACTCTTCCTCTACAAGTGTACAAATTTTGTCGTCCGGCGGACCTACAGCCGGGGAGCACCGATTTTTCAAAGCCGGGCACTCTTTCCATAGACTCCCATGTTAAACGGTAATTTCTCCGGTGACTTTGGAGACCCAGTACCGGCCGGTCGTAGGTCCCCTGTTTTTTGTCTGGGGGACCTACGGCCGGGGAGCACCGATTTTTCAAAGCCGGGCACTCTTTCCATAGACTCCCATGTTAAACGCTAATTTCTCCGGTGACTTTGGGGACCCGGTACCGGCCGGTCGTAGGTCCCCTGTTTTTTGTCTGGGGGACCTACGGCCGGGGAGCACCGATTTTTCAAAGCCGGGCACTCCTTCCATAGACTCCCATGTTAAACGTCAGTCTAGTCATGGACACAGTGAGGCATGGGCACAGTGAGGCAAAGTGAGGCATGAAGATGGACACCTAGGCTTATACTCGAGTCAAAAGGTTTTCCCAGTTTTTTTGTGGTAAAATTAGGTGCCTCGGCTTATATTCGGGTCGGCTTATACTCGCGTATATACGGTAATTAGTAAATAGAGTCCACCTGTGTGTAATTTAATCTCAGTATAAATACAGCTGTTCTGTGAAGCCCTCAGAGGTTTGTTACAGTACCTTAGTGAACAAACAGCATCATGAAGGCCAATGAACACACCAGACAGGTCAGGGATAAAGTTGTGGAGAGTTTAAAGCAGGGTTAGGTTATAAAAAAATATCCCAACACACAGAGCACTGTTCACTCCAACACAAGAGGTTGATGTATATAAGTATCTTTTGATTATCATTTGATTTGATAAGTCAAATTCAGGTACAGTAGATACAGTAGTAAAATACATTTAATTCTTTTTTTAATATTTTTTAATATATACATGACTGCATTAATTGGAATTCTTTAAGGGATAGATAAATTGTTGCTATTGTCCAAATGAGTCAGCAGTTTTTTAGCTAGAAAAGTCTGTTGGGGTATAATAGTTTAGTCTCATTGTTCTAAGTCACCAATGTTGTATGATGTTTATAAAGTCTACATCAGGGGCCTATCTGCAGTGGTCTTCATTGCGACTTGGCCCCATGGCCCGTGCGGCTGCCTTCTGCACCTAGACAGTACTGATCATTGACTCTGTTCATTAATAACTGAAGCATAGTAAACTGCAGCTGAGGCTGCAAAGATAGAGATTGAAATCTTCTGTCTTTGTCTCAAAGGTTAAACATCTGTTTAGACCCCTGATATATCACCAAAGCCCCCCAACGGGACTCTACAAAAATTGTAACAAAGAAAAAAAGAAAAATAACAAATATTGTAAAAAATAAAATGGTAAAAAAATAAAAAAAACTACTGACACCAGTGGCAGAACTACCAGAACTACACTTACAACTGGGCCTTGGCATTCCACCACTGGGCTCGGCGATAAGGGCCCCAGGTTTAGAGGGAAGGACCTCGGGCCTGGGTCAGGGGGCCCTTTATGATTTCTTGCACCTGGGCCCTGAAGGTTCTAGTTATGCCTCTGGTCTACATGTATGTTTATATAGTATATACTATGCTGTTTTAGATTTTTACAGTGAGCCTGTTTACATATATATATATGATCAATATCTGCTTGGATACTAAATAGTAAGAAGGAAAATCTACAGTGTGCGTGTGTTTGTATTATTTGTTAGGCAAATGACTTTACAAAGGTTAACCTCTGAACTGTGTCTTAAGGAGATCCTGGATACCCCAAAGCAGTACCAAGACCTCCTGGTTTACTTATATAACAAAAATGTTACTTCTGCTTTTGATTCCTTTGCTTCTGCCTCATACCACTGTTAGGCTTGGTACAAGAAGCCTTTGAGGCAAATGAAGCAGAAGGAATGTATGCTGGAAAGTTAGTGGAGAAAAACACAAACTGAACAGGCCAAAAAATAGGAAAAATGTTGTTATTGTCAAATAAAATCCAAATAAGTTTGCAGTTTTTTGGCTAGGAAAGTCTGTTGGGATATAATGGCCACATTGTTCTAAGTCGCCAATGTTGTATGATGTTTATAATGTCTATATCAAGGGCGTAACTACAGGGGTCACAGGGCTTGCCATTGTGACTCGGCCCCAATGCTCAATGGGGCCAGTGAGGCTCCCCTCTACACCTGGACAGGAGGGGTGGCATATCGAGAAAATGATGTTCCTCCTGATGCCGCTGAATGCCCACTTCTCCTCCTCTCCCTCCCGCTGACATTCAGCAGAAACATAGAACATGGAGAGCATCAGTTCCTTGATATGCTGTCCCTCCTGTCCAGCTTCCTCTGCGGCCACCTCTGCTGTCTCCTGGCCCCCCTGTGATCTCCTCTGGCAATAGATCTGTAACCGATCACTGACTCTGTTCATTCATAACTGAGGCATAGTAAACTGTGTTTGCTATGCTTCAGTTTGTGAATGGACGGGAAGTTCTGTAGAGAGCTATTCCTATCCATTCATTCTGTGCAGCTGAGGATGCAGAGGTGGAAAAACACAGGCCAAAAGATCTCTGAATCAACATCTTAATGATTATCAGACTATTGTTTCACAAAAAAAATCATAATTTTTAGCAAATAAAATTGCAACATCAAGTAACAGACCTGATAAACTCTTCCACTCTGTAGAAAAGCCAAATCTAAACTTCTCACAGGAAAGATGTGAACATTTTGTTTATTATTTTGCCAACAGTCTCCTCCGTCAGAAATTGAATTAAGCCTGAAAAAAACAGCAGACCTCCGAAAGAACCAAAAAAGCCTTAATAAAAAAAGCCCAACATTTGATAGTGTTGGTGAAAAAAACTGTGCTATTAATCAAAGGGCTCCATCCAGCCTCGGAAAGGACCGAAAAGGCCCGAGGACACCTCTGCTGACCTAGGAAAACCTCGGAAAGACTTTGTTCCTGAGATTTGCCGAGGTCAGTCGTGCTGTCCTCTGGGCCTTTCCTTGCATTTCCGAACGGCTCTGCTCGGCTCCAGCGCCCCTCCACCTCAGGCCAAACGCAGTACTGCACACCGATTTGGCCTGAATCGTGCTCGTTTTACGAGAAAACACTCGCAAACCGAGTTACGATTTTTAAAAATACAGTGCTCCCAGTACTCCCAATCCGAGGTTCCACTGTACTTGGAACCTTGACCCAGGTCCAGCAGACCCACTACTAGAATGTATTAGACACATTAGTCTAGCAGTTCAAAAAATGTACAGTGCTCTTTCAATATATATGTCTTTACACATCTGCCCATGGAAGTCACTATCCCGCCATTGCTAGAAAACTTTCCTTGGATCCGGAAATCTTGGCCATCTACAGACCAGTGTCAAACCTCCCCCTTCAAGGTGGTTGAAAAGGCGGTGGGTAACAGGCTAGAAGCCTGGGCATCAAATAACAAATTATTTGAAAAATGTCAATCAGGTTTCTAGAAAAAACGCATTACAGAATCAGCACTGGTTCACCTTATGAATGACCTATTTATGGCGAAAAACAAGGTAGAATGATCCAACCTTATCCTCCTTGATGTTTCTGCTACATTTGAAACCATGGACCATAACATCTTCCTGGATCACTTAAAGTTGCTCTGTGGTTCAGAGGGCACAGTGCTCAGCTGGTTCCACTTCTTGTCAGGGTGATCGCAAAAGATGACAGCAGGTATACATGCACCGTCTTCACTTCTATTACATTACAGAATGCCACAGGGCTCCATTCTGTCACTGTTGATATTGGCTATATGCAGGATCCCACTGGGAAATATCATCTAACAGCAAGGTCTTAGCTACCATTGATATGCAGATGAAACATAAATTTACCTCTCTTTCAAACCAGACTCTGGTGACCTTGTGACCACGATCAATGGTTATCTTACTGACATACAAGACTGGATGAACTGTAATGACCTGTACTTACGAGCGGAATTCCCGTCAAAAAAAAAATTGGATGGTTTTTCCGACGGAATTCCGCCCAAACCTGCCTTGCATACACACGGTCGCACAATTTAGTGCGTCGGAATTTGTACACACGATAGGAAATTCAGATCGGAATTTCGCCCGACGGAAAAATAGAGAACCTGCTCTCTATCCAAGTCCGTCGGAAATTCCGACAGCAAAAGTCTGATGGAGCATACACACGGTCGGAATTTCCGATAAAAAGCTCCCATCAGACTTTTGCTGTCGGAATTTCCGCTCGTGTGTACAGGGCATAACTGTTTAAAACTGGACCCAGACAAGACAGAAATGCTTGCAACTGGAAGGCATTGGCTAACATCAAATTGACAGCAAATACATTCAGCTGATTTAAATCTTGGGAATGGAAATCGTATGTTTTCAGACCATGTTTGTAGCTTGGGCGTGATCCCCAACACTGACCTATTAATTAAGCAACAGGTATCAGCTGCCATCAATAGAGGATAGCCTTCAAGAGCCTACTTACTTATAAAGCTTTAAATAACTTGGGCTCCATTATTCTGACAGAATGCCTTGTTACCCATACTCCCACGTGCTCCCTAAGCTCCTTAGTCATCCTAAAATCTTTCGGACCTTGTGTATTGTTTCCTGCAGCACGCACCATATGGAACTCACTTCCATCTAGGAAGCACCCTCTCTGGATGTTTTCAAAAGAAGACACATCTATTCATTCAGGCTAATAATAACACCTGATAAATCCTTCTTTTCAAAGACCAAAACACCAATTTGGTCAGGGCTTTGAGTCCCCCAAGGAGAAAAGTGCTGTGGAAATATTACTTCTGCGACATGCAACCTCTTTCATTATACACTCGCAATTTCAGAATTAAGTCTGCGTACTGAGCATCTAGACCTCACATGTCAATTACAAGGCCCGAGGGCCGAATACGGCCCTCCACGTCCTGTCATGTGGCCCTCTCATCCAGTTTTGCAGCTGCATTGTGATGGAACTCTATTTCGCAAACCTCCGGCTCTCACCCTCTGTACCTCTTCCACTCCCCTCAGTCACTTGTAAATGCAGAAACCTTCTGTGTTTACAAGGGACAGCTTTGTTTTTAGCGGTTACGGCAGATCCCTCATGCCAGGGCACAGAGGAGACAGATCTCCTGAAAGTGAGAACGAGAAAGATGCCGCCTACACAGGGAGATATAACAGAACCAAATACACGGGTAGTACAGAGAGCCGCCACACAGGGAGGTACTAGGGCTTCCTACATTGAGAGAGGTAGGACCGTAGGAGTGACTAGAGATGCAACAGAGCTGAGAGAGGGGAGGGGGTTTGGTGTTGCATACTGTGCATAGAGCACTCCTAAGCCCTGCACTCTGTACATAACGCACTCCTGAACTCTGTACACTATACATAGCCCACCCCTGAACTCTGCACTCTGTACGTAGCACACCCCTAAACCCTGCACTCTGTACATAACGCACTCCTAAACTCTGAGTAGATACATAGGGGTGGATTTACTAAAGGCAAACAGACTGTACACTTTGCAAGTGCAGTTGTACCTCTGCAAGTGCAGTTGCTCCAGAGCTTAGTAAATTATTTAAAGTTTTTACAAAATTTTACTTTGCAAATAATACATATGTAGCACATGGATCCTTTTCCCCCTCTTACCTTCTCAAGCAGGGGGATAAGACACACCATGCCACATGCCCTTGTCCTCTAGATTATAAAGGTCAGGCGGTGTTACATACTTGGGTCCCGCAGCGAGTTGCTTCCTTCTTCTGGTTCTCCCCTCTATGTTTATAGAGGCGAGTCTTTATCTTTCCCAAATGAGGTCAATGTCCACACAACATATCAACTCCAACGTGAGTTTATTTTATCTTGCTTTCAGGAACCAGAGAGTTGAAGTAAGAAAAGGTTAGCAGATAGAAGTGGATTCAGGCACACTCTTGGCTTCCTCGCCACTCGGTCCTGAGTGGGTACAGCTCACCCAGATAGTCACTCAATAGCACTAGCAGCCGGCGTGATGCTGGAACAATGACTCAGTCCCCTCCAAGGACCAAGTCAAGGAGATCCCTCCTGAACTTTCAACACTCCGCAGAGGCAGTCCGCGAAGTGAGGAATCCTTCCCTCCGACAGGTCACCAGGCCTTTCCCGAGTCAGCAATACTTTATTACTCGCCCTCTTGTTATGGGATCGATCCTCCCCTGGTTTCCTCTGTGTCAGAGCGGTTACCCTCACGCGGGTTCCCTGGGACTCCTCTTCGGTTGTAGACCCAGCTAAAGGTACTGGGCCTACCTGGAACTCTGTAGCCTCGGGCTGAAGGTGCCTGAGACTCCTCGATCAAGATGGGGCGCACCCCCCTCTGAGGGGTAGCTCCCTCCGGGCAGTGGGCCCCGGGAATTGGCTTCCGGGCATGGGCCCCCGGGAATTGGCTCCCAGTGTAATGGCGTCTGCCCCTTATATATCCTCTCACAGCAGGCCAGAACCGCCCACCAACGGCAGCCGAGAGAGGACATCCAATACCTACTCCATCACCCGTGGTTCAACTCCGGGTATTGGTGACAGCACCACCTATACGCCCAAAGGGGAACTGCATGCCAGGTGACACAGCAGTAAGGCAGAGTCCAAATAATTAAGAAACCCGAGCCAACTATTGCTCTGGTCACCCCTAAATTTAGGTATAGCGGGGTTAAATTTGGGGACCCTGCTACACATATATATAATAAAACAGCATTTTTGTTTGCCTGTGATTGGATGATGGAAATTGGCAGAGCCTCTGCTTATTTACTAAGCTTGGGAGCAACTGCACTTGCAGAGGAGAAACTACACTTGCAAAGTGCACAGTCTATTTGCCTTTAGTAAACTCCATAGTCTTATAGATACAACTGGCCCTTTTGGGCAACAATAATCCTTTTGTGGCTATAGATATGTACATTATATTGGCTTTAGACCTTTAAACCTTTTATCCCAGAATAATAACATGACTTATGAGGATCACTTAACGGTCATGGATGATGACATCTATAAGAAACAGACTATACGTGTTAATGAAGAGCAATAATTACACAAAAAGGAATGTCCTAAATTGAGCTGCAAATAACAATAACCAGATTTTCACTTTAGGTATAAATACATGATTTAATATAGGGCATTGGAATGAACAATTCAGGAATAGTTTGGGCAAGAGTGACAGTTCATGATATATGGGTCATCTATCACACTGAACTCTGCTGAACAAATTACACTTCTTCCTTCCCATTGATTGCTCATTCTTCTTCTGAATTCATTAGATTAATTTATTGGCAGCCAAGCAGATTTTATTGCTGTGTAGAAAATACTGGTGTATCATTAAACTGATATTCTACAATGAAGGCGACAGACTGGGTAAAATAGACAAAACTGAGCCATAGCCCTGGAGCTTTGTACAGAATTGTTTGCTAGAGGGTTTGGTGGCCCTGAAATGTGTTATTGAATTGTAACTAATGTTTAAAAATGTAACAACTTTTTTAATGTTAGCTCTGAATAAGTGTAGCGACCTCACCCCTCACACCCCTTCTCATTCTTGGCTTGTCTGTCTCTGTCTAGGGGTGTTAATACCGGGGGGAGAGATGAGATACACCACGGCCCATGTCCTCCATAGTGAAGAGGTGAAGGCCAGAAAGATTGGGCTTTGTGTAGGTGTCCTAGAGTCAAGTCCTGTACTTCGTCCCTGACTCCTTTGCTCCTAGTAACCAGAGTTCCACACAGTGAATAGGTCCAACACAGTTTTATTCTTCTCAGCGAATAAACACACAGCACGGTTAAGTTGGATTCTTTTGCAACAACTTAGTCTTAATGGGAATAGGTCGAGGCACAATCCTTTCCCTTCTCTTGCCAACCAATGTGGTATCACCAGTGGCGAATAGTCACTGCCACTGACTATGTGAAGTAGAACGTGAATTACCTTCGCTAGCAAGGCCCCTGTCGGGGAAGGATATCCGTCCAAGGGAGATACCGGAGGCCTCTCTGTCACCAGCGATGCTGCGCCGGACTCTCCAGAGAAGTTCTGCACACCAGACCTCACAAACTCAGACACGGGCACCCAAGGAGTTAGGGCCCCCTCGGACTCCTCCACCCTCGCGGAACTCAGTCGAAGGTACTGAGCCCCAGGCATCCGCCATAGTACCTCATCCCAGGCTAAAGGTGCCTGAGATGGACTCCATCTCCGCTCCGGCCAGGTCAAGGGCACCTGGGCCCGGAGCACCGGAACGCCAGCACCCAAGCTGAAGGTGCCTGGGTGCGGCCGCATCCTCCGACTTCAACTCTGAACCCGGTGGTCAGGGCGTCTGCCCCTTTTATTCCCTCTCCCTTCGCGCCACAGCGGGTTCCCCGCCCCGCTGTACCAGCTCCAGGGGAGGACAAAAAGGCACAGTCTTGCGATGTGAGTTCAACTCCGGCCCAGGGCAACAACGCCACCTGTAGGCCGCAGGGAACCTCACATCACCAGAGTCCTCCAAGAACCATAAAAGGGTCTCAGATTCCCTAGCAATCAGTGCATCTGGGTTACACTACCACCCAGATGCTTCCCCTAAATTCAAATACCCGCTACATAAGGATTGTATGTAGAATTGAAATGTTATAGTTTAATAATCTGGCCAAGGATATTTATTGTTTTACTGATCTTATCAACTGTGTGCTAAAAATAATGGTGGCAGCCATTGCATGCAATTTAAAGTTTACAGCTACTACAGGAAGAGGAGTTAGGTGGTACATCTGTTACTCCTGAGGAGATTTCTTCTTACCTCACTTTCAGGGGGATGAAGTGAGGGGAATACTCACCAATGGGAACATATGTAGCAAAAACAAAATAAAAAACAAAACCTTACAGCGGTTCCAATCCTTCGTCTCTTATTCTACTAGAAAACATTTCAAACATTTCCCTTCAACTTCTCCCTCTTCTACATGTATGAACTTTGTTATAACACAGTATGCAATGCTTGTAATCCCCAAGTTTATTGTTTGGAGGTGGTCCAATACACATGAACAGTGCTGTATGGGAGAATCAATGCACAGAATTTAACATTTTGTCGGACTATCCAAGGTCCTTAAAGCAGAACTTCACCCAAAAGGGGAAGTTCTGCTTGTTTGCCCCCCTCCCCTTTCAACTTTAACATTTGACACTTTTTTGGAGGGGAGTAGATACCTGGTTTTGACAGGTACCCGCTCCTACTTCCACCTGGATCGCCTAGGAGATTCAAACAGAAGTTCACTCTAACACTCTAATGTCGCGTACACACGGTCGGAAATTCCAACAAGAAATGTCCAATGTGAGCTTTTGGTCGGAAATTCCGACCGTGTGTATGCTCCATTGGACTTTTGCTGTCGGAATTTCCGCCAACAAAAGATTGAGAGCTGGTTCTCAAATTTTCCGACGGAAAAAAAATCCAATCGGAAATTCTGAAGCAATTCTGACGTGCAAAATTCAGACGCATGCTCGGAAGCATTGAACTTTATTTTCTCGGCTCGTCGTAGTGTTGTACGTCACCGCATTCTTGACGGTCGAAAGTTCAGAGAACTTTTGTGTGACTGTGTGTATGCAAGCCAAGCTTGAGCGGAATTCCGTTGGAAAAACCATCCAAGGTTTTTCCGACAGAAAATCTGATCGTGTGTTTGCGGCATAAGCCTTTGACGCAAGTCTTTTGGGACCTTTTTACAGTTCACGAAGCACAGCACGGCCTTTCCTTAGTTAAGATGCCGGTGCTAAGGACCCAAAGCCCAGTAAAAAAAAATTATTGGGTGAGGACAGCATTGGACCACTGGACAGTTAAGTGTTGTTATATTAAAAGTCTGCAGCTACAGGATTTGTACTAGCTGCTGACTTTACATTTTTGGGGGGGAGACTGAAGCTCCTCTTTAACAAGAGATTCTTCTGCTACATGACTTCTGCAAGCCTTCTTGAGTATACAATAGGCTTGTGCAATTCGTTTCGTAACGAATCGAAATTCGTCCGAATTTAGCAACTTTCGGACATTCGGAAGCATTCGAATTTCCGAACAAAGCAATTACGAATAAAACTGAATCCGAAATAAATTATACCGCAAAATAGCGAATGCCCGAATGTCTTCGGCATAATTCGTTATGAAAAAAGTTACGAATGTACGAATCCATTTGAAGCACAATAACACTCACTCTGCTCTCTGCTTCTCCCTCACCATGCTGAACTCCCTCTCAAAATGGTGTACAGGGGCGGAGGCTATAGCCGCATGAAAAAACGAAAGTAAAATACGAGATTTCGAATCCATTCGAAGCACAATAACACTCTGCTCTGCTCTCTGCTTCTCCCTCACCGTGCTGAACCCTCTCAAAATGGTGTACAGGGGCAGAGCCTATAGCCGCATGTAAAAAACGAAAGTAAAATACGAGATTTCGAATCGTTACAAATAACCGCTATGTATTTAGAAAAGTACAAATTCATTCGAAGCACATTAGGCATAATAGGCAGCGTCGTTGTGAGAGAGACACAGAAAATTACGAATCAACGAACCCAAAAAAAGTTACGAAAGTAGGAGTTGTGTCCAGAATCAATGAAAAACAACGTACTCTACCGAAAGTACGAATTATAAAGCAACAAAAAATTCAACGAAAAATGTCGCTTGCAAAAATACGAATTAGTCCGAACACGAAAAATCCCGTCTAGCAAAATTACGAATGATTACGAATCAACAGGACCGGAAAGAAACGAACCGAAACGGAACAAATTTTTCCGTTGTGCACAAGAAGCGAACCGAAACGGAACGAATTTTGCCGTTGTGCACAAGTCTAGTATACAATACCTTTCCTCATGGCTGCAGGCTGTAGAACAGGCACAAGAGTGGTATTGCGCTACTATTTTTCAGCAGGAATTCAAGACAAAATGTATTTTGCTTAGGCATAATTAACATTTCTAGATGTTCCCTACAACATAGCAAAGTTCAGGTCCATTTTAATATAAAGCCTAAGTTGCCATCAATAGAGCACAATGCTTGTGAAAAGAGTAAAATCCTTATTTTTTTGCATGAGCTTCTTTACTTTTTTTTTTTTAATTGTTAATTGTACTTTAGTAATCATTTAATGAAAAGAGAGATGTAGGGTTATTAAGCACATTGGCATTCATACAACCTTCAAACAGGTTTTACTCTCCTTCTTTTTACTGATAGGTAAAACATATTAAAAGTGTGCATAATTTACCACAGAAGGAATATGTGACAATGCAGTCATTGCGTATATACGGTAGAAAAACAAATATACATTACACTTTATTGGCTTAGTAAGTCAATAGATCATAGTACAATGGTGGTAAAGAGTCTTATGACATGTACTCATAATGAATTGCTAGTTGAATAGTATTTTAAGGTGTGGACAGACGATGTTTGATTGTATGTTTTAGAGGTAAGTGAATGTGTAGGGAAAACCTGCTTTGTAGGTCAAGTATATATCTGCCCTCCATCTATCCATCAGAATGCATGTGCTTCCACTGTGGAGTCACTCATCAGTTAGTGATAGGAACTACAGATACCAGGGTGCCTTAGCGGGACTCTATAGCTTACGCATGCATTTTCAAATGTGTGCAGACTAAACCCCTGTTTTTAACGCATACTGTTAGACAGGTTGATTTGGTTGTCCACATGCTGGTCGGTAAGTATGCTTGGATTTTTTCCTTGGATTTATCCTTGGCCTTGTTTATATCATATGTTGCCTTCCAATGCTGCTTGCTGCAATGGCCAGTTATAGGTGGGGGCAGTGGACCACTTTTTGTAAAGTATTCATCAACCATCATTTATATTTATGACAAATTTGACTGTAAGACCAGCCATACACAATTCAAATCTCGGTCAGTTCAGCAGGAAACGGCCGAGATTCAAACTCCTAATGGGCAGGCTGAATGTACAAAATTGATCAATCGATCAACTTGGGTTCAACCAGCCTGCCGAATGTAAGCCCACATGAAAGATGGCGGATTCAGAGCTTCCTGATGACGGTCTTATCTATTGGCTGATGCGCGTTGAAGCTTGATCGCCTCATCGCAACACCAGATCCGCCGGAAGAACGAGTATAGGGGACCGAGCCTCACCGCAACACAGCGGCATCCAGTGGAGACCAGCCGGATTACCCTTTGATAAAAACACATGGTGATCACACCGGGTGCCAGGCATAGGCACCAAAACATGTAAGTGCATCCCATTTGTTTTATACTGCAATCCTTTAATAAATAATGGTTTTCCACTGTGGCTGCCCCTCTTCTTTCGTTTCTTTCCCCAATCCATGGAGGATCATCCTAAGTGCAACAGATCTTGAAATATACCATCCAGGGGTCTTTTCCCCACAAAGTGCAAGTGACCACTCTACCGATAGGTGGTCAACGTCTAGGGTGATTGTACATCCATGTGGGGCACTTCTGTCTGAACACTGAGTATTGGAGCACCAATTACTTATCAACGCACAAGCACTTTATTTCACAATTGTGGGATGTTTACAACAATTGAATGTTTGATTCTCCATTTTATGCTAACATGTATGAATCTTGTACCAGCGAAGCGCTGTGTTTAATTACTTCATCAACCTGCTACTATAGCCGCTAGCGATAATCACAAGACAATTGCTCGGCAGGAGGGATTCCCCTGTCAACACAGTCTGTATTGCTGGGAGAATAATGCAAATTTCTTTCCTGCAACCCGTGGTTGCAGGAAAGAAATTTGCACCGTCTATGGCCTGCCTAAGCTAGACTGTATAGTTTTGTGTTTATATTTACATAATTGGATTGCTCTAGCTTGAATACATAGCAAAACTTAAACCTTTCCTATTGGCCACACTGGATACCGCAGTACAGGAGGCTGCAGTACATCCATTTTCCAAAAATAGGTGGCATATATGTGATAATACCAGGTGTTGTATTTCAGAATTAAAGAAACCATGTTGCCAGACCATTCATTTTAACAAAAAAAAAAAATAAAAATCCATAAGTCTATATGTGCATTTAACATAGACATCAGAGATGAGCCACATGTGTGCAACACCCAAAGTACGGAGTTCCTCCTTAAACTGCTTTATCGCATGTCCTACACCAGTGGTTCTCAACCCTGTCCTCAAGTACCCCCAACAGGCCATGTTTTGAGATTTTTTCCTAGATAAAATAGCTGTCCAAAACACCAAGCCATTGACTCTGATTTAAAGCACCTGTGCAAGATAAAGGAAAACCTGCAAACATGGCCTGTTGTGGGTACTTGAGGACAGGGTTGAGAACTACTGTCCTATACAATTGTACTGATATATGTGTTGCTTTTGGAGGGACAGGCTGAGCATCTGCCCACTCCACCAGTCAGCGTGCCTCTGTTATTTCACTCCCAGTAACAGAATGGGGCACTGCCGCACACAAAGCACAGACCTCATACATGCTCTCACTTAACTCTTCTCTTCTAGTACCAAGTAACCAGGTAACCACTCCGTGTGACTGGCAGAGACGGACAGCTAAGAAGGGAGTCTGGTTGCTCTTTCTTCTTGCAATTTCTCTTGAACTTCTGTCTTTTTTTTTTCCCACAAAATAAACTTTTATTCAAAGTAATGATCACATGCCAGTTTACAACTTAGTGCATAATAAACAGAAAAAACAAAAATGCACAAGAATTAGTGGTGTACCGGTCTTACAAGCATCTGTACAGTATTTAGCCATCAATCATAACCTACACTGTGTTAAGTCAAAGAACAAGAGTAACAGATCTAGAATAGGAAAATACTCTCACCTCCAAGTGGTAGCGGTGGGTGACGCGTCACTTTTCCAGCGCAGCAGAATTTCCCTGCGGGCGTAGAAGGTAGAATATACTTTAAACAATTTGGTGTACTCTCTCACCGTGGGGTCAGCCGTCACATTCAGCAGCATGAGTTCTGGAGTCAGGGGGAGGGAAGTCCCCGCTGCCCGGTTAATATCCTCCAGGACCTGGTCCCAGAAAGTCCATAACCGGGGACAAGACCATGTCATGTGCAAAAAGGAAGCTTCCAGGTCTCCACATCTAGGGCAGGAAGGAGACCTATCTGGATAAATGGCAGCCAGCCTGCGTGGTGTGTAATAGGCCCTGTGCAAATTTTTTTGTTGTACAAACCGATCTCTAGCAGAAATCAGATTGGACACATAAGAGGAGACACAGTCCTCCCAGGTCTCCTCCGTGAGGATGGGATGTCCTGCTTCCATTTTGTAAAGGCATTAGTTAACTTAGCTGGGGAGGATGCCGAGAGTCGGAAGTACAACACGGACAGGGGGCCAATCAGAACCTTAGAGGACATCAAACTTTCCACCGGGTCCGACTCGAGGGTGACACCATTGGGGAACTGGTGTTGGAAGGCATGCCGCACCTGCAGGAACCTAAAGAACATCCAATTAGGGAGGTTATATTTTGCCTTAAGCTCAGGGAATGTATGCAATCGGTGACCCGTTATGAGGTGCTTTAGTCCCACTATGCCCCTAGCCGCCCATACCTGTGGATCGGGCACACTACGCATATGGGGAAGATTAGGGTTGCCCCATAAAGGTGTGTTAGGGGAGATGGTATCTGATAAGCTGCCCTAGCCCTATGCCAAACCGTGACTGTTGTACGCATCAGTGTTGTCAATTACGGATGCGCTTTGACGCCGCAATAAACTAGCTAAACTTGCTAAGTGTAGCATATGAGCCTAGGAGGGCTGCCTCCAAGGTCACTGCCGGATTGTCCTTAGGCTGTGAAAACCACCAGCGGACCGTCACCAGAACGGCCGCCCAATAATATTGTTGGAAATTGGGTAGGGCCTGAACTTCTGTCTTAGTGATGTTACACATACCCCATATTGTGGTTATGAACTCAAGTTCTTTGATGATATGCCAAATCCTCAAATGCACCCCTTGAATAACTTCAGACCAGGCTCTAAACAGTTGAATCAACTTTTACTGTGAACTTGGTTAAACATGTATAACATGCAATAAAGTTCCTTTCACAACTGTACCTAACTGTGACTGCCCCAGGTTACCTGCACAGCTTAAGTCTCTTTGAGGAAAGTCCATGCTTGGCAGTGCTCTAACAGAGAAGTTCCAGGGTTCTTCCGGCAAATCGCCATTCCAGGGCGGACCACATGTCCCAGCGAGTCGTTAGTTGCATGCGTTCCCCATGCTTTTCTCCAAGTGTTCTCTGGAGCCCCCCCCCCCTTAGGATCCGGACCTCTTTGCTTTTGTAGAGCACTGGTGGGAGGCTTGACCTCAGCGCAAACCCATGAACACACCGGTGAAAAGGCGCCAAAACATTAACTCTTTCCCCCGCCCTGGGCAGCTGGGTGAGAACTAGATACACAATAGGCTAGCTGCCTACACATCCCCCTCTTCTATCGCAAGCCTTCCCAGCTGCAAACAACATACAAAACTCCAATGTACAAACACAGGCATAGTGCAAAATAGGCAATTTGTTCAAATATTTTACGAACATCCAAGTTTAACAAAAAGGCAACACAGCAAAGTGCAACAGGCAGTTCACACATAAAAGTCAGGGTCAGGTAGATGATGTAATGACAAGGTGGACTGTAGGGTAGAGATGACTGGGCTTGATTGCTTCCATGTGGTCCATGTAAATGTATGGGCTGAGGCTGAATTCTTTGTACAGGTGGTGAAATTCTGCCTCGATATATTCATTTTGCTGCCTGAAACTTCAGAGATGCTAAGAGATGTAAAGTCTTTTCCAAATAGCCTGGCTGTAGATCTTCTGTTTTTTCAAAGAGGGCCAGATTTGATGAATGAACATGCGTGATGGCCGGCCATTTTGCCTGACATTCTTTAAACCATTAAAATCCGGTCTTAGTGTGTTCGTCTGAGCACTACTACACTGCTCAACAAGAATTCTCTTGCCTTTGTGGCTGTGTGTGGTGAAGCTCGGGTGTGTTATTTGGATATATTTATATTTTTTGTGGCCCCCAATGAATCCCAGAGCGCTGCTCGGGACTAAGGATGAGCTTGGGCGTGTTATTTGGATATACCGTATTTATCGGCGTATAACACGCACCTTCAATTTAAGAGGAAAGTTTCAGGAAAAAAAGTAAATTTTAAATAAAGAACTGTGAAGCAAAATAAGGGTCAGTGACTATCAATGCAGCCTAATCAGTGCCTAATCAGTGCCCATCTGCAGCCTCACCATTACCATGAATGCAGCCTTACTATTTCAATCAATGAAGCCTTACATTTGCAATCAATGCAGCTCTACCATTGCAATCAATGCAGCCTTACCATTGCCATGAATGCAGCCTTACATTTGCCATGAATGCAGCCTCAACATTGCCATCAGTGCAGCCTGATCGATGCCCATCTGTAACCTCAGAGGGGACAGGGAGGGGGGCGGGACGACTGCCAACAGATTACCAGACTTTGGACATGCCTGCTCTAGTTAGGGCAACAAAGTCTCAGGCACGTAGGGAAAAACACAACAGTGCTTCTCCCATACATTGCCTTGTTGCAGGAAAGCATCCACTGGGTGGCTGTACTTTCATCTGGTGCTGTCTTGGGTTGATAAGGTGCTCGAGGAAGGGCTAGATAGGGCACTCTGGGTTCTGGTGATGGTGGGGACTCCTCATCGCTGTTGAACACCAGCGTGTCCAACGAGATTCCCTTGGGTCGTTCCGAGCTGCCTACTTGCAGCACAAATGGGGCTTGCTCGTGTGTAGCAGGCCCTTCTGTTGGTGAAGTAGTATCCAGGAGAGGTGGTCGAGGGAGAGCTGGTACCGTAGAAACCAGGATAGGCAGGCTAGTACTGTCTGGGGGAACCACGGTGGAGAAATCCAGTATTAGCGGTGATGGAACCTCGTCCAGTATGGTCTCCAAGTGAAGACCCAGCCTTGGGTGAACAGGGTGGCAACTCAACCTTGGGTCCAGTGGAGGAGGCAATGCCAGGAGAGTCCCTCAGTGTTGGCCGCAAAAACTTGGCTGGAAATTCCCAGTGGGTGCCAGTTTCGGTGCCCATAGGAGTCACAGGCAGGACGCTGGAGTCGAGGGTTGTTGCAGCCTCCACCTAATCCATGGGTCTGAACAGGAGCACCTCACATTGAGGACAGTGAGCCTGCAGGTGGAGGTGAAACAGGCGTCTCCAACAGGTGGGGCATATAATCCGAAGGTCTTTGCGTGTGCCCATGCGACACTTGGCAAACCCTACTGCAGGCATGTACCGATCCCCGTACATGTACATCCATGGTCTCTTTGAGGGTGCTCTTCTGGTGCATGTGATGGACGTAGCCCCACGTGGGAGCCAGTTAATGTAAGGGGGGATAGGTTGACGGGTTTGTCATCACATCCTCCATGTTTTCCCTCTCTTGTTGGGCACCAAGCAAGGGTCCCACAACCAAGGGGCACATTATCTACCCCGATTGATTTGAGGGCGAGCATTGGAGTCAACCCATTTGGCTATGGTGTATTCCTGGGTTTTCTTTTAGACCTGGCACCGTATTATATTTCATGTTGTGGGAATTCCCACTGACCCTATTGCACTGCTCTAACCCCTTCTTGATGTGGTATTATTTTCTATCTTTCATTAGCTTTGGGGGTGTGTGCTTGGTTGAACATGGCGTGAGCACCTGCTTTTGTTGCATTTAACAACATTGTAATTTTAATTGTTGAAAGGTGGAGGTGGTTTTTATGCAATTTTGAATGTTATTTCTATACTTTGTAATAAAGCTTTTCTGTCTATACTGCTTGATCCAGGTAGTAACCGCCCCTGTTGGGTTCTTTTCATCCCTATTAGCATACTTTTTGGATAGATATTGCCTCCTCTGGCTGTCAGAACAAAACATTATGGGAAATCCCTCCAGTGGGTACCAAGATAGAAAGAAAACTGTGTTTTTAGTGGAAGTGTTTGGATTTCTTAAAATGATTTTATTATTACTGTCTGTACCTACCAGTCCTGATATCAACCACACCCTTCCTTTTCTTGCTTAGGCAGTACGGGGCAGGAAGTGAGGTAATATCTGCCTAATGGGGCCACAGACATAAAATAGATAAATACATAATAATTTAAAAACGTTGCAATGAGAAACAAGCCACACACTAATGATTTTATTATTGAATAACATTACCATATTTTTCTAGAAAACATCCACTTGGAAGGCTGGATTTGGACATCCACCAGGTTGATGAGTTTCACACTGGGGTAGGCTTAATTGTAAAATCTCTACTTTTAAGCTTGTACCAGGGTGATACATGTCAGAGCAGGGAGGTCCCAGGTGGCGTTTCAATGTGCATAATTTTTGAAACAGTAAAGTTTTCTGAACATTGAGGTCATTAGTGGTCATTAGTGTGCAGTCCATTCTTTGTTGTGTATCTGTATATGTAGCATGGATGACTTTCATCCAACATCTCCAACTGAATGTCCGGACACCAAGATTACAGAGAAAGTTTAGGAGCAGCGACCTCTTTTATTTATTAAAAAAAATGGCTGTAGTTTGATTATAATAATATAATTCTACTAAATAGTTGTTGGTTGTAGCGTAAAATGCTCAACATTTTTGAAGTGTTCTCCCTGTCTGAGCTTTGCTATACAGGAACTGATATTAATTCAAATGTACTAGCACTGCTTGCATTTAAAAACAAAACAAAACAAAAAAACACATTTAATGATTCATTTGTCAGTGGAGAGCTGCATTAATGTATGTTTGCCTGGAGTTGAGCTTTAATTTGAGGTTTCATCATTTGTATTCATTTACAGTTCATATTCATTATTGTTGATCTTGGATAATAAAGGATTTGTACTGCAGTTATAGGAATATATATATATATATATATATATATATATATATATATATATATGTGTAGCGGGTACTTACTTTCCCGGGTGCATTTTTTGAATCTAGCTGTGACATCAGTGCTATGTTCCCTGCGGTCCACCAGGTGGCGCTGTCACCGTGGCCGGAGGGACGAATCTCACTGTGTGTTGAGCCTCCTTTTTGTCCTCTCTCGGTAGCGGTATGGTGGGGCGGGGAACCCGCCGTGCTTGCTGGGAGAGGGGATAAAGGGCTGGCCATCTTGGTCACGGGGTCTTCGTCCCAAGCACCTTCAGCTTGCGGACGTGGGTTCGTGTTAGTCCCCTAGGAGGCCTCGGCCTAGGGGACCACCGGAGATCGTGTTCCACCCCAGGCACCTTCAGCCCTGGGGTGAGGTACTTGCAAGAAGGTCCGGAGCTCAGTGCCCAACACTGAGTTCCACGAGGGAAGGGTCCTAAGGCACTTCGGGGATGGAGGCCTGAATCTGAGTAAGACGCAATGGACCGGGGAGAGCTCCTCACTCGAAGACCTGGTGCAGCAGACTGCCGGTGACGGGTGAGTCTCTTGTCGGAGACCGTCCAGAAGGATCCCCTTCACCTCGTGCGGAGACCATAGTCCACTCTTCAGGAGGAGAGTGGAGGAGCGAATTTGTGTCTGGGCCTATTCACACTCACACCTCCTTTTCTGTCCTAACTATCAAGGAAGTCCCTGTATGGTGTGTTCTAATAAAGGAGTGTTGGACTTTAATGGTGTGAGGCTCACTTCCTGGCGGACGAAGTTCTCGGTGACTCTTGGAGGGAGGATCCGGGTGCGCAACACAGACCCGAAGGTAAATGAGACATTGCTGATACCACAGGTATTCCCACGTGGTGGAAGCTAGGCGTAGCCCACCCGCTCTCTCTCTCTCCACCCTACCAGATACCCCTAGATGAGAGACAGTGCGAGCCGCATGGAGAGAGGAGAGGGGCAGGCGCTACACGTGGGGGCTCGGGTCCGGGATTGTGTTGTGCATCACAGTATTGAACAAGTCTGCTGGATGAGTTAACTGAATAGGCCAAAGTGCAGCCCTGCTCGAAGTCGTGGAATTGACCCTAGACCAGGGAAAGGCCCGCGCAGGAAGAGCGGTGAACGGGGGGGGAGGCCCAGCCGTGTGAGGTACTACACGTGGGGGCTTCTAATTGCACTGCGCCAACAGACACAACCCCCGCCGCTTAGTTCGTGGGCGTGGCTCATCCAAAGAAAGTGAAAAAGCCCGCGAACTGGAGCAAAGGGGAGGAGTCCAATATGTGAGAGGGCTACACGTGGGACATTGGCGCGAAAACTCTGCAGTGTGCGATGGACCAGCAACAAGTCACCATGTTTGGACATACTTCATGGATTCCAGTTCACCCTGCTACTACCACGACTACTGCTGCTGCTCCGATAACGGAAACCGGGATCCGGCTGAAGCCAAGGGGTCGATTCGCCTTGTATTCGTGCATGGACGTAGAGGCCCTGGGTGTAATTTGTCCCGGGTGCTCGGGACTGGTGTGCCACCTGAAGCCCTTCGGACAATGTGAGGCCTGTGGGGAGTTCCTGTTCGAGGTGGATCCGGTAGTTGAAAGGCCGAGAACCATCTACCCAGGCCGGGCTTCAGGTAACACTACTCGCAGAGGAGGAATTACTGCTGTAAAAGCCATCCCAGCGCACACTGCAGCGACTGAGGAGGAGGTCATTAAAACTCAACGGGAGAAATCCGAGGATGCTGACTCGGTCACCACTGTCTCACAGCGTCCGCCACTGAAGAAGAGAACCAGCATGGTGGCCCCGACCAGTGGTGGTGGCGGACCATCTCGCCAGCTTACGCCAGGCCTAGACGGATCCGTTGACGAGTGTTCCGGACGTCCCGCTTCAAGTAAAGGCCGAGGTAAGCCGGGTAAAGAGACTTGGTGTATGGGCGGAGATGCCGGGAAGGCATGGCCCAGTATGTCCGCGGGAGGTGTTAGCTCTGTCTCTACAACGGGCTACATACCCGCGGAGGAGTGTGATACTTCGGATCTGGAGTCGCTCTCTGATGTGGGAGATGACACAGCCATTGACGAACTGTTTGCAGAAAAGGGCTGGGACAAAGTGCCGCTAGCTTCGTTCCGAAGGCCTCGAGATTCACCCATGTCCACGGGGGAGAGTACACCCCGGGTGGAGGCTCCAGCGCCTGAACAAGGGTCCTGTCCCCAGCCCACCTCTACATCTCCGGTGCCGCCTGCATCAGGTACTGGGGAGGAGAAGTTGATACTACGGGCACCTATGCCCCAACCAGAAGTGGTTAAGGCCCCTCGCCATCCGGACTCTATAGTTCTACCTGGCGAAGGGGACAAAGCCACAATGCCTCCGCTGTCAAGGCTTCAGAGACTCTTCGGCCAGAAAGTTGCTGCTGACTACGGGTGGGAATACCCGTATCTTCCCAAGGAGTTACTCTACGAAGTGGAGGTGTACCGAGAGCGCTGGTATAATGACTTCGTGTGGACCCACCTTAAGGTTCCACACGCCCGCAGGTATTTGACATGCTCTCCAAAGACATCTCAGCGGTTCAAAGACTGCAAGGCAGAGTGGATGAGGGGAAGACACATCCATGCGGATAAGGTGTTGATCCGACGCAAAGAAGGTGAGGATGTGGAGTACTATTTGGAGACCATGGATCGGCATCTAAAACCTATTGTCCTGCCGCATCCCCGCTTCTACCTCTGAGGAGAAAGAGACTCCATTTATTTGCTTTGTTTCAAAAGGACCTTGCACCCCCTGAACTTCGCTGTTTGACTTTCTTGTTGGTGCTATCATCAGTGTTTGCCCCGCAAGAGGGATGCTTGTGTCATTCCAAGGAAGAACTGTTCCAGTTGTTGTTCTTTCCTCTCCTGTGAGAAGTTGCAGACTTTGGGGTAGATAGGGCCCGGAATCGAGCAGCAAGAAAAGAAAGATGGTTCAACGGGTGCAGTTACCGCGAGGCTGTCACCAGGTGGCAGTCTTGTGCAACGTTACACATTGTACACGCTCACACTGGAGGGAAAGATATTTCTCTTAGGAGGAGTTTCTTTTTCTCTCACACATACACATGTGTCAGGGTTTTATTGTTTCTTTTCTCTTCCCTCTGCAGGAGAGCGTCCCGTCAAGATTATGGAACCTGGGGTGGTTCTTAGTTAGGATGGGAGGGAAAAGTATAATGTTTTAAATGTTGTCTTTCACTCCTCTTTTGTTGCAGGGGCTCAGACACAACTTCTCTGTTAGGATAGTTTCCTAAAAATATTTGTTTTTTTTAAATTGTTAGTTGGTTTCTGGATTGGGTTATGTCAGCCGTTGAGGGCGTGATTCACTCCAGACACTGGGATCCAGTGTCAAAAGACAGGGGGGAATGTGTAGCGGGTACTTACTTTCCCGGGTGCATTTTTTGAATCTAGCTGTGACATCAGTGCTATGTTCCCTGCGGTCCACCAGGTGGCGCTGTCACCGTGGCCGGAGGGACGAATCTCACTGTGTGTTGAGCCTCCTTTTTGTCCTCTCTCGGTAGCGGTATGGTGGGGCGGGGAACCCGCCGTGCTTGCTGGGAGAGGGGATAAAGGGGCCGGCCATCTTGGTAACGGGGTCTTCGTCCCAAGCACCTTCAGCTTGCGGACGTGGGTTCGTGTTAGTCCCCTAGGAGGCCTCGGCCTAGGGGACCACCGGAGATCGTGTTCCACCCCAGGCACCTTCAGCCCTGGGGTGAGGTACTTGCAAGAAGGTCCAGAGCTCAGTGCCCAACACTGAGTTCCGTGAGGGAAGGGTCCTAAGGCACTTCGGGGATGGAGGCCTGAATCTGAGTAAGACGCAATGGACCGGGGAGAGCTCCTCACTCGAAGACCTGGTGCAGCAGACTGCCGGTGACGGGTGAGTCTCTTGTCGGAGACCGTCCAGAAGGATCCCCTTCACCTCGTGCGGAGACCATAGTCCACTCTTCAGGAGGAGAGTTGAGGAGCGAATTTGTGTCTGGGCCTATTCACACTCACACCTCCTTTTCTGTCCTAACTATCAAGGAAGTCCCTGTATGGTGTGTTCTAATAAAGGAGTGTTGGACTTTAATGGTGTGAGGCTCACTTCCTGGCGGACGAAGTTCACGGTGACTCTTGGAGGGAGGATCCGGGTGCGCAACACAGACCCGAAGGTAAATGAGACATTGTTGATACCACAGGTATTCCCACGTGGTGGAAGCTAGGCGTAGCCCACCCGCTCTCTCTCTCTCCACCCTACCAGATACCCCTAGATGAGAGACAGTGCGAGCCGCATGGAGAGAGGAGAGGGGCAAGCGCTACATATATATATATATATATATATATATATATATATATATATATATTGTAAGATTAGGGGTTGTTAGCTCTCGTAGTAGATGCGTTTTTTCAGTAATGCAAGCCAGTCAGGAACTCTGTTTAAGGGCATGGTAGCCCATGTTTATTTAAAAGCACAAAAGTTCACAAGTACATCTGTAGTATTCACAGGGGGGTTCCACCATTCCTGTATCTTGCATATTTAACAGTGTACCTCGTAGCTTTACCTTCTTGCTATCCAGGCCTTTAGCCTAGGCCTTGGGTCTGCTCCTCAGACCCAAACAGTTTCCAAGAGTTTAAGCTTTCTCCTTGCTTACCCCTGGTCAGCACCTTTGTTGCTGTATCACTAATGATGTCTGCCTCCTGCAGACATGCACCGCCTCTGACTCCACTCAGAGGATGAGAGTCCACCTGACTCCCATGCACACAGACTTCCTCTCTGTTGGGTGGAGCCCTGATCCATAATCACCTCTGACTCCACTTCAGAGGATGAGAGTCCACCTGACTCCCATGCACACAGACTTCCTCTCTGTTGGGTGGAGCCCTGATCCATAATCACCTCTGAACTAAATAGCCCAAGACACAGCTCTTCCATCAGCGTGTCTTTCTTTACCAAATCTGGCGTAAACAAACACTCTTGAAGGTCGCACAAAGTCGCACCCTCACAATATATATATATATATATATATATATATATATATAATTTTCATATCGAGTCAACACAAAAAAAAACATTTTAAAATGTATTTTTTTACAGGTTCTTATATAGCGCTGTCAATTGAAGCAGCGCTTTACATCTATATTGTACATTCACATCAGTCCCTGCCCTCAAAGAGCTTACAATCTAAGGTCCCTAACTCACATTCCTACATAAACACACTAGGGCCAATTTAGACAGGAGCCAACTAACCTACCAGCGTGTCTTTAGGGTGTGGAAGGAAACAGGAGTACCCAGAGGGAACCCACGCACAGGGAGAACATGCAAACTCCATGCAAGTAGTGGTATGGTTGAAATTTGAACCATCAACCCTAGTGCTGCTAGGCGGAAGTGCTAATCACTTAGCAATTGTGCAGCCTATTAAAGATTTTGTAAATACAGTATGAAATATTATATACAATATTTTGTAGACTTCTGACCAACAAGCAGACAGAGTTCTCTCATTTTGTCACTTACCATATATACTCGAGTATAAGCCGACCCGAGTATAAGCCGAGGTACCTAATTTTACCACAAAAAAATGGGAAAACGTATTGACTTGAGTATAAGCCAAGGGTGAAAATGCAGCAGCTACTGTAAGTGGAAGGGGGTCAACAATGCCCATTTTCACACCTCACTGTGCCCATTGCAACCTCACTGTGCCAATTGTCACTGTGCCCAACCTCACTCTGCCCATTGCCACCTCACTGTGCCCATCCTTACTGTGCCAATCCTCACTGTGCCCTCACTGTGCCTGTTGTCAGTGTACCTGAAATTGAGAGGCTGCGGGCGTCCATTCATTGTTTAAAACTTGGGGTCTCATCCTGGTCCCTTCCGTGATAGGCGTTTCTCAGCAGACACAGTTCCGCCTATCACAAACGATCTCTCATCTTTGAACTCAGTTTCCCAGCAGACACTGTGTTCAGTGTATCGCCAATCACGGACGTCCTCTTGTCCGAGGATGAAAAGGCGTCAGTGATTAGCGGAACACTGAACACAGTGTCTGCTGGGATGGGTGAGGATGAGAGAACATTTGTGATAGGCGTTTCTCAGCAGACACAGTTCCGCCTATCACGGAAGGGACCAGGAGGAGACCATGAGTTTTAAACGATGGACGCCCACAGCCTCTCAATATTTTCAGGTACACTGACTCGAGTATAAGCCGAGGGGGGCATTTTCAGCCCAAAAAAAAGGGCTGAAAATCTTGGCTTATACTCGAGTATATACGGTATTTGTACAAAGCCTATTGTTTACAGAGATCAGTAGCTCAAACCAAAAATGTATAAACACAGTGACTAAGCCTTAGACTCTTCCATTATTGGACAGCTCCATCTGTTTTATTCAGACAGATTGAACTAAGAGGTAGGCTGCTACTGCTGTGCAGTGTTTTTTTTTGTTTTTGCTAAGTAGTGTTCTGGAAATCCTTATTCATATATTAAACTTTAAAACACGAAAATGTAATAAACAATTATATAAAACCTTATTTTGAAAATTATAAACTTAAAATATAAATATAAAATAAAATTGACCCCAACCAATATGATGTTTTCTTTAATGTGGGGTTTTTCATATACTGTATATACAGTGTATATATATTGTAAGATTAGGGGTTGTTAGCTCTCGTGGTGGATGCGTTTTTTCAGTGATTCAGGCCAGTCAGGAACTCTGTTTAAGGGCATGGTAGCCCATTTTTATTTAAAAGCACAAAAGTTCACAAATACATCCGTAGTATTCACAGGGGGGTTCCACCATTCCTGTATCTTGCATACTCAACAGTTTAGCCTCCTAGGTTTACCTTCTTGCTATCCGGCTGTTTCAGGCCTTTAGCCTAGGCCTTAGGTCTGCTCCTCAGACCCAAACAGTTTCCAAGAGTTAAGCTGTCTCCTCACTTACCCCTGGTCAGCACCTTTGTTGCTGAATCACCAACGATGTCTGCCTCCTGCAGACATGCCTATCCTATGTAGCGGGTATTTGAATTTAGGGGAGGCATCTGGGTGGTAGTGTAACCCAGATGCACTGATTGTTAGGGAATCTGAGACCCTTTTATGGTTCTTGGAGGACTCTGGTGGTGTGAGGTTCCCTGCAGCCTGCAGGTGGTGCTCTCGCCCTGGGCCAGAGCTGAACACTCACCGCAAGACTGCATTCCTTTTCGTCCTTTCCTGGCGCTGGTACAGTGGGGCGGGGAACCTGCTGTGACGCTAAGGGAGAGGAGATAAAGGGGGCGGACACCCTGACCTTCAGCCTGGGTGCTGGCGTTCCGGAGTTCTGGGCCCAGGTGCCCTTGACCTGGCCGGAGCGGGAGATGGAGTCAATCCCAGGCACCTTTAGCCTGGGGTGAGGTACTAATGCGGAAGCCTGGGACTCAGTACCTTTGACTGGGTTCCGCGAAGGTGGAGGAATCCGAGGGGGCCCTAACGCCTTGGGTGCCCGTGTCTGAGATGAGGAGGCTGGTGAGCGGAACTTCTCCAGAAAGTCCGGCGCAGCATTTGCCGGTGACGGAGAGGCCTCCGGTAACTCTCTTGGACGGATGTCTTCCCTCTGACAGGGGCTGTGATAGCGAAGGTAATTCATGCTCTTGTTCTATATAGACAGTGGCAGTGACTATACATCATAACCATTGGTGACACCACAGTGGTTAGCTCTACTTAAAGGATTGTGCCTTGACCTACTCCCCACAAATACTGAAGTGTTCTCTGGGTCTCAACCTGTCTGTGCTGTATGACTATTTATTGCTGGAAGAGAATAAATACGAGTTGGACCTTTTCAGCGTGTGGAACTCTGGTTACTGGGAGTTAAGGGAGTCATTTCGGAGAAAGGATTTGACTCTGAGACATACACACAAAACCCGATAGTTCTGGCTTTCACCTCCAGTCTCTCTGGAGGACATGGGCCATGGTGTATCGCATCCCTCCTCCCAGTACTAAACCCCTAGACAAGACCAACAAGCCGAGAATGAGAAAGGGTGAGAGGGGTGAGGTCGCTATATATATATATATATATATATTTTTTACAATTTAGGTAAATTAACATTCCTTTAATTTCCTTTTTTCTTTATGTTTTGCAGAACAACAAAATACTACAAAACACTTTAAAAATCAAGCATATACAGTATGTACTCATTACATAGACAGACTCTGCTTCCTGCTTTGCAGTACTGTACAATGGTTGTACTATATTTCTCCTTCCCACAAAGCAAGTCTATGTTAGGCTTCATAACTATTAAGCAGTTATCTACCCTGCCTCCAGTGACTAATCAACAAATCTCTACATTTAGATTATATCAAAGAGCAATCGTACACAAAAATTTACACTGCAAATTTGCTCCGCAAAAATAACTCAAAATAGAGGGTAGAATGGAGAGGTAAAGCAGATAGCAAGGGACATCCTTTATATTTTCAGCACCACACATGCCTGTTTCTCGTAGCAGACCTATCTGTTGCCAGAAAACGTCTAGAACAGAGACTTTTGAAAATATTTTCAAGATATAAAGTAATAAAAAGTTATACAAAGTTTGAAAATCTTCATAAAACCTGTAAGGGTCTATCCACACTAGGAGCGTGTGTAATACTGTAGAGCGGATTGGAGTGGAGCGATGCATACGATAGTTACAATACGTCACACTGTTTTACCATTTTTTTTTTTTTTTTTTTACTTTATTGAAATGCAACAAAATGAAATTGTATTTATTTCTATGTGCTGCAGTGCTGTGTAAAAAATGCAGCTAGTTCTACTTTTTTTTAGTGCACACCAACGTAGTTCATTGGATGGAACTACTTTGTCTGTGCATTAGGACTGCATTGAGTAAAAAGCAGCCCAACGCATAAAGTGTGAATGGGCCAAAAAACTCAAGAAACACATATTTTTATAGAGTTGTAAGCAGTGTTTTTCTTTTTAAACTTTGTGTCCAGATTGGGAAGATTTCTCCTCACTTCCTGTCCCAGGAAGTACGGAAAAAAATATCCAGAGGGAGCAGAAATTCCACCTGGGACAGGTGAGAAATTTGAGAGTTGAGAGATTTCTCCACATTTTTTGTGCAGTAGTCAATAGTGGGATGTTCCCTAACTTTCTTGTCACCAAGACAGTAAATTAACATGAATTTCCCCAATGGGGGTACAAATGCCCCTACAAAAAACAGCAGAGTAGTATCCCTTCCCCATTTCCACTAGAAGTTTTTAACAATTGTTTTAACAAATCTGAAATCTCTCTAGAAAAAAAATCATGAAATCTACCTAATGATCCTTCTAAAAAAGCACAGAGACAACAACTGTTTATAAAGACCTTGTAAGAGGTTCCGACATACAAAAGGTTCTTTACAATTCTATGACTACATCTAAGATGTTCCTTTATTTTAGATATAAGAGCATTATTGCTTTATTGGAATATACGGTAGACAGTATTTTGCTTTTCATGTGTATATATTGCAGTCTGAATACAGCTTTATGCTTTCAATGTCAAATAGATGTCTCACTTATAGGATAGATAGCTTTCAGAAGTCTACTTACTCTGTTCCTGCTCCTGTCTCTCAGCGTTGTTTTAAACATGAGAATTGTATGTCCTTTGTGTGATTGTTGCCTCGCCTTTTAACTTTTTTTCCTTCCCCTCCTCTTTTTTTTTTTCTTCTGTACTTTGGAACAATCCAGTCTGTCTTCACTACACCGGTACACCTGTTTGCAAACACCGACCAACACTCCGCTTTACACCAGTAATCTTTACATTTCCTGACACTTGATTATCAGCTACACACAGAAAAATGCAGTAGGACAGAAGCTAGTTATGGTGTGTAAATAAAGCAACTTAAACTGGATTACATATCCTTACAACCTTGAGGGTTTGTGGATCACTTCTTAAGAGTTTAAGTTAATGAGGAAAAAATTAAACCATTAAAGCATAACTAAAGCCAAAGCTTTGATTCAGTTTTGGAAACAGTAAAGCCTCGTACACACGACCGAGTTTCTCGGCAAGAACCAGCAAGAAACTTGCTGGCAGAGATTTCTTGCCGATAAATTTGTTCGTGTGTATGGTTTCTCGTCAAAAAAACCGACTAGAATCTCGACGAGAAAATAGAGAACCTGCTTTCTATTTTCTCGTCGAGATTCTCGTCAGCCTGTTTCTCGACGAGAAAATTGTGTGTGTGTACACTTACCTGTCCTCCGGGAAGCCCGCGCATGCTCGTAATGACTTCGACGCATGCGCGGTAGCTTCCTAGGCATAGGATAGGGTGTACAAAGATGGCGGCGACGGCATTGAATGTGACGAGCGGATGCTCGTCGTATTTAATTACGTCACCGCGTTCGCTCCCTTCAAAGAACCACGGGTTCTTTGAAATGAGCGTGTGCACACTCGGCCGGGACAAGTTTCTTGTCCAAGGATCTCGTCGAAAAAAACGTTTTTTTACGACGGGATTCTCGGGCTGTGTGTACGAGGCTTAAGGAATGGTTATAATCAAAGGTCACCAAAACAGAAAGAAAAGCGAGCATCTCCCCAACAGAAACACAGACAGCAATGAAAACTTGGGAGGCATCGAAAATCTTCTTAGTGCTCTCCAAAACCAAACATTTGCTTTAGGTCAGTGGTTCTCAACCTTTCTAGTGCCGTGACCCCTTGATAAAATTTCCCAAGTTGTGGGGACCCCTAAAGCCGTGTACACACGTTCGATTTTTTCGACGGTAAAAACACTGTCGAGAAAATCGACGTGAAATACGGGGAACAGCTTGTTCCCCTACACACGGCCGTTTTAAATGGTCTTGGTCGAAAAAAACGACTGTGTGTAGGCTCCCCGGCAGTGTTTCCTTATGGAAAAACTGCAGCGGAAAAAAATGACAGGAATCACGACGGGAAAAATTAGAGCATGTTCTAATTTTTCTCGTCGTGATTAATGCCGTTTTTCCCGTCTGGAAAAATGACAAAAAGCCCACAGACGATCGTTTTTCTCGTATAAAAGAAAAAATGTCATTTTTCCCGACGGGAAAAATGATCGTGTGTGTACGTGGCATAACAGTAAAATTATTTTCGTATTGTGGGTTGTCAGCAGACAAGCCAAGAGAAGTGATTTGCCCCTCCTAATCCACAGACATTTAGTGCTCCCTGAGTCCCTTCCACTCGTACAGTATTAAAACCCCTTGGTACATTTTAGGATGTACCACTCTTTCTCTTTGTTCTCCTTTCTTTCCCTTTTTTCTCTCTCTATCCTAATTTCTTGTCCCCCCCCCCCATCCCTCTCTTTAGCCTTCTTTCTTGTTCTCTTATTCTTTCTCTTCCTTTTTCTTTGCTCCTTCCCCCTTTTTTTCCTCTCCCTTTCATGTATTCTCTATTTTATTCCTTCTCTTATGCCCGCGTACACACGATCGGAAAATCCGACAAGAAAACCGTGGATTTTTTGAGACGGAATCTTGGCTTAAACTTGTCTTGCATACACACGGTCACACCAAATTCCGACCGTCAAGAGCGCGGTGACGTACAACACTACAACGAGCCGAGAAAAATTAAGTTCAATGCTTCTGAGCATGCGTTGACTTGATTCTGAGCATGCATGGTTTTTGGTGCCTCGGAATTGCATACAGACGATCGGAATTTCCACCAAGAACTTTTCTTGTGGGAAAATTTGAGAACCAGCTCTCACATTTTTCTTGGCGGAAATTCCGACAGAAAAATTCCGATGGAGCCTACACACGGTCGGAATTTCTGACCAAAAGCTCACATCAGACGTCACATCAGACGTTTCTTGTCGGAATTTCCGATTGTGTGTACACAGCATTACTCCTTGGAGGGGGGAATGGGATGCGTGGCAGTGCTGGCGGGGAGTTCTGATCAGCCAACTGCTCTTGATCAAGGTCATCTGCTGATATGAGAACTGTAGTGAGGACTTTTAATGGCAATTATAATCACAGGTATTGTTACTCACTGTGTCTCTGGCTTCACTGTGTCTCTGACTTTGTGGTGTCTCGTAGCAGTGACACCTATGCCGAAATCAGGAGATAGGGTCTCCTTCAGCCCCTCCCACTTCACATTCCTCACCAGTCAGCTGACCTCTAGTCTCTGCCCCCCAGCCATGTCATGAACTTAATGGGCGGCCGCAGGCTCCAGAAACAGCCCAGCTGGGCGGCCACAGGCTCCAGGGACAGCCCTTCTGGACGGCCGCAAAAATGCTGGGAGAACGGTGCGAGCTTCAGGAACAGCCCAGGATTCGGTGTCCCCTGGCAAATCATCATTTGACCCCCGAGGGGGTCCCGACCCCCAGGTTGAGAACCACTGCTTTGGATGAACTTAAAAGTAATGTAAATGTGATTGCATATGTTAAAGCATTATTAAACCTAAACACAAAAATTGTGACCCTGAATCAGTCAACAGTGGACTAAAGGTGATATCTCAGGGCCACCCCAGGCTCTGGAAGGATCCTGACCATATGGTCTGGATCCACCCACCTGCCTGATTGAAAGCTGGCTCCAGCTCTCAGCGCTCGGCTGAGAGCCAAAGCCAGCTGCACCTGCCTCCTCACCAGTCCAGTACTTCACTAAGCACTGGAGGGGCAGAGCAGAGAGCTCAGAGCTGACTGAGAACTGAGCAATCGGTGGTCATGTGACCGCTCAGTTCTTGGGCTTAGAGCCGGCGGGGGACAAATGTAGCATCAGACTAATACTGCAGCATGGTGGTAAGTATGTATGTTAGTTTTTTTTTTTTTAACAATCCCAAACTTCTCTATTATTATATTGTAGCTTATCAATTCTTGGATTGCCTTACTCCTGATGACTGCTATTCTCATGTAGTTTGGTGATTTCGCTATTGTGCTGCTCATTGTTCATGTGCTGGAGATGAAGCTGTAGCATCTCCCTGCTACTGCTTTATTTATTCTGTAGATTTGTGCTTCCTGCTTATTTGCTCTTCTCTTGATCATTACTCCACCAGTCATCAGATAACTAGACATCAGGGTGCAGTTTTGACATGAGTAAGCAAAGCCTCCTCCTCTACCACACAGAGACACAGCAAGGAACATGTGCCATATGTTTATCCTGAGGATATGGTCATTTGTAGGGGACCTACAGGAAACACTGATGACTACTCCTTTTTTAATGCCTTTTTTAATGAGCACAAATTTAATTGTCCAGGTGAGAGATTTATTGTATCTAGGCAATTGTGTTCTTTTTTTATTGTTTTTTTTTCCCACACTCCGCAAAGTACTTTACAACTGCTTGTCAGTTGATTACTGTCAAATGAGAGTAATTTGTTTATCTCCCAGCACATCTACTGTGACCACTTTTTCTGTGTCGCACCTCCTTACTCTTAACCACCGTAGGTGACCCCAGGTGGCTTAGCGAGCTACCATCTTGTTTCTCAGGGTCTGGTCCTTGGTGTATAGTGGAATGGAAAAAGCTGGGGACAAGTCACTTAAAGCGGAGTTCCACCCAAAAATGGAACTTCCGCTTTTCGGAATCCTCCCCCCTCCAGTGTCACATTTGGCACCTTTCAAGGGGGGGAGCAGATACCTGTTTAATCTAGGTATTTGCTCCCACTTCCGGGCATAGATCACCGCAGGCTCCGCGGCGATCTCTGCCATATCTGGCCCCTCCTCCATCCCCCCTGCTGTCTTCTGGAAGACACACAGGTCCCAGAAGACAGCAGGGACCAGTAAGGACGCGCAGCGCGACTCCTGCATGCGCAGTAGGGAACCAGGCTGTGAAGCCGCAAGGTTTCACTTCCGGATTCCCTTACTGAAGATGGCGGCGCCTCCACCCGAGAGCCGAGGGACAGATCGGCTTCGGGTGAGGCGCCCTGGACAGGTAAGTGAAGAAAATTTGGCGGAACTCCGCTTTAAGTCTTTTTACCTTTTTATTACTGAACTCACAATGGTAGAAAAGGTTTAGCGGTGCAGAATAACCGAAAATAGCACAAACATGGAGTACAAATATTCTGATGTAGTAGTACAAAATACCTTGAACTGCGGACAATTACATTTACAGGTCCTTCTCAAAAAATTAGCATATTGTGATAAAGTTCATTATTTTCTGTAATGTACTGATAAACATTAGACTTTCATATATTTTAGATTCATTACACACAACTGAAGTAGTTCAAGCCTTTTCTTGTTTTAATATTGATGATTTTGGCATACAGCTCATGAAAACCCAAAAATCCTATCTCAAAAAAATAGGATTTTTATAACAGCTTACCTGTAAAATCCTTTTCTTGGAGTACATCACGGGACACAGAGCGACATAGTCATTACTAATGGGTTATATAGTTACCGTCAGGTGCTGGCACTGGCAACTTCCAAAACCGGAAGTACCCTCCCCTATATAAGCCCCTCCCATCCGGGAGCACCTCAGTTTTGTAGCAAAGCAATAAGTGTCCCCAAAGAGGGGCGGGAGCTCTGTGTCCCGTGATGTACTCCAAGAAAAGGATTTTACAGGTAAGCTGTTATAAAAATCCTATTTTCTTTCTCGTACATCACGGGACACAGAGCGACATAGTCATTACTAATGGGATGTCCTAAAGCAATGCCAAATGAGGGGGGGGATACACCATATATAAGCTGAGCGCTATCAGACATGAGGATCTTTTGCGGCCTGCAACACACTGCGCCCAAAGGCGACATCCTCCTGACTTCTAACGTCCACCTGGTAGAACCTAGTAAACGTGTGTACCGAAGACCATGTTGCGGCCTTACAGATTTGAGCCAGGGAGGCCTGGTGATGCACTGCCCATGAAGTTCCAACTGCTCTCGTGGAGTGCGCCCTAACTTTGAACGGAGGCGGTCTACTTCTCAAGCTATAGGCTTGTATTATGACCTGTCGAATCCACTTGGCTAAAGTAGATTTTGACGCTGCCTGACCCTTTCTGGGGCCTTCCGGCAGAATAAACAAAGTATCCGTTCTGCGAATCTGAGCAGTGGCTTTTAGATAAGCTTTAACTGCTCTTACTACATCCAAAGAATGCAATAACTTTTCCTCTACCGAAGTAGGCTTGGGGAAAAAAGAAGGAAGAACCACATCTTGGTTCAAATGAAAACTCGATACCACCTTAGGAAGAAAGGCTGGATGAGGACGTAACACTACTCTGTCCTTATGGATAACCAGATATGGCTCCTTACAGGACATGCTGCTAATTCCGATACTCTTTTAGCCGAACAAATGGCTACTAGAAAAATCAATTTCCTGGTGAGAAGCACTAAGGAAATATGCTGTAATGGTTCAAATGGTTGTTTCTGTAGAACCGACAGAACCAAGTTTAGATCCCATGGACATATGGGAATATTAACCGGAGGACTAATACGCATCACTCCTTGTATAAAGGCTTTGACTAGTGAATGCAAAGCCAAGGGCCTTTGAAAAAATATTGACAAGGCCGAAATCTGACCCTTGATAGTACTCAAGGCAAGCTTCCTATCTACAGCCCATTGTAGGAAGTCCAGAATCCTACCTATTACGTATTTACGTGGATGCCATTTCTTGGCTTCACACCAGGCGATGTACGCCTTCCAGATTCTATAGTAGATCTGCCTGGATACCGGCTTCCTGGCATTGATCATGGTAGATACCACAGCATTAGAGAGCCCTCTCTTTTTTAGAATGTGGGCTTCAATAGCCAGGCCGTCAAACCTAGGGCTGGTAAGGAAGGGTGGTATATCGGTCCCTGCGAAAGCAGGTCCGGACGATGTGGGAGGGTCCAAGGACTCCCCACAGACATTTTTACAATCTCCGCGTACCATGCTCTTCGGGGCCACGCTGGAGCCACCAGAATCACTGGTTTCTTTTCTACCCTGATTCTGCGGAGTAATCGAGGTAACAATTGTGGTGGTGGGAATGCATATATCAGCTTGAACTGATCCCAAGGGAACACTAGGGCATCCGAGCCGCACGCTAGGGGATCCCTTGCCCAAGAGACAAACCTGTCCACTTTTGTGTTGAATCTGGATGCTAGCAGATCTACATCCGGTGTTCCCCACCGCTGACATATTGTCCGGAAAACCTCGGGATGAAGGGACCATTCCCCTGGGCATAATTGTTGGCGACTTAGAAAGTCCGCCTTCCAATTCTCCACCCCTGGAATGAATACCGCAGATATGGCTGGGACATATCTTTCTGCCCATCTCAGGATGTAATTTACTTCCCTTTGGGCTGCACGACTCCTGGTGCCCCCCTGACGATTGATATATGCCACTGCTGTGGCATTGTCTGACTGAACTCTGACAGGGGACCCTTGGAGTTTGGATGTCCATGCTACTAGGGCATACCGGGCTGCTCGTATCTCTAAGAGATTGATGGGCAGGGCCTTTTCCGCATCCGACCATCTGCCCTGGAGAGACCATTGCTCCAGTACTGCTCCCCAGCCTATAAGGCTGGCATCTGTAGTGACCACCTTCCAGGAAATCGGACTGAAGGATTTCCCTCTTTCCAGATTCTGGGGAACCAACCACCAGCGGAGGCTCCTGCGAACGGAAGGGGACAAGGACATTGGTAAGTCCAGAGCCTGAACTTTCTTGTTCCAGGCTGACAGTATGGCCCTTTGCAACTTCCTTGAATGGAATTGACCGTAGGGTACTGCTTCGAATGATGCCACCATTTTTCCCAGCAGCCTCATGCACAGGCGTATGGATGGCTGTCTTTTTGAACCCACTAAGTGGATCAAATCTCTCAAAGACGACCCCTTTTCTTGAGGCAAGAAAATCTTTCTCTGGTCTGAATCCAGCCTTAGCCCCAAGTATTCCAGACTTTTGACTGGTTTTAGGGCTGACTTGTCTCGGTTGATAATCCAACCGTGATATTCCAGATACTTGATTGTCTCGTGAACAACCACTTCTAGTTTTTCCACTGAGTGGTCTATCAGCAACAAGTCGTCTAGATATGCCATTATCGTTACACCTCGTGTTCTTAGATTGGCCAATAATGGGGCCAGAATTTTTGTGAACACTCTTGGTGCTGTGGCCAGACCGAAGGGTAAGGCTCTGAACTGAAAATGGCGCCCTTCTACCGCAAAGCGTAGAAATTTTTGGTGGGCTGGAAAGATGGGGATGTGCAAATAAGCATCTTTGATGTCGATCGAGGCTAACCATTCCTCCCCTTGTAGGGCAGTGGCTACCGATCGGATCGACTCCACCCGGAAAGTCCTGATATGTAGGAATTTGTTTAGCCCTTTTAGATTTAATATGGGCCTCACGTCCCCGTTTGGCTTCGGAACTGTAAAGAGGTTTGAGTAAAACCCGAACCCCCATTCTTCCAGGGGAACCTCTATAATTACTGCTTGAAGCAATAATTGTTCCAGTGCCAACAGGAGGGATCCTCTCTTCTGGGGATCCCTTGGCACGTTTGACCTTATAAAGCGGGAAGGAGGGGAGTTTTTTAACTCCAATTTGTATCCCAGATTTACTGCGGAGAGCACCCATCTGTCTCGGATCGTGTCCCGCCAGGTTTCTGTGAACAACTGAAGTCTTCCCCCCACCCGATTGGGTGGGGGCAACCCTTCATGCATTTGACTTTGGGGGAGGTTTTGTACCTCTCCTGCTCCAGGGCTTCTTGTTACCCTGCAACTGTCCCTGATTTTTACCTCCGGGATTTGACCGGGGAGGCCGTCGGAACTGTTTCACAGCCGATGTCCTAGGGACTGGAGAAGCCGGCCTCTTAAAGGAGGGACCTCTAACTCTATTTTTAACCGGCAAAAGTGTACTTTTACCGCTGGAAATTCTCTGGATATACTTGTCCAGGTCTTCCCCGAATAAGCGCTCCCCATGAAATGGGAAGCTGACCAGCAATTTTTTACAGGGAGCTTCAGCAGACCAGTTTTTGAGCCATAGAAGCCTGCGCATATGTACTACAGACAGCGTAAGGCGGGAGGCCTGATGGATTGAATCCTTTATAGCGTCCACCGCAAAGCATAAGGCTCTAGGTAGATCAGCTAGGGCAAGAGCCTGCTGATCCGGCAAGTCTCTTAAGACCTGTTTCAACTGATCCTTCACTGCTTGGCAGACCCCTATAGCTGCCACTGCTGGTTGTGTCACCAATCCTGCTGTAGAAAAAGCAGATTTCAATAATGACTCCAATTTTTTATCTATTGGGTCCTTGAACATTTGGACATTTTCCACCGGACATGTCAGTGATTTATTCACACAAGAGATGGCTGCGTCCACTGTAGGGACCTTCCATTTTCTGATGAACTTATCCTCCATGGGATAGACCACCGGAAATCTCTTGGGGGGAGTAAATATTTTGTCAGGATGCTCCCAATCCTGGTAAATGAGCCCCTCCAGTAAAGGATGGATCGGAAAGGAACAAACAGTCTGGGGAGCTTTTAGCGACCCCAACGAGGAGACAGAAGTGGAGGATGGCTCCGCAAGTGGCATTTTAAATGCTGATCGGACCATATTAGTCAGGGACTGAACCCATAACCTCTCAGCATGTGATGCTGAGAACGGCTCTTCCACTGTTGATTCCTCTACAACCGAATCAACCTCATCCTGATCCCCCTCAGGTAGGTCGACCTCTGTATGGGACTGTTGCTCTGTTAACAGGCACTCTGAGGGAGGAGACGGAGATCGAGCGCTTTTCTCCTGTGACAGGGAAGCAGCGATTAATGCTGACAATCTCTCTTCCAGTCCTCCCAGAGCCGAGGAAAAAACCTCCTCTGTTACATACACAGGAGCAGGTGAACTGAGGACAGCCACAGTACCAGGTACTCCTGGGGGTGCCCTACGGTCACTAACCTCTGATTCTTCAGGGGAGACTGGTGCAGCCAAAGCATGCCCAAGATCCTCAGAGCCCGATGGAGACCCCCTATTCCTCCTGGAATTTCTAGTCCCGGAGTTTTTAGACGGCATATTCCTAAGCCACAAAGCTGAGGTATTCCAGCCGAAATACACCAGTTACTGATAATAGTCTAGCATAAATGCTGCTTTTATTAAACAGTTGGTGTCTACTAATGTGCCTTTCTAGGGGATGCCTGTATCAACCGCTTGCTGTATGCCTTTAAATGTTGCCAGCTCTGTCTCTGTACTTCATAGCCAGCTTACTACAATATTGTGGCTTTTTAAAACCTGCTGGGACGCCCGCACATGCGCAGAAGCGCTGCGGCGCGCACAGAGCGTCATCCCCCAGGCTCCGCCCCCTTTCCCGGCTCACCTCTATATATAGAGGCGCGTGCACGCGCACGCGCGCGGCCACGTGCGCCCTCGGCGCTAATTTCAAACATGGAAACCAGGGACAGGAGCCAGGGCCCCTCTTTGCCGCAGGCCAGGGGATGGACGAGCACTGCAACATGGCAGAGGAAGCAGTTTCCTATAGGAGAACTCACCAACTGCCTGGACTTTGCTCTCTGAGAAGAAACTAGTCCACATGACAAGAAAACATTCCACAGCGGCCTCTAGTGGACAAACACAGGTACCGCAGTCTAATATACTAAATATATATAAAAAAACATTTTTTTTTTTTTTTTCTTGACCACCATTAAAAATTATTACATTTTTTTAGTAGTTACAGGCATGCACAGAATCTTGCGGGAATACCATTAGGTAACAGACAGAAAGACAAATTAGGCTTGGGGGTCCCCCAATAGAACCAAGTTCCTGGGGGCCCCCACTTACCTGTTCCTCGCCGCAGGACTTTGTTTGGTCCACAAAAGCCCAAACTTCACCTATCACGGCAGGCATTGTAATCAAACCTTCAGGGACCGGGTTCCCAAGGATTCCACTCCCCTGGACCTGTATAGCACCCTGCACAGAAAACATCTTGGTCGTGGGTATGACCAGAGCTCTGGATCCCAGGGTCCAGCTCTCCTAAGAGAAGCATTACAGGCAGAACCTTGCTCTTCTCTTTGCAAGGCCCGGGTACCGACCGTTTAGCTATGAAGCTTTTTTGGTCGGATCCGGAATAGCTTACTGAGGCCCAAAAGAACCTGTACGCAAGCTCAGTGAAAAACACATGTTTCTTCTTGGCCAACACCTTAGACACTGGCAAAAAACTGAGGTGCTCCCGGATGGGAGGGGCTTATATAGGGGAGGGTACTTCCGGTTTTGGAAGTTGCCAGTGCCAGCACCTGACGGTAACTATATAACCCATTAGTAATGACTATGTCGCTCTGTGTCCCGTGATGTACGAGAAAGAAATTAGCATATCATGAAAAGGTTCTCTAAACGAGCTATTAACCTAATCATCTGAATCAACTAATTAACTCTAAACACCTGCAAAAGATTCCTGAGGCTTTTAAAAACTCCCAGCCTGGTTCATTACTCAAAACCGCAATCATGGGTAAGACTGCCGACCTGACTGCTGTCTAGAAGGCCATCATTGACACCCTCAAGCAAGAGGGTAAGACACAGAAAGAAATTTCTGAACGAATAGGCTGTTCCCAGAGTGCTGTATCAAGGCACCTCAGTGGGAAGTCTGTGGGAAGGAAAAAGTGTGGCAGAAAACGCTGCACAACGAGAAGAGGTGACCGGACCCTGAAGAAGATTGTGGAGAAGGACCGATTCCAGACCTTGGAGGACCTGCGGAAGCAGTGGACTGAGTCTGGAGTAGAAACATCCAGAGCCACCGTGAACAGGCGTGTGCAGGAAATGGGCTACAGGTGCCGCATTCCCCAGGTCAAGCCACTTTTGAACCAGAAACAGCGGCAGAAGCGCCTGACCTGGGCTACAGAGAAGCAGCACTGGACTGTTGCTCAGTGGTCCAAAGTACATTCGGAAATCAAGGTGCCAGAGTCTGGAGGAAGACTGGGGAGAGGGAAATGCCAAAATGCCTGAAGTCCAGTGTCAAGTACCCACAGTCAGTGATGGTCTGGGGTGCCATGTCAGCTGCTGGTGTTGGTCCACTGTGTTTTATCAAGGGCAGGGTCAATGCAGCTAGCTATCAGGAGATTTTGGAGCACTTCATGCTTCCATCTGCTGAAAAGCTTTATGGAGATGAAGATTTCATTTTTCAGCACGACCTGGCACCTGCTCACAGTGCCAAAACCACTGGTAAATGGTTTACTGACCATGGTATTACTGTGCTCAATTGGCCTGCCAACTCTCCTGACCTGAACCCCATAGAGAATCTGTGGGATATTGGGAAGAGAAAGTTGAGAGACGCAAGACCCAACACTCTGGATGAGCTTAAGGCCGCTATCGAAGCATCCTGGGCCTCCATAACACCTCAGCAGTGCCACAGGCTGGTTGCCTCCATGCCACGCCGCATTGAAGCAGTCATTTCTGCAAAAGGATTCCCGACCAAGTATTGAGTGCATAACTGAACATAATTATTTGAAGGTTGACTTTTTTTGTATTAAAAACACTTTTCTTTTATTGGTCGGATGAAATATGCTAATTTTTTGAGATAGGATTTTGGGGTTTTCATGAGCTGTATGCCAAAATCATCAATATTAAAACAAGAAAAGGCTTGAACTACTTCAGTTGTGTGTAATGAATCTAAAATATATGAAAGTCTAATGTTTATCAGTACATTACAGAAAATAATGAACTTTATCACAATATGCTAATTTTTTGAGAAGGACCTGTATAGTCCTGGGTCTTCAGCACTTACTTGAGGCAAGGCCCAAGCAGCAATATTTTACAGAGACATCCTCCCTGAGAGAAGCCCCAGGAGAAAGAAAGTTCTGAAAAGGTGCTCCCAAACATTGATCATCTCCTCAAACCATACCTCCAAATATAGCTCCTCAGGGGAGGGCTGGGTCAGATAAATAATCTTAACTCTGAAACCTCTTTCCAGCAACAGGCAGAACCACACTGTGCCTATGGAAGACCTGCAGAGTCTAGAAAAGCTAAATAACAGTTCAGACTGCTTACAACCCAGCAATAACACACACTAAATTTAAACATAATCACATACCCAGATAGCAAGGATAACTTGCCACAAATTTGTGGCAGTGTTGAATTGTAAGTCTGTTAACTTGGTGCAAATTTCACTGGCAAGGTATACACTTGCAGAGCACTTGAAGCAAAAGTTCTAGTTGACACTTTTCCAATTTGTAGCAAATTTACGTGGCAAGCCTCTAGCTAGAGCAAAGTTGCAGTGGTGAGTCCACAGCAAGAGCTTTGCAAGTCTACAGCATGAAAATTCAGCCACAGTAACCCCCTGTGGTGGGATGACTATTGCACAACATAACTGAACTTGCAAAGAAAGTTGATCTGGAGTCATGCAATGTGGATTTGCTGCAATTGTGTGTAGCGCCCTCCTCACTCCCCTCTTTCTCTCGTCTCGTCTTTCTCTTGTCTAGGGGTATCTTAGAGGGGAGGGAGCGGGGACACCACGCCTGGCTTCCACCACAGGTGTCAGTGCGGTATAAGCAACGTTCTTGTATTACCTTCGGGTCAGTCCTGTGCACCTGGATCCTCCCTCCAAGAGTCACCTTGAACAATGTCTGTCAGGAAATGAGCCCCAACACCATTAAAGTTCAACACTCCTTTATTCTTCTTGAATGAACACAAACAATTGAACTCCCTTGGTAGAAACAGAACAGAAAAGGAGGTGTGGATGCGAATAGGCCCAGACACAATGTAGATCTCCACTTTCCTTCCTGAAAGTGGGTTGCGGTCTCCGCAGGAGGGGGAATTTCCTTCCAGGCGGTCTCCGACGAGAGGCTCACCTGTCACCAGCAATATGCCGCACCGGGTCTTCAAGTGAGGAGCTCCCCCCGGTCCATTGCGCCTTCCGGATTCGGGTACCCACTCCCGGGGTTCCCTAGGATCTCCTTCCCTCGCGGAACTCAGTGTTGGGCACTGAGCTCCGGACCTCCATCCGAGTACCTCACCCCAGGCTAAAGGTGCCTTTGATGGAACACGACCTCCGATTGTCCTCTAGGCCACCCAGAGGACCGACACGAACCACCGTCCACAAGCTGAAGGTGCTTGGGACTCCGACCCCGTGACAAAGATGGCCGGCCCCTTTATCCCCTCTCCCAGCAAGCACGGCGGGTTCCCCGCCCCACCATACCGCTGCCGAGGGAGGACAAAAAGGAGGCATAGCACACAGCAATGATTCAACCCCTGCCCAGGGCGGCAGCGCCACCCACTGGGCCGCAGGGAATTACACAGCACTGATGTCTCTGCCAAGTTAAAATTTACACCCGGGAAAGTACATACCCGCTACACTCTCCCCCTGGTCATTTGACACTGGTCCCCAGTGTCTGGAGTAAATCATGCCCTCAACGGCTGACATAATCCAATCCAGAAACCGACTAACAATTGTACAAAAAAAATTAAAATTTTAGAAAAACTATCCAACTGAAACATTGTGTCTGAGCCCTGTAAAGAAAAGGGAATAAAGACAAAAGAAAACAACAGCACTGATTCATAACTTTGAATCACATATTCACATATGACTTTTTCCCCCCATCCTGACTAAGACCCACCCCATACTCAGTGGACTTGATGGGATGTTCTCCTGCAGAGGGGAAAGAAAGGATTAACACATATAACCCTGACACCTGTATTCGTGTAATGGAAAATAAACTTCTCCAAGAAGAAATCCCTTTTCTCCAAGAGTCAGTGCATGAAAAAGTGTCTTAACGTTGCGCAACACTGCCACCTGGTGACAGCACCGCGGTAACTGCACTCGTGGAACTTTCCTCTTTTCCTTTGGCCCTACCTACCCCAGAGTCCATAATCTCTTGCAGGAAAAGTGAAGAACAAACAGGAACAGTTCTTCATTCCTCTGGGCACAAAAGCAACGGGCCCCAGAAAGTTCAGCAGCATGATAAGAACGGAGTCTCTTTTCTCCTACAGGTAAAAGCGGGGATGCGGCAGAACAAGTGGTTTCAAGTGCTGATCCACGGTCTCCAGATGATACTTCACATCTTCTCCTTCTTTGCGCCGGATCAACACTTTATCTGCATGGATGTGTCGTCCCAACATCCATTCTGCCTTGCAGTCTTTAAAACGTTGAGAGGCCTTTGGAGAGCATGCCAGGTACCTGCGGGCGTGGGGAACCTGAAGGTGGGTCCACACAAAGTCATTGTACCAGCGCTCCTGGCACACTTCCACCTCATACAGCAGTTCCTTCGACAAGTACGGATACTCCCATCCGTAGTCTGCAGCAACCTTCTGGCCAAATAGCCGTTGCAATCTCGCCAAAGGAGGCATCGTAGCTTTGTCCCCTTCACCAGGCAAAACTATTGAATCCGGGTGGCGAGGGACCTTGATCACATCTGATCTGGGCATAGGTGCCCGCAGCAACAGTCTCTTTTCCCCGGCCTTCAGTACAGATGGCACCGGGGATGTAGGAGCAGACTGGGGACAGGACCTCTCTTCAGGCGCTGGTGCCTCCACCCAGGGTGTACTTTCCCCTGTTGACATGGGTGGATCTCTGATCCTCCGAGATGAAGCGAGAGGTACTTTGTCCCAGCCCTTCTCGGCAAACAAATCGTCTATAGCCACGTCGTCTCCCATGTCCGAGAGCGACTCCAGGTCAGAGGTGTCACACTCCTCCGCGGGTATGTAGCCGGTTGTAGAAACGGAGCCACATCCTCCCGCGGATTCGCTAGGCCATGACCTCCCGACACCTCCGCCCACACACCAAATCTCTCCGCCTGGCTTACCTCGGCCTTTACTTGAAACGGGACGTCCAGAACTCTCGTCGACAGATCCATCCTGGCCGGGCGTAAGCGGGCAAGACGGTCCACCACAACCGCTGGTCGGGGCTACCATGCCGGTCTTTCTCTTTGGTGATGGACGCTGCGAGATCGTGGTGACCGAGTCAGCATCCTCGGGTTTCTCCCGTTGTGGTTTTACGACCTCCTCCGCGGTCGCTGCAGTGTGCGTAGGGATGGCTCTCACAGAAGTGATTCCTCCTCTCTGAGTGGTGTTGCCCACAGCACGGCCGGGGTAAATGGTTCTCGGCCTCTCAACTGCCGGATCCACTTCGAACAGGAACTCCCCACAGGCCTCACATTGCCCGAATGGCTTCAGCTGGCACACCAGTCCCGAACAGCCGGGACAAATCACACCCAGGGCCTCAACGTCCATGCACGAGTACAGGGCGAATCGACCCCTTGGCTTTAGCCGGATCCCCGTATCTGTTACCGGAGCAGCAGCAGTCAATGTCGTGGTGGAAGGGTGAACTGGAATCCACAATGTATGTCCGAACATGGCGACCTGTTGCTGATCCATCGCACACTGCAAAGTTTTTGCGCCAATGTCCCACGTGTAGTCCTTCACACGTATTGGACTCCTCCCCTTTGCTCCAGTTCGCGGGCTTTTCTTCTTTTCTGTTTCTGAGTCACGCCCACGAACTAAGCGGTGGGGATGTGCCTGGTGGCGCAGTGCAATAGAAGCCCCCACGTGTAGTACTTCACACGGCTGAACTTCCCCCTCTTTCCACTCTTCTGCGCGGGCCTTTCCCTTCATTGGGTCATGTCCACGACTTCGAGCAGGGATGCACTTCGGCCAATGAAGGCCTGCCTATTCACTTAACTCTTCCAACAGACACGTTCAACACTGTGGTGCACAAACACTATACCGGACCCGAGCCCCCACGTGTAGCGCCCTCCTCACTCCCCTCTTTCTCTCGTCTCGTCTTTCTCTTGTCTAGGGGTATCTTAGAGGGGAGGGAGCGGGGACACCACACCTGTCTTCCACCACAGGTGTCAGTGCGGTATAAGCAACGTTCTTGTATTACCTTCGGGTCAGTGCTGTGCACCTGGATCCTCCCTCCAAGAGTCACCTTGAACAATGTCTGTCAGGAAATGAGCCCCACACCATTAAAGTTCAACACTCCTTTATTCTTCTCGAATGAACACAAACAGTTGAACTCCCTTGGTAGAAACAGAACAGAAAAGGAGGTGTGGATGCGAATAGGCCCAGATACAATGTAGATCTCCACTTTCCTTCCTGAAAGTGGGTTGCGGTCTCCGCACAACGGGAATTTCCTTCCAGGCGGTCTCCGACGAGAGGCTCACCTGTCACTGGCAATATGCTGCACCGGGTCTTCAAGTGAGGAGCTTCCCCCCGGTCCATTGCGCCTTCCGGATTCGGGTACCCACTCCCGGGGTTCCCTAGGATCTCCTTCCCTCGCGGAACTCAGTGTTGGGCACTGAGCTCCGGACCTCCATCCGAGTACCTCACTGCAGGCTAAAGGTGCCTGGGATGGAACACGACCTCTGATTGTTCTCTAGGCCTAGGCCACCCAGAGGACCGACACAAACCACCGTCCACAAGCTGAAGGTGCTTGGGACTCTGACCCCGTGACAAAGATGGCCGGCCCCTTTATCCCCTCTCCCAGCAAGCATGGCGGGTTCTCCGCCCCACCATACCGCTGCCGAGGGAGAACAAAAAGGAAGCACAGCACACAGCAATGATTCAACCCCAGCCCAGGGCGGCAGCGCCACCCACTGGGCCGCAGGGAATTACACATCACTGATGTCTCTGCCAAGTTAAAATTTACACCCGGGAAAGTATATACCCGCTACACGTGCAACAAACTTGTGAAGCCTGGCAAGTTTAGCAATAGTAATTTTCAAAATTGCAACACAAATTGCCATCTGGGTAAGGCAGACTAGGAACAGCCTAGACAAAGTAAGTGTGCAGACATAGGTAAATTTGTGTCCATGTGCACATATGTGTGGGGAAAAAACTACACAATCCTGCAATGCCTTTTGAGGCTGTATTGTTTATACGCCAGCATCTCTGATTACTCTCATCAGGTCCTAGTAATGCTGACTAGCTCACTCAGTTTTTTAGCAGGCTAAATGTTGCCTGAGTCACAGTAGACCTGACAAATTCTATTACTAATGATCAAGGCTTCCCCCAAATGTGGTTGATTGTTGCATTTTTTTTTTACATGCAAAAAAGTTAAAAATGCCTTTTTGCTTTTTCTCCCAAAACTCAGACCAAGGCCTTCCAGCTTGGAACTTCTGGTGACCAGCTGCTTTTAAAGTTCTATAAATCAGCTCCAAAGATTGGAGGGCTTTCAGCCGCAATTTCTTCTTCAGCATGACTGGAAATAGTCGGGGCTCTGTGCAGCTCGGTGGCCTTGGAGCTGCTTTTTTACAAAGCTTGCAAACAGCTGATTGGCAGGAGTTCAGAGTAGCATAGGAAGGCAAGTGAAGTGGTTTTTATATGCTGTCTTTCTGTACAGGTTTCAGGAATGACAGAATTAGAGATTAGCATTCTGCAAACTTTTGCATTACATATGTAGTGACCTCACCCCTCTTTGCTCCTAGTAACCATAGTTCCACACACTGAATAGGTCCAACACAGTTTTATTCTTCTCAGCGAATAAACATACAGCACAGTCAAGTTGGGACCTTTGCAACAGTTCAGTATTAAGGGGAGTAGGTCGAGGCACAATCCTTTAAAGTATCGCTAACCACTGTGGTGTCACCAATGGCGAATAGTCACTGCCACTGACTATATGAGGTAGAACATGAATTACCTTCGCTAGCACAGCCCCTGTCAGGGGAAGCATATCCGTCCAAGGGAGTCACCGGAGGCCTCTCTGTCACCAGCAATGCTGCGCCGGACTCTCCAGAGAAGTTCCGCTCACCAGTCTCCTCGACCTCAGACACGGGCACCCAAGGAGTTAGGACCCCCTCGGATTCCTCCACCCTCGCGGAACTCAGTCGAAGGTACTGAGCCCCAGGCATCCGCCATAGTACCTCACCCCAGGCTAAAGGTGCCTGAGATGGACTCCATCTCCCGCTCCGGCCAGGTCAAGAGCACCTGGGCCCGGAACACCGGAACGCCAGCACCCAGGCTGAGGGTGCCTGAGTGCGGCCGTGTCCTCCGACTCCGAACTCTGAACCCCGTGGTAAGGGCGTCCGCCCCTTTTATCCCCTCTCCCTTTGCGTCACAGCAGGTTCCCCACCCCGCCGTACCAGCGCCAGGGGAGGACAAAAAGGCACAGTCTTGCGATGTGGGTTCAACTCCGGCCAGGGTGACAATGCCACCTGCAGGCTGCAGGGAACCTCACACCACCAGAGTCCTCCAAGAACAATAAAAGGGTCTCGGATTCCCTAGCAATCAGTGCATCTGGGTTACACTACCACCCAGATGCTTCCCTTAATTCAAATACCCGCTACACATGCACAGCCTGATCTAATAGACATCTGTCTAGCAGACCCTCAGGATAGTTTTACATATGTGCTAGTGTACAGGGGACATTACTAAGTACTGCTTATTCATATTCTTTACTATCTTATAACCCCATTAACAGCATCTGTCGCCTGTCCACGTTTCAATCATCCTGAACCATCATTCAACTCCTATTCCCCTCCTCTCTAACAATTGAATATTCTTTTTTTTTTCTTTTTTTTTTAAATACCTTTTTCAGTGAACCTTCCCTGCACTTACTGGTTTCTTGCCTATGTGAAAATTATTATTATTATACAGGATTTATATAGCGCCAACTGTTTGCACAGCACAGTACAATGTAGAGGGGGGACAGTACAATTACAATACAGTTCAATACAGGAGGGCCCTGCTTGTGGAGCTTACAATCTAAAGGGAGATGGAGGTGGTACAAAAGGGAATAGCTGCAGGGGATGATCTGATGGAAGTGGCTCGTGTACAGTTCTTAGGTGAATGTTGGATAGGCTTCCCTGAATAAGTGAGTTTTCAGGGTAAAAGCTGACTGGACATACTGGGGCAGGGAGTTCCAGAGGATAGGAGGGGCTCTGGCGAAGTCATGAAGGTGAGCATGAGAGGAGATAACAAGGGAAATAGAGAGCAGAAGGTCTTAGAAGGAGCGGAAAGGACAATTTGGGGCGATATCTTCAGATGAGGTTGGTGATGTAGCTGGGGCAATGTTGTGGATGGCCTTGTATGTTGTGGTTAGTATTTTGAATTTTATACAGTGGGGTAGTGGAAGCCAGTGAAGGGATTGGTAGAGAGGAGCAGCAGTCGCGGATTGGTTAGTAAGGTGTATGAGTCTATTAGCAGCATTCATTGTAGACTGAAGGGGGATAGCCTGTGTAAGGGTAGGCCAGTGCGGAGAGAGTTGCAGTAGTCGAGGTGGGAAATAACCAAGGAGTGAATAAGTTGTTTTGTGGTGTCGTTAGTCAGGAAGGGGAGAATTCTGGAAATGTTGCGGAGGTTAAGGTGGCAAGATGTAGCCAGTGATTGGATGTGGGGGCTGAAGGAGAGGTCAGAGTCTAAAATTACACCCAGCACCCTGGTATGTGTGGAGGGACTAATGGTTGTGCCGTTGATCTTAATGGTAATGTCATGGGAGGATGAAATTTTACAAGCTCAGTTTTAGAAAGATTGAGTTTGAGGAAGTGGTGTGACATCCATACTGATATGTCATTCAGTAAGTTTTTAATATTATTTTATTACTATTAATATACAGGATTTATATAGTGTAGCACCCTGGGGTTTAGTCAGGGAGCTCCTCACCAAATTCCTTGTAAGGAGTAGCTACTGTAGTTAATTACTAACGATCCATTGACTTCTCCCTAAATTTGGCCTGGTTGTACTTTCCTCTTCTACCTCCAGGTGGCCGGGCACTTGGGGGTATTAGGTTGAGAAGGACAACGCAAGGTCAAGTTATGGGTATATGGGGCATCTCAGCCAATGGGTAGGGAATGGGATTTGTTGAATCCCTTGACCTGCTGGGAGAGCCTATATATTTGGGTGAGGTCAGGTGATCTGTGTTCTTGTGTGCCACCCAGACCGTCGTCTGGGTGGACATGTGTCGTATGCCCCGGGCTGCTAGGCCTGAGATTGGGCCTAACCGGGGGCATCAGGCTGCAAGGCGTTGTGAGGGCGTATCAAGAAGTAAGAGGGCAGCGCAGGGTTAGGACTGCGGCTTGCAGTCCAACCAAATGTGACGGTTCTGACGGCCGGAGGATCTATCAGTGGTCGAAGAATCTCTCAGTGGTCGGAGGTAGAAGGGAAGCTGTCGCCACAAAGGGACCAATCGCCTTTACCAGGGACCACAGTGAGTAACTGAAGCAAGTACCGGAGCAGTATTCTCACCGAACAGGCACGGTGGAGAATCGGGAAACTTCAGGCGGTGATCAAATCAGGAACCCAACCAGTGGAGGTGACTCTTGCAGAGCAGCCTTATGTGTCGAGCTAGGGACCGAGCCGGTCAGCAGGGGTGAAACTTGAAAGTATCCGAAGTGCCCAGCTAGGGAACCAGCAGGGAATCGTGGGTGACACTTAAAGGAGATACGACCGCAAAAACCTTGAGGAGCTCAGGGGATTCAGAGTTGGAGAATCAGAGGGTCCAGTGAGAGACCAGGAGCTCAAAGGGCTGAAGAACTACAAGGATAAGTTGTATTAGAGCAGAGAGAACTGTTACTTTGATTTGTTAACTGTTTAAGTACTGTTGCCATAGGAGACAGCAATCCTGCACGTGCAGAAGTGGCACCGTGCTGGGGCCTTTCCCTGTACGGCTGTTCTCCTATTAAAGTCTCGGAGTCTGCCATTAGAAATTGCAACTACTTAAGGGTGTCCTGGCCCTAACCCTCTTTTCCCTACAAAATATAAAAAGGACTGTCAAAGAAATAAACCTCTATTACATCCAAGAAGTGTCTGGCGCCCAATGACTTTTACCACCTTTGCACCCACTATGCCTCACAGCCCACCACTTATTGGATGTCAGTTATCTTTGGCCTCAAAGGTTCCCATTAGACAGGAAGAGGTCAGGAATTCTGCTACAATAGCACCAACAGTTTACAGTATGAAAGGAGACAACACCGTTCAATCCAGTAGGATTAGGAGGGCCCTACTTAAGGAGTTTACAATCTAAAAGGGAGGGGGAAGTGCTAGAAAAGGTAAAAGCCATGGGGGATGAGCTAATAGAGATGGTGGTTGAAGGAGAGTTTTTAAGTAGAGTTTTCAGGGATCGCCTAAAGGCAGGCATGATAGGATATAACCAGACATATTTGCGTATTCATCGCCCAAGGCATCCAGGTATACCCACGCTATGCATCCTAGGAGGACTTCGGGTACTCTACAGTGTGTGTGCCAGGTTTGTCATCAGGAGTGTGTCTTATCCTGATTTTTGCAGTTGGTCCCCTGAGGATGTGATGCACCGTATATACATGGCCTGGCTTCAAGAACCTAGAAGAGACAGCTGACCCCCTGATGATGAAGGAGAGGATCCATACAGAACACTGCAGAGTCACTAGTAGGGATGAGCCAAACACCCCCTGGTTCGGTTCGCATCCAGAACATGCGAACGGACCGATAGTTTACGCAAACTTTCGAACCCCGTTAAAGTCTATGGGATTTTTAAAGGCTATTATGCAAGTTATTGTCCTAAAAAGGGTTTGGGGACCCGGGTCCTGCACCAGGGTACATGTATCAATGCAAAAAACAGTTTTAAAAACTGACGTTTTTTCAGGAGCAGTGATTTTAATGATGCTTAAAGTGAAAAAATAAAAGTGAAATATTCCTTTAAATATCGTGCCTGGGGGGTGTCTATAGTATGCCTGTAAAGTGGCGCGTGTTTCCCATGTTTATAACTGTCCCTGCACAAAATGACATTTGTAAAGGAATAAAAGTCATTTAAAACTGCTTGCGGCTTTAATGTATTGTCTGGTCCCGGCAATATGGATGAAAATCATTGAGAAAATCAGCATGGGTACCCCCCCTCCCCCCCAGACCATTACCAGGCCCTTTGGGTCTTGTATAGATATTAAGGGGAACCAGCACCCAGGCCCTATATACTCTGAACAGCAGTATACAGGCGGTGCAAACAAGACAGGGACTGTAGGTTTGTTCTTAAGTAGAATCTGTTTGTAATTTTGAACTGGTACATTTTTAAAGTGTAGCTCCAGCCAAAAAATCTATTTTTAAGCTTTTTGGAAAACATAGAGAAGGGTTATTACCCCTGTAACATTTGTTTTTCTGTCTGTGCACCTGTTTAGAAGATTTCACCTCACTTTCTGTCCCAATAACAATTGGATTTTGAAAATGTGGGGTTTTTAGGGAAACAAGGATTGGTGATAAAGCATCAGTGGAGAGGAGACACGTTTTTCCAATATTAACTCTTACAGGAGAGAATTTCCCTTCCTAGCGGTAGATTTCCTCTCACTTCCTGTTGTCTCCCTCCGTTTGTAAGTAGGAGTCGTTTGAAAGTCGGATGTTTGAAAGTAGGGGCCTGCCCTATATACTCCACAGTTACTCTTGGTGGGCGCAGGAATGGACCCTGCTGTGAAATATTAGATCAAGAATGGTAATTACATGCCCCTGTTGAACAGGGGCAGAAAAATTGGGCCTTAGGCACTGGTTCTGGTGCCACAACACTGCAACTCCTCACAGATAGTCTAGTTGAAGGGCAGGAATGAGCCCTGCTGCAAAGTATTGCAGCAAAAATTGTAATTACACGCCCCTGTTAAACAGGGGCAGAAAAATTGGGCCTTAGGCACTGGTGCCGGTGCCACAACACTGCAACCCCTCACAGATAGTCTAGTTGGAGGGCAGGAATGAGCCCTGCTGCAAAGTATTGCAGCAAAAATTGTAATTACACACCCCTGTTAAACAGGGGCAGAAAAATTGGGCCTTAGGCAATGGTGCTGGTGCCACAACACTGCAACCCCTCAGATAGTCTAGTTAAGGGGTGCCCAACCTTTTGAAGCGCAAAGGCAACTTACGCGACTTGGTAACTGGTCGCGGGCCACAATCAACAAAGGGGGCGGATGACAGGTCCATGTCCGCTCTGTATATGCAGAGCGGACACGGACACAGCCGGATCAGAATGGAGGTAGGACACAAGTCGGTTTACATCTACCACTCCTTGGAGGTGAATGGAGGGTCCAATTGGGTCGGACTGACCATGTGAAAGGGGCCCATGGCTGCTTTCACACTGATGCGCTGCAGTTTACCTGCACCGCGGGTTCCAACGCAGTGTACCTTTTGGCTTTTCTGCACTTTGTAATAGACTTCTATTATATTCTGCAGGTTTGGTGCACTTTCAGAAAGCTCACCAGACTTGCAGGTAATAACAGAAGTCTATGGCTCAGTGCAGGTAACCCGCAGGTGCGCTGCTCTGCATCTGCGGATTAGTTTGAAAGCAGCCCAGTAACCACTGCAGAACAGATATGATTTTAGTAATAAACTGACCTTTAATAACAGTATTCTATTCCATCCCAGAGCAGGAGGTCGTGGGCCACATCAGAGGGCTCCGCGGGCCACTGGTTGGGCACCCCTGGTCTAGTTGGAGCGCAGGAATGAGCCCTGCTGCAAAGTATTGCAGCAAAAATTTTAATTGCACGCCCCTGTTAAACAGGGGCAGAAAAATTGGGCCTTAGGCACAGGTGCCACAACACTGCAACCCCTCACAGATAGTCTAGTTGGAGCGCAGGAATGAGCCTTAGACACTGGTGGCGGTGCCAAGAACCAAACATTTTCTTACAAGCTATCAGCATGAACATTGAGGAGGAAGAGGATAGCACTCAGCATAACAGGATAGTCACTCAGAATCAGCATAGGCAGTCTTGAAGGGATCTCACATTCAAAAAAAAATTATTCGGTTACATAAGCATCAGGTGCTTGGTAGCTGGTGATCCAAGACTGATACATTTTAATGAAGGTTAGCCGATCGTCCGAGTCGGTGGATAGGCGCACCCTGTGATAGGCGCATCAGGTGCTTGGTAGCTGGTGATCCAAGACTGATTCATTTTTATGAAGGTTAGCCGATCGACCGAGTCGGTGGATAGGCGCACCCTGTGATCTGTTACAAAGCCTCCAGCAGCACTGAATGTGCGTTCCGAAAGAACGCTGGATGCAGGACAGGCCAGTAGCTCAATTGCATACTGTGCAAGCTCTGGCCAGTGATCCATCCTCAAGACCCAGTAACCCAGAGGATTTTCGGTGGGAAAGGTGTCCAAGTCTGATCTTGCCCCTAGGTATTCCTGCACCATGTGAATCAGACGCTGGCGATGGTTGCTGGAACCAATCATACCTTGGGGCTGCGGACTAAAAAATTGTCTGAACGCAGCGGTCAGACGGCCACCTTCTCCTTCTGTGACTGACTGAAGCCTCAGCAACACGCTGTCCACGACCAGGAATTTGTAACCTCCCAGGCTCTGGAAACGCATTGCACAAACCTTTCTGCAACTCCTCCCGAAGATGTTTCATCCTCTGCTCCCTCTGGATAAGGTCCGCAACCTTACCCTTGTAACGTGGATCAAGGAGGGTTGCCAGCTAGTAATGATCCCTCTCCTTGATACCATGAATACGAGGATACTTTTGCAGGCTTTGCAGGATCAGGGAGGCCATGCAGCATAGGTTTGCTGAGGCATACGGTCCTCTGGGTCACTAAGGACGATATGATCCACAGCCACCTCCTCCCAGCCACGTACAAGTCCATGGGTTTCTTGGGACTGTAAATGATCCCTTGAAGACTGCTGCTGATGCTGAGTGCTAGGCCCCACCTCCATGCTGACACAATCCTCCTCCTCCTCCTCGTACTCTTCCTGTGTGATCGGCGGGCCAGCAGGAACACGGTCTGGATAAAGGGGGCCTTGAGAGGTAAGGAAGTCCTCCTCTTCCTCCCTCTGTTCTGCCTCAAGTGCCCTGTCCATTATTCCACGTAGCGTGTGCTCCAACAGGTGGACAAGAGGGACAGTGTCACTGATGCATGCACTGTCACTGCTCACCATCCTCGTGGCCTCCTCAAGTGGTGACAGGAGAGTGCATGCATCCCTGATCATGACCCACTGGCGTGGCAAAAAAAACAAGCTCCCCTGACCCTGTCCTGGTGCCATAGTCTCACAGGTACTCATTGATGGCCCTCTGCTGCGTGTGCAGCCGCTGCACCATGGCCAACGTTGAGTTCCACCTGGTGGGCATGTCACAGATTAGGCGGTTCTTGGGCAGGTTGTATTCCTTTTGGAAGTCTGCCAGCCGAGCACTGGCATTATATGACCAGCAGAAATGCACACAGACTTTCCTGGCCTGCCTCAGGACATCCTGTAAGCCCGGGTACCTGCCCAAGAACCGCTGCACCACCAAGTTAAGGATGTGAGCCAAACAGGGCACATGGGTCAGTTTTCCCTGTCGGAGGGCAGAGAGGAGGTTGGTGCCATTGTCGCAACCCACCATTCCTGGCTTAAGCTGGCGTGGCGTCAACCACCTCTGAGCCTGCCCCTGCAGAGCTGACAGAATCTTTGCCCCAGTGTGGCTCCTGTCCCCCAAGCACACCAGCTCAAGCACCGCATGGCATCTTTTTGCCTGCGTACTTGCGTAGCCCCTTGAACGCCTACGGAGCACCACTGGTTCCGAGGACAAATTAGCACAGGAAGAGGCCCTGGAGGAAGAAGAAGAGGAGGGGTGGAGGAGAGCGGTGTGTCAGAATCACCACTAGTAGCATTTTGGAGGCGTGGTGGCGGGACAACCTCCAACACTACTGCACCCTGTCCTGCATCCTTCCCAGGTGCCAGCAGAGTCACCCAGTGCGCCGTGAAAGATAGGTAACGTCACTGTCCATGCCTGCTGGACCATGAGTCAGCGGTAATATGCACCTTACCACCCTGTCCAGCGAGGCCAAGACATTGCCTTCCACAGAGAGCCAAAATCGCCTTCCGTGAAAAAAAGTGGCGTTTGGGAACCTACCACTGAGGTACCGCACATTCCACAAACTCACGGAAGGGGGCAGATTCTACCAACTGAAAAGGCAGCAGTTGAAGTGCTAGCAATTTAGCCAAGCTAGCATTCAACCACTGGGCATGTGGATGGTTGAGAGCGAATTTCTTTCGGCGGTGCAGCAGCTGGGGCAGGTAAATTTGCCTGGTACAATCGGACGTTGGTGTACCGATAGCAGATTGCCCGCAAGTACTTGGCAGTGACACACCTAATTCTACACCTTCATTCCTCTCAGTGCAGGTTTCTGAGAGGACTGAAGGTATAGTGGGGTTGGAGATCCCAGCTGATGAGGAGCAAGGAGAGGTCCGCTTTGTTCTTTGGTGTGGGTCGTTTATGTACGCTTGCCAACGGACTGCATGGCAGGTCAACATATGTCTGGTCAAGCATGTAGTGCCCAAGCGGCTGATGTATTGGCCACGCGAGATACGCTTCAGACATATGTTGCAAATAGCAACGGTGCGATCTGCTGACCATGTCTCAAAAAAGGCCCACACCAAAGAACTTTAGGAATAACGCGCAGAGACAGCAGCGCCCTGCACATGTGAAGCTCTGCAATGTGATGCAGTCAGTTGGCTGCCCTTAAGCTGGCCCCCGGAGGGCATCCTGCCTCATTGGAGATGTGCCTCCTCCTCCTCTCTCCTATCAGGCACCCACGTAGAGTCAGTGACCTCATCATTCCCTCCCTCCTCGTCACTGGAGCAAACCTGGCAGTATGCTGCAGCAGGGGGAACATGACTGCCAGTTTGCTGTCCTTCTTGGGCACCCCCTCTCTCTGGGCTCACGTTACTGCCTTCCTCAAGCTGGGTACCATCATCGGAGCCTTCAAAACGCTGCGCATTCTCCTGCAGCATGTACCCAACACCGTGGTCAAACAGTTCGGGGGACTCCTCAGGACATGGTGGGGCTAGAGAAGGAGTGACTGATGCCATTGAGCCGAGGGAAGAGGCCGCTTTGGCAGCTGCTTTGGCGGACAAAGTACCCTGAGCCTGGGTGAGAGAGGATGAGGAGGATGAGGATGGCTTGGTCATCCACTCTACCAACTCTTCGGCATGTTGCGGCTCAACAAGGCCAGCTGCCGAAAAAAATGACAAGCGTGCCCCACGGCCACGTGCTGATGAGGATGCACCGTGTCCACGACCAGCACTGTTGCCTCTAGACACAGAGCCTGCTTGCCCTCTTTTATTGGCCTGTGAGTGTCTGCCTCTCCTTGTTGGCCTTCCAGACGTACTGTATTTGATGTATTGGAATAGGTACACAAGGAATTGTCTGCAGTCAGCTTTACGTGCACACTGTGCCCAGTATACAGTACACTGACTTAATATACTGCAGGTTAGCTCAATCAACTGCCTGTATTATTAGTAATAGAAAAGGAATAGTCTGCAGTCAGCTTGTCAGGGCTGGGCTTAGCCCTTCCTTCTCTGTGCTGGCTGCTCAGCTGTTAGCTAATTGCCAGCTCCCATCTCTCCACAGTGATCCACCTGTTGATGATCCTGCTCGTCAGCTCTGCCTACTTAAGGACTTCCAGTTCATTTGCTCTTTGCCTTCACCTGTGTTAACATCACAAAAAACGTTCTCCTGCGTTCCAGTTGAAGACCTGCTTGTCTGACGTTCCCTCTGGCTACAGATCCTGCTTGCTGTACTACTACCTTTATCGCTGGCTCTTGGATATTGGCTTGGCCGACTACCCAATCCGGTTACTGAACTCTGGCTATGTTTTGACTACGCTTACTCTGTTTACCTTTTATTTTTATTAAACAAGTGTGATTTAACTGTACTTCTAACTCGGTCTGATTCATGGTTTCTGACAGTAGGCGAAGGCCATGAATTCAGAAGATGCAGCCAATCCACTTGTTAATAATATTTTTTCCAGATTGGATGACCTGGATCACCGCATGGATCAGTTTGCCACGGCGATACAGATGCTCCTGAGTCGCACGGCTCGTCTAGAGTCTCCCACTGTGGCCGCTCCGGTAGTCTCTGTGCAAGCACCCGCCTCGAGTATTTCCTCTTTAAGAGGTATGTCTGGTTCTGCTCCGCTTCCCCAGCAGTTCAGTGCAGAGGGTTTCTCAACCAGGTTGAGATATACTTTGAGATGCTGCCCCAAGCGTTTCCCACGGACAGAAGCAAAGTGGGTTTTGTGATATCTTCGCTTTCTGACAGAGCCTTGGCCTGGGCAAACCCTCTATGGGAGACGCAAAATACTGTGGTCCTGAGTTACCCAGAATTTGTGGCTTCCTTCAAAAGGGTATTTGACGTTCCCGCATGCTCCGCTTCTGCTGCCAAATGCCTCATGTCCATCAAACAGAGTACAAGGATGGTTGCCTATTACGCCATTGAATTCCGTACTCTGGCAGCAGAGGTTGCTTGGAACAATGAGGCCCTCGTGGCTGCTTTTTCTCATGGTCTCTCGGATAACATCAAGGATGAGATAGCAGCCCGAGATTTACCCACTGAGCTGGAGAAGTTGATCACATTTGCCATCCTCATTGACTCCAGACTCAGAGAGAGACACTCTCTTAAGGAGCGCTTGTGGAAGCCTCCTGTACATTTGTCTCCGAGCTTTGCAGTCCCACCCTTGCCTCCCTCACTTCCCATGCCTCCTGGTACCGAGCCGGTCTGTGAAGTTGAACCCATGCACTTGGGCTTCACGCGTCTCTCTGTGGACGAGAGAGCCCTTAGGAGGAGGGAGAGATTGTGCCTTTATTGTGGCCAGGCTGGTCACTTTTTGAAGTCTTGTCCTACCTGTCCAGGGAACGCCCGAACCTTGAGGTCCTGTCATGGACAGACCTTAGGTGGCGTTGTTTCATCTCCAGTTTGCCAGAAGGATAAGCCCCTGGTTTTGGTTACCCTGTCGTGGGCTGAGTCGTCCGTCGAGATACAGGCTCTAATCGACTCCGGGGCTGCAGGCCTGTTCATTGATGCTGCCTTTGTATCGAAGCACTCGATTCCGCTGCAGCTGCGTGACACTCCACTTGCCATTGAGGCTCTTGACGGGAGACCTCTACAGCCTGCCCATGTGACTCATGAGACTGTTCCGTTGTCCATGGCCGTAGGGGCTCTTCACCATGAGATAATCCAGTTCCAAGTTATTTTCTCACCTAAGTTTCTGCTGGTTATTGGTTATCCTTGGTTACAGAGGCACAACCCCTCTTTTGATGGGCTCCGTGCTGAGGTCCTGTCATGGACAGACCTTAGGTGGCATTGTTTCGTCTCCAGTTTCCCAGAAGGATAAGCCCCTGGTTTTGGTTACCCTGTCGTGGGCTGAGTCGTCCGTCAAAATACAGGCTCTAATCGACTCCGGGGCTGCAGGCCTGTTCATTGATGCTGCCTTTGTATCGAAGCACTCAATACCCCTGCAGCTGCGTGACACTCCACTTGCCATTGGGGCTCTTGACGGGAGATCTCTACAGCCTGCCCATGTGACTCATGAGACTGTTCCATTGTCCATGGCCGTAGGGGCTCTTCACCATGAGATAATCCAGTTCCAAGTTATTTCCTCACCTAAGTTTCTGCTGGTTATTGGTTATCCTTGGTTACAGAGGCACAACCCCTCTTTTGATGGGCTCTGTGCTGAGGTCCTGTCATTGACAGACCTTAGGTGGCATTGTTTCGTCTCCAGTTTCCCAGAAGGATAAGCCCCTGGTTTTGGTTACCCTGTCGTGGGCTGAGTAGTTCGTCGAGATACAGGCTCTAATCGACTCAGGGGTTGCAGGCCTGTTCATTGATGCTGCCTTTATATCGAAGCACTCGATTCCGCTGCAGCTGCGTGACACTCCACTTGCCATTGAGGCTCTTGACGGGAGATCTCTACAGCCTGCCCATGTGACTCATGAGACTGTTCCGTTGTCTATGGCCGTAGGGGCTCTTCACCATGAGATAATCCAGTTCCAAGTTATTTCCTCACCTAAGTTTCCGCTGGTTATTGGTTATCCTTGGTTACAGCAGCACAACCCCTCTTTTAATGGGCTCCATGCTGAGGTTCTGTCCTGGTTTCCACAATGCAGTAAGAGATGCTTCCAGAAGGTAGCCAAGGTCCTGTGCACCTCTTCACTCTCCTCCCTGTTGGAGGAGTACAACGATTTTATCGATATCTTTGACAAAGGTCAAGCCGGTACTTTGCCTCCACATGGGTCGTATGATTGCACAATTGACCTTCAACCTGGTGCCATACACCCTCGTGGCCGGGTTTACCCCTTGTTGGTCTTGGAGGATAAGGCCATGGAGGAGAATGTTGCAGACGCACTCTCTCGAGGTTTCATCCGCAAATCCTCGTCTCCTGCTGGTGCTGGTTTCTTTTTTGTGAAGAAGAGTGGTGAACTGAGACCTTGCATTGACTATAGGGGTCTCAATCGTCTCACCATTAAGAATGCCTATCCAATTCCGTTGATTACGGAATAATTTGACCGCCTCAAGGGAGCAACGTTTTTATTCACGAAGCTTGATTTGAGAGGGGCATACAATCTCTTGAGGATTAAGGAGGGCGACGAGTGGAAAACTGCCTTTAATACCAGAACAGGTCATTATGAATATCTCTTAATGCCTTTTGGCCTCTGTAATGCTCCGGCAGTTTTCCAGGAGTTTATTAACGATGTCCTCCGAGATTTGTTGCAGTTATGTGTGGCGGTCTATCTCGATGATATCCTCATATTTTCCAAGTCCCTGGAGAGCCACCACACAGATGTCTGTCGAGTGCTTCAGAAACTAAGAGAGAACAATCTCTATTGTAAGCTGGAGAAGTGTGAATTCCATCTGGAACAGGTCAAATTCCTGCGTTATGTAATTTCCACGACTGGTTTTTCGATGGACCCAGAGAAACTTTCTGCTGTCCTACAGTGGCCTCGACCCGTGGGTTTACGTCCTCTGCAGTGATTTCTTGGCTTTTCCAACTATTATCGGAAGTTTATTCGTACCTTCTCGTCTCTGGTCAAGCCCCTGACTGATATGATCAAAAAGAACGGTAACCCACAGAGTTGGTCTCCAGAGTCCATTAAGGCTTTTGAGAGTCTTAAGTCTGCCTTTGTTTCTGCTCCTGTGTTGGCACATCCTGATCCTATGTTGCCTTTTATCCTTGAAGTTGATGCTTCTGAGACTGGAGTTGGCGCCCTTCTGTCTCAACGTCCTAGCTCTGACAGCGCTATGCATCCGTGTGGCTACTTTTCCAAGAAATTGTCACCTGCGGAGTGCAATTACGAGATTGGTGACAGAGAGTTGTTAGCGATCATTTTAGCTCTGAAAGAGTGGAGACATCTCCTCGAAGGTACCACTGTGCCGGTTCTCAATCTTACTGACCATAAGAATCTCACATTCTTGTCTGAGGCTAAGCGCCTCTCTCCCAGAAGGGCACGATGCGCTCTTTTCTTGACGAGTTTTAATTACATTGTCTCATTCTTACCCGGTACTAAGAATGTAAGGGCTGACGCCTTGTCACGACAACTTTCCTCCACTTCCAAGATGGAGATGGTTCCGGTTCCTGTGATTCCTCATGATCACATTTTGGCTACGGTTCGCACCAGTCTTACTTCTCCTTTGGGAGACAAAATTCTTGCTGCTCAGGTCGATGCCCCTCCTGAGAAACCTTGTGACTGCTGCTTTGTTCCCGAGAGTCTCCGTACTGCCGTACTCCAGACTTACCATTCTCCCAAGGCTGCTGGCCACCCTGGGAAGAATCAACTCTTTTGGGCTATTTCCCAACAATTCTGGTGGCCTAGTCTACGTGCTGATGTAACCGCCTTCGTAGCTGCCTTTTCCATGTGTGCTCAGAGTAAGACTCCACGACACCTTCCAGTGGGTCTCCTACAACCCATACCCAATGGAGAGGGACCCTGGACCCACCTGTCTATGTATTTCATTGTGGAGACTTTCAGCTTTAATTTGAGGGTATTTACATCCAAATCAGGTGAACGGTGTAGGAATTACAACAGTTTGTATCTGTGCCTCCCACTTTTTAGGGAACCAAAAGTAATGGGAGAGATAACCAATCATAAATCAAACTTTCACTTTTTAATACTTTGTTGCAAATCCTTTGCAGTCAATTACAGCCTGAAGTCGAACGTATAGACATCACCAGCTGCTGGGTTTCATCCCTTGTGATGTTCTGCCAGGCCTCTACTGCAACTGTCTTCAGTTTCTGCTTGTTCTTGGGTAATTTTCCCTTCAGTTTTGTCTTCAGCAAGTGAAATGCATGCTCAATCGGATTCAGGTCAGGTGATTGACTTGGCCATTGCATAACATTCCACTTCTTTCCCTTAAAAAACTCTTTGGTTGCTTTCGCAGTATGCTTCGGGTCATTGTCCATCTGCACTGGGAAGCGCCGTCCAATGAGTTCTGAAGCATTTGGCTGAATATGAGCAGATAATATTGCCCGAAACACTTCAGAATTCATCCTGCTGCTTTTGTCAGCAGTCACATCATCAATAAATAAAAGAGAACCAATTCCATTGGCAGCCATACATGCCTACGCCATGACACTACCATCACCATGCTTCACTGATGAGGTGGTATGCTTTGGATCATTCCTTTCCTTCTCCATACTCTTCTCTTCCCATCACTCTGGTACAAGTTGATCTTGGTCTCATCTGTCTATAGGATGTTGTTCCAGAACTGTGAAGGCTTTTTTAGATGTTGTTTGGCAAACTCTAATCTGGCCTCCCTGTTTTTGAGGCTCACCAATGGTTTACATCTTGTGGTGAACCCTCTGAAGTCTTCTCTTGGTTGTTGATTTTGACACACATACATCTACCTCCTGGAGAGTATTCTTGATCTGGCCAACTGTTGTGAAGGGTGTTTTCTTCACCAGGGAAAGAATTCTTCGGTCATCCACCACAGTTGTTTTCCATGGTCTTCCGGGTCTTTTGGTGTTGCTGAGCTCACCGGTGCGTTCTTTCTTTTTAAGGATGTTCCAAACAGTTGATTTGGCCACACCTAATGTTTTTACTATCTCTCTGATGGGTTTGTTTTTAGTTTTTTTCAGCCTAATGATGGCTTGCTTCACTGATAGTGACAGCTCTTTGGATCTCATATTGAGAGTTGACAGCAACAGATTCCAAATGCAAATAGCACACTTGAAATGAACTCTGGACCTATTATCTGCTCCTTGTAAATTGGATAATGAGGAAATAACACACACCTACCCATGGAACAGCTGAGCAGCCAATTGTCCCATTACTTTTGGTCCCTTAAAAAGAGGGAGGCACATATACAAACTGTTGTAATTCCTACACCGTTCACCTGATTTGGATGTAAATACCCTCAAATTAAAGCTGAAAGTCTGCAGTTAAAGCACATTTTGTTAGTTTCATTTCAAATCCATTGTGGTGGTGTATAGAGCCAAAAAGATTAGAATTGTGTTGATGTCCCAAAATGTATGGACCTGACTGTATATACATACAAAGCGTGCAATGCATATATATACTAAATATACTGGAATACTGGATCTAACTAGCTCAATCAACTGCCTGTATTATTAGGAATAGAACAGGATGGAATAGTCTGCAGTCAGCTTTACGTGCGCACTGTGGCCAGTATACAGTTTACTGACTTAATATACTGCAGCTTAGCACAATCCACTGCCTGCCTGTATTATTAGTAGGAATAGAATAACAGGAACTCTCTGCAATGAGATCTAGCTAAACTGTCTACAGTGTGTATATATATATGTATATATATATATATATATATATATATATATATATATATATATACATATACAAAGCGTGCAATGCATATATATACTAAATATACTGGAATACTGGATCTAACTAGCTCAATCAACTGCCTCCTCAATCTAGCTATTGCTAACTGAAATAAAGCCACAATCTCTCTCTCTCTCTCTCTCTGAACGCCGGAACACACTACACAAGGCCGACGTGCAGGCGGCCTTATATAGTGTGGGGGGGTACTTAGTCCCCCTGAGCCATGATTGGCCAAAGGCACCCTGGCTTTGGTCAATTATGGCTCTCTGTGCTGACGGCGCTGTGATTGGCCAAAGCATGCGGGTCATAGTGCATGCTTGGCCAATCACCAGCCAGCAATGCACTGCGATGACGCAGTGCAATTATGGGCCGTGACGCGCAACTCGAGCGGCCCATAATGTTCGATCTTCGTCGAATGAGCAAACCGCCGATGTTCGAGACGAACATGAGGTCAACTCGAACTCGAAGCTCATCCCTAGTCACCAGGCATGTAAGTATATTATTTTGTGCATAACCCAGGGAAAAGGGTAAGAGGGGATAGTTTAAAGTGAAGCATCTCTTTATGTCAGAGCATAATCAATCTATTTGGTTGCTATGGTTAGGTGCACATATGTAGCAATTGTGACTGTAGAACAGATAAGCACTGTCAAGCCTCGTACACACGACCGAGAATCTCGTCAAGAAAAAACACGTCGTTTTTCTTGACGAGATTCTTGGACAAGAAACTTGTCCCGGCCGAGTGTACAGACGCTCCTTTCAAAGAACCCGCGGTTCTTTGAATGGAGCAAACGCAGTGACGTAATCGACTACAACGAGCGTGCGCTCGCCACATTCGATGCCGTCGCCGCCATCTTGCTACACCCTACCTATGCCTAGGAAGCTACCGCGCATGCGTCAAAGTCATTTCGAGCATGCGCGGGCTTCCCGGAGGACAGGTAAGTGTACACACACACACTTTTCTCGTCGAGAAACATGCTGACAAGAATCTCGACGAGAAAATAGAGAGCAGGTTCTCTATTTTTCTCGTCGAGATTCTTGTCGGTTTTCTTGACGAGAAACCTGATAGCCGCGTACACACGACCGATTTACTCGGCAAGAAAGCTCTGCCAGCAAGTTTCTTGTCGTTTTTCGACGAGAAACTCGGTCGTGTGTACGAGGCTTCAGTCTGAATATTCTGTTAGTATAGGTTTCCTTTAACGGGCTTGACTGTAAATGATCATTACATATGCACATTGATCTGTAGATCTTGTTGCTGATAACAGCAGGATCATGAAACAGCTTCAATTGTTTAATAGCTTTTGAGAAATAGAAAGTAAATTATCTGCCAGATTTCACCTTGGACTTCTCCAATCAGGTACTGTATTTAAATGTATAGAATGGAGCCCCTCACCTCTGTAGGGCAATCACTTTGCTAAGCATCTAGTACACAATTAAATTATAGGTAAATTGTTTTTGGATAGAGGTTATTTTTATTTATTTTTTATGTTTGTGTACTGTTGGGAAGGTTTTTTTTTCTGTCAAAGAGACACAAAAGGAAGTAAGAGGAGTTTTATGCTGCCCTGTCGGGAAAGTTATTGTTAATTATGTTCCTGGTTCTTTTTTGTTGGGTCCGACCCACTGGTTCTGTGTATCATATTGTAAACGCCCCGAGCGTGCAAAAAGGTTACATCCGTCCTGCTAGACTGCTGATATGCCGAGACCGGAGTGCCAACTAAGAAACATCTGGCCACAGGATCCCTTTACAGCTTACTCTACTAGCAAAGTGCCTAGCGTAGCCCAGAAGAACCCACCCCAGGGCAAGCTTGTCGTGGGACCCTTGCTTAGTGCCCAACAAGGAGGGAAGTATGGAGGATGTGACTACCACCCCACAAACTCTGCCCTATGACATATTTGGCATCCAGTGTGGGGCTACGCCTACTGCATGCACCTAAAGACCACCTCTAAAGGAACCATGGCAATAGTTAGTGTAGCAATGTCCCGGGGGCCCCTAAGGCCTAATGGTGATTTAGGGACAGCTGACATCCTTCAGTGTAGAGTGGGTTACAAGGCATGGTACGTGTAAAGTAAGATGAAATGGTGGGTGCCAGACACTTTTTGAATGCAGAGATTTATTGTCTCTTAAACAGAACTGTGGGAGAGAGAGTTAGGGCCAGGACACCCGTAGGTAGATGCAAAGATAATTAGCAGACTCCAAGACTCCTATAGGTAGACAGCTATGCAGGTGAAGGCCTCCAGCCGGGTCCCCATTTCTGTATAGGTAGGACCGCTGTTTCCTATGGCAACAATCTTGTAGCTGTTACTAATGGTAAAGGTATTCAACTATCTCCAACGTGAACGGTTGTCTTTACCCCGCACTCACTCACTGTGGGTCTTCACTCAACAAGCTCCCAGTCTCTCTCACTAGACTTCAGATCCACTAGCCACTGGATCCCCTGAGCTCTTTCCCTGTAGCACTCAGTATCTTCCTCAAGCGTCACCCCTGCTTCACTGCTGGGTCCCTGGCTTGGCACTCACAGATACTCTTCAAGCTTCACCCCTGCTGACACGTTAGGTCCCTGGCTTGGCACTCCACAAGCGCCACTTCTGCTGTTCCGCTGGGTCCCTAGCTAATAAGAAGTCTGGTATGGTACTGGCCTAAGCTTACTCACAATGGTCTCCGGTAGCAAAGTGGATGGTCTCTTTGTGGAAACAGCTTCCCCTCTACCTCTGACCACAACTATTTCTCCGGTCAGCGGAACCGTTTTTTCTGGTTGGACTACAAGACCACAGTCCCAACCCTACGCTGCTTTCCTGCTTCTGGATAGGCCCTCAGACAGCCTAGTAGCCAGATGTTCCCGGGATAGGCCTTGGGTTTCTGGCCTAGCAGCCCGGGGCAATACAACACATGTCCACCCAGACAGCCATCCAGGTGGCACAGAACCCTGATCTCCTGACTCCACCCAAATAAATACGTTCTCCCAGCAGGCCAAGGGACGCAAGAAAAACAAAGCCCATTGGCTGAGACACCCCATTCATTCCTAATTTGTCCTTGCAATGCCCTGGTCTTATCTAATGTCACCACATACCCCGCCAACTAGCGACAGAAGAGAGAAGTGCAGCAATTCCAGAATTAGGGCAAAATCTTTTGACATCCTAATAATTGGCCAAGGCAACTATCGCTCGGCAAATAAATTTAATAGCAACCTTGCCTAAACATCAGGGTGCTACATCAGCTAGTTAGAATTTCTCCAGGCTTGCCCAGCAATAGTGAACGTGACTAATCATGACTAATCAGGATGCTTCTACAGCTTAGGGGGATTAGTGGGACATGCAGTGTGCCCTGAAGATGCCAATCCTGGATACTACCATTGTGGAAATGTGGGGGTTGATTTACTAAAGCTAGAGTGCACAATCTGGTGCAGCTGTATATTGTAGCAAATTATCTTCTAACTTCAGCGTGTTTTATTACTCTCTGAAAAAAAAAAAGACCTGGAAGCTTTTTTATTTCTATGCAGAGCTGCACCAGATTTTATACTCTAAAATTTTAGTACATGAACCTCATGGACTCTATCCAGTGCAGGTATGCTGGGGCAGCCACACGCCTTAGTTAGAGATTTGTTTAGGAAAAGACTGTTGCCTTTGTTTGACTGTCATGCCACGTTATCTAAGTAAAGTTTTTGAAACTTTGCCTTTGCCTGGTCTAAAGTAACTCAAGGGTTGTAATGCAAGTAACTGGCACACAGTCAACTAAGCACATCGGGGTATGAAGACATCAGTGTTAAAGCAGGGTTCCACCCATTTTTGAGAGTTGGTCTTAAACAAAAGACCACCTCGTTTTTGGCTATTAAAATGTTTTTTATTTTTTCTTTCTTACCTTTTTGGAAGTACAGAGTGCACTTCCGATCCAGCCGGGCCGCGGCCCACAACGTCACATCCTCCTCTTTGGCGAGCTCCCCTGTTGTCTTCTGGGACCTGTGTGTGTCCCAGAAGACAAGCTGGCCATTCACAAAGTGCCGCGCGACTCGCGCATGCACAGTAGGAAACCGGCAGTGAAGCCGCAAGGCTCTACTGCCGGTTTCTCTTAGTTGGAATGGCGGCGTGGCACCCAATCCGATAGACGGATTGGCCTCAGAGGGTCAACATCGCGGGCTCCCTGGACAGGTAAGTGTCCTTATTAAAAGTCAGCAGCTACAGGGTTTGTAGCTGCTGACTTTTATTAAAAAAAAAAAATGCGGTTGGAACACCGCTTTAATAAAGTGTGAAGACACATGTGATTACTAAGGGTAACAATGGTTTCTCTAGCAGCCTGTCATAAGCGTGTACATGTGGCAGGTTGGATAGCCTCTTGCAGGAGTAGTTGTTGTCAGCACTCTTTCTGTGAGCCGGTCCATCTCCCATAGCAACAGGAGCAGATTGCCAGAGGTCCTCAGCCTAAGTACAGGTATGGAAGAGGAAGAGTTAAGTGAAGTTCATACATGGAATCAGCACTAGGTGCACGGTAAAGCTCCATACCGTTACTGGGAATGAGATAGCAGTGATAAGCTGGACAGGTGGAGAGGGCATCGGCTCTGCGCGTCCCTACTAAATGCATCAGTGACCATGGTGGTATAAATTTACATCAAGAGAGTTTACTAGAGTTTAGTTAGTCTGTTTAAGTAAAGGCCCCCTCTGTGTAAAGCAGTGAGCCTAACCAAAATGCCTAACGTAGCCCAGAAGGACCCACCCCTGGGCAGACCTCTCATGTCACTCTTGCTTGGCAACGAGGAGGGAAGCATGGAGGACGTGACTACCACCCTACCATCCCTGCCCTAGGACACACTGATTGAAATTTTGATCAATATGTTGCCATTACTTCCATGACAGAAGTTGATAATTTGATGATCGTACATATGAAAACTTTCCTTAACCAGCGGCTGCACCCAATGGGTAATGAGATTCAATGGTCCTGGTCTCGTTGCTGAGGACAGTAGGTAAAGGGGCAGTTCGCTACAGTGTAATAGGTATATTATTCTGTCCTGACCCCACTGCCAAGCTCACTAACTTCTGCTGGTGCTTCTTGTGGTTTTGCTGACTGTTCGCCTGACATTCTGCCTGTTGTTCCTGGTCAGCAATATCAATCAAAAAGTTGCAGACAACATCATTGGGCCTCTTTCACATGGGTGGTTGTGGGTGGGGGGTTAATAAAAACAGGCAGCTTAGTCACGGCTTTACTGCCACCGCCCCCCTTCCCTCCAGCCACCCACAGAAAGTGTAAAATACAGCTGAGGAGACTGTTCACATGCTACGCCCATGATGCTATGTAGTGGCCATGGCAAATTTGATGCTACATGTTGAGTTGACAGGTCAAACTTGGTCATTCAAATCAATGGGGCCACACTGCAGCCTCCTAAACGCCTGACAGCGGCTGCTTAGCCACACTCTGAAAAGCGTTCCGCCACAAATCACGTTTCAAAACATTGGCTAGCCTCAAGCACTCATGTTCCTCCAGTCCCTCAGCGTTATCTATCTTACTTTCAGAAGTGCTTGGGCTGGAGATGCAAGAGAGGCCATCCTTGTTACATCAATCTCCTATCAAGTACTTGACAGCTTATCTCAGAAAAAAATTAGTGTGCAAGTTTATGGCTATGAAGAAAAGAGGGAGAGCAACTCATCTCTGGGAAAATCCCACATAATCAATATATTAATCAATATTTTCCTGGGATTGGTTGGTTGGGGACATGTGCTGGTGTGCATAGACACAGGTATCATTGTTACAGTCATCTCCTGTTTATTAACCACTTGACCTCCGGAAGATTTACCCCACTTCATGACCAGGCAGTTTTTTACTATACGGCACTGCATTACTTTGACAATTTTGCGGTCATGCAACGCTATACATAAATAAACTAATTTTTTTCCCCACGAATAGAGCTTTCTTTTGGTGGTATTTGATCACCAAAAGATTGTTTTTTAAAAAATGTTTACGCTTTAAACAAACAAATACTGACAATTGAACCACTTAAGGATAGAGCCTCGTTTTGAGATTTGGTGTTTTCTGGTTTAAAACATTTATTTTTTTTTTGGTAGAAAATTACTTTGAACCCCCAAACATTTTATATATTTCTTTCTGACACCCTAGAGAATAAAATGGCGGTCGTTGCAATACTTTCTGTCACACCGTATTTGCGCAGCGGTCTTACATGCACACTTTCTTTGGAAAAAATACACTTTTTTTTATAAAAAAATAAGACCACAGTAAAGTTAGCCCAATTTTTTTTTATATTGTGAAAGATGATGTAACGCCGAGTAAATTGATATCCAACATGTCATGCTTCAAAATTGCGCCCGCTCGTGGAATGGCAACAAACTTTCACCCTTAAAAATCATCATAGGCAATGTTTAAAAATGTTTACAGGTTGCATGTTTTGAGTTACAGAGGAGGTCTAGGGCTAGAATTATTTATCTTGCTCTAACGATCGCGGCAATACATCACATGTGTGGTTTGAACACCGTTACATATGCGGGCACTACTCAGGCATGCGTTCGCTTCTGTGCGCGAGCTCGGCGGGACAGGGCGTGTTAAAAAAAAATATTTTTCTTATTTATTTATCTTTTTATTTTTTATTTTTACCCTATTCTTTAAAAAAAAAAATGTAAACATCCCTTGTAATAGAAAAAAGCATGGCAGGACCTCTTAAATATGAGATCTGGGTTCAAAAAGACCACAGATCTCATATTTACACTAAAGTGCAATAAAAAAGAAAAATTGCATTTGAAAATAAAAATAAAAAATGTCCCTTTAACCACTTGTCCCCCGCCCACTGTCAATTGACGGCGGGCGGAGGATACTCTCGTTCTGGGAGGACGTCATATGACGTCCTCCCTTTAAAACGAGCTAGGAGGCGCGCGCTCGCCGCCAGCGGCGCGCACGTGCGCCAGCCGTGTTCACAAGGCCCCGGTGCGCGTGCCCGGCGGCCGCGATTGCCGCCGGGCACCCGCGATTGCCCGGGAAACGAGCAGGAAAGTGGATCTCTGTGTGTAAACACAGAGATCCACGTCCTGTGAGGGAGAGGGGACCGATGGTGTGTCCCTTGTACATAGGGACAACCATCGGTCACCTCCCCCAGTCAGTCACCTCCCCCCACAGTAAGAACACATTGAGGGAACATATTTAACCCCTTCCCCCTAGTGGTTAACCCCTTCCCTGCCAATCACATTTATACAGTAATCAATGCATTTTTATAGCAGGGATCGCTGTATAAACGTGAATGGTCCCAAAAATGTGTCAAAAGTGTCCGATGTGTCCGCCGCAATATCGCAGTCACAATAAAAAATCGCAGATCGCCACCATTACTAATAAAAAAATAAAAAAATAAAAATGCTATAAATCTATCCCCTATTTTGTACACGCTATAACTTTTGCGCAAACCAATCAATACGCGCTTATTGCGATTTTTTTTTTTACCAAAAATATGTAGAAGAATACGTATCGGCCTAAACTGAGGAAAATTTTATTAAAAAAAAAAAAATGGGTATTTATTATAGCAAAAAGTAAAAAATAGTGTTTTTTTTCCAAACTGGACGCTCTTCTTTTGTTTATAGCGCAAAAAATAAAAACCGCAGAGGTGATCAAATACCACCAAAAGAAAGCTCTATTTGTGGGAAAAAAAGGACACAAATTTCGTTTGGGAGCCACGTCGCACGACCGCGCAATTGTCATTCAAAGTGTGACAGCGCTGAAAGCTGAAAAATGGCTTGGGCAGGAAGGGGGTTTTCGTGCACAGTAGAGAAGTGGTTAAGAGCTATGGGCGGAAGTGACGTTTTGACGTTGCTTCCGCCCTGCAATGGTATGGAGCTGGGTGGGGGCCATCTTCCCCTCACTCATCTCCATACCACACACGGAGAAGGACCTGATCGCAGCGGCGGAGGGCACTGGAGCGCGCCAGGGGGGCCCTCTCCCGCCACCTATAAAAGTGACCTTGCGGTGAATCCGCCACAGAGACCACTTTTATCTGAAAGCAGACCGCATGCTGTCAAAGAGAATACTGGGGTTATGGTAGCTAGCTACTGCCATAACAACGATATTCCTCTTCAAACAGCTGATGTATAACGACGGCTGGTGGTCGGCAAGTGGTTTAAAGAAAAAACAATATGTTTTTTATTTTCTGCTATAAAACATATCCAATAAAAAATGTAAAAAAATCAAATCTCTTCATAAATGTATTCTGATATAAGCGTTATTGATTGGTTTGCGCAAAAGTTATAGCTTCTACAAGCTATTGTATGTATACTGGAATTATAATTTTTTCCCTATACTAGTAATGGCAGTGATCAGCAGCTTATAGCTGGACTGTGATATTGCGGCAAACAATCAGACACTAACTGACAGTTCTGACACTTTGTGGGAACCAATGACACTAACACTATGATCAGTGCTAAAAATATACAGTGTCACTGTACTAAAGACACTGGCTGGGAAGGGGTTAAACATCTAGAGCGATCAAAGGGTTAAATGTGTGCCTAACCAGTGTTTCCCAGTGTTTTTGTGTGTACTATGTGCTGCTTTCACTAAGGGATGTGCTGGATTGTATTCCCTGCTTTGCAGGAATATAAAAATCCAGCACATCCTTGCTGACAGGACAGAGCTCTGCCTTGTTTAGCTCCGTCCAGTGTGTCTCTTCAACAATCAGCGAGTGCTGGCGGTCATCCATGGGCCGGAACCCACTGATCGGCTTCTGCTGTGACTAATCACAGCAGAAATACTAAAGGAAATAATGGACTTTAAAGGCATATAACATAAAATTTAACAATTTATAAAAGTTTTCCAATACAACAAAAAAAGAAGAAAGAAAAAAGCATAAAATTTTTCTTGGACTAGATGTGGCTCCCCTAGAGAATAAGGTAGCTTGTATAATGTATATAATGCTAATAATATAGATCTCAACGCATCAAGATATATAAATCCTCAAACTTTTTTGGGAGTACCACTTGTCCTCATAAGTTTCTTTGAATGTTCCGCTCTTATGTTCCGCTCAACAAGTTTCGCGACCATTAAGTCGCTTCTTCAGGAGCTTTAATAAGTCTATTCAAATAAAAACATATATTTATTAAGATACAAAAGAAAGTCAAAAAACAATAATAAGACAAAATATTTGCATATGCATTGACCTACACATATCAGACACTCACTCGCTCCATGGATGCCACATGCACAGCGCTCACCCCCATGGCTAAACGGGGATCCCCTAAAGCGGACGCAATTGTCTCATATGTCAGGATGTGGAGACACCCAGAGTAGCTAAGGAAATTGTAGAAGTGTTAGGTATTAGTGGGTATTCGGCTCAGTCATGTGGAGCATATAGTTTGGGCTGTATAATACTTACATTTTTGATGTAGGGACTGTATGTCTACTTGTATTGGAATTGGAATGTTTACTTTCCCTAGAATCTAAAGGACCTACAGGGTAAACCTTAATGTATTCTGTTAGGTTCAATGTTAGGGCTGGCTCCTTAATACCCTTAATCACAGCAGAAGCTGCATGCCCCCTACCCGGAAGAGCAGAATCACATATATATATATACACACCGTATATTACCAAAAGTATTGGGACACCTGCCTTTACATGCACATGAACTTTAACCACTTCAGCCCGGACCATTTCGCTAGTCAAAGACCAGGCCACTTTTTGCGATTCGGCACTGCGTCATTTTAACTGACAATTGCGCAGTCGTGCGACGTGGCTCCCAAACAAAATTGATGTCCTTTTTTTTCCACAAATAGAGCTTTCTTTTGGTGGTATTTGATCACCTCTGTGGTTTTTATTTTTTGTGCTATAAACAAAAATAAAGCGTAAATTTTGAAAAAAAAATCAATATTTTTGACTTTTTGCTATAATAAATATCCGCAAAAAATATATAAAAAAACATTTTTTTTCCTTAGTTTAGGCCGATATGTATTCGTCTACATATTTTTGGTAAAAAAAACCACAATAAGCGTTCATTGATTGGTTTGCGCAAAAGTTATAGCGTCTACGAAATAGTAAATAGGGGATAGTTTTATGTCATTTTTATTAATATTTCTTTTTACTAGTAATGGCGGCGATCAGCAATTTTTATCGTTACTGTGACATTATGGCGGACACATCGGACACCTTTGACACCATTTTGGGACCATTGTCAGTTTTGAAGCGATCAGTGCTATAAAAATGTATAAAAAGTATATATAAAAATGTATGTATAAAAATTATACATAAAAGTATGTATAAAAATGTATAAAAATGTATAAAAAGTTTTGAAGCGATCAGTGATTCACTGAAAAATTATACATAAAAGTATGTATAAAAATGTATAAAAATGTATAAAAAGTTTTGAAGCGATCAGTGCTAAAAAACTTAACCCCTTCAGCGCCCCCTAAAGGTTAACCCCTTCACTGGCAGTGTAATTTTTACACTGATTACTGTAAAAATTACACTGCCAGTGAAGGGGTTAACCTTTAGGGGGCGCTGAAGGGGTTAAGTGTGACCTAAGGAGTGCTTCTTACTGTTAGGGGGCGTGGCTTGGCGTGACACGTCACTGATCGCTGTTCCCGATGAGAGGGAACAGACGATCACTGACAGTGTCACTAGGAAGTACGAAGAACGGGGAGATGTTTGTTTACACTTACCTCTCCCTGTTCTTCAGCTCTGTGACCCGATCGCGGGACACCAGCGACGATCGGGTCCGCGGGTCCCGCAGGCGCGGTCACGGAGGACCAGCTTGCAGTCTCCACTTTAATTCATCCCAAAGGTGTTCTATCGGGTTGAGGTCAGGACTCTGTGCAGGCCAGTTTAGTTTCTTCACCCCAAACTCACTCATCCATGTCTTTATGGACCTTGCTTTGTGTATTGGTGCGCAGTCATGTTGGATCAGGAAGATACCATCCCTAAACTGTTCCCTAGGGGTGCAACGGATCCTCATAGATCCGTGATCCATACGGATCAACACCTTCGGGACGGCACACACGGAGATCCGCGGGCCTCCCGGTCCATAGGAAAGGCCGTGGCTTTACCTAAGAAGCCTAGCTCCCGGAGCGGCGACCATCTTGGTCCATCCGGCGCGGGGGATGCAGGCTGCTCCACAGAAGTGGATTGGCGGGCACTTTCCCTTGAGCTCTATGCTGCACCTTGAGGGATCCACACGAGGAGCCGCTGCCGCAGCCGATGTCCTGCTGCTGCCAGAGAAGAGAGAGGAGGAGATCGGGGGGATCTGTATGGACTGAGCACGGGGGGCTTTCACTAGACACACAACACTCAGCCCGCCGATCAAATAGTAGTGAGTAGGGCATGTGATAGAAGGACGGCCCACGGATTACAGTGGGATGGCTAGAAAAAACACCTTTACCCGTGGGTGTAAAAAAGAGGAGAAGGCTGCATGAGGAGAGGGCAGGGCACACGGCTGAGGAGCCCAGACACACGCATAGGACACAAAACACAACACGGGACACACACATAGGACACAAAACACAACACGGGACACACACATAGGACACAAAACACAACACAACACGGGACACACATGTAGCGGGGTCTCCTTTAAGACTCCTGGAACTACATCTCCCAGAGTCCTGTTTGGCACCCAGGGTGCAGTGTTGCCACCGCAGGGACTCATGGGAGAAACTATTTAAGGAGGGGGGGAGGCGGAGCTCGGCCTCTTTGGACACTGCGCTGCTAGCAACAGTTTCTTCCTGTGCGGGTCTGCTGCAGTGCAAGGCCTGAAGCCTGGGGCCTTGTGTGACTTCCGAAGAGCCTTCCATCCCGCTGCGGAGCCTGGGTGGCACCTGACAGAGTTCGCTGTGGACATCAGTTGGATCAGGGACCCGATCGTTGCGGACGCTGTGTGTGGAGACACAGCAGGTGGAAGCCCCGGACTGGGATCGGTGAGCGAGCACCTGCTCAATCCAATCGGTTGTACTGTGTTTAGTGCCTATAGACTGCTTTGGCCCACCGTTCATTTATTTACTGTTCCGCTGGAGACCGGTTGCAGGACAGAGTTAAAGGGTCTCCAGCATAGTGTTCCTTATGACTGCATACTTTGTGGATTACAATATTGTTCCTGAACGTGCACCACCATTTCAAGTTTGCATGCAAAGAAATCTCTGTTCACAGGACTGAGTTTGATTTCATGTCAGGCCTGACTAGGGAGGGGAGATAGAATATTGTGTATTGCGCGTAGATAGCAATAGCTGCACGTGGTGGATTACCGCGCTATGCTATTGCCATATATATATTACATCTATTGCTGCAGGGCTCTGTAAGCCAGTTATATGTTATGTTTTAACCCATGCCCTTCTAACCTAAAGTAAAGCTGTTATACCTTGCCACTTGCATCACTGTGTTATCAATAGACATGTGCACACTGAAATATTTCGTTTCGGAATTTCGTTTTCGTTCGAAAAATAAATTTATTTAGTTACTCCCGAAATTCGTTTTTATTTATTTCGTTTTTCGTTAAAAATTGCATTCGTCCGAAAATCCGAAATAATTAAGGTTGAATCTGTCATTGAAGGCTTATATGGTGTGTGTGTGTTCTAAGAAGATTCGATGGAGCAGCTAAACTATTCGACGCAGCAATCGTACATTTCCGGTCGAATGTTCCGCCTACAAGCTAGCTATAGTAGAATTCTAATGTTGTATGACTAGTAATAATTATATTTATTAATTATTATTACTAGTCATTCAACATTAGAATTTTTCTATAGCCCATGAGCGGATGCATTTAACCGGAAATGTACGATTGCAGGCAGCATCGTACAGTGAGTTTAACTGCACCATCAAATCAACTTAGAACTTTTGACAGACACCATAAGCCACAGATTCGACGTTTGTATGTTTTTCGATGCTGTGTCGAATCTTCGTCGTTCATGTGGAATGGATGGTCTATCCCAACAGTCAGCTAACTACTTTCACATTCGTTTGTGCACGTGCTCCGACGTTGTGTCAGTGTCGGATAATATGGCGACCCATTTCGACCACATGGAGGACGTTCCTGGGCCTTCTATGGAGGAAGCAGCAGCAACATCCCATTCCCCATCATCCAAAAAGCGGCGCTTGGGGACACAAGCTGCAACCAGCAGGAAGCGTAACCTTATGTGGACTCACATTGAGTCCCAGGTCCTTGTAAAGGAAACGCTTCCTTACTGGATACAGCTGTGTGGCCCCCGCTCCAGGGATACCACTCAGGAGTGGAAGCGGGAGAAGTGGGAGGAGATCTCCAAAAAAGTTGAAGGGATGTATCGCCATCGGCGTGACCCGACTGCCTGTCGGAAAAAATTCAGCGACATTAAGCGGTAAGTAACATGTCTGATTATTATTTTTTTTACATTTTAACCACTTCAGCCCCGGAGGATTTGGCTGCCAAATGACCAGGCCACTTTTTGCGATTCGGCACTGCGTTCTTTTTTTCCCCACAAATAGAGATTTCTTTTGGTGGTATTTGATAATCTCTGCGTTTTTTTTTTTTTGCGCTATAAACAAAAAAAGAGCGACAATTGTGAAAAAAAACACAATTATTTTTTAACTTTTTGCTATAATAAATATCCCCAAAAATATATAAAAAAACAAATTATTTCCTCAGTTTAGGCCGATACGTATTCTTCTACATATTTTTGGTAACAAAAATTGCAATAAGCGTTTATTGATTGGTTTGCGCAAAAGTTATAGCGTCTACAAAATAGGGATAGTTTTATAGCATTTTTATTATTATTATTTTTTACTAGTAATGGCGGCGATCAGCGATTTTTATCGTGACTGCGACATTATGGCGGACACATCGGACACCAATCAGTGCTCTAAAAATGTACTGATTTTACACCATACACAGTTCACACAAGCGCATAATTAGAAAGGTGGACTGGACATCTATATTTTATCAGCACAATCCCAATCCTTTCTTTTATATTTTATTGTGCACCAAAAAAGCATACGTTTTTCTTAAAATAAATTTGGTTAATAAAAAAATGTGCAAATCTTGTGCTACGTGAAAAAATGCGCCTAATCCAAAAATTCCATTTGCATTGTTTCATTCTACGGGTTCATTCTACATTTGTTTCATGTGTTGATGTAATTTTCAGATTACAATTGTAGTTTAATTATGGAACCTGTTTCTCTTCTCTTTTTGTTTTGCAGTTCCATAGCGCGTAAACGCCGGCAGTTGGGGCGCAGAGGGAAGCAGGTGCCTCTCCTCCCCCATGAGGCAGAGCTGTTAGCGGGTATAGGGGAGGATGAGATCACCCATCTCCTGGCTCATCAGGGTTGGTGTCAGCATTGCATTGTGCAGGACATTTTTTTTGTCAAGCATCCGACAGTTACCATATTGTGTTTGATTTTATTTAAAGATCGCATCCAGTCCCAGCGCCGCCGGAGGTGGAGGGCGGAGGAGCAGGAGTCCTCCATGTCATCAACGCCCAGTAAGTAGTGTAGTAGTGACACTAATACAGTGGGTCCTTTTCCATTTGTCCAGCCTTCCATTGTCGATTCCAGTGTCATTGCTTCTCGCTCAAGCAGTGACAGGTAGAGCCTCTGCAACCTTCTGTCAGGTAACGCAACCGCTTGCGTAACTTACGCAATCTGACAGAACGTCGCTGCTCTGAACTGAGGCACCTGATCAGTGGCGGTGCACCTAGCACTCGCCGCTGGAACCAGGACAGGTAAGTGCCTCGTTTTTTTTTTTAGAGAGATTTTTTCTAAATGGTTGAATGCATGTCCCTGCCTTGTAGATAAACGTTAGTGACCTGACCTGTATTGCCATGCTAATGGATAATTAATTTTATCTATATACAGTATTTATTTATAGTAATTTGAAGCTTGAACATTGTAACGTTCATCATTTCTCCTTTATATTAAATAGGTGTCATCCAATCAGAGGGGGAGACTCAGGAGGAGGAGGCTGAGGCGGCAACGCCCACATGTAAGTTAGTATAGTCTTGCTGGTGTCTGCTGAGTGATCATACATGTTTCAATGTTCTTGTACTAATGTGTGAGATTGTTGTACACTGCAGATTGTAATGTTCTTTTCTATATTAATCATAATCAACAGCTGCTGAGGCTGAGCAGGAGGTGGAGGAGACCTGCACTGTAGAGGCTGCTGGGGATGCGGAAGATGGTGAACAGCCAGACGCGGCAGATCCAGGGAGTAAGTATAACTTTTTTTGTATTTTCCAGGCAAATATAGTATTTTAAATATGAAATGCTGATGGCAAACCTTGTCTAGAAATGGTTGTGATTTATTCTCCAAGGCTTCGGTTTAGCTGGAATTATTAATTATTAGTCCCCCTTTGCAGCTGATTCCAGTCTTCCCGTTAGCGTGACCTGTGCTTGTTATTTCCTCAATGTCACTTCCCTGATCACGCCAGCTTCTTGCTGCAGTTCAGGTTCCCAGTCTGAGCCAATCACTGTTAATCATCGTGAATAACACAGCAGGCTGGAAGGGGTGTGTCAGACAAGAATCTCCAGCTATTGGCTGGCAGTCCCTGGACATGGTCAATCTCCGGCATGCCCCTAATTCATGCATTAACACTTTCCTCATGATGTCTGGTGCCTCCTCTTTGGCATCATCTAAAGCAGGGGTCTCCAAACTGCGGCCCGAGGGCCAGATGTGGCCCTTTGGTAGCTTTTATCCGGCCCTTGGGGCACTAATTCTCCCACTCACACCAACAATGGGGCATTTTTTTCTTCTATGGATACTAATGATGGGATACTATTCCTCCTACTAATAGGGGCACCACTCCTATTGACCACCAACCCTGAGGCCATATTTATTCTCACTGATGATGGGCCCATGACATTTTCTGCCCCTGTTGGCCACAATCCGGCCCCCCTAGAGTCTGAAGGAAAATAAATTGGCCCTTTTTTTGAAAAGTTTGGAGACCCCTGATATAAAGCAAAAAATTGTAAATGACCTCGTAGATCTTTGTGCAGGCAAATATCTATAAGAAGTTGAGTCTTGCATAGGTCTTGAAGGCTCAGGGAGAGACCAGACCACTGCAGTAGCAGAGGGGAGCAGATGAAGCACCGGATATCGAAGGTTCAGTAATTGTAAATTCTCTGTTATACCTCCTAGCCTAGACCAGGAGTGAGTAACCTACCTAGCCTAGAACAGAAGTGGGGCTTATTCAATCAGTGGCTATATAAAATTATCAACTTTAAAAAGTAGCCTGCTATATTTTTTTAAACAACTTTTTGTTAGGTCATCCCTAATGCAATGGCTTGAATGGCTTCTCTTTGGTGAGTGTAATGTTAATAGCTGGTATAGCTGATATGTTTTTCTGCAAGTGCAACTGATCTTCCCTATTTGCGACAGTCAATCAGTCTGGATGAGGTCGAGTAGTTAGTGGTCAGTGTGACGGATCTCAGATACCCCAGGTGGGCACATCCGCCAGACCTGTGTCTCCTGTCCTCCAAATGCACCTGCAGCCTGCAGATTCGCCATAACCAGCCCTTAACCCCTCAATCACGAGACAATCCATACAGGTGTTGAGGGTTAAACATGCAGAGCATCAACAGTTTATTAAATCCAAAACATACACTTTTACACACAGTTAGGGACACTCCCCTTAGCCTTGTCATAGAGGGGGGGTAGGGAACTGAACATTGAAACAGAGACTACAGTTAAACATAAAGGGATTATGGTAAGCAGGCAGCCCTTCAATACACATCCCCTGCGGAGAGATGTCTGCAGTCCAGACCATTGTCTATGTGCCATGAACCAACACAATTAAGCACAGCAACAAGAGGGGGGGATGGGGGGGGAGAAGGGATGTAGCATTACATTACATTTTCTCAATACCAGCTTTCCCCAAGTCTCTCAGTCTCTTCTGGGCCATAATCTGTGGGTAAGAGGCCAGCCCTTAGTCCCTTCCAAAACACACAGTGACAGTGGGTTCTGTCACAGTCAGCACTTAGGCATCCATTACACCTTAAGATTTTCTCAAGCCGGCCGTGCGACCAAGCGGATAAAATCTTTGGGAGATTCTCCTTTACACTGCTCGATGTGTAGAGGGGAATCCCTTTGTACTCTGGCCGGGGAGGACACTCAGCTCCGCCCCGGTCAGAGTACAGTAAAGTACTACACCTTCCTGCACAGCTCAGCAAACCTGGGATGACGCAGCAAATTGACACAGACACCACTATCTCCTACACACAAATTGATTAGGTGCATCTCACTGAATATCAAAAATGGAAAACTGGTATGTAGAAGTGAAAACATCTCAAGATGTTACATGATTGTCTACAAGCGTTTTGAGATAATTGTCTTTATATAATGTTAGGGTGAAGAAGTCATGTGTATTGTATTATCTATCTAATGTATTTTCTTTTCTTCACAGGTGAAGTCTTCATCCTTCACCTCCACCCGGTGGAAGAAGGCCTGGACCTGCCCGCGTCTGGTGATTGTCCTTCCTCCCCAGCGGTTTCTCCGGCGCATGTTCTCCTCCACCCTTCACTATCCCCCCACCTGGACACACCCATTAGTGCCTCCGCCCCAGTGCGTCCTGGTGAGGATTCTCCAGCCGCTCCAGTACACATCCCCCCTCCAGAGCCACATGTGAATGCGTATCTGCGACGCATTGTGGAGGTCCAAGAGAGACAATATGCCGAAACCAGCAGGCTATGTCACTCTTTGGCCCTCCACAATCGCCGGCAGCTCCGTCACTATGTGGCTCTGGAGAGGTACCAACGCAGCCTTAGGAGCCAACTGGAGGCTACTAGGTACCTCGGTGAACAGATGGCTGGCATCAATATGTCCCTACAGCGACTGGTCACCAGGTTGGGGGAGAATATTTTTTCCTAATTTTTATTTTTTTATTTTTTTTTATGTTAAAAATAAAAATGTTTTTGTTCAGAACTAATTGTTTTCTTGAATCTTGCTTTCCTTGTTAGGTTCATTAATCATTATGTGATGTTTATCTAAATGAACTAGTCCATTTATTGTTACTAACTTACTAGAGGCCTTATAATTGTCTTTTCTACATTTAACCATCAGGCTGAACTTAGAAAATTTAAGAGATTTCTTTCTACACTATTTCAATGTGCAAAGGGTAATTCCATTTATCTTGTGTCCAGTCACGCCGTTCAGCTTTCCCCACACCAGAATACTAGGGATGAGCCGAACACCCCCCGGTTCGGTTCGCACCAGAACCCGCAAACGGACCGAAAGTTCGCACGAACGTTAGAACCCTATTAAATACAATGGATGCGAACGTTCTAAATCTAAAGTGCTAATTATCCACTTGTCCCCCGCCCACTGTCAATAGACGGCGGGCGGAGGATACTCTCGTTCTGGGAGGACATCATATGACATCCTCCCTTTAAAACGAGCTAGGAGGCGCGTGCGAGCCGCCAGCGGCGCACGCGCGCGCCCGCCGCGTTCACAAGGCCCCAGTGCGCGTGCCCGGCGGCCGCGATTGTCGCCGGGCACCCGCGATTGCCCGGGAAACGAGCAGGAAAGTGGATCTCTGTGTGTAAACACAGAGATCCACGTCCTGTGAGGGAGAGGGGACCGATGGTGTGTCCCTTGTACATAGGGACAACCATCGGTCACCTCCCCCAGTCAGTCCCCTCCCCCCACAGTAAGAACACTTTGAGGGAACATATTTAACCCCTTCCCGCCCCCTAGTGGTTAACCCCTTCCCTGCCAATCACATTTATACAGTAATCAATGCATTTTTATAGCAGGGATCGCTGTATAAATGTGAATGGTCCCAAAAATGTGTCAAAAGTGTCCGATATGTCCGCCGCAATATTGAAAAAAAAAGAAAAAAAGGTGCTTGTGCGCTTACCACTCAGTAAAAATAGAAACACTAAAGTGCAAATATTGCTGAACAAATTAAATATTAAGAGACAACTAGCAGCTAACTTCTATAGTGTGACCAACATACAATAAAATAGTTTATATAGTGAAGCAGCGCTAAATGTCAATAGAAAGTGCTAATATTAAAAGTGCTATTAATAAAGTCTAACTTCTCATAAATTAAATAAATGGGGTGACAAAATCAACAATAATAAAATAAAATTAAAACGTCCAAACAGTGACTATGTAAATAAAGTGCTAAATAGCCAAAATGGCAGTCCAAATAGCAACAGCTAATTGCAGGGAGAGAAGCAAGGATGGGTGTGGGAATACACCTTGTCTCATCAGAAACACACTGGATCAGATGAACAAATGATGCATAAATAATCCTCCCCCATAGACACCAGCCTCTCACCTCTCTGGTGGACCCCACGGGGTCAGTAATAACCACAAAGATCTCCACTGCTCACAATGAGAACTTCCAGTCCTTTTGCGTGACCCGGAACCACTGTAAGAATCTCCACAACTTACCAATGTTCTTCCTTAAAACGAATCTTACTCCATAATATTCAGAAAAAAACAAAAAGGGACTCCATAGTGAAGCATGTAAAGGAAAGCCCCAAGAAAAGGCGTTTATTCAAATAAAAACAGCTAAAAAACACGTTAAAAACCAAGGGGTAAAAAACGCCAAACAAAATGTTCATAAAATACTAACTTCCGGTTTACGGCCGCAAACCGGAAGTGGACGTCACTTAGGCTCCTCCTCCCGACGCGTTGCATCACTACACACGTGACTTCATCAAGGGCAATATTGCAGTCACAATAAAAAATCGCAGATCGCCGCCATTACTAATAAAAAAAAAAAAAATGCTATAAATCTATCCCCTATTTTGTAGACGCTATAACTTTTGCGCAAACCAATCAATACGCGCTTATTGCGATTTTTTTTTTTTACCAAAAATATGTAGAAGAATATGTATCGGCCTAAACTGAGGAAAATTTTATTTAAAAAAAAAAAAATGGGTATTTATTATAGCAAAAAGTAAAAAATTGTGTTTTTTTTCCAAACTGGATGCTCTTCTTTTGTTTATAGCGCAAAAAATAAAAACCGCATAGGTGATCAAATACCACCAAAAGAAAGCTCTATTTGTGGGAAAAAAAGGACGCAAATTTCGTTTGGGAGCCATGTCGCACGACCGCGCAATTGTCATTCAAATTGTGACAGCGCTGAAAGCTGAAAAATGGCCTGGGCAGGAAGGGGGTTTTCGTGCACAGTAGAGAAGTGGTTATAATGACTAATATGCATGTTATTGTCCTAAAAAGGGGTTGGGAACTCGGGTTCTCCCCCAGGGGACATGTATCAATGGAAAACGAAGTTTTAAAAACGGCCGTTTTTCGGGAGCAGTCATTTTAATGATGCATAAAGTGAGAAAAAAAAAAGTCAAATATTCCTTTATATATCGTACCTGGGGGGTGTCTAAAGTATGCCTGTGAAGTGGCATGTGTTTCCCGTGTTTAGAACTGTCCCTGCACAAAATGACATTTGTAAAGGAAAAAAAGCCATTTAAAACTGCTTGCGGCTTTAATGTAATGTCTGGTCCCGGTAATATGGATGAAAATCTTTAAGAAAAATGGCATGGCTACCCCATCACCCCCCCCCCCCCTACCCCAGCCCATTACCAGCCCCTTTGGGTCTTGTATGGATATTAAGGGGAACCCCACACACAAAATAAAAAAGGCCCTATATACTCTGAACAAGTAGAATCTGTTTGTAATTTTGAACAGTAATATTATAGAACAGCAATGACGGGTATATACAGGTGTATACTGTGCCACTAACTCCTGCAGATGCCTGTATTTGAGAACAGCAATGACGGATATACAGGTGTATACTGTGCAGAAGGCTCAGCAAAAATGACACTGACACTGTCCCCTGCCTATACTTCTCTGTCCCTGTACCAACACACTGTAAATGCACAAGGTTTAGCAAAGAATATCACTGACACTGTCCCTGCCTATCCTTCTCTGTCCCTGTACCAACACACTGTATGTAAATGCACAAGGTTTAGCAAAGAATATCACTGACACTGTCCCTGCCTATCCTTCTCTGTCCCTGTACCAACACACTGTAAATGCACAAGGTTTAGCAAAGAATATCACTGACACTGTCCCTGCCTATCCTTCTCTCTCCCTGCACGCCAACACACTACACAAGGCCGCCGCGCTGGCGGGCTTTTATAGTGTGGGGCGTGTACTAAACCCCCCTGAGCTATAATTCGCCACAGGCATCCTGCCTGTGGCCAATTATGGCTCTCCTCACTGCCGGCACTGTGATTGGCCAAGCATGCGGGGTCACAGTGCATGCTTGGCCAATCACAGCGCCGGGATTGCACTGCGATGGCACAGTGTATTGTGGGCCGTTCGCGTCACTCGAATTTGTCGCGAACGGCCCAAAACGTTCTATCTTCGGCGAACGATCGAACAGCCGATGTTCGAGTCAAACGTATGTTCGACTCGAACACGAAGCTCATCCCTTCAGAATACACAGCAGATAGTAACAGCAGGGGTTAACCATACAGTCCTCAACAGTTCACAGGGCATAGGTTGCAGGCTTGCAATCATGAGGGCAACAGTTAACCGGACAGAGGTTCCCAGGCGAGCGCAATCACAAGGGGCAACAGTTCAAAGGGCAGTCATCATTTTCAGGGCTTGAGTAACATGGCAGCAGGGTAGATTACTCACACTGGTGACTTCGGACAATTGCAGATGGTCATGAAACAGGTGGAGGATCAGAGAGGGCCCTGGTGTCCCCAGGGTCAGAGATGGCAAATGGGAGGGGTCCTGGGCATCTGGATGCAGTTCAGCAGTGACCAACTAGTCTATCTTGCATAGAGTCACGTTTCCAGCTGTATGCTTCTTTGTTCTATGTTGTGTTGGTAACAAATTCTGATCCTTGAGTTGACAGTCTCTCCATCAAGAGGAACTGTCATGCTGTTGAGGTCATCTTTAATCATTGTCTCTTATTTCCAGACCATCATACAAAAATGGTTAAATTAGCACACGTTGCTATTTGTATTTACAAAGACAGCAACACGTGAGCAGTAGCGCCACGTCAAGGCTTCAACCCTTGCTACTGTCCATTCACACAACATTCATTCATACAATCACGCACACTCTAGTCACTCTACACAACACTCATTACAAAAAAGGGTGATGGAAGGAATAAAGGGAAAAATTTGGATTGCTTAAAACAATATAATTCTATTTAAATCTTGGGGTCACACTAAAGACAACTGCTATTGTCAAGTGGTAAGAAAAAAAAATGTATTTTCCTCAACATTTGGATGGTTCCTCTGAGTCCCATCTATCTTCACATGGTGATAATGATTCAGGTCTCACAAGTTAAGGGTAGGGTAACCAAGCTTGGGGAGGTAAAATTTCAGGAAAGTTATTTGTTCCATCAAATGGGGTGTCAGTTGTGCACGGTGTGGATTAAGGATGTTCCCAGTAATAGAGAAAACTCTCTCACTTTGCACAGTGGTTGGAGGACAGGATAGTAGTTGCTGGGCAACCAGACAAAGACCAGGCCACAAACTTTTCTTACTATCCCAATAGGTCAAAGGGTCCTCTGAAGGAAGCAAAGGTGCTTCATATAGGTAGGCCCTGACCATTTCAGAGGCACTGCTCTCTTCTCGATTACCTGCTGCTTGACCTGCATCCACCAGATTGTCAAGTGCCTCTACCCAACATGCAGATGCTCCACTTGGTTGTTTTTGAGTGATGGTGCCAGTTCTTGGAATAGCAGACATGGCAGGTGAATCTTCCAAACTGGCCTCATCCGGCATACATCTCTGTTGCTGCAAATTACGGACCCTTTCAATCAATTTTTCTTTCCAGTAGGAGAGGCTGTTGTCTCTGAGTGCCAGTTTACCTTTGATCCTGGGATCACATAGGGAAGCCAGCATGAGTTCAGGGCTTTTGCGGACACGATCATTTAGCCAATCTTTTAAGTTGGCTTGTAGTTTTCTGATGAAAGACGCTACATCGGCATGAAGTGGGCTGCCACAAAGAGGCTCACTGTTTTCTAGGAACGATCCCATCTTATCTATGAGATAGGTAAACAAGGGTATGACCTGTCCTAGGCTGGCATTGCTCTGACTCAAGTTTTCCATCACATTCCGAAAGGGTTTTAAGACAGAAACGAGCTGCCCAATTATACACCAGTCATCACGTCCCAGTGTGGAATCAATCCCAATGCTGTGGCGGGATGATAGATTGTGGATGGCTGTCTTTTGCTCCAAAATGCGTTCCAGCATTTCCAGGGTATAGTTCCACCGGGTGCTGACATCTTGTTTCAGTCGATGTATGGGGAGCCCTGATTGTTCTTGCTCCTCCCTCAACAGTTGACTAGCCCCTACACTGCGGTGGAAATGCCCTGCAATCTTCCTGCAAAGGTCCAAGATTTGAGCAATCTTGTTGTTTTTCTCCACTGGGATTGCACCCTTGACCACTAAATGCAGTATGTGTGCAGAACAGCGGACACCGACAAAAGATCCATCTTGGAGCGCTTTAACCATGTTTGAACCTCCGTCTGTCACTATGAACCCAACAGAAACATTGGTGACTGCCAGCTCTCCAAACCAATTGGCCAACATTGATCTAATTGCTCACAATATGTTGGCAGAGCTGTGTTTGTCATCACGGACTTCTGTGTGGAGCAGGAAAGCTTGATAACCCTGCTGGTCTTGCGCTGCAGACCGTCCTGATGAAGTTTGAATACTTACACTAGTGCCACCACCAACAGGCACAGTGGCCTGCCACCAGTGTGCAGTCAAAGACAGGAAAGCGTGTTGACCGCTGGGAGCTGTCCACAAATCAGTGGTCAAATGAATTGTCTGACCCTCGGCTTTGGCCATTTTTTCCTTCAATACTGCAACGCACGAATGGTATAGTGCTGGAATAATCTTTCTGCTGAAAGTTGTTCGTGCAGGAACAACGTATCGTGGAGCAAGGGCATGCATGAGCTGTTTAAACGGCTCCCCTTCAATCATGCGAAAAGAGGCTCCTCCAACAGCAATGAATTGGTCAATGAGGCGGGTGATCTTGTTGGCCTGCTGTTTTGACATGCCCTTGGAACTAAAGCCAACAAAACTATCTAGGGTAGGCTGATGATGTCCTTGGGAGGATGAGGAGCCTGATTGGGTCTGCAGTGGAACTACTGCACGTGTACGGCTTGTCTTAAACAAACCCTCTCTATTGGCTGTGCTCTGAGTAAGTGGTGTGGTTGAAGAGGTACCACCAGTACATTCAGAGTCCGTTATGCTGCTTCCTGCGCTACCATCTTCTTTTTCTGCCTCTGCCCGCAGTAAAGTAGAGTGGTGGTAATTTTTAATGTGTAGGTTCATACCAGCATTGGTTAAATGTCCCAACTTTTTACCCCTACTCACTTGCTTCCCACACAATTTGCACTTTGCAAAGAACCCGCCTTCCAATGTTTGAAAGTATTTCCAAACGTTGCTGCGGCGGGATGAAGCCCCTTGACCCTGTTGATCTCTAGTATGGGCTCATATAGCTGCAGCAGGTAGCACACCAGTGGTGGAAGCTGTTGCCACTACAGTTACACTTGGTGAACTAGTGCTAATGGCAGGGGTGCTGGGGAGGTCGGTGTTATCATCACAGGATTCTTCCTCTATAATAACAGAGGGAGAAGGGGAGTTAGCAGCAGATGAAAAAAGTGAACTGCTCCCTGTCCTACTCCTCACAGAAAATCCCTCTTGCACTTTCTCTAAGTCATGCTGTAACTCTTGTGGGGTAAGACTGTATAAAACGTCTGCAGTGGTTGGGGAAAGAGGAGCATCACATTCAAAATCATTCTCTTGGGGCAATGAAGAAAACGTCTCACACTCTGTCTCTGCTGATGTCTCCCTCAATTGCTTCTTTGGGGAGCTGGGCAGTGGCACTGGCAGTGGCACTGGCAGTGTCATTGGTGGTGGTGATTGTATCGGCAACTCCACTTGTTTTATACTATGTTTCTTGCCTATCCCATAAAAATAGGAAGCCATGACACCTGTAGAAGAAGGCGCTGTATTGGCAGTGGAAGCGGCAGCAGATGTTGGTGGTCTGGCAGGAGGAAAACTAATAGTAGAACTGGTGGTGGTGGAACTAGCTTTGCTGGTGGCAGTGGTGGTGACATCCACTGTTGTGGATAGCATGTTTGTGGCGGCAGAAGTGTCAGAGACACTAGTAGCAGAGACCTTGCCACTTTTTTTAGCAAGGCGTCCACCACGACCGCGACCATTACCTCTACCTGCCTTCACTTTTCTCATAGAATGGTACATTGCTGTTGCTGTATATAGTTCAAATAGAAAATGGACTGGTGATAGTGATCACTGATCAGACAGGTAACAAGATAGGGTATATAGAACTTATATAGAATCTCAATCTATAATATAGAATCTATAATAATAAACCCCCTCCCCCTCCACAACACGGGCAGCCTCTGAGGCTATCACAATACTAGCAAGTTCACTAGTAGTTCACAACACTAACACAATAGCAGCAGATTATTATGAAAAAGTGAACTTGATCTGTAGCTTGTGCTTATGCTTAATTGCTAATAATTCAGGTTCTCTGAAAAACGGACCAGCAAGATTAACTGTCTTCTGAAATGATTCAGCGTGTGTGTCTCTCTCTGCTAGCAATCGTAAGTGAAAGTAAGTTGGCTGTACATGTGTACTTAGTTCTAGCTATTTTACTGCTCCTCCTCTTTGGTTACAATCAGCCAATAACATTCATCATCATCATTATTTTTATTTTACTTCCCCCACCCAATTCCAGCAGCAAATTATCTTTTTTCCCTATATCGAATCTTTTCTCTCTATAATGTCGAATCTATTCTCTCTATAATGTCGAATCTATTCTCTCTATAATGTCGAATCTATTCTCTATAATGTCGAATCTATTCTCTCTATGTCGAATCCTTTCTCTCTATGTCGAATCTTTTCTCTCTATAATGTCGAATCTATTCTCTATAATATCGAATCCTTTCTCTCTATGTCGAATCTTTTCTCTCTATGTCGAATCTTTTCTCTCTATGTAGATTAATCTTGGAAGTTAAGGTTAGGCACATTGGACCACAGGTTCGATAGATACAGATTGTTATTGTTAGCGTCGTGTCGAATCTCCTATCTATATCGAACTGTTGTCGCAACGAAAACGAAAATAAAGCATTTGTTTATGTCGGATCTTTCGGTTTTCGTATTCTGTGCTTTCGTTTTCGTTTGTTAAAACGATAACGAAAATACCTGAAATTCGGACGAAAATGCATTCGGACGAAAACGAATGCACATGTCTAGTTATCATTACTCATAGAGCTTATAGTTCATCTGGGGTTAAAGTGTGTATGTTACCAGGTGTAGACTGCAATAGAAAACACCCCTAGACTAACTGTGCCACAGGGGACTATACAAGATTGCCGGGGGTTGGTGGAGCTGTACTCAGGGCCCGAAAATTCAAACCAGTGGCTCTCTTAACTGGGGGTAGCGCTACACACACATAGGACACAAAACACAACACAACACGGGACACACACATAGGACACAAAACACAACACAACACGGGACACACACATAGGACACAAAACACAACACAACACGGGACACACACATAGGACACAAAACACAACACAACACGGGACACACACATAGGACACAAAACACAACACAACACGGGACACACACATAGGACACAAAACACAACACAACACGGGACACACACATAGGACACAAAACACAACACATATATATATGATAGAGTGAGAAGCAGGCAAGCAGACATCTTGTTATACCCACTGGAGTTTTAGATTTCACAGTTATTTTCAACACAAAACGGAGCTTATTTGCTTAAATACAGTATTTGGAAATCCGACGGACTGTTTACATGTTAAATGTGAAAATCAGAGGTGTTCTGTCACATTAGCAACCATGTAAGGTCAGCGGGTTTGCTGCTGCTTTTAAAATTTAACATCTAAACAGTCCGTTGGATTTCCAAATACAGTATTTAAGCATATAAGCTCAGTTTTGTGTTGAAAATAACTGTCAAATCTAAAACTCCGGTGGGTGTAACAAGATTTGTCTTGTGTTTTTTTTTTTGCTGATCCGAAAATGATCCAATCCGTAACTCTGATCCGAGGAACGATCCGATCTGTGAGTTTTTTGATCCGTTGCACCCCTACTGTTCCCACAAAGTTGGAAGCATGAAATTGTCCAAAATGAGTTCCCTTCAGTGGAACTAAGAGGCCAAGCCCAACCCCTGAAAAACAACCTCACATCGTAATCCCCCTTCCACCAAATGATTTGGACCAGTGCACAAAGCAAGGTCCATAAAGACATGAATGAGCGAGTTTGGGATGGAAGAACTTAATTCGCCTGCACAGAGTCCTGACCTCAACCCGATATAACACCTTTGGGATGAATTAGAGCGGAGAATGCGAGCCAGGCCTTCCATCCACATCACTGCCTGACCTCACAAATGTGCTTCTGGAAGAATGGTCAAACATTTCCATAGAGACACTCCTAAACCTTGTGGACAACCTTCCCAGAAGAGTTGAAGCTGTTATAGTTGCAAATGGTGGGCCAACTCAATATTGAACCCTACAGACTAAAACTGGAATGCCATTAAAGTTCATGTGCGTGTAAAGGCAGGTGTCCCGATACTTTTGGTAATATGGTGTATGTGATTCTGCGCAGAGTGGCCGCCCTGTAGCAGTAAAGCTATTCTGTGGGAATATGCAATGATTTATTGTGTAACAATGTTTTGAAATCACAGCATGTCATGTATTATGTTTTATTAAAGGACACTCTTCTCTTTTATGACTTAAAGTGATACTAAACAGAGCAGTGTTAATTGCCATAATTCATTCACATAAATCATATACATCATGCCAGGGTATTTTTTTTTTTTTATGTAGCGGGGTATTCCCCTTTAATACAGAGAGACAGGACTTTCCGGGTGAGAGGTGAGTCGGGAGGGAGTAGAGAAGAGACTTTATTGGAAGTGAAAGAGAGGAGAGAGACTACGTCACCCAGAACCCCGTTGGGCACCAAGGGTGCAATGTTGTCACCGCAGAGACTCATGGGGGGAGCTTTATAAGGAGGAGGCGAGGCTAGGCTCGGTCTCTTTGGGACACGAGACTTCAGTGAGAGATCCTCCTGTGCGGACCTGCTGCTGTGCAAGGCCTGAAGCCTGGGGCCTTGCGCAGTTACCAAAGAGCCTTCCACCCCATCTTGAGCCTGGGTGGCATCTGACTGGGTTTTCTTCAACTGCTGCTGAGCTGGAGACCTGACCGCTGCAGAGGCTGTGTGTGGAGACACAGCAGGTGGAAGTTCCCGGACTGGGATCGCGTCCGGAGGGGTGAGCGAGCACATGCTCAATCCATAAATAATGTATACCATTGTTAGGCCTACAGACTGCCGTGGCCCACCAGTTCCTATTTCAGTTCTTTTCCCCCACTTAAGATCCATAACAGAACTGAGTCAAACGGATCTCTAGTGGAGTGTACTGTGTTGCCGATTTTACCCCCCCCCCCTTGGATTACAAATGTGTTCCTGAAATGTGCACCACCGTTTAAAGACTTGCATGCAAAGAATTTTACCCCCCTAGAGACTGAGTTATATGGTCAGGCCTGGCCATCTAGATAGTTTATTTAGTTACTGTGCCATAGGGCGCATAGTGAAGTACTGTTACACGTGGTGCGTGTGCGCCATATCTGACTGCTTATAGTGTGTTTATTGCTGCAGGGCTCTGCAGATATATTCCTGTGATTTGTGATAACTGTTGATTTTATTGCCAGTAGAAGTAAACTCGTTATTCTTCTATCACTGCATTGGTGTCTGAGTTTAACCATAGAGCATAAGATATATATATATATTACCCTAGACTAACTGTGCCAGAAGGAGGTCGAGTAAATTGCCGGGGGGTTGGCGGAGCTGTCTTCAGGGCCCAAACTAAATCTGCGGCCCTCTTAATTGAAGATATCGCTACACGTGGAGGTTCTCGTCCGGGATCCTGATACAGCAGGTGAACGCCAGAAGTGCCGGCATGGACCCACAAGCAGTAGAAGAGTGGTGCAAAGCCTCTAGGGCAGAGCCAAATAACTCGATAGTCATCAGCCTCCCTGGGGAGGAATGGTCGACTGAGATGGTAGAGGAGTTAATGAAGTTAGTGTCCCCAGATCACACACCGTGGGTGATGGATATAAAGTCAGACCCAGACACTTCATATCAGTATGCACTAGTGGAGTACGGGGACGGGATGCCAGAGGCTTGCAAGCGCAAGTGTGTGCGGACGCCAGACAACAGAACCTATAGGTTGGCGCACGCAGTAACTATAAAGAAAGAACCATCACCGATGGGATCACCGCAGGCTGCGGCTCGTACCTCACCAGAAAGAGGAGACGGGGTGACGCCCCCGGTGGCACCCGCACCTGCCAATTCTATATCACCAGAATTGATAAAGGCAATAGGGGATCTGCTAATCAAATGTCAGAAGACAAGCACGGTGCATGTAGAGACTAGCTACCGGAGACTAAAGACATTCTCAGGGAAGCTCCCTGTCCCTGCAGGGGAGGAAGATTTTGATACCTGGGTGGAGCAGGCATTGCAGGCAGTGGAGGCATGGGAGGTGCCTGAAGCGCAGAAGAGGCAACGAGTGGTAGAAAGCCTCAAAGGCGCAGCAGCAGAAGCAGTGAAAAGTTTTCAGTTTGGGAATGCAGATTGCACGGCTCAAGACTGTCTAGCCATGCTACCGGAAGAGTTTGGTCAATTGGAAAAGGTGACAGAAATGGTCTACCAATTTGAACATACTTTCCAACAGCCGAAGGAGAAACTTTCAGAGTATGTTAGGAGACTGAACAGGTTGCTGTGCAAGATTGTGTTGAAGAAGGGAATGAAGCCCCAAGATACAGATGCGGCAAGAATGAAGCGAGTCTTAAAGGGAGCGTTGCGCTCGGATCCAGTCTGGCTGCACCTGAAAACCTCGGGAGGAGGAACGTTACTGACTTATGCTGATTTGATAAAAATCATTAGAGATGAGGAGGCACTACAACAGGACCAGCAAATGATTAAGACAAATGTTGCCCCCGCACAGGTGTTAGTCAACCCAGTAATGACCCCTGAAAGAGACTCAGAGGTAGACACTTTAAAGTCACAAATGTCCAAGGTGTTAGAGATGTTGACCTCTCTAATAGCAAAAGACCCAGAAGGCCCCAGGAGAGAAGTGCCAAGGAGGGAACTATTCCCAATTGCCTCAGCACCCGCATCTTTACAAGAATGGGGAGATATAGTCTGCTTTAACTGTGGAGGAATTGGCCATATTGCAGCTACATGTTCCAGTCCCAAGAAGAAGAAAACAGATAACCGCAAGCCGGCGGGAAACTTCAGAGGGCCCCGGTGAAGGAGTCAACCGGGTGCCCATCATCTTCAGTGAGCTCCAAGCTGAATGCGAAGCAAAAGAAAGGAGGAGATAAAACTCCTCAGAGGAAACACAACATTCCTCAACAGAGATACACCCCAGAGAAAGGGGGCAAGACCCCTCAGAAGAGGCACAGCACTCCCCAGAGGGGGTGCACACCTAAGAAAAATAATAATATCCCTCAGCGGGTATGTACACCCATTGAAAGGAGGGAAATCAATGCATACCAGACTCAAGAAAGACTAAAGTCCAAAGGGAGTTGGATGAGAGAGAGTCCGAAGGGAAAGGACCAGAAGAAGGCGACCCCTGCCAGGCCATATCCCGAGAAGCTGGTAGGCCCATCTCCTATAGTGCCCATTCAAGTGGAGGGAGTCTACACCAGAGCCATCATGGATACTGGGGCACAAGTGACCCTATTATACCCGGGATTTCTACAATAAGCACTTGAGTCACCTGCCCATCCAGAAGATAGAGGATCTGGAAATATGTGGGATTGGAACCCAGAGTTTCCCCTACGATGGCTATCTGCCCGTCAAGATGACCTTTGACCCATCTGTGGCTGGGAAGGCCGAAGTGTTTGACACCCTGGCAGTTGTGTGCCCTCGACCGACAGGAGCCAACAAGAGTTCCCTTATAATAGGGACGAACACGGATCTGGTCCGAAGTCTCCTGACCCCTCTAGTGAAAGAGAGGAGGCCAGGGGCCCCCAAGATTCACCCCATGCTGAAGACGGCCTACCAACGGCTGGTCCTAGAGCAGAAGACCCCTAGAGAGGGGATAGGGAAGGTGTGGAGACTTGGAAGAGAAGGGGTAGTGTTGCAGCCCGGTGAAGTAACCTGTCTCAGAGCCACTGTGAAGCTTACTTGGGAGCAGCCTGGACCCTTTGTCATGCTGGAGTCCGACCCAAGGGAAGAGTCCCCCGGTCTGGAAGTGATACCAGAAGTGATTTCACTGAAGGCCCTGAAGAAGGCCCATTGTAGAGTTCCGGTTTGTGTTAGGAACACTACGGGTTGCCCCATAGAAATCCCAGCCAGGATGCTGCTGGGCCACGTGAGCCCTGCTGCCCCGGTTACCCTGTCAGAAGTCAAGGGGACGGGTGAAGAAGGAGATGTTTGGGAGAAGCTGTCAATGGAAAACCCGAATCTGCCCAGGGCTTGGAAAGAGAGAGCCAAGGCCCAGTTGACCAGATGGGAGAAGATCTTCTTCAAAGATGAGTTCGATGTGGGGTGTGCAAGGAGTGCCACCCATCAAATCCGCCTCCAAGAAGACAAGCCCTTCAGAGAAAGGGTCAGGCGGTCCCACTAGTAGATCTGGAGGATCTAAGGGAACAACTCGCAGAACTCAAGAGGACTGGTGTGATCCGGGAGTCTAGGAGCCCCTATGCCTCCCCGATAGTGGTGGTCAGGAAGAAGAATGGGTCATTGAGGCTCTGTATAGACTACAGGACTCTCAACCGGAGAACCATACCCGACCAGTACACCACTCCGAGGATAGAGGACGCTTTACAGAGTTTGTCTGGAGCCAAGTGGTTCAGCGTTATGGATCTCAAGAGTGGATACTACCAGATCCCTATGCATCCAGAAGACAAGGAGAAGACAGCCTTCATAACCCCAGTGGGGTTCTTTGAGTTTGATCGAATGCCTCAGGGACTGTCTGGGGCTCCTGCTACCTTCCAACGTCTCATGGAGAAGACTGTAGGAGACATGAACCTTATTGAAGTCCTTGTATACCTGGACGATGTCATTGTCTTTGGGAGAACCTTGGAGGAACACGAGGAGAGGCTGGAAAAAGTGTTGAGAAGACTCAGTGAGGAGGGACTCAAGCTTTTGCCTGAGAAGTTTCGGTTCTACCAGTCTTCTGTGAACTATCATGGGCACATAGTGTCTGAAGAAGGGGTGGCCATAGACCCTGAGAAATTAGAGGCAGTTACCTCTTGGCCACGACCCACCACAGTAACAGAACTCAGATCTTTCTTAGGGTTCTGCTCCTATTACAGGAGGTTTGTGGAAGGATTGGCCGAATTGCTAAACCTTTGAATGAACTACTCAAGACCGAGGGGGAAGAGGATGACTCAGGGCCCAGGAAGCCAGGAGAGTCAGTCAGAGATCAGTGGAACCAAAAGTGTGAAGAAGCCTCCCAGGCATTGAAGAAGAGCCTAACCACTGCCCCAGTCTTGGCCTATGCAGATCCAACCAAACCCTATGAACTACATGTAGATGCTAGTCATGATGGTCTGGGAGGAGTACTTTACCAAGAACACGAAGGACAACTGCGGCCTGTTGCCTACGTGAGCAGGAGCCTGACCCCCTCCGAGAAGAACTACCCCACTCACAAGCTGGAGTTCCTGGCCCTTAAGTGGGCCGTAGTAGACAAGCTCAAAGACTACCTGTATGGGGCGGAGTTCACTGTGAAGACCGACAACAACCCCCTTACCTACCTTTTCACTTTTCACTACAGCAAGGCTGGACGCCACTGGACACAGGTGGCTGGTCGCATTGTCTGGATTCAATTTCAGCCTAAAGTACAGGCCAGGGACTGGAAATCGAGATGCAGACGCTCTGTCCAGGAGATCTCATGGCCCCACCAGTGACATGGAAGACTGGACTCAAGTGGCACCTGACGGGGTGTGGGCCCTTTGTCAAGGGGCTGAATTACAAGCCAGAGGAGGCTCAAGGGCGGAAGAGATAGGAGTTACCATGGTAGGAGTCCCCAAACAATACCGTGGAGTAACTCAACTGGAGGAAGACCATCTGCCAAAGTTGTCCAAGAAGGAACTAAGATGCGACCAATTAGAAGACCCCATGGGGAAATTGGTTCTGGAAGCCCTGGAGAATCAGGATCCAAACAGACTCCTGCGTCACTCCTGCGTCACTCCTCAAAGGAAGCTCGCCTGTTGAGGAAAGAGTGGGACAGGTTACAGGTGCATCAGGGAGTGGTCTACCGAAGGGGCCCCTCTGAGGACCTGGAAGATAAATGGCAATTGTTTCTTCCGGAAAAACATCGAGAGACTGTTCTGATTGCCCTACATGACAATCACGGCCACCTAGGGGCGGAAAAGACCTTTCAACTTGTCAGAAGTCGGTTCTATTGGCCCTGCATGAGGGCAGAAGTGGAAGAGTACTGCCATTCATGTGCACGCTGCATCCAGAGGAAGACTTTACCCCATCAAGCTGCCCCAATGGGCCATCTACAAAGTCAAGGCCCGATGGATCTGGTATGCATTGATTTCCTCTGCCTCGAACCCGACCTGAGTGGACTAGGAAATGTTCTGGTGATAACCGATCATTTCACCCGGTATGCCCAAGCTTTCCCAACCAAAGACCAGAAGGCTTCCACAGTAGCCAAGGTACTTATGGAGAAGTATTTTGTACATTATGGGCTGCCCCAGCGACTCCATTCAGATCAAGGAAGGGACTTTGAGAGTCGGCTGATCCGGAAACTCCTGGATTCGTTAGGAATCAAGAAAACTCGAACCACACCTTATCACCCACAGGGAGATGCTCAGCCGGAGAGGTTTAACCGAACCCTGCTCAACATGTTGGGAACTCTGGATAGTGAGAAGAAACAACATTGGAGCAAACACATAGCAGCTATAGTACACGCTTACAACTGCACCACCAGTGATGCTACAGGCTACTCCCCATATCGACTCATGTTTGGGAGAGAAGCAAGGTTACCTGTGGACCTGGCTTTTGGCACCTCTTTAGACCATTCCTCAGCCACATCCCACAAAGGATATGTGGACAGGCTCAGACACAGCCTGAAAGTAGCCTATGAACAAGCTCAAGCGGCCTCAGATCAAAGGGGAGCTCGAAACAAAAGAAACTTCGACTTGAAGGTCCGGGTGCAAGACCTGCAGCCCGGGGGCCGAGTACTGCTACGCAATCTGGGGGTCCCTGGAAAACACAAACTTGCAGACAGATGGAGATCTGAACCCTATGTCATCTGTAGGAAGCTGCCGGGCCTACCTGTCTACAAGTTGAAGCCAGAAGGAAAGGTAGGAACACTGAAGACGTGGCATCGAAACCACCTGCTCCCACCTGCTGAAGCGGTCAGGATACCTCCAGTGAGGGACTCCCCTGAACCAGTCTCTATTCTAGATACCCCCAGGCCAAACACTCGGTCCCAGACCTCTCGGGCTGAAGATGGAGTGGCCTCTGAATTTAGTGGAGATGAAGGAAGAGAACTTGACTGGCTGTGGCCTTCCCCAACTCCAGGAACTTCTGCTATAGATCTTCCAACTACTGAAGACACTATAGATGGAAAACTGAATGCAGAAGCCGCTGAGTTCATCCCATCTAGTCCTTCATCAGATTACTGGGAAATGCTTGTGATACTTACTCTGAAAAGGACCCTAGAGACTCTATGTATCCCTCGGCTCCTGAAGCAGATGTTACAGAGCCTGCCGTGTCGCCCGAGCCTGCTACAGAAGAAGAGCCTGTGGCGCCAGAGCCAGAAACCCCAAGAGAACAAAGGACTCGCAGAGTCATAAGGCCTCCCAAAAAGTTGACCTACCCGCAAATGGGGAAGAGCTCAGAAGATTTTGTGGTCACTGCCAGGAGGAGTGTAGAGAATCCGGATCCCTCCACTGTTCATTGGGTGGAGGGCAACCCCCACTCACTCTCTGGCACAGTTAGGCAGGCCACTCATGATAGTGTGACCTGTGGGCAAGGGAATTCAACCCCTTTGTTTTGGTGGGAATTCCCTATGCCAACATCATACGAAATGTTGTCTAGGGTTGTACGCAGTGTATGTTAGAATTGTCTTTGGGGACCAAAGAATTTAAGTGGGGGGAGTGTGTAGCGGGGTATTCCCCTTTAATACAGAGAGACAGGACTTTCCGGGTGAGAGGTGAGTCGGGAGGGAGTAGAGAAGAGACTTTATTGGAAGTGAAAGAGAGGAGAGAGACTACGTTACCCAGAACCCCGTTGGGCACCCAGGGTGCAATGTTGTCACCGCAGAGACTCATGGGGGAGCTTTATAAGGAGGAGGCGAGGCTAGGCTCGGTCTCTTTGGGACACGAGACTTCAGTGAGAGATCCTCCTGTGCGGACCTGCTGCTGTGCAAGGCCTGAAGTCTGGGGCCTTGCGCAGTTACCAAAGAGCCTTCCACCCCATCTCGAGCCTGGGTGGCATCTGACTGGGTTTTCTTCAACTGCTGCTGAGCTGGAGACCTGACCGCTGCAGAGGCTGTGTGTGGAGACACAGCAGGTGGAAGTTCCCGGACTGGGATCGCGTCTGGAGGGGTGAGCGAGCACATGCTCAATCCATAAATACTGTATACCAATTTTAGGCCTACAGACTGCCGTGGCCCACCAGTTCCTATTTCAGTTCTTTTCCCCGACTTAAGATCCATAGCAGAACTGAGTCAAACGGATCTCTAGTGGAGTGTACTGTGTTGGCGTTTTTACCCCCCCTTGGATTACAAATGTGTTCCTGAAATGTGCACCACCGTTTAGAGACTTGCATGCGAAGAATTTTACCCCCCTAGAGACTGAGTTATATGGTCAGGCCTGGCCATCTAGATAGTTTGTTTAGTTACTGTGCTATAGGGCGCATAGTGAAGTACTGTTACACGTGGTGCGTGTGCGCCATATCTGACTGGTTATAGTGTGTTTATTGCTGCAGGGCTCTGCAGATATATTCCTGTGATTTGTGATAACTGTTGATTTTATAGACAGTAGAAGTAAACTCGTTATTCTTCTATCACTGCATTGGTGTCTGAGTTTAACCATAGAGCATAAGATATATATATATATATATATATATATATATATTACCCTAGACTAACTGTGCCAGAAGGGGGTCGAGTAAATTGCCGGGGGGTTGGCGGAGCTGTCTTCAGGGCCCAAACTAAATCTGCGGCCCTCTTAATTGAAGGTATCGCTACATTTACTATTCTCGAAGTACCTTATTCCTGTAGTGTTGCTGTGTGATCAAATGATCTTTCCCTGTTCCTGCATCTACAGGGAAAGATCGTTGGGAGGGGCTTCTATTACTCTCCTGATGTATGCTCTCTACAGTATGAGTCTGTGTCTGGCCAGCCCTGATTGGTGCTGTGCCAGTCACAACTCGCTAAATATATAGCAATATAGCAGGCTTGTTTTAAGGCTCACATCATTTTTTTGGCATGTAGCAAATATGTTTAGACAAAGATTGTCTGCTCTAAGCTGCTTCTCTCTACTAACACTTGAAGCTTCAGGTGCTGGGGGCAGTAAAACCATCTCTGTTTACAGACTAGATGCTTAAAAAGGAAGTCACCAATACACTGGAGGGATCACTGGTATCCACGTTTATTGCATAGAAGATTCACAAGCTTGATATTGACAGTCTTCACCTTAGATCCACCCCTCTAATGTGTTTTACCCAATAGGGTTTAGTCGTAGAGATCTCTACAATGAAGTCCTATTGGGTGAAATGCGTTAGTAGGCAGTCCTAAGGCAGGTACTGTCAATATCAAGCTTGTGGATATTCCATGGTATACAAGTGGATACTTGTGATCTATCCAGTGTGTGGAGACTTTCTTTTTCAGTATTTATCAAATATATTGTTGACATAAAAGCTAGATACGGAATACAACGTTACTGTAATTTAGAGCCCTCTAGTTTGCCAAGTACTGTATAGTGTTTGAATTGTAATTGGAATTTTTATTATTAAGTTGGTATATAATTGATCCATGGGTGCTTTCATGGTCGTAATTCATGATCATTTTGTTTAAAATCCAACTCTGGGAATTTGTTTATTTATTTTTAACTGGGAACCCATGAACTGTTTAAAACAAAGAAGGCTACTCTGGCTGAAATACCCACCTCTTCATCAAATTGTTGCACGCTGCTCTGGGTGGGCAGCAATTAGGATTCCATAGAAAAGCAAGCATAACTTAGGCCAAGTTTTCTCAACCAGGGTTCCAGGAAACCCTAGGGCTCCTCCAGAGGAAGCCAGGGGTTCCTTAACTCCTGATGGGTTTTACTTCCTCTTTAGCCCGCTGCAAAGCCTGCAAATTAAAAGCATACTAGCCCATTATGTGCCACTTACCTGCAAAAGAATCCAGCAATGTCCCCAGAGTAGGCAGCATCCATTTTCTGTCTCCTCTTCCTTCTGGGCCGCTGACTCCGGCACTGTGATTCACCAGAGCCGCGTGACGTCACTCCCGCGCAAGCCAAAATTCACCGCACAGGCTGGGGAAGAGACGGCACTTAGTTTCTATTCTTCCCCGCGCATTCGCAGTGAAGATTTTTGGCGGACTACAAGTGAAATATTTCCTAAACGGCGCACGTTTAGGAGATATTTCCACTACCTATAGGTAAGCCTTCTTCTAGGCTTACCTATATGTAGAAGTCCAACAAGTGGGTTTACAACCACTTTAAGCAATCAGTGATTTCTGCCTCCCAGATGAGTAGCCACTGACACCAATGATCCTCTTGGCTATCTGTAAGGGAGGATTATTCCCAATGACCATAAATGTAGGGAGCATTCTTCCCACTGACCATCACACTAATGTACTGTAAACTGTAAATCTAAAAAAAAATTCAGGGGCTCCCTGGAGCCAAAAAATTATATCAAGGATTCCTCCATGTTAAAAGGGTTGGGGAGGCTACCTTAGACTATATTTGGTTACCATCTACCCCATTATTTTTTTTGAGTAGGGGAACCAATTAAAGGTTCTGAAGCTGCATGGATCATGCACCATATTTAACCTGGAGCTGAGGTCTGATTGTTACTCTAAAAAGGATAGGGACTTTGAACTTGCTAGAACGTTACAATGTCCTGATCACGCGTAGACATGTGCAATTCGTTTCGTTCCGAATCGAAAATTCGGACAAATTTTTCATTATTCTGACATTCGGATGCATCCGAATTACTGAATTACAATACTAACGAATTTAACCAAATCTGAATTTTTTCAAATCGAAAAATCGCGGACGAAATTCGAATCGAATTCGAAATATTTTCGAATCGAATTCGAAGTATTTTCGACTCGAATTCGAAAATAAATTTGAATCAAATTAGAAAAAATATAAATCGTTTTTTAAAAAAGAATACAATAAAATAGAATATAAAAATAAAGAACAATAGAATAGAAATAAAAGAATAGTAGAGAATAGAATAGAATTGAATAGAATGTAATAAAATACAATAGAATATGACCGTCTATATTTTTTTTATTCTATTCTTTTCTATAGTTATTATATTCTAATCTTTTCTATTCAAATTTGAATTCATTCTGTATGAATTTCGAATTTCAGAAGATGGTTATATGTATAAATATTTCGTATAGAATGAATTCGAATTCGAATAGAAAAGATTGGAATAGAAATAGAAAAAAGACTAGAAAACAATAGAATAAAATATACTATATATATATATATATATATGGGAATAAAAAAGTAGCGCTGGTAATTAAGGAAAAAACAAATAAATGTCTCTCAAAATATAGTGAAAAATAAATGAATATCACACCAACCTAAAGGGATGTGTATGAGTTCACTATAAAATCCATAAAAAACAACATATGTAATCGTGAAGGAAAAAGAAAAACATGTGCAGTGTCCGTCAAAATGACCCGTGAAGGCACAATACAAAGAAGGACATGTAGGCTGTAGGTCATCAAGGAAAAAACATCTTCCGACTATAGGAAACAGATTAAACACTCTTACCAGAGTCCGTGGATCTGCCTACCGTGGTAGCAGATCATATAAGCATGGGAAATCCAGCCACAGGACCAGTCGACTTGTCTGATGACTCCTAAGCTGTTGGAATCTTGGCCGTTACGACTCGAGAATCCTCGGATCCGAACCTTGGATGGATATCCCCAATGGATACAACGAACCTGGACTCCTAGGGTATCACCCTGTTACCAATTGGTACAAGAGAAATTTGACCACCAAAGCCCCCCGAAGGGGGTAACTGAATGATGCAGAGTAAGTCCAGGTAAAGCCTCTCCGAATCCCATGCAGGAAAGAAAGAGACAAGGCTCCAATGGTGCAGGTCAAAAGGGTAGTATACGGTTTTATTGGAATAAAACCACAAAAATTAACATAAAAAGTGATCACAGATAAGAATAAAACAAAGCAATATGGGGAGTGGCGTACCAAGCCCTACGCGTTTCGTCTACATAAGACTTCTACTGGGGCATCATATTTTATTATATTCTATTGTTTTTCTATTCTAATCTTTTCTATTCGAATTTGAATTTATTCTATACTAAATTCGAATTTCGGAAGATGGTTATATATATACATATATATACATGAATGAAAAAGAAAAAACTGCGCTAGTGAAATAAAAATTAAAGCTGCAACCAACAGTGTTATACTACACCAAAACAGATAATATAGAAGAGAAAAAGTTGCGCTGTTGAGAATATCACCAGTACAGCAGCTGGTGAAAGTGTAAATATGAGCCAAAAGGCTCACACAGTAAATATATGACACAAATTGATGAAAGTGAGTGATGCGAACATGCAATAAAGAAATCACATAAACAAAAAACCACAAAAGTTGTCGCATATAGTCCAAACGATAGAGTTCATATGCACAAAGAATGCTCCTCCACCGTGCTGATTGTGATCCAATGTATTACACCACGAGCAAGTGTAGGATAGGACAGCCTCCACCAATAGATTTACTGCCTCTTACCGATAGTGATGGATCCCTTGTCACAGGGGATCAAAGAAAGCCTGTGGCTATTCCCCAGCCAAGGGTATGGGGCAGGCAGCGTCTCACTGACCAGGAGATCCACAACTCTCAATGATAGAAAACACGGTCCCCGTAAATAAAAAGAAGGATATACTATAGTGTAAAACCTTTTTACATGTTTAATAAAAAAAAAAAAAAAAAGACGAATGCACACTTACATGAATGCAGATAAAAACGAGCGAAAATGAGCCGGCCGACTCTTAGACATAAAACAGCCCGTATGCCTCCGGGTAGCGTGGGCGCGATGACGTCAGAACGTGGCTCCTCCCTACGCGTTTCATCATCAAAGACGTGTTCACGGGATACGGGCGGCGTTCTGACGTACCGCTCTAATATAACCATCTCAAACAGCCAAGCCTCGATGTGAACCGCGGGATGCCGAAGCACCGCCATTTTGACTGAGGGAAAGGATATCGCTAGATGCTATGAAGGGATTGGCAAACCCAAAGCAAATAGTATTTAATGTGCGCAGAGAAATAACATTATTGAACACAATCTATTTTAAAAAAGGAAGGGGGCAGAGCAACAAATGGTCTAAAAACCATTAAATGTATAACAACTACATATAGAGGTTGATCCTCTACTGCTGAAAAATAACAACCAAAGGGAGGAGAGAACCTCATCCAATGGAAAAGGCGAACTGGATCATTCCCAAGATTCACATCGAGTGTACAAAAACACAAGGAATTACCCAAGGCTAGTACAGTATGCCACCATCGTAAACCTGATCCTAAGAGATTGTTAATAAAAACAAAACCCTAACAATATATTAACAATAATTGGACACTGTACAAAAATTGTATACATATTAACTAAATGGCACTTTATAATCCAAACGTGGAGTCCCAACTCCATCCTCCTTCACATAAACCCAATTAACCCATTGAGGTCGAGATCCAAACCTATGAAGGGGAAAAGGGAATGCTACAAGGTGCATATAAAGGAGGGGGGAGGAGGAGGAGGGGAAAAAAAAGGGAAGGAGAAATATACAAAATAAATAAATAAATAAATAGGGAATCACACTAATCTAGACAGGACACTCTTCCCTACCTCAATTTGTACATTTTAACTGGTCGGCACAGAGGTCAAGAATTGTCTATGAAACAATTCACATCTACATCTATGTTAAGACCAAAAGGGGTGTAGCTCTTAATCCTATGCACCCACGACATCTCCAACCTAGAGATGCTCTGGACCAGATTGCTACCCCTCCAGTGAGGGCTATATTTATCTATTCCCAAAAAGGTAGTACCCTTAGGGTTCCGATCATGCACAGCCAGATAATGTTTCGACACAGAGTGCTTTGTGAACCCTCTTCTAATATTACCAATATGTTCGTTCAGGCGTACCTGAAGTGGGCGTTAGGTCCTGCCCACATACTGCAACCCACACGGGCAGTGCAGTAAATAGACCACGCCCTCCGTCGAACAGGTAATAAAAGGTTTGATGTCGAAAATTCTGGAATTACAAGTAGAGCTAAATTGAGTAGTTCTCCTAGATCTACACCCATTCAAAGAGCATACTTGACACCTCCTGCACTGATAATAACCAGTGAGATTGGGAAAGAAGGTGGATCTAGTCATGGGTGGATCCATAATGTTGGGTGCAAGTCTGTCCCTCAGAGCCGGAGCTCCTCTAAAAACCACTTGAGGTCTATCTGGTAAAATGGTATTGAGGACCCTATCATTCTTCAGAATATGCCAGTGTTTATTAACAATGTGCCTAATCTGAGAATGTTGGCAAGAAAAGTTGGTAATAAAAGGAGTACGAAATGACGACCCAGCATCCATCTTAACTTTCTCTTTTAGCAAAACAGCACGGTCCACACAACTGACTGAATCAAGGGTAGCTTTAAGGGACTTAGGAGAGTAACCCTTATCTATAAATCTTCTGGTTAGGATATCGGACTGTGCTAAGAAGGTGGTATGGTCCGAACAATTTCTTTTTAATCTTAGAAACGGACTCTTAGGCACAGCACCCAACCAGGGGGCATAATGACAACTCCCTTTGGGAATAAATGAATTCCTATCGGTAGGTTTAAAAAAGGTTGAAGTGGTAAAACCCCGATCACCCACCGAAATAGTCAGATCTAAAAAATTGATCCGATCCTGACTAGCCACATAACTCAAATGGATACCTCTAGAGTTGTTATTAAGAGAATCCATGAAGTCTACAAGGTCAGGGTGGCTACCCCTCCATAGGAGGAGGATGTCGTCTATGTAACGAGCCCACAAGGCCACATAGGGCCTGGTGTCAGCACAGACGACATCCTCCTCCCATTTGGCCATAAAAAGGTTCGCCAAACTAGGGGCATATTTAGCCCCCATGGCGACACCTCTGTCCTGCCTATAAAACTCCCCATCGAACCAAAAGAAGTTATGAGTAGCTGCATACTCTAATAACTCCATAATAAAACTAATTTGGTCCGGGAGTAAGTCGGAGTCCCGATCCATATAATGACGAACTGCATCCAAACCCAATTGATGGGGGATCACAGTATACAGGGATGTAACAGCCGCTGTGACCAACCAAATACCTTTACTAGATGTTATTTCAGAAAGGAGGTTGATCACATGGCGGGTATCCTTTAAAAAGGAAGGGATTTTCCGCACTATGGGCTGCAAAAAGAAGTCTATGTACTTGCCCACCCGGGACGTGATGGAATCTATCCCACTAACAATGGGACGTCCCGGGGGGCAAGTCAGACTCTTATGCACCTTGGGTAGATAATATATTATCGGAATTCGCGGTGCCTTAGGCACCAAAAATAACCGTTCCTTCTTATTAAGGATCCCGTCATCCGAACCTCTTTGGACAATAACCTCCAAACGTGCCTTGTATTTTAAATTGGGATTGGATGTCAGTGGAGTATATGTGGCCGTATCGCTTAAGATACGGTGCATTTTTTTTTTCCCCTCCTCCTCCCCCCTCCTTTATATGCACCTTGTAGCATTCCCTTTTCCCCTTCATAGGTTTGGATCTCAACCTCAATGGGTTAATTGGGTTTATGTGAAGGAGGATGGAGTTGGGACTCCACGTTTGGATTATAAAGTGCCCTTTAGTTAATATGTATACAATTTTTGTACAGTGTCCAATTATTGTTAATATATTGTTAGGGTTTTGTTTTTATTAACAATCTCTTAGGATCAGGTTTACGATGGTGGCATACTGTACTAGCCTTGGGTAATTCCTTGTGTTTTTGTACACTCGATGTGAATCTTGGGAATGATCCAGTTCGCCTTTTCCATTGGATGAGGTTCTCTCCTCCCTTTGGTTGTTATTTTTCAGCAGTAGAGGATCAACCTCTATATGTAGTTGTTATACATTTAATGGTTTTTAGACCGTTTGTTGCTCTGCCCCCTTCCTTTTTTTAAATAGATTGTGTTCAATAATGTTATTTCTCTGCGCACATTAAATACTATTTGCTTTGGGTTTGCCAATCCCTTCATAGCATCTAGCGATATCCTTTCCCTCAGTCAAAATGGCGGTGCTTCGGCATCCCGCGGTTCACATCGAGGCTTGGCTGTTTGAGATGGTTATATTAGAGCGGTACGTCAGAACGCCGCCCGTATCCCGTGAACACGTCTTTGATGACGAAACGCGTAGGGAGGAGCCACGTTCTGACGTCATCGCGCCCACGCTACCCGGAGGCATACGGGCTGTTCTATGTCTAAGAGTCGGCCGGCTCATTTTCGCTCGTTTTTATCTGCATTCATGTAAGTGTGCATTTGTCTTTTTTTTTTTATTATTAAACATGTAAAAAGGTTTTACACTATAGTATATCCTTCTTTTTATTTATGGGGACCGCGTTTTCTATCATTGAGAGTTGTGGATCTCCTGGTCAGTGAGACGCTGCCTGCCCCATACCCTTGGCTGGGGAATAGCCACAGGCTTTCTTTGATCCCCTGTGACGAGGGATCCATCACTATCGGTAAGAGGCAGTAAATCTATTGGTGGAGGCTGTCCTATCCTACACTTGCTCGTGGTGTAATACATTGGATCACAATCAGCACGGTGGAGGAGCATTCTTTGTGCATATGAACTCTATCGTTTGGACTATATGCAACAACTTTTGTGGTTTTTTGTTTATGTGATTTCTTTATCGCATGTTCGCATCACTCACTTTCATCAATTTGTGTCATATATTTACTGTGTGAGCCTTTTGGCTCATATTTACACTTTCACCAGCTGCTGTACTGGTGATATTCTCAATAGCGCAACTTTTTCTCTTCTATATTACATATATATACATACATATAAATATTCGAATTTCATATAGAATAAAATCGAATCTGAATAGAAATTATTCAAAAATAATAGAAAAAAATATCATTAAAAAAACCAATAGAACAATAAAAAAATATATATATATATATATATATATATATATATATATATATATAAAACCATGTTCCAACACTCGAATTTTGTATAGAATGAATTCGAATTCCAATTAAAAAAGATTAGAATATAAATATAATATAGACTAGAAAAATAATAGAACAGAATAGAATAAAATATAATATATATATATATGTATTTTATTCTATTCTGTTCTATTGTTTTTCTATTCGATTCTTTCCAATATTTTCTATTCTATTATAATCTTTTCGATTCGAATTTGAATTCATTCTATACGAAATTCGAATGTCGGGAAAAAAATATATATAACCATCTTCCGAAATTCTAATTTTGTATATAATGATTTTGATTTTAATAGAAAAGATTTTAATAGAATATAAAAGAATAGACTAGAAAAACAATAGAACAGAATCAAATAAAATATAATATTTTCTATTCTGTTCTATTGTTTTTCTAGTCTATTTTCTATTTTATTATAATCTTTTCTATCCAAAGTTAAAATTAATTAATAAAAAAAAAATTAATTCCTACTATTCGAAATTCGAATTTCAGAAGATGGTTGTATATTCTTTCTATTTTATTCTATTAAATTATATATTTTTTCTATTCTGTTCTAATCTTTTTTATTTGAATTATACATTTTGGAAGATGGTTATTTGTCCACTTGCCACGTCACCTGCCACAAGTTATGGGGTTACTAACCCCAAGTGACCCCCAGATATGGTCGTTTTGTCAAGTACTTTTCTGCAGCAGAGAATGACATTTTGTGACCCGAATTTGGGGCCACGTATCTTGGGTCCACTTATAGCTAGAAACCCCAAATTTGGTATGCAAACACAGTAGAACTAGCACTACAACATCTCCAAATTTGGGGTTTCTTTCACCAAGTAACCCTGAGATACATGGACCCAATTCGGGTTGCAAAATATTTTCGAATCCGGTTGAAATAGTATCAACATGATTCGAAATTATTTCAACTGCATTTGAAACTATTTCAACCGGATTCGAAAATATTTTGCGACCCGAATTTGGGTCCACGTATCTCTGGGTTACTTGGTGGTAGAAACCCCAAATTTGGGGTTATTGTTTTTCTAGTCTATTTTCTATTTTATTATAATCTTTTCTATCCAAAGTTAAAATTAATTAATTAAAAAATTTGAATTCATACTATTCGAAATTCGAATTTATTCTATTCGAATTTCAGAAGATGGTTGTATATTCTTTCTATTTTATTCTATTAAATTATATATTTTTTCTATTCTGTTCTAATCTTTTCTATTTGAATTATACATTTTGGAAGATGGTTATTTGTCCACTTGCCACTGTCACCTGCCACAAGTTATGGGGTTCCTAACCCCAAGTGACCCCCAGATATGGGCGATATGTCAAGTACTTTTCTGCTGCAGAGAATGACATTTTGTGACCCGAATTTGGGGCCACATATCTCGGGGCCACTTGTAGCTAGAAACCCCCAATTTGGTATGAAAACACAGTAGAACTAGCACTACAACATCTCCAAATTTGGGGTTTCTATCCCTAAGTGACCCCGAGATATGTGGACCCAAAGTCGGTCGCAAAATGTCAAGCACTTTTCTGCAGCAGAGAATTACATTTTGCGACCCAACTTTGGGGCCACATATCTCGGGGCCACGTGGACCCAAAGTCGGGTCGCAAAATATTTTCGAATCCGGTTGAAATAGTTTCAAATGCGGTTGAAATAATTTCGAATCCGGTAGAAATATTTTCGAATTCGGTTTAAATATTTTCAAATGCGACCGATTTTCGAATTCGGTCGAAAATGAAACGAAATCCGAAAACGAAATTAACAAATTTAACGAATCTAACTAAACGAAATTAATTAATTAACGAATTAAAACAAAACTAAACAAATTTTTTCCTTTTGCACATGTCTAATCACGCGTGCTTGAGCGTGAAATGCATTGAAGTGAGGCTTGACATGCACACAGACAGGAGCCCTCCACTTCCGCTTGGGCAGCTGAGACGCTCGCCGCATATCACGAGTCACACAGCGGTGACGGACCGGCTTCTGCTTTCCTTTAACCACTTAAGCCCCGGACCATTTGGTAGCTAAAGGACCAGAGGTGAATTCAGAATTTTGCACTGCGCTGCTTTAACTGTAAATTGTGCGGACATGCAATGTTGTACCCAAACGAAATTTGCGTCCTTTTCCTCCCACAAATAGAGCTTTCTTTTAATGGTATTTGATTGCCTCTGCGATTTTTATTTTTTGCGATATAAACGGAAAAAGACCGAAAATTTTGAAAAAAAATGATATTTTCTACTTTTTGTTATAAGAAAAATCGAATAAACTCAATTGTAGTCATACATTTAGGCCAAAATGTATTCAGCCACATGTTTTTAGTAAAAAAAATGTCAATAAGCGTATATTTATTGGTTTGCGCAAAAGTTATAGAGTTTACAAACTAAGGTACATTTTCTGAAATTTACACAGCTTTAAATTTATGACTGCCTATCTCATTTCTTGAGGTGCTAAAATGACAGGGCAGTACAAAACCCCCCCAAATGACCCCATTTTGGAAAGTAGACACCCCAAGGAAATTGCTGAGAGGCATGTTGAGCCCATTGAATTTTTAATTTTTTTGTCCCAAGTGATTGAATAATGGCAAAAAAAAAAAAAAAATTACAAAAAGTTGTCACTAAATGATATATTGCTCACACATGCCATGGTTATATGTGGAATTTCACCCCAAAATACATTTTGCTGCTTCTCCTGAGTACGGGGATACCACATGTGTGGGACTTTTTGGGAGCCTAGCCGCGTACGGGACCCCGGAAACCAAGCACCGCCTTCAGGATTTCTAAGGGCGCAAATTTTTGATTTCACTCCTCACTACCTATCACAGTTTCGAAGGCCATAAAATGCCAAAATAGCACAAAACCCCCCCAAATGACCCCATTTTAGAAAGTAGACACCCCAAGGAAATTGCTGAGAGGCCTGTTGAGCCCATTGAATATATTTTTTTTGTCCCAAGTGATTGAATAATGACAAAAAAAAAAAAAAAAATTACAAAAAGTTGTCACTAAATGATATATTGCTCACACATGCCATGGTTATATGTGGAATTACACCCCAAAATACATTTTTCTGCTTCTCCTGAGTACGGGGATACCACATGTGTGGGACTTTTTAGGAGCCTAGCCGCGTACGGGACCCCGAAAACCAAGCACCGCCTTCAGGATTTCTAGGCACAAATTTTTGATTTCACTCCTCACTACCTATCACAGTTTCGAAGGCCATAAAATGCCAAAATCGCACAAAACCCCCCCAAATGACCCCATTTTGGAATATAGACACCCCAAGCTATTTGCTGAGAGGAATGGCGAGTATTTTACAGCTCTCATTTGTTTTTGAAAATGAAGAAAGAAAATATATATATATATATATATTTTTTTTTCAATTTTCAAAACTTTGTGACAAAAAGCGAGATCTGCAAAATACTCACAATACCTCTCAGCAAATAGCTTGGGGTGTCTACTTTCCAAAATGGGGTCATTTGGGGGGGGGGGTTTGTGCTATCTGGGCATTCCATGGCCTCCGAAACTGTGATAGGCAGTGAGAAGTGAAATCAAAAATTTACACCCTTAGAAAGCCTGAAGGCGGTGCTTGGTTTTTGGGGTCCCGTACGTGGCTAGGCTCCCAAAAAGTCTCACACATGTGGTATCCCCGTACTCAGGAGAAGCAACAGAATGTATTTTGGGGTGTAATTCCACATATGCCCATGGCATGTTTGAGCAATATATCATTTAGTGACAACTTTGTGCAAAAAAAAAAAAAAAAATGGTTGTTTTTCCGCAACTTGTGTCAACATATAAAATATTCCATGGACTCGACATGCCTCTCAGTATATAGCTTGGGGTGTCTACTTTCCAAAATGGGGTCATTTGGGGGGGTTTTGAACTGTTCTGGCATTTTATACACAACATTAGGAAGCTTACATCCACTCTTCTAACCACTTGAAGACAAAGCCCTATTTGACACTTTTTGTTTACATGAAAACATTTTTTTTTTTTTGCAAGAAAATTATGTTGAACCCCCAAACATTATATATATTTTTAAAGCAAAGGCCCTACAGATTAAAATGGTGGGTGTTGCATTTTTTTTTTCTACACAGTATTTGCGCAGCGATTTTTCAAACGCATTTTTTGGGTTAAAAAACACACTTTTTTTAATTTTAATGCACTAAAACACACTATATTGCCCAAATGTTTGATGAAATAAAAAAGATGATCTTAGGCCGAGTACATAGATACCAAACACGACATGCTTTAAAATTTCGCACAAACGCGCATTGGCGACAAACTACATACATTTTTAAAAGCCTTTAAAAGCCTTTACAGGTTACCCCAGTAGATTTACAGAGGAGGTCTACTGCTAAAATGATTGCCCTCGATCTGACCTTCGCGGTGATACCTCACATGCATGGTGCAATTGCTGTTTACATATGACGCCAGACCGACGCTTGCGTTCGCCATTGGGCAAGAGCAGGGCAGGACAGGGGTGCTTTTTTTTTTTCTTTTTTTTTCTTATTAATTTTGCTTTTTTATTTTATTTTTAAATTGTTCCTTCCAAGTATTTTTTTTTTTAATCATTTTTATTGTTATCTCAGGGAATGTAAATATCCCCTATGATAGCAATAGGTAGTGACAGGTACTCTTTTTTTGAAAAAACTGGGGTCTTCTAGACCCTAGATTTTTCCTCTGCCCTCAAAGCATCTGACCACACCAAGATCGGTGTGATAAAATGCTTTCCCAATGGCGCTTTTTATATCCGGGGGGGGGCATTCCCTCCCACTGCTTGTAAAAGCAGTCCAGAGGCTAATTAGCCGCTAGGATTGCTTTTACATGAAAGCCGGCCGCAGGCTGAAAAGAATGATACCAAGATAATACCTAAACCCGCAGGCATCATTCTGGTATAAACATTCAAAGTCCAGCAACATACCAGTACGTTGCTGGTCCTTGTTGGACATGTATTGTAATCTTTTTATTTCATGCAGCCAGTTGGCTGAACGAAAAAAGAGATTGATCGGTGGGTATGCCCACCATTAGAATACCGCCCTTCATCCACCCACTTCCAATGATGGGCATACACGCACCATTTATATATGCCGAAGCATGGGGGCATCCTCCCGCAAAAAAGTTATGCCGCACACACATGGTCGGACTTTTCCACGGGCAAGCCTCTGTCGGAATTTCGACCGTATGTACGCGGCATTAGGAGCAAAATCGCTCCTCCGCCCCTGCTGCCCCAATGCTTCGGCATATTTGCTTTTTTTTTTTAACTGTGGTGGTGAAATCACCTCCTACAGCACTGGAGTCGCAGGGATCAGGCCTGTCTCTGCGAACGCTGCAGTTATGTGTGTTTTTGTTTTGTAAGTGACAGTGATCGATCAATACTGCACTTGGGTGGCCTGGGCTGGACGGAGGGGCAAAACGCAGGTGCCAGCAGGTATCTGGGCTGATCCCGCTAACACTGCGTTTTTGGGAACCCTAAACTGCTGGGGACGCTAGTATAGATCTGATCAGATCAGATATTGATCTGTTCAGATACTATACCACTAAGGGGGGTGTATGCTTCACGCGTGGGTGTTAGCGTTACTGGCACTAACCTGACGCTGCCTGGGGTGTGACTCAGACCCTCTCTGACGCTAAAACCTAATTGATATCACCCGCCGGGCGATCAGGGGGTTAAACTTTTATTGGGTTATATACACGGCGGGTGCCCTGACACTATAAAAAGAAAACTAACTAACCAGCGTCACCCGTAACACTTATATGGTGATCACTGGTGAAAGGGTTAACTAGGGGCAATCAGGGGGTTAAAACCTTTATTAGATAATATATGGGGGTACCTGACGCTATAAAAACCTGCGGCGAACCTAAAAAAAATTACCAGCTACCGATCTGCATCACCGACACTAAGACAGCGTTTAGAAAAACAATTGCTTAGCGACAGTGGTGATAGGGGGTGAAAGGGTTACCTGGGGGGCGATCAAGGGGGTTAAACCTTTATTAGATAATATATTGGGGTACCTGACGCTATAAAAACATGCGGCGAACCTAAAAAAAATTACTGGCTACGATCTGCATCACCGACACTAAGACAGCGTTTAGAAAAACAATTGCTTAGCGACAGTGGTGATAGGGGGTGAAAGGGTTACCTGGGGGGCGATCAAGGGGGTTAAACCTTTATTAGATAATATATTGGGGTACCTGACGCTATAAAAACCTGCGGCGAACCTAAAAAAAATTACCGGCTACCGATCTGCATCACAGACACTAAGACAGCGTTTAGAAAAACGATCGCTTAGTGACAGTGGTGATAGGGGGTGAAAGGGTTACCTGGGGGGCGATCAAGGGGGTTAAACCTTTATTAGATAATATATTGGGGTACCTGACGCTATAAAAACCTGCGGCGAACCTAAAAAAAATTACTGGCTGCCGATCGGCATCACTGACGCTAAGACAGCGATCAGAAAAATGATCGCTAAGCGACAGTGGTGATAGGCGGTGAAAGGGTTATCTGGGGGGTGATCAGGGGGTTAAACCTTTATTAGGGGGGGTTAGGGGGCTACACTGGACCTAAGACTAAACTTTGGTGACACATTTACAGTCACAAATGTCACTGATTGCAGTGATCACTAAATAAATGGTCACTGCAATCAGTGACACTGTGACTGGGGGCTGGGGGGGTGATCTAGGGGGTGATCTGGGGTGTCTGGGGGGGCCTGGGGGGCGATTTATGTCCCTATGTGTCCTGGTGTCAGTGTAGTGTTGTGTGCACTGACCTGATGTCTTCTCTTGTACGGCGCTCGGTATATGTGAGCGCCGCACCAGAGATGACATCACTTCCTCCTGCTCCCTCTGTGTGACACAGACAGAGGGGGCATTTCCATTCGCCGGGAGCGATCGCGAGGGGGTGGCCAGAAACGAATGGCTGCCCCCTCATCCCGGAACGCTCCCGGACACTTAGCCACTGCTCACTGTACAGAAGGGGGGTCCGATTGGACCCCCAACTATACAAAGGCAATCACGTACACTCTACGTGATTGTGCCTGTCGGTGCCATTCTGCCGACGTATATATACAGTGAGCGGTCGTTAAGTGGTTAAGCTGTTTTTATGCCTGCTGTACGTTGTACTGGACTATGTAAGTGCAAAATTTAAAAAAAGAAAAAAATAACAACAATGTTACACTATCCCTGCCTTTTGTGGCTCTTTGTGGCGGAGCCAATTTTACAGAATTCTATGATGGGAGCTGGATGTATTCAGTAGAGGATACATGACTATGAAGAAAATCAAGCTTATATACCATTGCCGTTGGATTGGAATCTGGTTTCATCTGTACACAGTTGATTGATGTTGATGTGATTCCTGAAGGGGTGAAATTAATAAAACAAGGATTTCCCTCTAATACATGCTTAATGGTCACTTCGTGGCCAAGGCTATCTGGTGAGCGCATTATATTATCACTTCGGGTGAAGCACTATCCATTTGAGATTTTGAAGTTCATTGCACTTTAGAAGCACAGTGTTGGAGCATACACAGAGGAATTGACCATAGGGCTTGTTATGGACTTTTCATAATTATTGATCAATTGTGCACCTTATTAATTGAATGATATTGTTTAATAACACATATTAAGTAATTTATTCAAATTGTCTAATTGCGCCCTTCACTATTATTATTTTATGAGTTATTAGTTATCACTAATTTTAGGTGCAGCATTAGATTATTTAGTTATCTGCAATTGGCACCATTACCCCATCACTTTCTTTGTTACAATGTTGTAGTCTGGTCACTGGGACACTGAAGACTGAGGAAATATTTCTTCCTGCCTGCAGCTGACTGATGATATCATCTCAGCTTCGTAAAACACTGGAGCTCAGGAATACCCTTTGATAAAGGTTAGAGATTTTTTTTTGTAAAATTATACTGTTGCTGTTTACTTTGGCAAGTCAAGGATTTATTTATGCAGACTTATAAGGGTAATGAAAGGTTAATTTTATAGCTTCAGCCTCTCTTGGTCCTCTAGTTAGTGTAGTGATGTCAAGGGTTGTTCCTTTAGTCTCGGATTACACTGATTTGGTGTGAATTCCATCAGTTTTTTTATGCGAGTGTGGTGCGAATTTGTACCGCGACTTCTGTTTGACAGGTGCGATTTTAATGCAAATTTTAAGAAATCACAGCTGTGCCCAAGCCGGTTGTTTAGGAGTGGGGACCGCCACGTTCCTAACAACCAATTCTCCATTGACAGCTGAATGTAAACAAGAGAATGGCAGCATTAGAAAGATTTTAAAAAAACGGCGTGCCCACCCCCCCCCCCTCCAATCCATACCAGGCTTTTCGGGAGCATGCCCCGGTCGATAAAGTCACAAAGGGGCACGGTCATCTGGTGGCATCATTGGGTGGCCCTACCCTTAGTTTATTTAGCGGCGAGAGGCGGCAGAGCTGTCATTCAGCGGGAGCCAGTGTCGGGTGTGGAGATTTTATGTTTGGGTTGGTGGCCAGCGTTCATCGTGATTGAGGTTGGATCTACACCGGGCAGACAATTTTTTTTTAATAAAGGACTTATTTTTTACACTTTTTTGGTGAATAAGTAGGGGTACAATGTACCCCATACTCATTCACATGGTCACATGGGGTGGGATTATTTTTTAATACCAGTATTCTTTTGTTTACATTCAGCTAATAAATCATCGGTTGTTAAGGATGCGGCAGCCGCCATCTCCTTACCAACCCGCTATTTACAAGAAAGGAGGGGAGGTGCGGGAGGAGGAAAATATGGAAAAAGTTGAAAAAAAACATCTGGATTCCCATTGATGTGAACACAGAATTGCGATTTCAATCCAATCCCATTGAAGTCTATGGAGATTAAACTTGGACCCGGGACCACACAAACCTTTTCTTAACTGGATCAGAATCACACCGCATAGATGTGAATGACCTTCACTGAAAACAATATTTTTTTCAGATGACATGCAAATTTCAGATCAGATCCAATCCGCAAAGAATTAGCATCAGTGTGAACAGGAACTTACAGTCCCCAATCAGCAATAGCTTGAGCCCAATCCAGGAGGTGTGTTGAATGATACTGTCATTAAGACTATAAGACTGAGGACATCTAGTGGCAGAAAATAATTACTGTGGGGGACAGCTTTGGATTGAAGGTAAGTATCGCAAAAACCTTTTAATTTTCACTATTACTAGGTTATGAGTTTTAAATAGTTTCTGCTGGATTTTAGGGTCAGTATAAAGAAGACAGACAAAACAATTATGCCTTTTATAGTTGCTAAACTATAACAAAACGGAATACAAGGTTACTGTAATTTAGAGCCCTCGGTATCACTAGATATATGTGGCATTCATCAGGCTCTCTGCAATCTCCAAGTAGCATCGAATAAATGTGCTGATAGCTGTAACATTCCCTCGACATGCCAGAAATTTCCCATAGTCCACACTTGTCTGTGTCACAAGCGGCTACTCCTACAGCGATTTATGAGCAATAAAATGAAATGTGTTGAAAATCCTTCCCAAGTTATTGGATCAAGCAGATGACAGATGCACATATAAGCAGCCCATATCCTGTGATGTGATTAACATTAGATATACTCATTGCTACTAATTTACCAAGCCAATGTCACCTCATTACAAGTTTACAATGAAATGTACGCTCATTAATGAACATCAGATGTCGTGAGAAATACATTGCTAGCGTGGTTTGCAGCAAAGCTTTTCTGGCAAAGGACCAGATTCCGTCAGTCCTTACCAACCATGCAGGCCGGCCTAGGCAATATATTCGCTGCCTTTGGCACTTGCAGAACACAGCTGCTAGTGAAGCAGCCTAGTAAGTGATAGACTAATCCAGTCTCTTTTTTTTTTTTGTTATTTTTGAAGGTGTTTACATTGAGCACCAAACACGAACAAGTGAATCTCACACTCCTCTTGAAGCCGACGTCTAGGGTTTTTTTACTCCTTCTTGCCAAGAAACTGACTCACTGTTTCCCTTCAAGGCCTTATCAAAACTATAAACAATTCTGAAAGCAAAGGCAGTAGAGAGGCATGTGCACAAAGCATGGATAATGATTGTTGTTGTGAAATGAATGACATTTCTGTATTTAAAGTGGAACTAAACCTACATAATAAACAATTGTGAGCAGGCAGCTTTTTATTTCAGAAGACACATGCCATGTCTCTTTTGCATTAAACTAACTTACCTGTTACTTTGGGCGCTATCTGCGCAATTTCCATTGGCTTCCTTGAGTCACATGACCTTCTCATTTTCCATTTATATCCTGCACCACCACAGCTTCCCCTAGAGCGGGTGGTGCATGGAGGGGCTTTGATAACAACTTGTTTCTTTGGTTCTAAAATTTTTCATGCTGGTAAGTTGAGGCTTCCATTCTTTCCTCTCTTAAGTCCCAATCCGATAGCTAGCTTTTTTGTCCATGTTTTTTTAGATCTTGTATGGTGGGCATTGGCTTGATGGCCTTACTGTTAGACTAGAGGCTGTGTGCCATATCATGTCTCCGCCATGTGATCATTAACCTAATAGACTTTTTTCATGTTACAAAAGGTATGGGCATTTTTTCCACCTGTTCATTTTTTATATTAGATAATACTGCTTGCTATATTATCTCTATTTGATGCCATCTGCTAGGAAGCTGCACACTCTCAGACTGGCTGTTATTCCATGTGCTTGGTACACACACACTGGGGTGAACTCACCCCCTATTACCTCCTCTTCGCTCTGTGGACCTTCAGCATTACACAACTTGTTCTGTTTGTTATAAAAAAATCATAAACTATGTAAGTATATTGTCTCATGATCTTTATTTTGTGGGAGACTGTTCAAAGACATGTTTGTACCTCTGTCTATATACATATACAATATACGTCTGTACCCTAGAGAGCTTCTTGACTTGTTATCCAACTGCATCCCCTGACAGACAGGTCAAGGTCGAAACGTGTTGGGGCTTTTTGGAATCCTATAAATCTGAAATATTGCTATATGTTATATGAAACTTTTTTAGGCTTAACATGTTTGATAACAACTTTTATACTAATTTCCCCTAACTGTGTTGTTTATAGGGGCTGTTTTCATGTTTTTCAATAAAATATTTTCTTTTTATGCTATATTACGTGTTATACTTTTCTCTGGTATCGCAAAGGCCCAGTGTTCTCTCCTCCTCATTTCCATTGTGGATTTTTTAGTGAACTTATCTGCTTGTTTGCAATCTTCCATCGAATGTACACCGAGCTGTGCATGTACAACTCAAAGTACGTAATCGGCATGGTATTTGTGTGCCGGGATGAATGACTCTCATATACATGTGTGGGAGTCATGTCTTGCTAATCAAGACAGCCAACAAGTGGCATCCAAAACACAGCTCCCAACTGCCCCTGATTTCAAGGGACTGTCGCTGATTTGGAACAAAGTCCCTCTGTCCCACTTTCCTCCTAATTTGTCCCTCATTTTGGTCTAAACTACAAAATTGTTTAAAAAATACACATTTTATCTTTCAAAAAGTGTGTCCCAGTACTAAACCTTTCATCCAATTTCTCAATGACTGCATCTGTAAATGTCAAAAGCCAATATAAAGGAATAGTAGTGGGGAAAAAAAAGCATTTATGGGTTTAACCAATAATTTTTTGCTTTAATTCTCCATTAAGGGGGTGTGACCTATGCCTATGCACTTTTAAAATAGATAAAGAAGGCAAAGGGTGAAATTTGAAAGGTACCAAACACAAAAAATGTATAAAACTATCAAACTTTTATTATAAACATTAAAATGTCAATATTATTTTATAAAACATCTTAATATTGTGAAATATTCTTACAGTACTGATGCATTGTATTCATCTCAACATGTTTCGCCAAACTATGGCTTCTTCAGGAGGCTTCAGGAATTATTCAGGAAATGATAAGTTAGTTTATACAAAAAGCAAGAATAAGTTAGTGTATACAAAAAGCAATTCAACAATATATATATATATGTATATATATATATATATATATATATATATATATGATTATGTATACATACACACACTAAATAAATATAGATGGATTAAACCTATACCTATGCCTACATACTTTTGATAATAGGTGTCTCTTGTTCCCATCTCAAAAAGTTGAGAGGTATGTCCAAAAGAAGCCCAGGAGAAGATGTCAGCACCCAGTGAGGGATCGCTGGAAGGGAAGTGAGTATCTGCAGACTGTGGTCCTGCTTTAAGTCCTAAAGCCTAGTACACACGGGCTGAATGTTGGTCGACATTCAATAAAAACCGGGCAACATTCGGCCCATGTGTATGGCAGCCATACAGAAGCCAGCTGAGCATGCTGAAAAGCCAGCAGCCGACCAGCTCCTAATCAGCGTTTTAAGCCAATGGCTAAACGCGCTGACCGGAGTGTTCTGAGGGGGGTGATCTCCCTGTCAGAACACAATAGCTCAGCAAGGGAGATTGCTGTACTAACATTGGATTGTTAGTGCAGCAGCTCAGATTTGAGCTGTCAACCTGCTGGGTTGAACGAAAAAAACTAGTAGTGTGCACTAGGCTTAGCTCTACATTTAAATTTTACATAGAATGGGAAAGAGCTGCCATTTCTGCCAGGTATTTGTGTCCATTGGGAGGTTTATCTTCATTTCCTGAACTTGTGGTGTGAACAATTGTTTTCTGTGTGCCCTTGCTTGCGATTAACTATGCACGTCAGCACAGCTAAAAAGATATGGTATGAATGACCAACAAAAATAAAAATCACTATATCCCCTGTCCCTTATACACAGCCATATCCTTCTCATCAAATGGTAAAAAAGCTACAGAGCTTGGATGCAGACAAGTAGCCTGGCTATAGTCAAGCAGTGATTACAGTCTGCAGTCTTGAAACATTGTTTGTGTGCTGGGCCCAGCCCTTAGGGTTTGCTCATATCAGTGGTCAAGTTATACAACAGTTGCTCATGTGCACTATGAAGGGAGCAGTACAAGACCTACTTTTTCCTGCACTACAGTGGTCTGAACTGGACTCAAGGCAAGTTTACTTATATATGCATTGGGACTGCTTTGGCAAATGCTGCCCAGTGCAGTCCAATGCATATAGTGTGAGCCAACCCTTATACCTCTTCTATGGCCATGCTTTTCTTTGTCATTACATGGTGCTATGCTTATAGAAAGTATCTTACCTGAAGCGCCAATAGGAAATAAACACCTCATAGAGATGCTGGATCAATAGCATTTGTCCAGGTTCATACTGTAGTGTCTAATCTGAGCCCCTTAACTATAAACCGGGGAGAATGCCACCAATGCCATATCTCCTATTGATAAATTCCATTTAAGTCCAACCATTTTCAGCTCATACAATTTCTAAGCCCTGATTAGAGCCTGAGCCCCAGAAATGCGCTGACTGTTTTACTTTATGTTTTAGAAAGTAAATAAAAAATCATTCCAGACTCCATGGCCATGTGTGGTGTGGTGGACCCTTCCCAGGGCACCTGTCCTGGGGTTCCCTGGCTGATAAAAGCAGCCTGGCCAGAGACAGTGAACTGAATTTGACTTTGAGGCCTCATGCACACTGGAGGTTTTTGGACGTTTTTACAGCAGCTGTTTTTGGCTTCTGACATTTTATCCTACAGTCAATAAACTCCCCATCATGTTATCCTATGTGTCCATGCACACATAGGCTGTTATCAGCAGTTTTTGGCTGGGGCTTTTTTTGGCTTTAAAAAACCCCCAAAACTAGTGGGTTCTGAGAGGAGTTTTTTTTAGCTGTTTTCAGCTGTAAAAACGTTCTAACGTCAAAAAACGCTGATAAACTCAGATAAGCGCTCAAAAACATGTCTCACCAGCGTTTTTGGAAGTTTTTGATCCATTGAAATTTTTTTAATTAATTAAAAAAATTTAAAAAAACAGCTAAAAAACGCTATCGCGGATAAACTCTATTACGAAAACGTTAAAAAAATCACTGCAAAGCTACCGACATTTTTTTTACATCCAGTGGGCATGAGGCCTGATAGTAAAAGATGATCTCATGATATTCTCTTCTATGTCCTAAACTGAAACTGTACATTGCTTATATAAAGCAGCAGGTTAATTTTATTTCAGACCTCTCCAAGTGATTGTATGTTATCCTTCTTTTATTTCCCCAGTGCTTCATTTGGCTGCCAGGAGAAAAGCAGGGTGCCATGACGTGGCCACTGCAGCTTACCCATATACTGTATTTGCAAATGTGTGCAAACTAAACCCCTTGTTTTTAAAGTTAACGTTTAGACAGGGTTAATTCAGTTTGTTGCAGGCTGGCTGGTAAGTGAGCTGGGAATTTTCTTTTTTGAAATGCGTCGCCCTTTCATGTGCTCCTTGCTGCAAAAGCCAGTTATAGGTTGGGGTGGTTGCCTTTTCTTTTGTACAATTGGTGTATCGGTGAGGGGACACACTGGATACCTTCGCTGCCATTGTGCTTTTGCTATGTGTCCAGTGTGTCCTGTTGTAGAATCTCATATTAGCCAATGTATTTCATATTATTCATATTGATTTGCATATGTTTTATTTATAATATAATTATTATTATTATTACTATTACTATTATTATATAGTAGTGGTCTTATCAATGGTATTATTCAATAGTAAAGCAATAGTTATTAAATCTTTATTAAAGCGGAGCTCCGCCGGAAAAAAAATATTAAAAGCCAGCAGCTACAGCTACAGCAGCTGCTGGCTTTTAATATTTGGACACTTACCTGTCCTGCAGTCCAGCGACGTCCGCAGCAGAGGACGAGCGACCGCTTGTCGCTCTGCTGCTCCCTCCGCCATCCTCGCTGAGGGAACCAGGAAGTGAAGCCCTGCGGCTTCATGCCCGGTTCCCTACGGCGCATGCGCGAGTCGCGCTGCACCGTTCTGATTGGTGCTCCTGTGTTCTGGGAGCCGAGTGTCTCCCAGAACACCAAGGGAAGTCTGCGGGAAGTGACGTAACTCCCGCAGATTCCCGGAGAGAGGACTCCCGGATGTGGGTGAAAATACCTGTCTTAGACAGGCATCTTCACCCCCCTCCCCCCTGAAAGGTGTCAATTGTGACACCGGAGGGGGGGAGGGTTCCAAATAGCAAAAGTTGCTATTTAGGGTGGAGCTCCACTTTAATGTACACTATGTTATTCTATAAATATAGAGAACGTCTTAATTTTTAAGTGCTGAACTTTAGATGACCTCTCTGCTTCATGCTGGTATTTTTTTTTTTATAAGACAGTCACAAGTTTACACAGGTGTTCTTAAAGCGGAGTTTCCCCTGAAAAAAAATATTAAAAGCCAGCAGCTACAAATACTGCAACTGCTGACTTTTAATATTAGGATACTTACCTGTCCTGGAGTCCAGTGATGTCGGCAGCAGAAGACGAGTGATTGCTCGTCACTCTGCTGCCCCCACCGCCATCCTCGGTGAGGGAACCAGGAAGTGAAGCCTTGCGGCTTCACTGCCCGGTTCCCTACGGCGCATGCGCGAGTCACGCTGCGCCGTTCTCACTGGTCCCTGTTGTGTTCTGGGAGCCGAGTGTCTCCCAGAACACAACGGGTATTCTGTGGGAAGTAACGTACCTCCCGCAGAATACCCGCAGAGAGGACTCCCGGAAGTGGGAGCAAATACCTGTCTTAGACAGGTATCTGCACCCCCCTCCCCCTGAAAGGTGCCAAATGTGACACCGGAGGGGGGGAGGGTTCCGATGAGCGGAAGTTCCACTTTAGGGGGGAGCTCCGCTTTAAAAGTGTATTAGGATAGTTCATTTTAAGTTCACTAATTAGAAAAAGAACATTTTGACAACAGTTGAAATATAGCCTGATAAGATAAGAAAGTCTTCGAGGATAAGTGATAAAACTTCTTGTAACAGGTGGTTTAAAATAATTATGTGGAATATAGGAAAGTTATGTACAGTACATTAATTACGTTGACAAGGTCAAACTAAGTTCTGCTTGTGCCCTCATTAAAAATGTTAAAACATAACACATAAGGTGGGGTCATTGCAAGTTCATTCTCCCAAAGTCGTAAATCTGTTATCCTTGAAGTTGATAGAGTCTTATCAGGACGAGGAGGGTTTGATCTAACATGGTTGGGCATACTGTCCCTACACAGGTGTTCTTAATTGGACAAAACCAGTTATAAATCATTTTAATGAACATATAAGAATTCTGGGAATGAATAAGTTTGCCTGGTTGTAGGACAGGTGTTACATTGACGTAGATCTTAGCAGCCAATCAAATCTAGGAGAGATGGCTAAGATAAGGCTTGTAAAGTTATATAAATGCAAGTTTTACAATTGGTAGGCAGACAAGTCAGATAGGAGCCCATAAGGCTGAATTCTATGTATGCTGCCCTACTGCACGGGTCATAGAGATCAGAACCAATGGACAATTATCTGTTCAGATAGGCGTCTATCAGGCTGACTGTTTGTCTATGCAGCCCTATTGTACGGGTGGCAGGCAGTCAGAACCAGTAGGCAAATATCTGTCCTTTTGTTGTAACTTGTCTCCTCGTACGAGTCAAATAAAGAAAACTTCTTAACTTGTTCCAGAGTGTAGTCTCAGGTGAATTTCCCTCACAAACTTGGTCGAGCCGGAACCCAAAACCCTGTGAAGTGACCAGATCACTGGTGACCGTTACCGTACGAGGGAATCTCAGAACAAACGGGATTCCTTATTCCAAAGTCCTCCTTCTGTTAACGGAGGCTGGTCGACCGACTGGTCCCTATCAGGTGACAGGTTCCCAAAATTTGGCAGAAAAAACCCATTCTGGTTCAAGGTGAGAACAATTCACAATTGTTTAAATTTGGTTAGAGGATAAGAATACCTATATCCAGTGGCGGCCCATCCATAGGGGGTGCAAGGGCGCCGCCCCCCCAAAGCTATTGGCAAAAAAAATAAAAAAAATAAAAATAAAAAAGGGCCCTTTAGAAAAAAAATATTAAAAAAGTTCTTTAATTTCATTGGGCTCGGGCGCCGGCCCCAGTGCACTATGGGAGCGTCATGCCAATGCAATCCCGTGATTGCAGGCGAGACGCTACATTTGCGGGGTTTTGTGTTGCTTTGGGGCGTACAGCTAATAGCCCCAGCACTCTCATTGGGTCAGTCTTCTGTCTGTCTATCTATCTGACCATTAACACCCGCCGTGTCACTTTCATTTTCTGTTCCAGTGGGATGTCGGCTCCATGAGGCTAGGTAATGTGATCTGAATATGTCTTTCCTCCACATACCAAGGCTTACAGTAAGTGCCGTTATTTCCCATTTACAGGAACAATCTCCAGTAAGGACGGCCACCTTTGCATATCTGACAGTCACAGAGTATTTAGAGTCTGTATCTCACGCTGCTCTTCCCCTCCCCCCTCTCCTCTTTAGTCAGTCTGCTCTCTATTTTCTCGTCGGGATTCTCGTCGGCCTGTTTCCCGACGAGAAACCCGAGAGTGTGTACATTTACCTGTCGCCGTGGAAGCCCGCGCATGCTCAAAATCACTTTGACTTAGCCTCCTAGGCATAGGTAGGGTGTAGCAAGACGGCGGCGATGGCATCAAATGTGACGAGCGCACGCTCGTCGTAGTCGATGACGTCACCGTGGCGGTTCTTTTGAATCGTACGTGTGTACACTCAGCCGGGACAAGATTCTTGTTCAAGAATCTCGTCAGGAAAAACGACGTGTCTTTTCCTGACGAGATTCTCGGCCGTGTGTACGAGGCTTAAGACAGCACAATTTGATTTGTTGCAGGCTGGCTGGTAAGTGAGCTGGGAATTACATTTTTTTTTAAAGCAGAGTAGCCCTGTGTAAGCTTTAAATGTTGTGAGCTTACACAGCCCTAAGCATTATTTCCAGTTCCATGTATGCTTGAGCAGCCAGTCATGGTAAGTTGCATGCTCCCCATACCTGGAAGTACCCTGTTGTCTTACACTTTGTGGAGCCAGGTGACCAAGCAGAGCAGCAGTTGCGTAAAGGGAAGGAAAGTATAAGCTACTGATGGGGTCGCCATTAACCACTTAAGCCCCGGACCATTTGGTAGCTAAAGGACCAGAGGTGAATTCAGAATTTTGCACTGTGCTGTTTTAACTGTAAATTGTGTGGACATGCAATGTTGTAACCAAGCGAAATTTGCGTCCTTTTCTTCCCACAAATAGAGCTTTCTTTTAATGGTATTTGATTGCCTCTGCGATTTTTTTTTTGCGATATAAACGGAAAAAGACCGAAAATTTTGAAAAAAAATGATATTTTCTACTTTTTGTTATAAGAAAAATCGAATAAACTCAATTGTAGTCATACATTAAGGCCAAAATGTATTCAGCCACATGTTTTTAGTAAAAAAAATGTCAATAAGCGTATATTTATTGGTTTGCGCAAAAGTTATAGAGTTTACAAACTAGGGTACATTTTCTGAAATTTACACAGCTTTAAATTTATGACTGCCTATCTCATTTCTTGAGGTGCTAAAATGACAGGGCAGTACAAAACCCCCCCAAATGACCCCATTTTGGAAAGTAGACACCCCAAGGAAATTGCTGAGAGGCATGTTGAGCCCATTGAATTTTTTTTTTTTGTCCCAAGTGATTGAATAATGACTAAAAAAAAAAAAAAAAGTTGTCACTAAATGATATATTGCTCACACATGCCATGGTTATATGTGGAATTTCACCCCAAAATACATTTTGCTGCTTCTCCTGAGTACGGGGATACCACATGTGTGGGACTTTTTGGGAGTCTAGCCGCGTACGGGACCCCGGAAACCAAGCACCGCCTTCAGGATTTCTAAGGGCGCAAATTTTTGATTTCACTCCTCACTACCTATCACAGTTTCGAAGGCCATAAAATGCCAAAATAGCACAAAACCCCCCCAAATGACCCCATTTTAGAAAGTAGACACCCCAAGGAAATTGCTGAGAGGCCTGTTGAGCCCATTGAATATATTTTTTTTGTCCCAAGTGATTGAATAATGACAAAAAAAAATAAAAAATTACAAAAAGTTGTCACTAAATGATATATTGCTCACACATGCCATGGTTATATGTGGAATTACACCCCAAAATAAATTTTTCTGCTTCTCCTGAGTACGGGGATACCACATGTGTGGGACTTTTTAGGAGCCTAGCCGCGTACGGGACCCCGAAAACCAAGCACCGCCTTCAGGATTTCTAGGCACAAATTTTTGAGTTCACTCCTCACTACCTATCACAGTTTCGAAGGCCATAAATGCCAAAATCGCACAAAACCCCCCCAAATGACCCCATTTTGGAATATAGACACCCCAAGCTATTTGCTGAGAGGAATGGCGAGTATTTTACAGCTCTCATTTGTTTTTGAAAATGAAGAAAGAAAATATATATATATATATTTTTTTTTCAATTTTCAAAACTTTGTGACAAAAAGCGAGATCTGCAAAATACTCACAATACCTCTCAGCAAATAGCTTGGGGTGTCTACTTTCCAAAATGGGGTCATTTGGGGGGGTTTTGTGCTATCTGGGCATTCCATGGCCTCCGAAACTGTGATAGGCAGTGAGAAGTGAAATCAAAAATTTACACCCTTAGAAAGCCTGAAGGCGGTGCTTCGTTTTCGGGGTCCTGTATGCGGCTAGGCTCCCAAAAAGTCTCACACATGTGATATCCCCGTACTCAGGAGAAGCAACAGAATGTATTTTGGGGTGTAATTCCACATATGCCCATGGCATGTTTGAGCAATATATCATTTAGTGACAACTTTGTGCAAAAAAAAAAAAACAATTGTCGTTTTTCCGCAACTTGTGTCAACATATAAAATGTTCCATGGACTCGACATGCCTCTCAGTATATAGCTTGGGGTGTCTACTTTCCAAAATGGGGTCATTTGGGGGGGGTTTTGAACTGTTCTGGCATTTTATACACAACATTAGGAAGCTTACATCCACTCTTCTAACCACTTGAAGACAAAGCCCTTTTTGACACTTTTTGTTTACATGAAAACATTTTTTTTTTTTGCAAGAAAATTATGTTGAACCCCCAAACATTATATATATTTTTAAAGCAGATTAAAATGGTGGGTGTTGCATTTTTTTTTTCTACACAGTATTTGCGCAGCGATTTTTCAAACGCATTTTTTGGGTTAAAAAATACACTTTTTTTAATTTTAATGCACTAAAAAACACTATATTGCCCAAATGTTTGATGAAATAAAAAAGATGATCTTGGGCCGAGTACATAGATACCAAACACGACATGCTTTAAAATTTCGCACAAACGCGCATTGGCGACAAACTACATACATTTTTAAAAGCCTTTAAAAGCCTTTACAGGTTACCCCAGTAGATTTACAGAGGAGGTCTACTGCTAAAATGATTGCCCTCGATCTGACCTTCGCGGTGATACCTCACATGCATGGTGCAATTGCTGTTTACATATGACGCCAGACCGACGCTTGCGTTCGCTATTGGGCAAGAGCAGGGCAGGACAGGGGCGCTTTTTTTTTTCTTTTTTTTTCTTATTAATTTTGCTTTTTTCTTTTATTTTTAAATTGTTCCTTCCAAGTATTTTTTTTTTTTTATCATTTTTATTGTTATCTCAGGGAATGTAAATATCCGCCATTAATAGCAATAGGTAGTGACAGGTACTCTTTTTTTGAAAAAACTGGGGTCTTCTAGACCCTAGATTTTTCCTCTGCCCTCAAAGCATCTGACCACACCAAGATCGGTGTGATAAAATGCTTTCCCAATTTCCCAATGGCGCTTTTTATATCCGGGGGGGGCATTCCCTCCCACTGCTTGTAAAAGCAGTCCAGAGGCTAATTAGCCGCTAGGATTGCTTTTACATGAAAGCCGGCCACAGGCTGAAAAGAATGATACCAAGATGATACCTAAACCCGCAGGCATCATTCTAGTATAAACATTCAAAGTCCAGCTACATACCAGTACGTTGCTGGTCCTTGTTGGACATGTATTGTAATCTTTTTTTTTCATGCAGCCAGTTGGCTGAACGAAAAAAGAGATTGATCGGTGGGTATGCCCACCATTAGAATACCGCCCTTCATCCACCCACTTCCAATGATGGGCATACACGCACCATTTATATATGCCGAAGCATGGGGGCATCCTCCCGCAAAAAAGTTATGCCGCACACACATGGTCGGACTTTTCCACGGGCAAGCCTCCGTCGGAATTTCGACCGCATGTACGCGGCATTAGGAGCAAAATCGCTCCTCCGCCCCTGCTGCCCCAATGCTTCGGCATATTTGCTTTTTTTTTTTAACTGTGGTGGTGAAATCACCTCCTACAGCACTGGAGTCGCAGGGATCAGGCCTGTCTCTGCGAACGCTGCAGTTATGTGTGTTTTTGTTTTGTAAGTGACAGTGATCGATCGATACTGCACTTGGGTGGCCTGGGCTGGACGGAGGGGCAAAACGCAGGTGCCAGCTGGTATCTGGGCTGATCCCGCTAACACTGCGTTTTTGGGAACCCTAAACTGCTGGGGACACTAGTATAGATCTGATCAGATCAGATATTGATCTGTTCAGATACTATACCACTAAGGGGGGTGTATGCTTCACGCGTGGGTGTTAGCGTTACTGGCACTAACCTGACGCTGCCTGGGGTGTGACTCAGACCCTCTCTGACGCTAAAACCTAATTGATATCACCCGCCGGGCGATCAGGGGGTTAAACCTTTATTGGGTTATATACACGGCGGGTGCCCTGACACTATAAAAAGCAAACTAACTAACCAGCGTCACCCGTAACACTTATATGGTGATCACTGGTGAAAGGATTAACTAGGGGCAATCAGGGGGTTAAAACCTTTATTAGATAATATATGGGGGTACCTGACGCTATAAAAACCTGCGGCGAACCTAAAAAAAATTACCAGCTACCGATCTGCATCACCGACACTAAGACAGCGTTTATAAAAACGATCGCTTAGCGACAGTGGTGATGGGGGTGAAAGGGTTACCTGGGGGGCGATCAAGGGGGTTAAACCTTTATTAGATAATATATTGGGGTACCTGACGCTATAAAAACATGCGGCGAACCTAAAAAAAATTACTGGCTACCGATCTGCATCACTGACACTAAGACAGCGTTTAGAAAAACGATCGCTTAGCGACAGTGGTGATAGGGGCTGAAAGGGTTACCTGGGGGGCAATCAAGGGGGTTAAACCTTTATTAGATAATATATTGGGGTACCTGACGCTATAAAAACCTGCGGGGAACCTAAAAAAAATTACCAGCTACCGATCTGCATCACCGACACTAAGACAGCGTTTAGAAAAATGATCGCTTAGCGACAGTGGTGATGGGGGTGAAAGGGTTACCTGGGGGGCGATCAAGGGGGTTAAACCTTTATTAGATAATATATTGGGGTACCTGACGCTATAAAAACATGCGGCGAACCTAAAAAAAAATACTGGCTACCGATCTGCATCACCGACACTAAGACAGCGTTTAGAAAAACAATTGCTTAGCGACAGTGGTGATAGGGGGTGAAAGGGTTACCTGGGGGGCGATCAAGGGGGTTAAACCTTTATTAGATAATATATTGGGGTACCTGACGCTATAAAAACCTGCGGCGAACCTAAAAAAAATTACCGGCTACCGATCTGCATCACAGACACTAAGACAGCGTTTAGAAAACGATCGCTTAGTGACAGTGGTGATAGGGGGTGAAAGGGTTACCTGGGGGGCGATCAAGGGGGTTAAACCTTTATTAGATAATATATTGGGGTACCTGACGCTATAAAAACATGCGGCGAACCTAAAAAAAATTACTGGCTGCCGATCGGCATCACTGACGCTAAGACAGCGATCAGAAAAATGATCGCTTAGCGACAGTGGTGATAGGGGGTGAAAGGGTTATCTGGGGGGTGATCAGGGGGTTAAACCTTTATTAGGGGGGTTAGGGGGCTACACTGGACCTAAGACTAAACTTTGGTGACACTTTTACAGTCACAAATGTCACTGATTGCAGTGATCACTAAATAAATGGTCACTGCAATCAGTGACACTGTGACTGGGGGCTGGGGGTGATCTGGGGGGTGATCTGGGGTGTCTGGGGGGGCCTGGGGGGGCGATTTATGTCCCTATGTGTCCTGGTGTCAGTGTAGTGTTGTGTGCACTGACCTGATGTCTTCTCTTGTACGGCGCTCGGTATATGTGAGCGCCGCACCAGAGATGACATCACTTCCTCCTGCTCCCTCTGTCTGACACAGACAGAGGGGGCATTTCCATTCGCCGGGAGCGATCGCGAGGGGGTGGCCAGAAACGAATGGCTGCCCCCTCATCCCGGAACGCTCCCGGACACTTAGCCACCGCTCACTGTATAGGAGGGGGGTCCGATTGGACCCCCCAACTATACAAAGGCAATCACGTATGCTCTACGTGATTGTGCCTGTCGGTGCCATTCTGCCGACGTATATATACAGTGAGCGGTCGTTAAGTGGTTAAAGAGGACTTGTCGCTTTGCCCTGCAAGGGCAAAGCACCAGTTCATTATAAATATCTTGAAATTGCATTTTTTTTTGCGTCAGTTGAAAGCTGCAGACCTGACACATTGGGGGAGATTTATTAAAGCTGGAGCACTCAGAATCTGGTGCAGCTGTGCATTGTAGCCAATCAGCTTCTAACTTCAGCTTGTTCAATTAGGCTTTGGCGATAAAACCTGAAGCTGATTGGTTTCTATGCACAGATGCACCAGATGTGCACTCTCCAGTATTAGTAAATCAACCCTTTAATGTGTACTGTGTATCAACGCTGTATCCTGGCCTAGGCCAACAAGGCTCAGGCCTAGGGCAGTACTTTGCAGGGGGGCAGGACGGAAAGAGTCCCCGCCGGCTTGCGCTACACTGTTAGTGTAACGCAAGCTGTTTCTATTTTTGAGTGTCCTATTGTCCTGGACCACAAACCTTCCTCACTGTGCTACATTTTTTATCATCCCTATCCCATTGCAGAGATCTCCCTTCACTTCCTGCCCCATAGCAAAACAGGAAGCGAGAAGAAATCTATGCAAATTAGGGGAATCCAATGCCCCCCCCCCAGGCCTAAGAACTAGTGTCCCCACTTGAAAAGGGGGTGGGTCGTAAACAGAAAACGGTGTGTCCTTGACAGGAAGGGGTGGGTCATATTTAAATTAGGGGGTGCACGAGTTTAGTCAGGCCTAGGGCAGCACAAAACCTAAATACACTACTGCTGTGTATGTACATATTGCGAAAAGGAAAAGGTCTTACAGTGAATCCCTGACTACTGTCTAATCATGTATACATCTGTTATCCATGATATTCTAATTTATTCTTTATGATCTGTACATGAAAGCAAGCTTTCATGTCTTTTTCCTCTTACATTTGTTACTATTATCATTCGGTATTCAAAACCAAAACTGTACAGTTTTTTAATGTTGATCTCTAACACAAACCAGACCTGTCTTTCCCCATAGGAGCCCATTATACTTGTAACAAACAATGCTGTCTCCTGTGCCTGCCCTTTGCTTACAAATTGTCAGTGCTCAGGTGCAGAGAGACTGCCGCACAGTGTGACTGGCACATATTTCTGAAAAGAGCTGATTTTAATGGTATTTCAGTACAGCTTTCCAGCTCAGCATGGTGGTTATATAATAAGGCTAAGGTAATGTACAAAGCGTAGAAACCTGTAGTAACCAATCAGCAGTCTTACATTGTTCTGTCTGCTCTGATCGAAGTAAAGAAAACATTTTATTGGCTGTCCTGGGTTACAGCCATTCTCAAGACCTTAAAGTATTACTAAACCCAGGACCCTGCATTCACTATATCTGGTCTCCCACAGTACACAGAAATGGAAATGCAATAGTTTTAGTAAATATAAACTGCTAAATACCTTTTCTCATCAGCGGTATATATCAGTCTTGTGACTTCTATCAGTGCCTGCTTAAAGCTTGTAGGAGGAGTTTTCATACTGCACTGGCTGTCTTATCAGGATGCAGGACCCCTGACCCTCTGTCTGGACAGTGCTGATTGGCCCTGTGCTGATCACATGCACCCTCCCAAGAAAAAAAAAAACCTCTTTAGCAATACACACCAAACTGAGCATGTGCATAGTGACTCCAGTAACTCTGTCTTATCCAGACATGTTTAGTAGACAATGAAAGAAGGGGAGGGTCTGTGCATACAGGATCAAACAGCCTTTTTTACACAATACAGAGGATTAACCCCTTTTCACAGTGAGTATATCAAGCATGCTTTTAGGCACATACAGACTGATTTTATTGTTGTGAGTTTAATAACACTTTAAAGGAGAATGAGGGCTGGTTCACACTGGAATTTGCGCATGTTTCTGTGCAGTCCATTTTTGACAGAGCCCGTTCTTTGAATGGGCTGCAAATTGCACGGGAACATACAGTGCCTTGAAAAAGTATTCATACCCCTTGAAATTTTCCACATTTTGTCATGTTACAACTAAAAACTTAAATGTATTTTATTGGGATTTTATGTGATAGACCAACACAAAGAGGCACAAAGTTGTGAAGTGGAAGGAAAATGATAAATGGTTTTAATTTTTTTTTACAAATAAATATCTGAAAAGTGTGGAATGCATTTGTATTCAGCCCCCTTAACTCTGATACCCCTAACTAAAATCTAGTGGAACCAATTTCCGTCAGAAGTCACCTAATTAGTAAATAGAGTCCACCTGTGTGTAATTTAAAGTGATTGTAAAGCTTTCTATTTTTTTTTTTAAATTAACAAACATGTCATACTTACCTCCACTGTGCAGCCCGTTTTGCACAGAGTGGCTCCGAACCTCCTGTTCTGGGGTCCCTCAGCGGCTCTCGTGGCTCCTCCCCGCATCAGATAACCCCCTAGGAGAAGCGCTTTCCCAGGGGGGTTACCTTGCGGGTGCGATCCCAAATCCAGTATTTACAGTCATAGACACGAATGCCGGACTCGGCCCCGCCCCCCGGCGCCCGCATCATTGGATTTGATTGACAGCAGTGGGAGCCAATGGCTGTGTTGGTATCAATCTATCCAATCAAGAGCCGGGACCCCGGGGAGAGAGGGACAGCATGTCCCCCGCCGAGGGAAATTCGGGGCTCAGGTAAGTAAAACAGGGGGCTGGAGGGCCGGTGACTGCCAGAAGTTTTTTCACCTTAATGCATAGGATGGGGGGCTAGTCTGCACCCCCCACCACTCCAGTGCCTCCTCTGCACCTCCCCAGTCCAGGGCCTTCTCCGCACTTCCCCATCCCAGGGCCTCCTCTGCATCCCCCAAGTTCAGGGTCTCCTCTGCATCCCCCTCAGTCCAGGGCCCCCTCTGCATTACCCAGGCCCAATGTCTCCGCCGCACCCCTCATCAGCCCAAGGTCCCCACTGCACCCCCCAGTTCAGGGCCTGCTCTGAACCCCCCCAGTCCAGGGCCTCCTCTGCACCCCCACCTCTCAGCCCAGGGCCTTCACTGCACCCCCATCAGTCCAGGGTCTCCTGTGTACTCCCTTCCTAGTCCAGGGCTTTCTCTGCATCCCTTAGTTTAAGGCCTCCTCTGCACTCCCCTGCTAGTCCAGGGCATCCTTTGCACTTCCCAGTCCAGTGCCTCCTGTGTACTCCCCTCCTAGTTCAGGGCCTTCTCTATTAATCCAGGGTCTCTGCCACACTAACCCTTTTCTAGTCCAGGGGCTCCTCTGTACCCCCCACTCCAATGCCTCCTCTGCACCTCCCCAGTCCAGGGCCTTCTCCACACCCCCCCATCCCAGGGCCTCCTCTGCAAACCCCCCCCCCAGTCCAGGGCCTTCTTTGCACCCCCTAGGTCATTTGCCATACCAACAACAATGAATGTCCTAGTCCAGGGTCTTCTGCACACAAATCCCACTCCTTGTCCTAATAAATGCCTTCCAGTTCTACGAAGGCTCTCCCATACTGAAGAGATGCTCTGGAATGCCTTTTTTATCGTGCTGGCAGGCAGGAGGAGCAGAGTGATTCAGTGCTAGTGCGCCTGTGCAATCTCCCTCTTATTTGGTTCTTCGGTGTTTGGCAAACTATGCAGCAGCGGCAGTGACATCCTTAGAGCAGCGCTTTCCAATGCGGGTGGTTATGATGGAACCCTTGGCGGCGCCCCCCTAAATGCGTTTCTCGGGGTGTGTGCCCCTGCCCCCGCACCCCCCTAGTTTCGCCCCTGATTCCCATGCATGTGCGGAACAGTTTTATTATCCTGGCACTCGGCTCCACTTGTATGCATGTATTACACACAGTATATATATATATATATATATATAAAAAAAAGGCTAGGAGAAATGGAAAGAAATTTGGCACAGTTTTTTTTTTAAAACTTTATAATCTTCAGTTTTGCTTTAAATACTTTTTAAGGATACAGCAGACCATCCCGTACAATTGGTCGATATAAGAAGGGACATGGTATGAATAAAATATTAACTCAAATATTTGCAATAATTATAGTTCACCTGGAGAGGATTTAATTTATTCTTCTTTAGGAAAAGTGAATTTTCACTTTAGATGGACCGCCCAGTTTATATGGAAATCCCCAATTTGCCTAGGAAATCTGTATATAATTAATTGATTACCATTTTCCAAAGCTTATTTCTGAAGAGCAGAGAGGCCCACTGTTCCAGTGCTGGGACTACTGACATGCATTCATTCAGATACTTTAGTAATGAAAAAAAAAACAGAGTACAGTGGAACCTTGGATTACGAGCATAATCCATTCCAGGAGACTGCTCGTAATCCAAAGCACTCGCATATCAAAGCGAGTTTCCCCATAGAAGTCAATGGAAATGAAAATAATTTGTTCCTCATTGACTTCTATGGCATGCAATACCGCATGTGGCCAGAGGTGGGGGGGGGCACCGGAGAGCCTTGGAAATACTTGGAAAGGCACGGGGACAGCTCGGCTGAACTCGGAAAACCTTGGAAAGGCTCGGGAACGGAGTATTTCCGAACGGCTCCGAACAGCTCCGATCGGCTCCGGCGCTCCCCCACCTCTGGCCAAATGTGGTACTGCAAACCGCTGTGGCTTGAATCCTGCTTGTTTTGCGAGACAACACTCGCAAACCGAGTCAGGATTTTAAAAAAAAATGCTCGTATTGCGAAACGCTCGTTAACCGCGTTACTCGCAATCCGAGGTTTCACTGTACAGTATTTTATTGTCTTGCCACAATAATAGATTTTGCCAGCAGGTGTCAATGCAGGTAGAATCTGTTTTTGTTCTCTCTCATCTTCTTGGAAAGGTCACAAGCCCTTGTTGGCACTCCCTCCTCTCCCCTGCAGCTGTTGCTTACTAACACAGGGGAGCTGCAGCTGCAGGATCATGTGATCGAAAAAGAACAAACTAAAAATAGATAAGTATAGACATCTTTTTTACACTCGATAGGCCAGGTAGGTAGCAGGAGGGGTGGGGGAACATTTTTAAGCATAGTTTGTGTAGCGGGGTTATACTGTTATAGACTATTGTTACATGTGTACACCTCAAACTTCCCCCGGAGTTCCAGTTACAACCTTATACACTGTTTGTTTACTTATGTTCAGTGATGCATTGGGAACTTATGGTACAGGGAGAGAGAGAGACTCCGTTGCCATGGATACCTAATAGACTAAGGTACACACAGTGCAGCTGTACTCCCAGAATGCATTACAACCCCCGCACAGCCTGTTAGGGAGGCTACTTAAAGGAGAGGCGGGGCTGCGCTCGGTCTCTCTGGACTCCGCGCTCAACCAAGCAGGAAGTTTGTGTGAGGCCTTCTGCCGGAGCGACTAGGCCCAAAGCCTAGGCCTACAACTTCGCGGAGGATCACCAAGCCAGAGAGGGATCTCTTCTAGTGTGACCAGCCCGCGTTACCATCGGACCGTAGTCGTCAGCCAACCGACATCCCCAGCTGCTGTGAGGGGGACCAGAGGCTGTGCGTTGCAAAGAGGTCGGGGATCGAGGTACTGATCATGGAGTGTGTCAGGCGGACTAGGCCTATTCGGGTGAGCGGGCACCTGCCCAAAATCTACAACTGTTGTTAGGCCTGTGATTCTTGAAGGCCCACCACCACCCGAGTAGTGAGCTACACGTACACCAGAACGTAACGCAGCGCGTGATAGCTGTGTAGTTAAAGTTGGCGTTATACTGACTGTAAAGCCTCGTACACACGACCGAGTTTCTCTTCAAAAAACGACAAGAAACTTGCTGGCAGAGCTTTCTTGCCGAGTAAATCGGTCGTGTGTACGCGGCTATCAGGTTTCTCGTCAAGAAAACCGACAAGAATCTCGACGAGAAAAATAGAGAACCTGCTCTCTATTTTCTTGTTGAGATTCTCGTCAGCATGTTTCTCGACGAGAAAAGTGTGTGTGTGTACACTTACCTGACGCCGTGGAAACCCGTGCATGCTCAAAATGACTTTGACGCATGCGCGGTAGCTTCCTAGGTATAGGTAGGGTGTAGCAAGATGGCGGCGACGGCATCGAATGTGACGAGCGCACGCTCGTCGTAGTCGATTACGTCACCGCGTTCGCTACATTCAAAGAACCGCATAATTGCCTTAACTTGCTTATTATCTTTTATAAGTAAACTTTATCTTTCTTTAAGTATATACCTGTATGAAGTACATTTATTGGCCTGAAGGACCTCAAACGGAGAAAGGTAATATATATATATATATATATATATATATATATATATATATATATGTACTTAATGTGGTATATATATGCAGAATTATGTTTCCCAATAGCCAGTGGGTTTTCCAATTCTTTCCACTACCAGTTGTGCCAAGGGAGGCCCAACATCAAAATCAGCAGCTCCTACGGGGGTAGTGCTACATTAGTGTTAGGCTTGAATTTTACTTTAACAGACAGCAAACAAGATAAATTAATTGTTAGTATTTACGGTATGAATATTTTTTTCCCTTTTTTGTGGATTGAGAGAGATAATATACACACAAACTGAGCACATCAAATTTCCAAGCAGATAGTAGCTAAATTAAATCCAGGACCAGATTACCACTGGTCAGTCCAAGGCTGTTAAAGTGGAAGTAAACCCATTGATTTAACAGTTTAAAGAAACAGTTAAATTCCCGGCATGCCGGAAATGCTAACTGCCACATTGGTTGTGCTCTCAACCAAACTGTCAAACCATCCAATGGCTGGTGTCATAACTGATCACATGTGCAGCATCACGGCAGTTGAAGATTAAACAGAGGTCAAGATGGCAGCTTCCTTGCCTGAAAACGATAGGAGGGTTTACTTCCACTTTAACCAATCAGCCACTGTTTAGCCTAACTTAAAGTGTTACCAAACCCAGCACTCTGCATTCACTATAGCTGGTCTCCCACAGTACACAGAACATGGAAATGCAATTGATTGATAAAAGGGGAGGGGGGCAAATGGGTAGAGTGGGACTGTCCAGAGGCAATGTGTCAATTACCTCACATCCCTAAATTATGTATTAATAAAAAAACAAAAAAATAAATAAAAATAAATAAATGGAAATGCAATTATTTTAGTTATTTAGCGGGTATTTGAATTTAAGGGAAGCATCTGGGTGGTAGTGTAACCCAGATGCACTGATTACTAGGGAATCCGAGACCCTTTTATGGTTCTTGGAGGACTCTGGTGGTGCGAGGTTCCCTGCGGCCTGCAGGTGGCATTGTCGCCCTGGCCGGAGTTGAACCCACACCGCAAGACTGTGCCTTTTTGTCCTTTCCTGGCGCTGGTACAGCGGGGCAGGGAACCCGCTGTGACGCAAAGGGAGAGGGGATAAAAGGGGCGGAAGCGCCTACCACGGGGGTTCAGATTTCGGAGTCGGAGGACACGGCCGCACTCAGGCACCCTCAGCCTGGATGCTGGCGTTCCAGTGTTCCAGGCCCAGGTGCCCTTGACCTGGCCGGAGCGGGAGATGGAGTCCATCTCAGGCACCTTTAGCCTGGGGTGAGGTACTATGGCGGATGCCTGGGGCTCAGTACCTTCGACTGAGTTCCGCGAGGGTGGAGGAATCCGAGGGGGCCCTAACTCCTTGGGTGCCCGTGTCTGAGGTCGAGGAGACTGGTGAGCGGAACTTCTCTGGAGAGTCCGGCGCAGCATTGCTGGTGACAGAGAGGCCTCCTGTGACTCCCTTGGACGGATATCCTTCCCCTGACAGGGGCTGTGCTAGCGAAGGTAATTCATGTTCTACCTCATATAGTCAGTGGCAGTGACTATTCGCCATTGGTGACACCACAGTGGTTAGCGAAACTTTAAAGGATTGTGCCTCGACCTACTCCCATCAATACTGAACTGTTGCAAAGGTCCCAACTTGACTGTGCTGTATGTTTATTTGCTGAGAAGAATAAAACTGTGTTGGACCTATTCAGTGTGTGGAACTCTGGTTACTAGGAGCAAAGGGGAGTCAAGGACGAAGGAAAGGATTTGACTCTAGGACACCTATACAAAACCCGATCTTTCTGGCCTTCACCTCGTCACTATGGAGGACATGGGCCGTGGTGTATCTCATCCCTCTCCCCAGCACTAACACCCCTAGACAAAGACAGACAAGCCGAGAATGAGAAGGGGTGAGAGGGGTGAGGTCGCTACATGTGTAAAATTAATAGATTCTCCCATCCATGCTAAACAGTATGGATGGATAAGTCTCCCGTTGCCGGCTATTGTATTCTGACAGCTAGCACTCTTGGCTGTCAGAAAACCCGAACAGAATATACATCTAAGTGGCTGCAGTCATTATGACCAGCTTTTGTCTGCCCAACTTCTCAATCAACGTTTGTCAAGCCAGGTGGTGTTGGGTGATTTACAGAGATCTGCTGGAATTCAAGCCATGTATGGCCAGCTTTAAACATACTTATTTAAATTAAATAAAAAAATAGCAAGGACTGTAATCTTTTCCTGGTTCACAAACCCATATCAGTATTTGTTCTCTTTGAAATGCTATAGCGCATGTAGAATTCCATTTCTGGATTCGACAGTTCAAGGATTCCAGCAATAAATGACTGACATGTGCCAGGGAGTGCACTAGACACACATCACAATGCCTTAATTCAATGCTGTTAATGGGCTGTGACATGCAGTTAGATTCCAGTGCCAGCAACGGGTATAGAAGTCTCGTCTCCTCTTCAGAGCAGAGACTGCAGAATCTACACAACATCGCTGTCCTCTAGGGAATTCTGGAACATTATCCTTTATCGTGCAATTATCCAAATCGAGTTTGTTTATTGTAGTACCATCAAGGTTGTTTTTCTTTAGTCAAGTAGCTACTGGTTAGCTGCACAAATACCGCACCATAAGCTACAGGCATTTGGAATTCCAGCCAGTTGCTAGAGCCTTAATAAGGGCCTTTCTGCAAAAAGCAGTATCTTGTGAAATACCGCTTTCATGTAAAAGCTTGTTGAAAAGCAAGTCCGTGGAATCCAGCCAATGCCTTTGTTCTAATTGTCTTTACCCTTGTGCAGGTGCATGGACACACTGGGATTGATTTATTAAAGGCAAATAGGCAGTTCACTTTACAAGGGAATTTTCTCCAACTCTTCTGCCACGTAGACACGATTGGAAATTCCGACAAGAAAACCGTGGATTTTTTTTCCGACGGAATTTTGGCTCAAACTTGTGTTGCATACACACGGTCACACAAATGTTGTCTGAAATTCCGAACGTCAAGAACGCGGTGACGTACAACACATACGACGAGCCGAGAAAAATGAAGTTCAATAGGCAGTGCGGCTCTTCTGCTCGATTCCGAGCATGCATGTTTTTTTGTGCGTCGGAATTTCATATAGACGATTGGAATTTCCGACAAGAACTTTTCTTGTCGGAAAAATTGAGAACCAGCTCTCAAATTTTTGTTGACGGAAATTCCGACAGAAAAAGTCCAATGGAGCCTACACACGGTCGGAATTTCTGACCAAAAGCTCACATCGAACTTTTCTTGTCGGAATTTCCGATTGTGCGTACGCGGCATAAGTTAATGAGGTGAAGCTCTGCTGACTTCCATCATCCAATCACGTGCAAGCAAAAAAACCTTTTTTTAACATTTTCCTTGCATGTGACTGGGTACTTTTTACAAAGTGCAATTTTACCACATTTACTAAGCTTATAGCAAACGCCCACGTTCCTTACAAAGTGAACAGTCTACTTACCTTTAGGCCCGGTTCACACAGGGGCGACTCATCAGGCGACTCGGCCGCCTGACGAGTCGCATCCCACGCTGTTCAATGGAACCGTTCTAATAGGAGCGACTCAGGTCGCTCCAACTTAGAAAAAGGTTCCTGTACTACTTTTAGGGGCGACCCAAGGCAACCTGCATTGACTTCTATACAGAAGTCTTTATGCAAATCGCCTCGGCGGGCGTCTCAAGTCGTCTTGAGATCGCGCCGCCGAGGTCGCCCCCGAAGTCGTGCCGCGTCGTGCCGCCCCTGTGTGAATGGGGCCTTAGGCTGGGTTCAGATATATGCAAATTGGATGCAGGTTTCCCCACATCAAATTCACATTAAAAGCGAGTGTGACCATCTGTCAATGGAGCCAGTTCACACAGGTCCTGGGCGGCCGTGGAGCGCATTGCAGAAGGGTCCTGTGCGTCTTTGGATCTGGTTTAGGTACGAATTCAGGCTAAAATTCCCCAGGCACAAACCTATGGCCACACATATGTGAACCCGGCCCTTATAAATCAAGTCCAGATGTCCACTAATTTCTATTTTGGTTCCTCGCCTACTCAATAGAAGTCCATTTATAATAACAGGAAGATTAGAATGGCTTAAAGTAGAAGTCCATCTTAACACTAAAATCCCTGCATCTACAGACATCCACGATCTAACACTAACCTATCTAACCCTGTAAATAATAAATCAGTATACATTAGGGTGACCACGTGTTCAGGATTGCCCGGGACAGTCCCGCATTTTGCAGGTCATTCATGCCAGGACTATACAGTGTACCGGAATGAAACTGACACAGCCACCCCCCCCCCGGCCAATCTGATGCCCCCAAAAAAGGCCGCCACATCACCGCTTTACTCACTGACAGTACTTGTCCTGGCCGGGAATGCCTGGAGGAGCACAATCCCGCCCCCTGCTTGTGATTGGACACAAAAGTCCATGTGATTTCTCCAATCACTGTGCTGTGATTCGTTACAACACAAGCTGATTTTTGGAAGAAAGGGTGTCCCTGAATGATAGTTTGGAAATGTGGTCACCCTATACATACCTTTTTTTGAAGCTGATCCAAAACTGATCCCACGCTGAGCTGTCATCTGCAGCTTCGCTGTGGAGGTGGGTGCAGAGGGCACAGCCATAAATGGAAGCCCCATAGTAAGTCTATGGGTGTGATGTCACTCCCCATTCATTTCTCTAATTTCTCTCTCCGGTCTCCAGCAGCTTCCGCCGCTGGAGACCGGATCGGATTGGCTTCAAAAAAGGTATGTATATGGATTTCTCCTTTACAGGGCTAGATAGGTTAGTGTTAGATCGTGGATGTCTGTAGATGCAGGGATTTTAGTGTTGGGTGGACTTACATTTTAAAGCAACTATGTAGCATTAATTAAAAAAAATAAAAATAAATGGTTTCCTGCAAAGTAGAAAGTATACACCCACCTATCCTGCTGCCTGCACAGCCTGTGACTGAACAATTAAGCTGCAGCAACAGACTTTTGGGGTAATTTCTCTGCACTCTTCCCCTGAATATAACTGTAGCACCCTGGGGTTTAGTCAGGGAGCTCCTCACAAATTTACTTGCCATGAGTAGTCAAGTTTGGCCTTGTTGCACTTTTCTCTTCTACCACTAGGTGTCCGGAAACTTGGTGGTACTAGTTATGAGAAGGGCAACCCAAGGTCAGGTTTTGGGTTTATGGGGTATCCCAGCCAATGGGCAGGGGTTTTCTTTAAACCCTTGGCCTGCTGGGAGAACCTATATATCTATCTGGCTGGGTGTCCCTGGAAAAAATACTTTACTGCCTTGGAACTTGGAGCGACATATATACAGAGGCTTTACTTGACCTGTAGGGGTCTTTGTCTAAGGTGAGAGGCTGGGCTAAACCACTAGTGCACTGCGGATGGTGGAAGCATTTAGACATATTGGATTTCTTGTCTTTTGCACAAGCACTTTATTTACTATGAACTTTAGGCACGTTTATCATGTTTATTTACTGTATTGTCACTTTGGAATCATTGCACTTTAATATCTATGAAGAAAAGTTTACTATATTTAATTATTGCTGTTATATTTGCACATTCAGGATTACCATTATTTGTTCACTTTGGAATACTGCACTTTATTACTCTATGAAGAAAAATTATTATTTACAGTGGAACCTCGGATTGCGAGTAACGCGGTTAACGAGCGTATCGCAATACAAGCACTGTATTTTTTTAAAATCCTAACTCGGTTTGTGAGTGTTGTCTCGCAAAACGAGCAGGATTCAAGCCAAAGCGGTGTGCAGTACTGCGTTTGTCCTGAGGTGGGGGGGGGGGGGGTGCGGGAGCCGAGCGGCATTGATCGGAGCCGATCTGCGCCGTTTGGAAATGCTCGGAAATATGACGTTCCCGAGCCTTTCTGAGGTTAGTCGATCTGTCCTCGAGCCTTTCCGTGTGTTCCCCAGGCTCTCTACCCCCCCCCCCCCCCACCTCTGGCCATTTAAGTCAATGCGGAACAAATATTTTTGTTTCCATTGACTTCAATGGGGAAACTCGCTTTGATATGCGAGTACTTTGGATTGCGAGCATTCTCCTGGAACTGATTATGTTCGTAATCCGAGGTTCTACTGTATTAGTATTATTTTTAACTTGCTTATTTGATACACCACTGTGTTTGGAGTTACACCACAGTATATTTTGAGTAAGTGCCACATTATTCATTACATTACAGGGTTGGGACTGCGGCTTTCAGTCCAACCGAAAGTGATGGTTCTGTCGGCCGGAGACCAGTCAGTGGTCGGAGGTAGAAGGGAAGCTGCCACCACAAAGGGACCAACCACCTTTACCAGGGACCACAGTGAGCAACTGAAGAAAGTACCGGAATCATAGTCTCACCGAACGGGCACAGTGGAACAATCGGGAAACTTCAGGCGGTGATCAAGTCAGGGACCCAACCCGTGGAGGAGACACTTGCCTTGTGAGTCAAGCCAGGGACCTCGCCGGTTAGCAAGGGTGAAGCTTGAGAAGTATTTGTAGTGCCAAGCTAGGGACCCAGCAGGGAACCGTGGGTGATGCTTGAAGGAGATACCACCGCCAACTTTGGAGGAGCTCAAGGGATAAAGGCCTCGTACACACGACCGATTTTCTCGTCGCAAAAAACACGTCGTTTTTTTAAACGAGATTCTTGTTAAGCTTGTCGATTTTCTCGTCAAGCTTTCTATGCGTACACACTGTCATTTTCCAATTTCCTCGTGGTTCTCTGCGCTCACGTCCAGCACGTACGACGGCACTATAAAGGGGAAGATCTTTTTTCTTGGCGCCACCCCTTGGGCTGCTTTTGCTGATCTCGTGTTACCGCGTGTGAAGTAAAAGTTTGGGAAGAGACGATTCGCGCTTTTCAGTCTTCGTACTTTTCAGGTCGTTTTCTGCCGTTCAGTTTGTGCTTGTGGGTTCGTATCTTGACTTTCAGGGCGTCTAGGCAGGTCGTATCTGTTTTACAGTGCGTTCTTGCCTGTTCGTTTCTGAATTTCAGTTCGTTATTCATAGGCCTTGCTGTTCTAAAGTGCGTTCTGTTCTGTACGTTCTGATTAGACGACCGTTTCCTAGCCATGTCGCCTGGACGTTCTCGTCGTCGAGTTCGTGCTGTGCGTGCGCTTGGTGTTGGTCTGCTTGTTTTGGACCAAGACCAGTCCATGAATGGTGTGAGGAGGAGTTCATGGACCAAGAATTGGTTGCTCCAGCGGGACCAATTCTGCCACATGCCTCTGCTGCGGGAGATCGTCGAGAATAATCCTGAGGACTACAGGAATTTTCTGAGGATGTCTGACCCCGTTTTTCAGGAACTGTTGGCTTTGGTGTCCCCCTATATTACCAGGAAGGACACCGTTATGCGGGAAGCCATCAGTGCTGAGCAGAGGCTCATCGCCACGTTGCGTTACCTGGCGACAGGGAGAAGTCTTCAGGACTTGAAGTTCACCACAGGCATCTCCAACCCAGGCTCTGGGCCTCATAATCCCAGACACCTGTTCTGCCATTATACAAGTCCTGCAGGAGGACTATATTAGGGTAAGTTTTCTCCCTTAACATCACATTTTATGTATTACATGTATGCTAATGTATTGTATTTCTTTCATCCTTCCCTAATTACCATGATTGTAATATGCTGAGAATGTCCCCTTTGTCCCCATGCATGTTGGAAGCTTTAGATTGCCCCTTTTTTATCCTCCCTAAATATTTCCCCTCACTAACTTTTCCAGCAGGGGCGCCTGTTGCTCCAAATGTTGGGGGGTTCCAACCCCAATTTCGGAAATAAACATCCTCCTTTTTTGCTCTGTTGCCTAATAAACGCCCCCAGTTGTCCCCTCCAATGCAGCCATTTTGTTCCCTCAAATGCAGCCATTTAGTCCCCTCTAATGCAGCCAGTTTCCCCCCAGCCCTGCACTTACCTTCTTGTGGTCAGCGCCATCCTTCTTCTGTCCTTGATGTCTTCTCCTTCCCTTCATGTTGCATCAGCCAATCATGTTACCATTAAACAGACTTGGTGAACATGATTGGCAGAGCAGCCTGTCAGTGTTTACACAAGGAATGCCCCCCTCCTTGCGTCCCCGATTTTTCTTTGAGGAAGCCAATTACATCCCTCAGGTTGTAATTTGCAAGACTATTTTAATACCTGTTTCTGCTCTGCAATTTTAACCCCCTAAATGCCGCAATTATTCATATGTCGGTCGCTTTACAAGAGGCCATCCACCTGAATAGTGTGCGGCATAGACAATACATAGGTTCATGCAACGCATGAACCTATGTATTGTTCTGAGTGATGGGCACAGGAGAGAGGGGACAGTGCTCCAGCGCCCACTCTGGACGCACCGCCACTGCAATGCTATCCTGTGGCCAAACACATCTCCCCCCCCCAAAATAATTTAGTAATGGCCCATCAGAGGGGGTGATGAATATGATAAATGAGCCTTCCATTATACTTTTTTACACACCTTAATAAACGTATAATTAGATTGATGTTGGTCTCTAATTTTTTGGGATAGAATTTCCTTGTAATGTATGACTTTGTTTTTCTAATATTATTTCATCTTGTTTCACTCCACAGCTTCCTTCCACGCCACAAGAATGGCAGACTGTGGCATCGGAGTTTGCCACGCGGTGGGACTTCCCCAACTGCGGTGGTGCCATAGACGGGAAGCACGTCCGCATCGTGCCGCCACCCCGTTCTGGGTCCTACTACTACAATTACAAGGGGTTTCAAAGCATTGTGCTGATGGCGGTGGTGTCAGCACGGTATGAATTCCTCTATGTTGATGTAGGGAAGAATGGCCGGATGTCCGATGGGGGATCCTTCATCCAGACGGAGTTTGCCCTCCGTCTCCAGAGTGACGACCTTGCATTGCCACCGGATGCAGGGAATATTGAAGGACTCCCCTTTGTTTTCTTGGCTGATGAAGCCTTCGGACTCGGACGGCATCTTATGAGGCCATTTCCACAGAGGACCCTGACCCCAGAGAAGAGTGTGTTCAATTACCGGCTGGCCAGGGCCCGAAGAGTCGTTGAAAATGCCTTCGGCATAATGGCCAGCCGGTTCCGCCTTTTTATGACTTCCATCCACTTGGCGGACTACAAAATAAACTATGTAGTGTTATGCTGCTGTGTGCTACACAACTTTCTGAGCCAAAAATCTAATTCCTATATGGCCTCAGTTTTGCCAGAGGCTGGACTTTCCCCTGCAAATCCCCTTCCGGGCCTGGAATCTGCCCGTCTTGGCTTGCCCCCCAAAATGCCCGTGTGGTTCGGGACAAATACATGGAGTATTTCACGGGTAGGGGGGCAATTCCTATGCCAGCCTATGTCTAAGTATCCCAATAAAAATCTTGTTTAAACCTTTAATTATTTGTTCTTTCCTGTCTCCTAGTTTGTCTTTGTGCATTTGTAGTGGCAAGTGTATTTTACTTTAGTAAATAACAACCAATTTCACTATGTTACCTTACAAAAGAACCAAATAAGCTTAGAGTGTATTATAAAAAGAAGCTACACGTTGTTTGTGGTCAAATATTTTACTCTCTGCACATTCTCTTTTTTAATTTTTTTTTTGTTTTACTTTGGGGTTGGCCTGGCCACAACCCGGCAAATTTTGGCTTATGAAAATACAAAAATATCACTTGCATTTCTAAAATTACAACATTGGATACCTCTGAGCAATCTGAGACATTCAGTTACACAAACTATGTCTCTATGTGCCCGTCCTAATATGGGGTCCTGCCACCCCTTGCCCAGCCAAAAATTCAATATGCACACATTTTTACTTTTTTGCAAATAGGAAGTTTACAATCCTGATCCCTATTGTCAACATGTGCTATCTGCCATCAGGGGTGATCAATGGACGTGTTTTGGGGGTGCATCCCCTTCCTCAGTTCACCGACTTTTGATACGAGGAAGGGGTTGCACCCACAAAAGACGTACATGGATATCCCCTCATGGCAGATAGCACATGTTCACACACTGTGTGCATATTCAATTTTTGGCTGGTTTGTTACTCAAAAAATTATAAAAAAATATAAAAACAAACATGTAAAAACAAATGTGTTTGGATGGCTTATTGAATTCTCCCCAAAACATCGAGAATGTCTTTAAATGTTTGTTCCATCACATGGATTCTTTGTTTAATTAGGTCCAGTTCCGTGCTACATTCCATCACTTGCTGGATGAGGCGGAGGGCACTGTCAGCAGAGAACCGTGTGCTATCCTTCACAACATTTCCATTCCCTAAAAACCAAAAAAAAAAATTAATAAAACTCTGCAGGCCTACCTCGCTTACCTTAAGCTGTGGTGTCAGATACTGACCTGTTGTGGTGACCAGATCCACAACGTCATCCACCTCTCCTTCCTGCACTTCTCCTTCCTCCACCTCAACTTCCTGCACATCTTTCGGTTGTGGATCTTTGGGAGTTTGGGGTTGCTTGGAAGTTGTGGGGTGCATGTGCTCCCTGGAGTGTCCTCCTCCCAGTCTTCTCTCCCCTATGAGAATAAAACCAAAGGTCTATTTATCACACTGTAAAAATCTCATTGTTAAACTAAAAACAGGCTAAATTGTTTGGAAGTGGGGTACAAGTGTGTGTTTGTGCGGAATTTAAAGAAGAATGCATTATTTATGACCCCAAATATGTTTAGTATTCACATTTGGATGTAATTTTTTGGACATGGAGGCACCACAAATAAACTCTGATGCACCTGTGTGGGACACCCAAAAAAGGCGGGTCTGGTGGCCCACACTATAGTGCTCCAAAGTACAGATGTGGAAGCAGCTGCTGAGTGTCCTCTCCTTTACACTGATAAAAGTTTGCATTTCATTCTCCTTACAAACACATCATCTAGACTTAAAAATTATCCACAATACTTGATCAAAAATGGCAGATGTCTAATTACTTTTGTGGCTCTTAAATAAGCCAAAACCGCGGATAGTGGCCGAACGAAGTGTCGGTAACGTAACGAACGATTACTGTGCCCAACCTAGTTCAAAAAATTACATTTTGGAAGGGAGTCCAATATGATAAAAAAAAAAAACATGTCAGTTTCTAAAAAGATTAATAGCAGAAAGGTCGTCATTTTACTTACTTTTAGCGAGCATCCTCTTTATGATCCTCAACTGGTCTGGCTCCCTCAGTTTGAGGTCTGACCACCTCTTTCTGAGCTGCTCATTTGAGCGTTTCACCCCGAACTTCGCCCTCAGACTCTTCACAACTTTAGTGAGGATTTTGGCCTTCCTTCTATTTGGTTTGCTATACGGCCCATGCTTGGCATCATAATCAGCCTTGACCAAGATGTCCACCATCTCCGCCATCTCCGCCAAAGACATATTCGATGCCTTGAATCTCCTCCTTGATCGTGACGTGTCCTCGGTCTCCGGGCTTGTCTCCTCGCTAGTTGCGGAATTATCAGACACCTGCTGTAACTCCGCCATATCTGTCTGCGCGCCGAAAGAGAAGGGGCGGGGAAAAGATGTTAGTTAGAACGTCATGGGCGGGCGACGTGTGCGGAGCGACGTGTTCGAATTTTGACGCATGCGTGGTGTGTATATAGCAAACACACATGTGACTATAGTACGTTCGGTGTGCGGAGAGAGGAGTTCAAGTGACGGACGTGCGAACGAAGGTATGTGATTTTGTGAGACTTGTAAAAATTGTTGGCCTATACTGTCTTGAGATTGGTGGAGGATATATATGGTGACTAGGATGTGAAGGAGGTTAGACTGTTTGCCTCACATTATTTAAATATAATTTATTTTACTTGCAGATACAATATGAATGTCTTTATTAGCGACAAAGTGTTCCTGGCGGAATTTATTGACCGGGTAAGGGAGCTGCCGGCTCTGTGGGAGACCAAAAACCCCATCCATAAAAAAAAAGGGGTGAGAAAAGCAGCGCTGGAGAAGCTGCTCCCATTTGTGCATACCAAGGTGCCCACAGCCACAGCAAAACAAGTGGACACTAAAATTGGGAGCTTGAGAGGTACCTACAGGACTGAACACTCTAAGGTGCTGGCTTCTCAGAGGTCAGGAGCAGCAGCAGATGATGTTTATGTCCCGATTTTGTGCTACTACAGCAGGATGTCCTTCCTGGATGACCACATTGAGCCAAGGCCATCACTCTCCACTCTTCCCCCCAGACTTCCCTGCAGCCAACCTGAGCCTTCTCTGGAGCAAGAGGAGGCAGCCATCCTGGATGATCCTGATTTGTCCATCTGGAGCCAGGTATAGTATTAACTGAAAATGTAGTGGGATAAAATTAATGTTTCCCAAATATGTCAGGATGAGAAACATACATTATTTTGTATTCCACAAGTGAAATCATGATCTGTAGACATTATTCTGCACTTAATTGTGTGGTAAATAGTCAAGCTGATGTAGTGGTAAATTTAAAGCAAGGATTTATGCATTTACATTCTAATTGCTTCCATCAGGATTACAAAGTTTGATGCAAAGATTAAACCAACATATTAAACTATGTTCCTTTTTCATACACAGGATGAAATCAGCCAGGAGGAGGGTCTGGAAACTGTCAGGCAGGAGGAGGAAGGGCCCAGTGGCAGCCAGGAGGTGGCAGGGCCCAGTGGCAGCCAGGAGGTGGCAGGGCCCAGTGGCAGCCAGGAGGTGGCAGGGCCCAGTGGCAGACAGGAGGTGGCAGGGCAAAGGAGAAGCACCAGATCCCAGGTGCCTCCCATCCGGCTTCACAAAAGAGGCAGGAGGGACAGGACCACCAGTGAGGCAGCAATGGCCCTTATTAAAGAGGCCCATGCCACCCTCAAGGAGCCCACATCCCCTGAAGAGGCCATTGCCGGCCTAGTGGAGGCTAAGTTCAAGGTGATGAGCATGGAGCAACGCCTCCTATGCGAGCCCCTGCTCATCACCTTGCTCAACAAGGGGGTGATGGAGCAAATTACCCCCAATACCGCCATATGTGAGGTGGCCCAACTGACCCAACCTCAACCTCCACCTCCACCTTCCTCTTCTGCCCCACCCCCTTCTGCTACACCTCCACCTTCTGCCCCACCCCCTTCTGCTACACCTCCACCTTCTGCCCCACCCCCTTCTGCTACACCTCCGCCTTCTGCCCCACCCCCTTCTGCTACACCTCCACCTTCTGCCCCACCCCTTCTGCTACACCTCCACCTTCTGCCCCACCCTCTTCTGCTACACCTCCACCTTCTGCCCACCCCCTTCTGCTACACCTCCACCTTCTTCTTCTGCCCCACCCCCTTCTGCTACACCTCCACCTTCTTCTTCTGCCCCACCCCCTTCTGCTACACCTCCACCTCCTCCTCCTGACAGGAGTACCCCTCCAGTGGGCCAGCCTCCAGCCAAACGAAGAAGGAAGGCTGCAGGAAAGGCTGCAGGAAAGGCTTCAGGAAAGGCTTCAGGAAAGGCTGCAGGGAAGGTTGCCAGGAAGAAGAGGAAGTGATGGCCTTGCTTCATTGTGGTCGGACAGAAGGCAGCCTGTTGTAGTACCACACACTTGGGACATATATCTCACCTGCTGCTGTTCCTGACCTCTGGGAGGCCAGCATCAGATTGTGTTCTGAAATGTGGGCCTTCTCAAGCTCCCAATTTTAGTGTCCACACAGGGTTGCTGTGTGCTCTGGGGTCCCTGGGATGCACAAATGGCAGCAGCTTCTCCAGCGCTGCCTTCTCTTTATTTAATTTATAAACATGAATAAATGTGTTTTTTGTTTAAGTTCATACTTGACTATGTGTATTTTTAATTAAAAAAAATCAAGCTTTGGAGTAAGCAGATACATTTGACTGACAATAAAAGGCACAGATATCACCCCCCCCAAAAGAATAACTAAATCTGATTAGCACAAAAACATGGTGTGAAATTTTAATAATATAGATTCCAAAATTAAATGGGAGATCGCTATCAAAACATTGAGAAATTATAATTAACATCATTTTGAAAAATCTAACCATTTAAATTATTCCTAAAAACTTGCACGATATAATACACATAAATCTTATAAAGAGCAGCATGAAAAATGTTAAAAATAAGGCAGAACTCTGTGTGAATATCAGCAGCAAAAGAAGGTCACTCGTTTTGATTAATGTAACATTCTAACGAAGATTTCAATGCAGAACATTTAAACTATGAAATATTTATGAGCGTGACGAATGTGCTCTCTCCATTATGAAGGCTTGTTTTACCAGAAGATGCGCTCCCGTCTCATAGTTGCTTGTGAGCATGCGCGCTTTTGGAAGAGTCGTAAAAGCATACACACGAACCATTTTCTCGTCACAAAACAGGCCGACGAGAAACACGACAAGGAAATCTGGAATCCTGACGAGAAAATAGAGAGCAGGTTCTCTATTTTCTCGTCGAGATTCTCGTCAAGTTTCTCGTCGTAAAACCATACACACGAACGTTTTTCTAGACAAAAAAACTCTTGTGGCACTTTTCTTGACTGTTTTGGATGAGAAAATCGTTCGTGTGTACGAGGCCTCAGAGTCAGTAAATGAGAGGGTCTAGTGAGAGATCGGGAGCTCAGTGTTGAAGAACTACAAGAGGTAGTTGTAGTGGAGCTGAAAGAACTGTTACGTTTGAGTTAGGAACTGTTGCCATAGGAGACAACATTTCTGCATGTGCAGAAAAGGTGCCTTGCTGGGGCCTTTTCCTGCATGGCTGTCCTACTATTGAAGTCTTGGAGTCGGCCAATTGAATCTATACTTACTTAAGTGTGTCCTGGCCCTAACCCTCTTTCCCCCAAAAATATAAAAAGGACTGTCAAAAGAAATAAAAACCTCTGTTACATCCAAGAAGTGTCTGGCGCCCAATGAATTTCACCATCTTTGCACCCACTATGTCTCACAACCCACTACATATTGAAGGATGTCAGCTATCTTTTGGCCTTGGATGTCCTCATTAGACTGGTCAAGGATGGAGACCTTGCTACATAACACAATGCATAGATTGCAGCAACAGTACAGAATTATAAAGGCCCGCTTTTCTACCTCCTCCTCCCCTCCACTGCCACATTTGGCACTTTTCAGGGGGGAGTGGGTACCTGGTTTTGACAGGTACCTGCTCCCATTTGCAGGTGAGTTTGCTATGCTGAACTCAAACAAAAGCTCGGCCCCTCTCTTCCTTCCCCCCACCACCAGGCCATTCACAAAGTGCAGCACGCTTCTTGAATGCACAGAAAGCAGGGTTGCCAAATGTCAGTAAATTTATAAACAGTTTGTAAAATCCGTAATTTTTGCATCCATCCATGAATGTCCATTATGGCAGTTTGCATGTCAATAACGAACATTTACAAACAGATGCAAAAAGTACGGATTTTACAAACTGTTTGTAAATTTACTGACAATTCTGACAGTAAAGAAGGCTTCACTACCAGTTTCCCTTGATTGAAAAATCGACTCGGGTGAAGACTGGATTTGTGGACATGTAAGTGTCCTAATATTAAAAGTCAGCAACATTTTTTGTGAAGGAGCCTGGAGCTCCGCTTTAAGTACTTTGAAAGCTTGGTTCTTTATGTGTAGCACCCTATAGTGTATGCTACTAGTATTGGTACAGTAGGTAAAGTTTATTCAGGCCAGGAATAATCTGAGTCACTAAATTTGGTCAGAATCAGTGGCGGCTTGTGCTCTATTTTTTTTTGGGGGGGGCGGTAAACAAACCACTCGACCCCCCCATTCGTTCGGTCAAACTATCTCCTCGCCCCGTCGCTCGGTCGATCACCGAACAACCCCCCCTGTCGCTCGCCTGTCCACCCATCAGCCCCGCGCTTACCACAGCCAGGTTGCAGGCAGCTTTGGTGCCTTCTCCCTGCGTCTTCTTCTCGGATTTGCCGTAGAAAAAAAAGGGATCCAGGACACATCTGTTTTGGCTCCCTTTTTTCTTTACATACTTTCTTGGATGTGAGTTTTTTCGGCTTTCCTGTTCTCTGAGCTTCTTCTCCTTTCTTACTCGTTGTCGCTGACACTCGGGTCCACCTTATCCAGTAAGAGTAAACATTCTTATCATTTTGGATGATATTTCACCAAAGATGTTCCACACACCTGCTGGTATCTTCCTTGAAAACAACGACTTTGTTTGTTTCATAAGGATTGATTCACTTCATGGGACTTGATGTGTATGATTGGAGATTGATTTCTATTGGACCAATCATTATTTTTATTGTTATTTTCATATATTTGTGTACATATTCACGGTACATCACATTTAGCGCTACATTTTACCCACCGTCTCCTCCTCGGTGCCTCCCTCCCTGCTTCTGGCCAATACGGTTGCTAATCTCGCTTTTGTCACACAACTGGGTGAGTTTAGGGCGCAGTGCTCTGCGCCCCAAGCCCACCCTTTATTAAGCCAATTAAAGCCTCAGGCTATAATCATGTGCTTAAAAAAACCCCATTGAAATCCATGCATCCAGCACCCTGCATGTAGATTAGGGGCCGGGCGCATGGACTAGGGGGGTGGCGCCCCTGTGCCCTTAATGGAACGGCCGCCACTAGTCAGGATTATTAGAGGCCAGGGCTGGATGATTCATCCTGGCAGCTCTCTCTGGTGCCTCCCCCTAGTCTAGAAGGTTGGAGAATGTTCTAGAACTAGGGAGTGGGGGGTTAGGAGGGGCAGCCATGAATATTTTTGGGGCCTTGGCCAATCCCCAGAAGTGGGCTGACAGGGGGCAGAGATTACTCCATAAATAGACAAGGCCAGGCCAGCAGAGGCAATCGGTGGAAGATGGAGATGCAGTGTTGAGGAGGCCATTGGTGGCCCTGAGGGGTACCCCCTAGTCTGGGAGGGGCCCTGCCATGGGTCGAGGCTTGGGTGCCGGAAGGAGCCTGCCAAAGACACAAGGGAGGAATCTTTCCTGGAGGAAGGGGAGCAAGAAAGAGCACAGAGTGAGTAATTCAGCACTGATGGGGACTAACAAAGGGGAAGACTGGCACATGTAGCCAGTCTCCCTTGAAGACAGTGATGGGCTTAAGTCTTCTGCCTTTCCCCTAAAAGATTTCACCAGAGAGGCAGATGCAGGCAGGCAGTTGAGATCACTTGCTTCTTGAGGATGCACAGAAATTATGCGCGTCGGGACCCTTCGGGGTAAGACCGCGCTATATTAAGATACCTCTCAACTCAACTCAACTCAACTTGATTCTGAGGTAGAAGAAGGAAGTAAGATGAGCCTACAGAGAGTAGAGAACACTGATAAAATACAAATTGGCAGTCATGTTCCCCCAGCCGCAGTGTATTGCTAAGTTGGCTCCAGTGATGATGATGATGATGAGGTCACTGACGCAACTTGGGTGCCGGATAGAGTAAAGAAGGAAAGTGAGGGTGAGGCACAAACCCAACAAGGCAGGATGTCCTCCAGAGGCAGCCGCCATGGAAGGATAGAGAGCAGCCACTCTAATCCATCAGATTGAGGAGCTGTTATCTCCCGCCCCACTTTCCACATCTCAGCTGTATGGGCCTTTTTTTATCACATGTGCAACCAATCGCACTGTTGCAATTTGCAATCTCTGCTGCTAGCAGATCAAACGTGGCAAAAATACCAGCCATTTGGGTACCACAGGCCTGAGAAGGCATCTAACCACTTCAACCCCAGAGGAATTTACCCCCTTCCTGACCAGAGCACTTTTTGCGATACGGCACTGCGTTGCTTTAACTGACAATTGTGCGGTCGTGCGATGTTGTACCCAAACAAAATTGACATCCTTTTTTTTCCCACAAATAGAGCTTTCTTTTGGTGGTATTTGATCACCTCTACGGTTTAGATTTTTTGCGATATAAACCAAAAAAGTGCGACAATTTTGAAAAAAAATGCACTATTTTTGACTTTTTGCTATAATAAATATCCCCAAAAAATATATAAAAAAACTATTTTTTTCCTCAGTTTAGGCCGATATGTATTCTTCTACATATTTTTGGTAAAAAAAAACGCTATAAGCGTATATTGATTGATTTGCGCAAAAGTTATAGCGTCTACAAAATAGGGGATAGTTTTATGGCATTTTTTTTATTATTATTTTTTTTATTAGTAATGGAGGCGATCTGCCATTTTTTATCGTGACTGTGACATTGCGGCAGACAGATCGGACACTTTTGACACTAATTGGGACCAGTGACATTATTACAGTGATCAGTGCTATAAATATGCACTGATTACTGTATAAATGTCACTGGCAGGAAGGCGTTCGATCAAGGGGTTAACTGTGTGTCCTAGGGAGTGATTCTAACTGTGGGGGGAGGAGACCAATCGGTGCTCCTATAAACTAGGAACACATGATCCGTCTCCTCTTCCCTGACAGGACGTTGGTACACACACAGATCCAAGTCCCTGCTCTGTGACGAGAAATCGCAGGTGCCCACCGGGAAGCCATGGACATCATATTATGCCTGCCCAGGATGGGAGATCCCACCTGCGGACATCATATGACAATGGGCGGGTTTCCAATGTAATATTAGAGTTGGAAATACATAAACACTCTCACTATATCTGCTAACTTGTAAGCAAAAACACAAACCAGTTAACAATTTTCTGAATCAGCGCCCCAAATAACCCCAAGAACAGGTCTTAAAAGCAAGGCACCAAGATTTTTTTTTTAATATTCTAATATTATATTAATATATTATATATATTAAAGATCCAACACACGCCACCAAACAATTCTCCATAATGTAGAATAAACAAATAATGGAGGGAACCAGTCACAAAAAGGGAACATCTTCATTATCCGCTTGCTGACCATATCACTTAGATGTACGGTGGCAATGGGGCTCTCCTGCACTGGATCACATACCTAGTGCTGCCAGCACTGCAGCTGTGCTGTGATTAGACTGCTGATTGGCAAGGAGAGACACAGAACAGAGCTCTGCCTAGGAAAACAAGGCTTTGTTCTGTCAGCAGGGAATATGATGGATTTTCTTTCCCTGCAGTGCGGGAAAGAAAATCTGTCAGATCACTTAGTAAAAAACAACACACATAGGGGCTGATTTACTAGTAACAGTGCGCTGCGCTGGTTGATCCCTTAATTGGTGCGCCGGATAACTCCTTCACTGGGCGCAGGAACCAGCGGCACATTGTTATAGTAAATACAAATGTCAGTGGCACTCTAATGAATATTAATGGTTCCCTATGGGAGCCCATTGATTTGAATAGAGGTCGCCCGGGAAGTCGGATGAAGCGGATCCGACTCGCGGGGCGACTCGTGTGCCCGCTGACACAGGGACAGCGGGACTTTGCGAGGCAACTTGGACACAACCGGAGCGTGAAGCAGCCACTCAAGTCGTGTTCTAGAGGCGACTAGCTGGCCGAGAATGTCTCCAGCGCGATGGCATCGCGCTGGTTCTCGGCAGCCTCGCTGTCCCGTGTTTGGTATGAATCATGAAGGGGAACTCCAGGCCAAATTTTTATGAAAAAACCGGCATAGGTTCCCCTCCAGGAGCATACCAGGCCCTTGGGTCTGGTATGGATTTTAAGGGGAACCCCATAAGCCGAAAAAACGGCGTGGGGGTTCCCCCAAAATCCATACCAGACCCTTATCCGAGCATGCAACCTGGCAGGCCGCAGGGGAAGAGGGGGGACGAGAGCGCCCCCCCTCCCTCCTGAACCGTACCAGGCCGCATGCCCTCAACATGGGGGGGTGGGTGCTTTGGGGCAGGGGGGCGACCTGCAGTCCCCCCCAAAGCACCTTGCCCCCGTGTTGATGGGGACAAGGGCCTCTTCCCGACAACCCTGGCCGTTGGTTGTCGGGGTCTGTGGGTGGCGGGCTTTTCGGAATCCGGGAGCCCCCTTTAATAAGGGGGCCCCCAGATTCCGGCCCCCCCACCCTATGTGAATGAGTATGGGGTACATCGTACCCCTACCCATTCACCTGGTGGCAAAAAAGTCAATAAAAAACACAACACAGGTTTTTAAAGTAATTTATTAGGCAGCTCCGGGGGTCTTCCTGCCGGGCGCCCCGCTATCTTCTTCCAGCTCTTTTGCTAGCGGGGTCCCGGGCTTCCTCGTCGTCTTCTTCCGACTTCGGGGGTCTTCCTGCCGGGCGCCCGCTATCTTCTTCCAGCTCTTTTGCTAGCGGGGTCCCGGTCTTCCTCGTCGGCTTCTTCCGACTTCGGGGGTATCTTGTTCTGTTCTCCGGTGTCGTCTCCGCGCTCTCCGGTTCTTCTCCCGCTCTCCGGTGCCTTCTCTACGATCTCCGATTCTTTCTGCCTTCTGCCGGGCGCCCCGCTATCTTCTTCCAGCTCTTTTGCTAGCAGGGTCCCGGGCTTCAGCGTCGTCTTCTTCCCTCTTCTCTCCGCCTGATGTTGCCTCGTCGCTGTCCGCCGTTACAATGCTCTGGCCGCGGAGCGCACCCACTTATATTGGCATGGGGCGTGGTCACCGGGTGATGCCACCCGCTGACCCCGCCCCCGTAGCACGTCACAGTCCCATCATTCCCCAGGACTGTGACATCATACAGGGGCGGGGTCAGCGGTGGCATTGATAAACTCAAAAATTATGGCAATTTAGGAAAAACCATTAAAAATATATATATCTATTAAAAAATAAATGAAATTGCTTCCATTGCATTGTGGACAATCCACAACTTGGGGCAGCTGACGTGGCAAGTGGACAATCCACAACTTGGGGCAGCTGACGTGGCAAGTGAACAATCCACAACTTGGGGCAGCTGACGTGGCAAGTGGACAATCCTCAGCTGATACTCACTCTGGTCTCACAAAATAGCTGAAATCATTAATGGGAGAAAAAGAAACCCTGGACTGCAGCACTCTGTATAGACAGTTATTTATTCCAAAATTTCAAGTAAAAAATCCAAATTCAAAATAAATCCATAAATCCAAAACAACAAATGCAGATAGTATGCATGCAGGGAAGGGTGGCGAATTGACGCTTACTCATAGCTCATAGAAATCGTTAATAATACTGTTTTTGGAGCTTAGGGCGGCTCCTTATCATGTTTCCTAACTAAACGCATATAGACGCAAATGTGGTAAAACGCGGCATGCAAACGCGAAAAAACGCGCCTTTCTAAACGCCGCTTTCAACCTTAGTTCTGAAGACTTTGCACCAGCGTCCCGTGTACATGGGGCCTAAAAACGGCTATGCCATTTACAGCTCAAAAACGCCATGGTGGGCATGAGGCCATAGGCTAACATGGAGAGGCGCTCAAACAAGCGGCTGGAAAAATGTCCGTGTGCATGTAGCCTTATATTAACCACTTGCGCACTGGCCACTTAAACCCCCTTCCTGCCAAGACCAATTTTCACATTTCAGCGCTGATGCACTTTGAATGACAATTGCGCGCTCATACAACACTGTAACCCAATGAAAATTTATTATTTTTTGGCACACAAATAGAGCTTTCTTTTGGTGCTATTTGATCACCTCTGCGGTTTTTTGTTTTCTATAAATACAAAAGACCGAGTTAAAAAAAAAAAAAATTGATATTTTAACCACTTCAGCACTGGGCCTATTCTGGCACTTCTCTCCTTCATGTAAAAATCATACATTTATGGCTATAAAATTACTTCAAAACCCCAAACATTATATATGTTTTTTTAGCAGACACTCTAGGAAATAAGATGGCAGTCATTGCAAATTTTTATCTCGCTCGGTATTTGCGCAATAAATTTTCAAACGCCTTTTTTTTTGGTAAAAAAATGGTTTCATGAATGTAAAAAAATTACAAAACAGTAAAGTTAGCCCAATTTTTGGGGATAATGTGAAAGATGTTGTTATGCTGAGTAAATAGATACCTAACATGTCATGCTTTAAAATTGCGCACACTCATGGAATGACACCAAACTTCAGTACTTAAAAATCTCCCTAGGCGATGCTTTAAATTTTTTTACACATATAAAAAATATGTACCAATAAATAAAAAAATTAAGACATTAAAACATTAACAGCGCTTGTATAGAAACAATACATTTGCTTCTCATGATAAAATAAATTATCTGACAGTAAATAATTGCATGTAGTAAGGCAACCCAAAAAAGTTACTTAAAGGGTGAAAGAGAGTGACCTGCACTCAGAATCCAAGAGTCTTTTAAAAGGTTAAACAATCTGAGTCCAAACTTTCACTACCACAGTGATGTGGTCAGATTCCTTCCAAAGGAAAAAGAAAGGGGTGAAATAATATGGTTGACACTTCCTTGGCTCAGTACTACTGATTCGATATCCAATGATTCGATATCCAATGATTGGTGATGCATCAAACTAGCCCACTTCACACTAGACAGCTGTAACTATAAATCATACCTTCATCCCTGTCATGGTGAAATACATTCCCCCTAGGTATTGTACTCACCAGACAGCGGATGGTATTGTGCCTGTCAGCTACTCCTCAGAGATTACTTCTGCTTCACTTCATGCAGTTCAGCCAGCGAATGGTGTTGTACTCATCAGCTCCTCTCCAGGGGCACTGTCAGCTCACCTCATGAGATCCTATGGTCCCAGGTAGCATGTATGTGCATGTAGCAGTGCGGGCATGAAAGGTAAAAGAAGCTTAATAGTGTAAAACCCTTTCATTAAATATAAAAGCCCCCACATATACAAGTCTGCTTACAAGGATTAAGTATAAAACAAAGCATATCACCGCGGTCGGTCCGTCTATTCACTCTGGTTATGAAGTGCTGCACATTCAAATCCGTCGTGAGTCCCGGGTAGACGAACGTAGCCGTCCTGTGATTGGTCGTGTGGTCACGCCCTGACGCATTTGGTGATTGGCTGCACGTCTTCAGAGGGCGTGGCCACACATCGCGACTGCTCACTTATATAATACAGCGGGCCGTGACGTGTGCATATCCGTGCTTGGCACATCGCTGTTGGGAGACGTCACCACCCTGCTGGGAGTGTCCTCACACTGCTGGCGTGGTGATTGGTCTCCTCTACGGCAGTGTTAAGCCTGCAATCACGGACGCCGCTATCCATCACAGCCAAGCTGTAAAAGATGCGCCGTGCATTGGAGCTTCTGCCGCTATGTGGAAAAAGAGTTTAACCCATGCCGCTCTTAGGATGACTCAAAAATTAAGTTGTACTTCAGTCTCCAAGAGTGGACATGGGGCTACAAGGTGTCAAAGAACTTGTAAAATCATCACCTCAGTATATATCTGGGCATACATTTCAACATCGAGTTCTTAATCATTAAAGCAATTACACCTTCATTATAGATACCTGGTAGGTATACTCCCAGCAAATTCATGGGGAATGCATATATGCTTTTCACACAAAGAGCCTGCATCCTCCTACCCATGAATCTGTCCAGGAACACTCACACACCAGCTTCCACAATGTAAAAAAACTCACATACATAGTGCATTATAAAATAGATGATGCTGCACCATACCCGCCAATTATCAAATTAATTGGTAATTAGACATTCATTTAAGAATATTAAAAGTATTCTAAAAGTTATAGCAATTAAAAGATAAAAGATAATGTATGAAGTGTATATAAAAAAACGGTTAATACAAAATACATATAATTCAGCATATAGTCGGAAAACCTTATAAGCCTATACCCTGCATAATCCATGGTAAAACCAAAAATTAAAGCTCTCTCACTACCATGGAATAACTAAAGGCATACAAGATGGTTCCTAAACTAATAATTGCTGATAAAGCAGTTAAGATCTAGGTCTATATTTAAACCATTCGGACTAAGTGTATTGGTTAAATAAAGCCACTGAGTTTCTAATTTGGAGATTTCTCGCACCATATTAGCCCCTCTCCAACTCTGGTGGGCTTTATCAACTCCCCAGAATTTTAATCCTAGAGGGTCCCTATGGTGCTTCTCTCTAAAGTGTAGAGACACGCTATGCTCTTTGTATCCTATGGTGATGTTGTATATGTGTTCAGACACCCTTTTGGATAAAGTTCTTTTGGTGCGGCCTATATACATTAGGCCGCACGGACATTCTAGAGCAGTGTTTCTCAACTCCAGTCCTCAAGGCGCCCCAACAGGTCATGTTTTCAGGATTTCCATTATTTTGCACAGGTGATTTGTTCTGTTTCACTGCCTCAGTAATTACCACAGCTGTGTCAACTGAGGGAAATCCTGAAAACATGACCTGTTGGAGCGCCTTGAGGACTGGAGTTGAGAAACACTGTTCTAGAGCATAGAGGACGTGTGTAGATGCACAGGTGATACATTCTTTGATTGGAAATTCTTTTCCATTGGCAGTGGATGTAAAACTAGTAAGGCCTCGTAGGTGGGTAGATACCTGTTGTCAGGCTTTACAACGTCTACACGCATAAAAACCTGTCCTATCCCAAAACATTTTGACTGGTTTTGGGGGGTCAAGGACCTTTTTAACTACTTGATCTCCGAAGGAGGATGTTTTTCTATAAATAAAAGGAGGCATTGGGGGTAAAGATGACTTCAAAATCTTATCCATTGTGAGGATACTCCAATGTTTTTTAAAAATTCCTTCTATTTCACGATATTGCTCATGAAATTCCGATATAAAACCCCATTCATGTTTTTGATCCAATGATCTGGTTTTAGGAAGCAACATTACTTCTTGGGATTGGGTACCTACTTGTTCCAGTAAATTGGTCAGGTGTAATTCATTGTAGCCCTTCTCCACAAAACGCTGTTTAATTAACATTGCTTGGGTCTGATAGTCCATATCGTTGGTACAATTGCGCCTTATACGTGTGAACTGTCCTTTCAGAATGTTGCGGAGCCATTGTGGGTGATGTCCACTCTGTATAGGGATATAACTATTCCTATCTGTATCTTTAAAGAATGCTTTAGTGTACAGATGTTTCTCACCCTTCATTATCATAACATCCAGAAAATGGATTTGTTGTCTACTCCAGTTAAAGTCCAACTTGATGTGATTGTTGTTACTATTTAAATAGTTCGCAAAATCCTGTAGGGATGCTTCTGTGCCCTGCCAGATCATGAACAGATCGTCTATATATCGTTGGTAAAATATTAGTTCCTTTTTCTTATTATTATAGACCTACTTGTCCTCCCATTCGCTCATAAATAAATTAGCGAGGCTGGGTGCAAACTTTGCACCCATTGCTACCCCCGTTTTCTGACTATAAAACTGCCCCGCAAACCAGAAATAGTTGTAGGTTAGACAAAATTCCAACGCCATTCTGATAAATCTTTTCTGGATAAATGGGAGATCATCCCTTTTACTAAACGCCCAATTAAGGGCTAGTAGTGCATCCTCATGCTGGATATTCGTATATAACGATGCCACATCTGCTGTTACCAGAAAAACATCGGTTTCCTGTGAGATGGTGACCTTCCTCAGTTTCTGCAGGAAGCTGGTTGTATCCTTGAGGTAGGCTTTAGTTTCTAAGACACTACTTTGCATAAAATGGTCCAGGTACTGACCAATTCTGGAGGTAACTGAGTCTATGCCATTTACTATTGGCCTTCCTGGCGGTCTGATCGGGTCCTTATGTATCTTAGGAACAGTGTATATCGTCGGAATTCTATTAAAGCTTGGACATAGGAAGGCTTTTTCTTTCTTGGTGATGGCTCTCATGTAGTAGCCATAATCCACCAAATTAAAGAGGTCCTCTCTATATTTTCTTGTAGGGTCTCCTTTGAGATGCAGATATGTGGTTTCATCATCTAACATATTTTGTAATTGCGAGTGATAATATGTTTTGTCCATGACAACCACTCCTCCTCCTTTATCCGCTGGGCGGACAATAATCTCCTTCCTATTTTCCAGGGCTTTGATACCCTCTTTAATATGTATAGGGTTAAGACTCTTCTTCTGTGTAACTGCTTCTAGATCTTTCAACACTAATTGTTTGAAAACTTCCACCTGATGGTTAGCTGGTAGAGGTGGGTTAAACAAAGATCTATTTTTCAAGCCACTATCTATCCCAATCACATCATTACTTCTGTTGTTTCGAACTATGTAATTATTGGACAGGAAGAGTTTTTTAATATTGATCTTCCTTATATATTTATGTATATCAATATACACACTGAATTTATTCAGCGGTTTAGTAGATGTACATTTAAGCCCTGCATTTAGTATATTACTCTCCTTCTGTGTGAGAGTCACAGAAGAGAGGTTATATATTCCACTTAGTCCGCTTGCCTTGGTCTTTTTTTGTTGGACTCGTTGCCCTGCTCGGCATCCTCTATGTGTGATGGTCTGGTATTTCTGATTGGACTGTATGGTCCTTCCTATTGTGGGGGGTTCCACCATTCCTGTGTCCTGTTCTGACTGTAATTTTGTTGCTGGCATGGGTTATTTATTCCCTTTTCCACGCTGGTTTTTGGGGGGTTAGGGCTGGTCTGGAAGTCTTTCTGGGGTCCATTCCATGAGACGGGGTTTGTATAGGTTGCTCATTACAATGCCCTCTCTCTTGTGTCGCTGTTGGAAGAAGGGAAGGTTGCTGTACTGTGGGGCCTAGATTTTCCACATTCTGCCACAAATATACTGAGCCCTTCTTGAAATCATTCAGACTTCCAGACCAGCCCTAACCCCCAAAAACCAGCGTGGAAAAGGGAATAAACAACCCATGAGGGGTAACAATAATGGTCAGCAGTTACCTGGATACCAGCAATATAATTCAGGGTATAATGACCAGTATCCAGTCAATACCCAAAATAGATATGATCCACTATCTTTACAGGGGGAAGTGACAGATCAGTACTATGCACCATACCCACGACCAGCGCCTTTTTTAGGGAGAGGTATGAGAGGCAACCCACGAGGCAGAGGAAGAGGGAACCGTCCTTGGAGGGGGCGCCAGCAACAAAATTACAGTCAGAACAGGACACAGGAATGGTGGAACCCCCCAAAATGGGAAGGACCATACAGTCCAATCAGAAATACCAGACCATCACACATAGAGGATGCCGAGCAGGGCAACGAATCCAACATAAAAAGACCAAGGCAAGCGGACTAAGTGGAATATATAACCTCTCTTCTGTGACTCTCAGAGAGTAATATACTAAATGCAGGGCTTAAATTTACATCTACTAAACCGCTGAATAAATTCAGTGTGTATATTGATATACATAAATATATAAGGAAGATCAATATTAAAAAACACTTCCTGTCCAATAATTACATAGTTCGAAACAACAGAAGTAATGATGTGATTGGGATAGATAGTGGCTTGAAAAATAGATCTTTGTTTAACCCACCTCTACCAGCTAACCATCAGGTGGAAGTTTTCAAACAATTAGTGTTGAAAGATCTAGAAGCAGTTACACAGAAGAAGAGTTTTAACCCTATACATATTAAAGAGGGTATCAAAGCCCTGGAAAATAGGAAGGAGATTATTGTCCGCCCAGCGGATAAAGGAAGGCCAATAGTAAATGGCATAGACTCAGTTACCTCCAGAATTGGTCAGTACCTGGACCATTTTATGCAAAGTAGTGTCTTAGAAACTAAAGCCTACCTCAAGGATACAACCAGCTTCCTGCAGAAACTGAGGAAGGTCACCATCTCACAGGAAACCAATGTTTTTCTGGTAACAGCAGATGTGGCATCGTTATATACGAATATCCAGCATGAGGATGCACTACTAGCCCTTAATTGGGCGTTTAGTAAAAGGGATGATCTCCCATTTATCCAGAAAAGATTTATCAGAATGGCGTTGGAATTTTGTCTAACCCACAACTATTTCTGGTTTGCGGGGCAGTTTTATAGTCAGAAAACGGGGGTAGCAATCGGTGCAAAGTTTGCACCCAGCCTCGCTAATTTATTTATGAGCGAATGGGAGGACAAGTGGGTCTATAATAATAAGAAAAAGGAACTAATATTTTACCAACGATATATAGACGATCTGTTCATGATCTGGCAGGGCACAGAAGCATCCCTACAGGATTTTGCGAACTATTTAAATAGTAACAACAATCACATCAAGTTGGACTTTAACTGGAGTAGACAACAAATCCATTTTCTGGATGTTATGATAATGAAGGGTGAGAAACATTTGTACACTAAAGCATTCTTTAAAGATACAGATAGGAATAGTTATATCCCTATACAGAGTGGACATCACCCACAATGGCTCCGCAACATTCCGAAAGGACAGTTCACACGTATAAGGCGCAATTGTACCAACGATATGGACTATCAGACCCAAGCAATGTTAATTAAACAGCGTTTTGTGGAGAAGGGCTACAATGAATTACACCTGACCAATTTACTGGAACAAGTAGGTACCCAATCCCAAGAAGTAATGTTGCTTCCTAAAACCAGATCATTGGATCAAAAACATGAATGGGGTTTTATATCGGAATTTCATGAGCAATATCGTGAAATAGAAGAAATTTTTAAAAAACATTGGAGTATCCTCACAAGGGATAAGATTTTGAAGTCATCTTTACCCCCAATGCCTCCTTTTATTTATAGAAAAACATCCTCCTTCGGAGATCAAGTAGTTAAAAAGGTCCTTGACCCCCCAAAACCAGTCAAAATGTTTTGGGATAGGACAGGTTTTTATGCGTGTAGACGTTGTAAAGCCTGCCAACAGGTATCTACCCACCTACGAGGCCTTACTAGTTTTACATCCACTGCCAATGGAAAATAATTTCCAATCAAAGAATGTATCACCTGTGCATCTACACACGTCCTCTATGCTCTAGAATGTCCGTGCGGCCTAATGTATATAGGCCGCACCAAAATAACTTTATCTAAGAGGGTGTCTGAACACATATACAACATCACCATAGGATACAAAGAGCATAGCGTGTCTCTACACTTTAGAGAGAAGCACCATAGGGACCCTCTAGGATTTAAATTCTGGGGAGTTGATAAAGCCCACCAGAGTTGGAGAGGGGCTAATATGGTGCGAGAAATCTCCAAATTAGAAACTCAGTGGCTTTATTTAACCAATACACTTAGTCCGAATGGTTTAAATATAGACCTAGATCTTAACTGCTTTATCAGCAATTATTAGTTTAGAAACCATCTTGTATGCCTTTAGTTATTCCATGGTAGTGAGAGAGCTTTAATTTTTGGTTTTACCATGGATTATGCAGGGTATAGGCTTATAAGGTCTTCCGACTATATGCTGAATTATATGTATTTTGTATTAACCGTTTTTTTATATACACTTCATACATTATCTTTTATCTTTTAATTGCTATAACTTTTAGAATACTTTTAATATTCTTAAATGAATGTCTAATTACCAATTAATTTGATAATTGGCGGGTATGGTGCAGCATCATCTATTTTATAATGCACTATGTACGTGAGTTTTTTTACATTGTGGAAGCTGGTGTGTGAGTGTTCCTGGACAGATTCATGGGTAGGAGGATGCAGGCTCTTTGTGTGAAAAGCATATATGCATTCCCCATGAATTTGCTGGGAGTATACCTACCAGGTATCTATAATGAAGGTGTAATTGCTTTAATGATTAAGAACTCAATGTTGAAATGTATGCCCAGATATATACTGAGGTGATGATTTTACAAGTTCTTTGACACCTTGTAGCCCCATGTCCACTCTTGGAGACTGAAGTACAACTTAATTTTTGAGTCATCCTAAGAGCGGCATGGGTTAAACTCTTTTTCCACATAGCGGCAGAAGCTCCAATGCACGGCGCATCTTTTACAGCTTGGCTGTGATGGATAGCGGCGTCCGTGATTGCAGGCTTAACACTGCCGTAGAGGAGACCAATCACCACGCCAGCAGTGTGAGGACACTCCCAGCAGGGTGGTGACGTCTCCCAACAGCGATGTGCCAAGCACGGATATGCACACGTCACGGCCCGCTGTATTATATAAGTGAGCAGTCGCGATGTGTGGCCACGCCCTCTGAAGATGTGCAGCCAATCACGAAACGTGTCAGGGCGTGACCACGCGACCAATCACAGGACGGCTACGTTCGTCTACCCGGGACTCACGACGGATTTGAATGTGCAGCACTTCATAACCAGAGTGAATAGACAGACCGACCGCGGTGATATGCTTTGTTTTATACTTAATCCTTGTAAGCAGACTTGTATATGTGGGGGCTTTTATATTTAATGAAAGGGTTTTACACTATCAAGCTTCTTTTACCTTTCATGCCCGCACTGCTACATGCACATACATGCTACCTGGGACCATAGGATCTCATGAGGTGAGCTGACAGTGCCCCTGGAGAGGAGCTGATGAGTACAACACCATTCGCTGGCTGAACTGCATGAAGTGAAGCAGAAGTAATCTCTGAGGAGTAGCTGACAGGCACAATACCATCCGCTGTCTGGTGAGTACAATACCTAGGGGGGATGTATTTCACCATGACAGGGATGAAGGTATGATTTATAGTTACAGCTGTCTAGTGTGAAGTGGGCTAGTTGGATGCATCACCAATCATTGGATATCGAATCATTGGATATCGAATCAGTAGTACTGAGCCAAGGAAGTGTCAACCATATTATTTCACCCCTTTCTTTTCCTTTGGAAGGAATCTGACCACATCACTGTGGTAGTGAAAGTTTGGACTCAGATTGTTTGACCTTTTAAAAGACTCTTGGATTCTGAGTGCAGGTCACTCTCTTTCACCCTTTAAGTAACTTTTTTGGGTTGCCTTACTACATGCAATTATTTACTGTCAGATAATTTATTTTATCCTGAGAAGCAAATGTGTTGTTTCTATACAAGCGCTGTTAATGTTTTAATGTCTTAATTTTTTAATTTATTGGAACATATTTTTTATATTTGTCTACTATTTTATAACAGCAGCTAAGAGACAGGTTACACGTTCATATAGGTCTGTTGAGCGCTTGGATCAGATACACTTAGGTGGTTCATCTGATATTTTTTTACATATAATTTTTTTTACACGTTACCATTTTCTCATTACAGAGGAGGTCTAGTGCTAGAATTGTTGCACTCGTTCTAACGCACACAGCAATTCCTCACATGTGTGGTTTGAACGGCGTTTACATATGTGGGCGGGACTTACGTGTGTGTTCGCTTCTGAGCGCGAGCTACCGGGCACATGGGCGTTTTTTCTTTATTTTGATTATTATTTTTTTTGTTTTTTACTTTTTTGTATTACTTATGCCCCATACACACAATCGTTTTTTATGCCGTTAAAAATGCCATTTTTAAAAATGGGCATTAAAACCGATCGTGTGTATGCTCCAGAGCATTTTTAACGACGTGAAAAACGGCCATTAAAAATTTCGAACATGCTCTATTTTTTCACGTCGTTTTTCATGTCGTTTTTTTCAACGACGTGAAAAACGATAGTGTGTATGCTTTTACGAGGTGAAAAAAAACAGCGCATGCTCAGAATCAAGTATGAGACGGGAGCGCTCATTCTGGTAAAACTAGCGTTCGTAATGGAGATAGCACATTCGTCACGCTGTAACGGACTGAAAAGCACGAGGCTGAAAAGCGCGAATCGTCACTCAACAAACTTTACTAACATGAAGGGTGGCGCCATCCGAACGGAACTTCCCCTTTATAGTGCCGTCGTACGTGTTGTACGTCACTGCGCTTTGCTTGAACGTTTTTTAAAATGATCGTGTGTACGCAAGATAGGCTTGAGAGGAAACATGAAAAAAAACGACGAGAAAAACGTCGGTTTAAAAAATGGCATGAAAAACGATCGTGTGTACGCCGCATAACTCTTTTTTTTACTTTTTTGTTTTTTGGATCACTTTTTTTCCTATTACAAGGAATGTAAACATCCCTTGTAATAGGAATCTATTGTGACAGGTCCTCTTTATGGAGAGATGCAGGGTCAATAAGACCCCGCATCTCTCCTCCAGGCTGGAAAGCATGAGATCGGTCAAAAAAATTCACCAATCTCATGCTGACAGCCGAGATCACGGCTTGGTTTACATACGGGAACCCGGCGTGATGTCATAACGTCGCGCCCGGGCCTCCGACGGTCATAGAGCTTCCCATCCGGCGCCGGCCAAATAGTTCTCTGAGCCCAAGATGGCACGGGAGAGCCCGGAGAAGCACCGGATGGTGGCGGGAGGGGGGGTAACGTCCCCTCCCGCCGCCTATAAGAACAATCAAGCGGCGGAACTGCCGCTATGATCGTTTTTAGCATGCACAGAATCGCCGGCTGAAAATAATGATATCTGAATGATGCCTGCAACTGCAGGCATCATTCAGATGTCACCGCACAAAGCCGAGGACGTTATTTGACGGTGGGAGGTAGGAAAGTGGTTAATATTTCGAAAATGTAGACAAAAGGTAATTTTTCGCCTTCATTGATGTACACTGATGAGACTGCACTGATGGGCTGCACTGATGGGCACCGATAAGGTGGCAAGGGTGGGCACTGAGAGGTGGCATTGCTAGTTGGCACTGGTGGGCATTGAGAAGTGGCACTGCTAGGTGGCAATGATAGTTGGCAGATGGGCACTGATAGGCAGCACTGCTAGGTGGCACTGATTGGCACCAGTGGTGGGCATTGATAGGTGGCACTGGCAGGGGCTACTGATTGTCACAGATGATGCAGGATTGCCTCTTCCTCTTCGGGCCCGATGTCCCTTGCACATAAGCCGGTAATTGCCTTTTTTTATGCTCACGCTGTCAGCACAAGGAGAAAACAAAAACCATTACCCAGATTTTGTTTACATGACGTGATCAGCTGTCATTGGCTGACAGCTGATCACATGGTAAAGGGCAGGTATCGGCCCCCTACTTGGATCTGTCATCACCCGAGTCTCAGTGACTCGGTGACCACAGCATGCGCGAAGGGGAGGACGTTTATTGACGGACTCCCGGCCATTGAGGACCATGCTGTGGCCGTCGATCAGTTATAGCGCTGATCTCAAGTGATTAAAGAGGGTCTAAATGGGCCATTGACATGCATCACAATTCAACTTAGGAATGTGTCTTTGCAAAGTTAAACTAAATGAAATCCTTTCTTATTTTTTCTTGGGGATAGAGTGCAGAGGGATTACAAGTCTAGACAGTTTTTGGGGATGTCTGCACCCCTGATAGGGTGAAGACAACTCCCAAATTTGGCCACTTTATCCTTCCAAATAATTCACTTCCTGTCACATAGCCACACAGGAAGTGAGGGGAAATCCCTACCAATGTCTTTCCTTGGGGACACACAGGTCAGTCTAAATACTTTCCCCATTATGTACATTGCACTCCAGCATTTTGCGGGTTACACCCCAAATTATTAGGTATTTTGGACTTTGGGGTTTATTTACTAAAGGCAAATCTTTTTTTTTTTACCAACAAAAATGTGTTTATTGATTCAAAGGTGGTACAAAGTCATATACATCAAAAACAATAATCAGCACTTCCATGCTCATGACCGATTGATACAAAACAGGGTTAAAGTAGCAACCTCATAATATTTCTCTTCCTACAATATAGCATTCACAGGCAGAGTGTTTCCCCCCCCCCCATAACTAGCCCAATAATCTGCCCGCGACCAGGTCCACCGGGGCAAGCCCCGGTGTATCCAGCCACGGTGCCCAGAGATTTTCATATTTCTGCATACTCCCCCTGTGCTGGTAGATGAGCTTTTCCATACGTAACATATCCCCTATCTTACATATCCATTCCCTCGAAGTTGGGGGCGCCTCCGATTTCCAATACAACATAATCAGCCTCCTGGCTTGGAACATCACCCTCTGAACTGCTTCCCTAGGATGCGCTTCTATCACATGCTCTTCCACCACCCCCAAGAGGCATACCTTGGGATCTACTGGTAAAGATATCTGGAACACAGAATTGACCACAGTTACCACCTCATTCCAATATAAATGCAGTTTGGGGCAGCGCCACAGGAGGTGAATAAGATCCCCATGGTCCCTCCTACATCTGGTACAGGTACCATCCGTCTGCAACCCCATCAGCTGTAGTCTATGCGGCGTGTAGTATACCCTCAGAATAATATACAGTTGCGTGAGCCGCTGGGCCACATTTAAAGAGCATACACTTACCCCTGAAATATCTCCTCCCACTCCTCCCCGTCCATTTGACCCACATCTCTCTCCCACCGCTCCCTCACCTTCAGGGGATGCTGCCCCAGGAAGTATTGTAAAAGGATATTGTAGCTTTGGGAAATAAATCCCTTCGAGGTCACAGCATCTCTGATGAGGCCGAATACAGGAGTTGGAGACAAGTGCCACTCTGAAGATCTACTCTGTGCTCTAACCGCATGCTGAAGTTGCAGATATTGGAAGAACATTGGGGACGGCAGGCCAAACTCCGCCTGCAGATCCGCAAATGTCCTAAGAATACCGTTCTTAAAGACGTGCTTAACATGGGTAATCCCGTGTGCTATCCATCTAGCCCCTCCCTGCAACTTAGCCAGTTCCGTATAAGTCTCGTTATGCCAGAGAGGGCTATATTCAGTGTACCCCTCGGCCTGTTGTATATACTTGCACTTATTCCACACTTTTTGTATAAGGTTGTACGTAGGATACTTCTTATTCGGCCTGGCAAATGCCAGGGCCTCCAGTGCCAGAGGGATGGGACCTGCATCTATTGTGCGGAGCATGAGTGCCCGGGAAGAACCAGCCGGCTCAGTCCCAAAGCACCCCACCAGGTGCTGTAACTGGGCAGCCAGGTAGTACAACCACGGGTTGGGCAGTGCCAGCCCGCCATCGTCCTTAGGCCTTTGAAGATGTTCTAATTTTATCCTCGGGGGTTTATTCTTCCATATTAAAGTACGAAAGATGGAGTTAACCATTCTAAATTTTTTTAAAGGGACCACTACCGGGGCATTGTGAAGTGTGACAGCAGGAAGGTAAAGTCACCTGGTTGCATCCAGGGGGGTAGATATATTTCGCCCAGATTCAGGCTTTACGCCGACTTATACAACTAGGTGGAGAGTTGTATAAGGCTAGTGGGCTCATGGATGACTCATACCTCTAGGGAGAGGGCTGGGCGTCGTGCAGACAGGGAGTTGATGAGACCAGCTGAAGCTTGTCAGCTCATGTAGGCCTCTATAAGAACTCCCAGCTTCATTAGATGTTAGCTCATGCCTGGAACCAGACCTGTGTGGACTGTCTAGGGAGAGTGAACCCCTGTGCGGTGAGACAAAGCCTGTGTGGCTATTTGCTTGGACATTTAAAACCAGGGACTTAGGGACTAGGACAGCACTAGGCTGATCCCAGTTGTTAGTTAGGAAACCTGTATGTTTAGTCAGAGGTCAACTTGACCAGGATTTATTTTGGTTATGTTTCTTTTGCTTTGCTGTGTTTTGTCACTGTAAATAGAAAATAAACCGCACCTTTTTGATTTTGAAAACCACAACCTCCGTTTGCTGGGCCTGTTTTGTGTGGGGAGCCCATCCCGGGGGTCACACACACCCGCTGCCGAGCTAACCCCCTCACAGTTGGTGGAGAATGCGGGCAGTTTTTTTTTAAGCCAGCATGGAGGAGATACTGAAACAGCTGGCTCTAGCAAATGCCAATCAACAGCAGACAAATGCAGGTTTGCAAAGGAGCCTTGCAGCCCAGCAGCAAGCTCATCAACAGAGCCTTGCAGCCCAGCAGCAAGCTCACCAACAGAGTCTGGAAGCTCAGCAACAAGCCCAGCAGCAATCTGAGGCCCGCTTCATAGACCTGTTACAGAAGCAAGAGCAGAGACTACAACAAATGGAAGCAGTAATGCAGCAACGTCCGCAGACCAGTGAGGAAAGCCGTCCCACTAATACCGCGTCCTTTGGGGTGAGTCGTTTATTGACAAAAATGACTGGAGAGGATGATCCAGAGGTATTTTTGACCACATTTGAAAGGACCGCTGAAAGAGAAAAGTGGCCTGAGGAGCAGTGGGCTGGACTGGTGGCTCCTCTGTTAACTGGTGAATCGCAGAAAGCTTACTATGACCTAGAGCCTAACCAAGCAAAAGACTATGTGATGCTAAAAGCTGAAATTTTGGCAAGGCTGGGTGTCACCCAGGCTGTCCGGGCTCAGCGTGTGCATAACTGGACTTTCCAGCTTGGAAAACCCCCCAGGTCTCAAATGTATGATCTCATTCACCTGAGCAGAAAGTGGCTACAGCCAGAGACTTTGTCCGCACCAAAGATTGTGGAACGTGTTGTAATGGATCGGTTTTTCAGAGCTCTTCCTACTGCCATCCAAAAGTGGGTAAGCCATGGAGACCCAGAGACGGCCGATGGTCTTGTGGATCGTGTGGAGAAATACTTGGCTACAGAGAACCTGACGGCCTCTTCCAGAGACACTCGGACTTTCCACCCTAAGACCAGACCATCCCCAGGGGCGGATAAGAGGATTCCAAGGGGTGAGGGTGGAGAGAGTGAGAGGGTGGGAGCTCTACCCCAAGTTTGGCGAGAACAGCCTGGGAAATCAGCGGCTCAAGAGGCGGCAAGAAGGATCGTTTGCTACCTCTGCCGGCAAGCGGGACATATTGCAGCCAATTGCCCGGTTGTGGAGGAACCCATGCAGTGTGACTTTCTGACGGGCAGACGTCAGTCGCTGTGTGCGACAGTCGCATGCACTGCCATTCGAGGAACTGAGAAACATTTATGCAAAATGTGTGTTAATGGTAGAAATGTTGTGGTATTGCTGGATTCAGGTAGCCTTGTGACCCTGATAAAGGCTGAGTTAGTTAAAACAGAGGTCTCTGGGAATAGCAAGGTAGCTGTTATTTGTGTGCATGGGGACACCCGAGAGTATCCAGTGACTACAGTGTGTTTCGAGACCCCCAAAGGTACCCTCTCTCATCCAGTGGGCTTAGTATCTCAGTTACCGCATGACGCCATTGTGGGAAGGGATTTTCCGAAGTTCTGGGAACTGTGGGATGATCCTGAGCCCCTCACTGGTGCCCCTATGTACCAGGAATGTGATAGCCAGAACTCCCCTGAGAGTGGTGAGGACTCTCCGGAATTTCCCTTATCAGTATTGGCAGGGGAGACTCAAGAAACTGGAGAGGAGCCCACCTCCTCAGACGAAAACCTACCGTCTGTGGAGTTTTCTGATCTTGAGGTTCACAGGGAAAACTTTGCCACAGAACAGTTGAAAGACCCCGCCCTAATAAAGGCACGGGAAAACGTAGTGAAAATAGATGGCGAGTTAGTGAACCCAGATAATACCTGCACTTACCCATACTTCAGCGTAGAGAAGGACCTACTGTATCGGGTGGCAAAAAGGGCAGAAGAAACCGTTGAGCAGCTTGTGGTGCCCAAACCTTACAGGAAGTTGGTGTTGGAGTTGGCCCATGGGCACATTCTTGGAGGTCATCTGGGGACAGAGAAAACCCGAGAGAGGGTATTACAGAGATTCTATTGGCCGGGGGTGATGAAGGACGTAGAAAATTATTGTTCCTCCTGCCCTGTGTGTCAGAGGTTGGCCCCGATGCCACATTTCCGTAGCCCGCTGGTCCCTCTACCCATCATTGAGGTCCCGTTTGAGAGGATCGCCATGGATTTGGTAGGTCCTATAATCAAGTCCGCTAGGGGGCACCAGTACATATTAGTTATAATGGACTATGCCACCCGTTATCCAGAAGCGATCCCTCTCCGAAATACCTCGGCCAAAACCATAGCCAAAGAGCTATCTCTTGTTTTTAGCCGGGTGGGTATTTGTAAAGAACTGCTTACGGACCAAGGTACACCCTTTATGTCCCGGGTTATGAAAGAGCTGTGTAAATTGTTCAAAGTGACGCAATTGCGTACGTCTGTGTATCACCCCCAAACCGATGGGCTGGTTGAAAGATTCAACAAAACCCTAAAACAAATGTTGAAGAAAGTGGTGGATAGAGATGGAAAGGATTGGGACTGTTTACTTCCTTATTTGATGTTTGCTATTAGGGAGGTGCCCCAATCCTCTACGGGATTCTCCCCCTTTGAGTTACTGTATGGGAGACACCCAAGAGGGCTGTTGGATATTGCCAAGGAAACTTGGGAAAGTGAGAGTTCTCCCCACAGGAGTGTGATTGAGCATGTCGCCCTGATGCAAGATCGAATTGCACAGGTAATGCCCATCGTGAAGGAACATTTGGCCCAAGCGCAGTTGGCACAGCAGAGAGTGTACAACCGTGGAGCCAAGACCCGTACCTTTTCCCCGGGGGATAGGATATTGGTACTTGTCCCTACGGTTGAAAGTAAATTCCTTGCCAAATGGCAAGGCCCCTACGAGATAATGGAAAAAGTGAGCGAAGTGAATTACAAGGTCAGACAACCAGGAAGGCGAAAGCCCGAACAGATCTATCACGTTAATCTGTTGAAAGCCTGGAGGGATAGAGAGTCCCTAGTCGCAGACACTTGGTCACCAGCTCAAACTGGTTGCGTGATTCCTGAGGTTGGAATAGCAGCCACCTTGTCACAACCCCAACAACAGGAGGTTAAGGAGTTTGTGCTTCGCAACAAGGAGGTATTCTCTGAGCTGCCGGGACAAACATCTGGGGTAGAGCATGACATCATTACCCCGCCCGGTGAAAGGGTGAAGTTAAAACCCTATCGGATCCCAGAGGCTCGACGGGAGGCAATACGGGAGGAAGTACAGAAAATGCTGAACTTAGGGGTGATAGAGGAGTCCCAAAGTGATTGGTCTAGTCCCATCGTGTTGGTGCCTAAACCGGATGGGAGCTGGCGATTTTGTAACGATTTTCGTCAGTTGAACAAAGTTACAAAATTTGACACCTACCCCATGCCACGTATAGATGAGTTGATCGACCGGCTGGGAACAGCCCGATACATGACGACTCTTGACCTCACAAAAGGGTATTGGCAAATCCCCCTGGCCAAGTCGGCCAAAGAGAAAACCGCATTTGTAACCCCAGACGGGGCGTTCCAATATAAAAGAATGCCGTTCGGGTTACAGAATGCGCCGGCCACATTCCAGCGGAAAATGGACCAGATGCTGAGGCCCCATCGGAAGTATGCTGCGGCTTACCTGGATGACGTAATTGTCCATAGCACAGATTGGGCCTCACATCTGCCAAAAGTGCAAGCAGTCCTGGTCTCTGTTCGGGAAGCGGGGTTTACGGCTAACCCCAAGAAGTGTACCATTGGGCAGGAGGAGGCCAAATATCTTGGGTACACCATTGGGAGGGGAGTAATAAAACCCCAACTCAACAAAGTCGAGGCCATCCAGAGTTGGCCACGTCCCAACAGCAAGAAGCAGGTACGAGCCTTTCTGGGAATCGCTGGGTATTATCGGCGATTCATTCCCCACTTTGCTTCTAAGGCTGTGCCCCTAACCAACCTGACGAAGGGGAAAGGGTCGGTCATGATTAAATGGACCCCCGAGGCTGAGGCAGCATTCCAATTCTTGAAACAAGCCTTATGTAGCCAGCCAGTGTTGTACTCACCCGACTTCTCTAAAGACTTTGTCGTACAAAGTGATGCGTCAGATGTGGGGTTAGGAGCAGTATTGTCCCAGGTCTGGAACGGGGAAGAGCACCCAGTCATTTACCTCAGCAGGAAGTTGAAGTCCCATGAGGTAAATTACGCCACCGTTGAAAAGGAGTGTTTAGCGGTGAAGTGGGCTCTAGATTCCCTTCGGTACTACCTGCTAGGTAGGCACTTTGACATGGTTACGGATCACGCTCCGTTAAAGTGGATGGCTCAAAACAAGGAAACAAATAGAAGAGTGAATAGGTGGTTCCTGGCCCTCCAGGAATTCAACTTCACAGTAAAGCATCGCCCTGGCGTTCAAATGGGGAATGTGGATGCTTTGTCTCGAGTACATGAATGCCTGATTGCTGGTGTTCCAACCCCGAGGTTAAAACAAGAGGGGGGGTATGTGACAGCAGGAAGGTAAAGTCACCTGGTTGCATCCAGGGGGGTAGATATATTTCGCCCAGATTCAGGCTTTACGCCGACTTATACAACTAGGTGGAGAGTTGTATAAGGCTAGTGGGCTCATGGATGACTCATACCTCTAGGGAGAGGGCTGGGCGTCGTGCAGACAGGGAGTTGATGAGACCAGCTGAAGCTTGTCAGCTCATGTAGGCCTCTATAAGAACTCCCAGCTTCATTAGATGTTAGCTCATGCCTGGAACCAGACCTGTGTGGACTGTCTAGGGAGAGTGAACCCCTGTGCGGTGAGACAAAGCCTGTGTGGCTATTTGCTTGGACATTTAAAACCAGGGACTTAGGGACTAGGACAGCACTAGGCTGATCCCAGTTGTTAGTTAGGAAACCTGTATGTTTAGTCAGAGGTCAACTTGACCAGGATTTATTTTGGTTATGTTTCTTTTGCTTTGCTGTGTTTTGTCACTGTAAATAGAAAATAAACCGCACCTTTTTGATTTTGAAAACCACAACCTCCGTTTGCTGGGCCTGTTTTGTGTGGGGAGCCCATCCCGGGGGTCACACACACCCGCTGCCGAGCTAACCCCCTCACAGAAGACAGTAGAGTAATTGAGGCATAAGGATCATCTTCACCAAATTTACTTTGCCCGCCACCGACATGTGAAGGCCGTTCCACGTCCTAACTCTCTCCCTAAACCTCTGAAGCAGGGGCGAGATATTCAACCGGCTAAAATCCCTTGGGTTAGAAGTGATCTGAATCCCCAAGTATTTAAAGGAAGTAGTGACTGGGATAGGGCACGATGGGGCTATCGCCTGTGTGGCATCCCCGTCTAACAGTAACAGGGCAGATTTTGACCAGTTAATTTGTAAGCCTGAGTAAACCCCAAATTTTGTAATGGTTGCCATGGCCTCCCGCAGGGACTCGTCAGTATCTCCCAGCATAAGCAGGGTGTCATCTGCGTATAGCATTATCTTCTCCTGCAGGGGCCCATAGCAAAATCCCACAATGCGCTCATTCGCCCTTATCTCCATGGCCAGGGGTTCAATAGCCAATGCAAAGAGCAGAGGGGACAGCGGGCATCCTTGCCTCGTCCCCCTCCTCAATGCAAAATCCTGTGACAGGAAACCGAAGGCCCGAATAGCAGCCTCAGGTCTGCTGTACAGGAGGCGCACCCACGCTATATATGCTTCGCCGAATCCAAAACGCTCCAGCACCGCCCACAAGTATGTCCAATCAATACTGTCAAATGCCTTAGTGGCATCTAAGGACAGCAGGGCCCTGCTTCCCGGATTATCGACGTCCGATTGCATATTCAAAAATAACCGCCGCAGGTTAATGGCCGTGGATTTATTTGGCATAAACCCCGCCTGGTCTTCGTGTATGAGGGAGGCTATAACCTTATTGAGTCGCATTGCTAGCACTTTCGCAAGAATTTTAATATCGCATTGTAACAAGGAGATTGGCCTGTATGACCCAGGTTCAACCGGGTCCTTACCTGGTTTAAGGAGCAATACAATATTGGCCTTTGCCATAGAAGGTGGAAGGACTCCCACCTCCAAGGCAGCGTTAAACACCCTCAATAAGCGTGGTAGCAATACTTCCGCATGCTGCTTGTATACTTCCATGGGAATCCCGTCCTCCCCCGGTGCCTTACAATTAGGGAACAGGCCCACTGCCTCCTGCAATTCCTCCACCGTAAGAGGCGCATCTAACTCCACCTTCTGTCCCGCATTAAGCCTAGGGAAGTTCAGCTCAGTTAAGTACCAGTCCAGAGCCGCCCGATCATAGGCTGTGCCGGGGCGGTACAACTCCTCATAAAACCCCGCCAACTCCTGCATGATAAGTTCCGGGGATCTGACCAGCGGCCCAGCCTTGGATTTAATAGTCCCTATAGTTGGAGACCTCTGCTGGGCATTTGCTATTCTAGCCAACAAGCGCCCCGTTTTCTCCCCCTCCTCAAAGAAGGCCTGTTTGGTAAAAAAAACGTTTTTTCTCGGCAGTTGAGGAGAGCACCCGCTCGTAAGCTGACTGAGCAGCTTGCCACTCCTCCCTTGCCGAGTCAGATGGGTCCATGACAAGGCGTTGTTCAAGTTCCTTCACCCTATTCTCCAGCTCCACTACAAAGGCAGAAGAATCTCTTTTCACTTTAGTCATTTCAGTGGTCAAAATCCTCCTCAAAAATGCCTTAAAGGCCTCCCACTGCTGCATACAGGGACCCTCAGGGTCCTGAGCAATGAAAAACCCACACATGCTCTCCTCTATAATTTCAGGGGATTTAAATAGTTTCAGCCAGAACGCATTGAATTTCCACGGTGACCTTGGGAGTGCCACCGGTTGAGAAACCACCAGGTGCACTATCAATGGGGAATGGTCTGACACACTACGGGGCCTGTATTCCATAGCGTCTACATATTGGAGCACGTGTGCATTTCCCACCACCAAGTCAATCCTAGACAGACTGCCATGCGATTTGGAAAAACATGAATACTGTCTTACCCCCGGGTGACGGTGTCGCCAAACATCCACCCAGCCCACCTCTTGCAACAACCGCGCCAGGGGGGTACCCCTGGAGAGGGCAGAGGCTCTTACGGCCGGGTGTCTATCCAGCGAGAGGTCCAAACAACAATTAAAGTCCCCAATCACTAGCAGCGGTACCTCCGGCCTATCATCCAAGTAGGATATCAAGGCCCTCAGCACCACCGCCGTGAAAGGGGGGGGGATATATACTCCAGCAATTACACATGTTAAGGCACCCAATCTGCAATGTAGAAACACAAATCGACCCTCAGGATCGATTAAACTGTCCATCTCTTGGTAGTCCAGGGAGCCGTGGATCAAAACACTCACCCCTCTAGAATACGAGGTGTGAGTGGAGTGGTAAGCTTTAGTCACCCAATTATACTGTATACACCCCACTGTCTCCTGCGTCAAATGTGTTTCTTGGAAGCAGAATATCCCAGGCTGAAACTTTTTAAGGCACATACGCACCATAGTTCTCTTGAGGGGGGAATGAAGTCCCCTCACATTCCACGATACTATAGGAATCCCTGCCATTTGACAAAGTTAAACATAGGAACAAACATGGAAAATGTCACCAGGCCCAGAAGTCTGGCAGTTCTGGAATAGATTATCAGGTCATGAAGAAGTGTATATGGATCAGTCATAGTGCCCACCTGAGAAGCATTGCCGCCATGCCGCTCATCAAAAAAGTGAAAAGAAAAAAGAGAAAAAGAAAAGCAGAGGAGGCAACAAGCAATCCCCTCCAGTAACTTATAACCATGTCCTGTCAACAGGGCAGGACAACCGTGTTCCCCCGGAAACGCACTCGGGGGGTCTCTCAAGTACGCAATTTGTAAATCCACGTTGACGATGTCTGAAGCTCTTGTCTTGATATGATGCAAGATAATGTCCCTCAGCCAGGGTTTATCCGGATAAGATCAGAACAAAGTCTCCCCACCAGATCAGATCATCCCAGAAACCGTGCGGACTTCATCATTCCTCCTCTCCATTCTGGTCACGCCGCCTCAGGGCTTGTTCGTTACGGTCCAGCCAGTTAACTGCCTCCTTAGCGGACTCAAAAAACTGTGCCTGGCCCTGGACTATCACTCGTAGCTTAGCCGGGTACAACATAGCATAAGGGAGCTGCATCTGTCGGAGCCTGCGCTTTATATCAAAAAACTTTGCCCGGCGTTTCTGCACCTCAGCCGAGAAATCAGGATAAAAGGACACTCTGGTTCCATTATGTTGTATGTTGGGCCATTCCCGTGCGAGTCGGAGCACTGTTTCCCTGTCCCTATAATGCAGCAGTCTTGCTAGTATTGACCTGGAGGGCCCCCCAGGTTGAGTGGGGCGAGATGGCACCCTGTGAGCGCGCTCCACCGCAAACAGAGGGGAAAAGGCATTCTTTCCAAAAATGTCCAGTAACCAGCCCTCCACATATGCTGTGGGATCCCTACCCTCCACCTTTTCAGGGAGCCCCACAATGCGAATGTTATTCCTCCTGAGGCGGTTCTCAAAATCTTCTGCTCTGTCAATAGCCTCCCTCGCAAGTTGATAAGCGGCCTTGGCATCTCTCTCAATGGGGGGTAAACAATCCTCAATTTCACTCACCCTACTTTCCACTGCAGTGGTGCGTTCCCGCATTTTTTGCATATCTTGTCGCAGCAGCGACAGTTCCTCTCTCATTGTGGCTACCGAGGCATTGCCAATGTTAACTGCCCTGAGGATGTCTGCCAGTGTAGGCTGAGCAGTCCCAGAAGTGTCCTGTTCACCATTCTCAGAGGCCTCAGATTCAAAGTGATTATTCTCATCTTGCTCACTGTGTGCAGTCAAGATGGCTGCCCCAGCCTGCGTGTCATGTGAAGCATGCTCTATGTGCTGCGAGTGTCCAGCCTCCTCTGTCCCCATCAGCCCATTCATTTCCTGGGTGTAATACACCATATCTTTAGGTGCATCCTTACCCTGACTCTTGGGCTGCCTCTGTCCTTTGGGTCCCAGCTCCTTCCCCCTGTCAGCTCCTCGTGGGGTCCCCTTCACTGTGGACGCGGCGGCGCCATCTTGAAAATCGGGACCCATGTCAGACAGATTTTTCCAGGTCATTCCTCTGGTGCAGAGGGCTGGTGGAGGTTCCCCTGTGATCCCGGGATCAGCAGCTTGCTGCATATAGTTGCAGGAAACCGGTTATGTGGCTGAGGGAGGATCGGTAACGGATCAAGCTCAGGAGCTGTGAGAGCTATGTCCTCTCACATGCCGGTCCAGGCCACGCCCCCCACTAAAGGCAAATCTACTTTGCACTACAAGTGCACTGGATATCCGAGGGGGACATGCAAGCAAACAAAAAAAACGCCATCTTTGCTTTTACATGATTGGATGTTACAATCACCAGTGATCCCTCAGATTTTCAGCAGCTACACTTTTACTGCAGAGTGGATTTGTCTTTACTAAACCCCAAACTACCTAATGATTTGGGGTGTACACAACAAAGTGCTAGAGTGCAATTTGCTTAATGGGGACACTAGTTAGATTGATCTGTGTGTCCCTAGGAAAAGACATTGGTAGGGTTTTACCTTCACTTCCTGTTTAGCTGTGTGACAGGAAGTGAAGCCAATTTTACTAAAAGGGGACACAAAGCCCAACCTACAAAAAAAACAAAAACAAGCAGGGGTTCTAACACTTACTTTGTTTCCCTCAAAATGCCCACAATTAGAATTGTATTGCCTTGAGCTATTTTTAAGTGCAGTGCTCTAAATCCGTGCTTCTCAAGTACCCCCAACAGGCCATGTTTGCAGGTTTTCCTTCATCTTGCACACGTGCTTTAAATCACAGTCAATGGTTTGGTATTTTGGACAGCAATTCTCAATAAGATAAATTCACAAAACATGTCCTGTTGGGGGTACTTGAGGACTGAGGCTGAGAACCACTGCAGTAAAAAAGGAAAATTGAATACTTACCGCTCTGTATTTTTCATTTCCTGGTGACCATCCATGGCAGCACACAAAACATGCATATGCTAGCATGAAGGCACCAGGGTAGACAAATCACACCTGTTGTTTTGACATGCCAATCAGCTGTCACATTTGTTGCAAAGAAAACGCAAAACAAACCTCAAAACTTTGCATCAAATTTTATTGGTCAACAAAACAAAGAATAATAAAAAAAAAAAAAACAGGGTCAATTTGAAACAGTTACAGACTCGCAACATCTTGAAAAAGATTTGGCTAAATAATGCAGCACAGACAATTAAATCAAAGTGAACAAACGACACACATTAACAACATCAAAATTATTTCAGGGGAACATTTCCCCCACACAAAAAAATACAATCCACAAAAGTAAACCAAACATCCTGTTTTGCAAAGACATAACAAATAAAACGCATGTGTTACAAACTCGATAAGGACACCAAAATGTACATTTGCCCCCCCCCCCCCCCCACACACACACACTTGCCTCTTTTCAGGGCAAGGTAGAGAATGCTATCTGTGAGCTTTATATAACATAGGTTTGTGTGCTAATGAGGCAATTGAAAACACATGCACAGTCCATGGAACACCCAAAATGCAAGTTCACCCAATGTAGAGACTGAACTTCAAAGTGGCTACACCTGTTAAGGATGTCCTTCAATTACTAACCCATAAAAACACTCTCTGAGCATGCCCAGAAATGTCCAGGTGCTGTTCACACACAAAAAGCACCAAAAAAAATCTAACAGGCTGGGCATGCTCAGAAGAACTCAAATGCAGCTAGCAGAAAATACCCCCCCCCCTGTCCAAAATTAAGCACATCATCCAACATGCTACAAAATTAGGGATGGGACAATCACCCCCCCCCCCCCCTACCAACAAATACCATTGCAGTCTATGGGAACTGACATGTTCATTTTGCTAGTCCCCACTTGGCTGGCTTATCTTCCAGTTATTGGCCTTAAAATGGGGGCCCAGGTCCCACCCTAAGGGACATATATCAATGTCACCAATTTGGACAACACCAAAAACAAAACAAGGAGAAGTGCCTTTAAATATGCCAAATTGCTTAAGGGCCATTTCACACCACATGCAGTGCATTGCGTTTTTTATGCATCCAAAATGCATGGAAAGTTGGTTATATGGTTCTAAATGGCAGTGTTTGTTCCAGTGCGTTCCAGTTCCACAAAAAAAGTAGAACATGCTGCATTTTACCTGCACTGGACTGTACTGGAACGCAGCAAAACGCATCATAAACGCACTGAAACGCACAGGAACACACCTAAATGCACCAAAAACGCACTGGAACACACTTGTCCTTATCTATGGTTAATAAAAAAGAGGGGTGAAAAAAAAGCACTGGACTGCATCAAAAACGTACCAAAAATGCACTGGAACGCATCAAAAACGTGCATGCAGAAAAGCACCTGGAACGCATCCGGATTGCGTTTCTATGGTGTGAATTGGCCCTAGTTCACACTATAGAAACGCAGTCTGGATGCGTTCCAGGTGCTTTTCTGCATGCGCGTTTTTGACACGTTCCAGTGCATTTCTGATGCGTTTTTGATGCAGTCCAGTGTTTTTTCCCCCTCTTTTCACTTAGGACAAGTGTGTTGCAGTGTGTCTTTGGTGCATTTAGATGCGTTCCGGTGCATTCCAGTGCGTTTTTGGTACGTTCCGTTGCGTTTTTGATGTGTTTTACTGCGGTCCAGTACAGTTCTGTACCTAAAAAATGCAGCATGACCAATTTTTTTTTTGCCTTTCAGAAACGCACTGGAACGGACTGCAGTGGTGTGAACTATGCTATTGGCATTAATGTGATCAACTTTCTTTGCGTTTTTCATGCATCAAAAAAACGCACTGCATTGCATCCGGTGTGAACTGGCCCTAAATATCATACCCAGGGGGGTGTCTATAGTATGTCTGTAAAGTAGCGCATGTTTTCCATCTTTATAACAGTTCCAGAGCAAAATTACATTTCTAAAGTAAAATAATAGTCATTTAAAAGTACTCGCGGCTGTAATGAATTGCTGGTTCCCGTCAATACAGATAAAAGTCATTGAAAGTCTTTGATAACAAAAAAAAAAGCGTGGGGGTCCCACCAAATTCCATTACCAGGCCCTTCAGGTCTGGTATAGATATTAAGGGGAACTCCGCCGCAAATTTAAAAAAAAATGCGTGCGGTTCCCCCAAATATCCATACCAGGCCCTTCAGATCTGGTATGGATTTTAAGGGGAACTCCACCCTAAATTTAAAAAAAAATGGCGTGGAGTCCCCCCAAACATCCACACCAGACCCTTATCCGAGCACACAACCTGGCAGGCTGCAGGAAAAGAGGGGGGGGGACGAGAGAGCGGCCCCCCTCCCTCCTGAACCGTACCAGGCCACGTGCCCTCAACATGGGGAGGATGTCCCCATGTTAATGGGGACAAGGGCCTCATCCCCACAACCCTTGCCCGGTGGTTGTGGGGGTCTGCGGGCGGGGGCTTATCGGAATCTGGAAGACCCCTTTAACAAAGGGGACCCCCAGATCCCGCCCCCCCCTGTATGAAATGGTAATGGGGTACAAATGTACCCCTACCATTTCACAAAGAAAGTGTAAAAAATTTTAAAAATTACAAGAGCCGGTTTTTGACAATTCCTTTATTAATGTCTTCTCCTTTCTTTCATCTTCTTCCATCTTCTTCTTCCACCTTCTTCTTTTCTCCATTCGGGTTTCTTCCTCCATCTTGTTCTTTATCTTCATCTTCATCTTCCTTCTTCCTTCGGTCTTCTCGTCCGCATCTTGCTCCGGCTTCTTCTTTCTTCTTCGGCCGCTCCGTTTGAATTGGAGGTTCTCGCTGTGCGACGCTTCAGTTCTTCAGTTCTCCTCTGGGTCCGCTGCCACCTGGTGACCCGCCCCCCTCTAACGCACATGGATTTCACAGGGACTTTCCCCGTGGTGTCAGCGGGGGGCGGAGCCACCGGGTGGCAGCGGACCAAGGGGCGAACTGAATCGTCACACAGCGGGAACCTCCAATTCAAACGGAGCGGCCGAAGAAGAAAGATGCGGACGAGAAGACCTTTGTTAAAGGGGTCTTCCAGATTCCGATAAACCCCCTGCCCGCAGACCCCCACAACCACCAGGCAAGGGTTGTGGGGATGAGGCCCTCGTCCCCATCAACATGGGGACATCCTCCCCATGTTGAGGGCATGTGGCCTTGTACGGTTCAGGAGGGAGGGGGGGCCTGCCAGGTTGTGTGCTCGGATAAGGGTCTGGTGTGGATTTTTGGGGGGACTCCACGCCATTTTTTTAAAAATTTGGGGTGGAGTTCCCCTTAAAATCCACACCAGATCTGAAGGGCCTGGTATGGATATTTGGGGGAACCGCACTCATTTTTTTTTAAATTTGCGGCGGAGTTCCCCTTAATATCTATACCAGACATGAAGGGCCTGGTAATGGAATTTGGGGGGACCTCCACGCTTTTTTTTTATTTTTATCAATGACTTTTCTCTATATTGCCGGGAGCCGACAATTCATTACAGCCGCGGGTGCTTTTAAATGCCTTTTTTTCCTTTAGAAATGTCATTTTGCTGGCGCACTGGCAAGTTCAGAGCTGCGCCTGTTCAACTTATGCAAATTGGTTTACGTGACTTGACATTTACTAAGATTTTGCCGGCGCAGTGTCTTGGCGCAAGGAAACAAGTAAAATTCCTGCGCTGAGCTAAAAAAAAACTCCCGCAGCTCGAATCGTACTTGCCGGCGCAGCGGGCTGGTTTTGAAAAAGTTACTTTCTCACTCTATTTTGGGCATATTAGTTATTTGAGCAGGTGTCACTACACTTCCTCACATCACCCCACATCACCCCCATTATATTCTCACTTCCAGCTTCTTTATATTTAGATTTTAACATGCCGTGCGCCAGGTCCATAGTGGCGCACTGAGCGCCTCCTCCCGTCCGCCGACAACACTATAGTAAATGGGAAATAGGGCTGCGCTACCGGCGCTAATGTTTTGTAAATACCAAAACAGCCATTGCGCGCGCCGATGCACCGATACTCATGGCGCAAACGTTTTGTAAATCAGCCCCATAGTGTACACAAACACTGGTTAGGCACACATTTAACTGTTTGATTGCCCTAGATGTTTAACCCCTATTCCAGCCAGTGTCATTAGTACAGTGATAGTGCATATTTTTAGCACTGATCACTGTCACTGGCTTCCACAAAGTGTCAAAAGTGTCAGTTAGTGCCAGACTGTCCGCCACAATATCGCAGTCACGCTAAAAGTCACTGATCGCCGCCATTACTAATATAAAACAAAATAAATAAATCAAAATTCCAGCATACATCCCATACTTTATAGACTCTATAACTTTTGCGCAAACCAATCAGTACACGCTTATTGGGATTTTTTTAACCATAAATATGTAGCAGAATACATATTGGCCTAAATTTATGGAAATATTTGATTTTTAAATAATTTTTTTGGATATGTTTTATAGCAGAAAAAATATTATTTTTTTCAAAATTGGGATGGGGGGAGCATGTGGCCTGGTATGGCCCAGGAGGGGGGCTCTCGCTCGCCCCCCCCCTTCCTGACCTACCAGGCTGCATGCTCGGATAAAGGTCTGATATGGATTTTGGGGCGGGACCCGACACAGTTTTTATAATTTTTTGTTTATAGTGCAAGAAATAAAAATTCCAGAGATGATCAAATACCACCAAAAGAAAGCTCTATTTGTGGGAAAAAGGACATAAGTTTCATTCATGACCGTGAGATTGTCAATTAAAGTAACGCAGTGTCGTATCGCAAAAAATGGCCTGGTCATGTAGGGGGTAAATCTTCAAGTAGTTATACTCTTGCTCTTCATGTCCCAAAACAAAGAGAAGGACACAAGGTAGCCTATGACCCATACCATCCAGTTATGAACTTACATCTATTTCCCAAATTACAGCAGAATATGTGGGACAAGCAGTGCATGAGAGGTATGAATAACCCCTGAACCGCTAGAGCAGTGGTTCTCAACCTGGGGATCGAATGATGATTTGCCAGGGGTCACGAATCCTGGGCTGTTCCTGAAGCCTGCACCACTCTCCCAGCTTTTTTGTGGCCACCCAGCTGAGATGTTCATGGAGCCTGCGACCGCCCACTCAGCTTCTTCGCAGTCGCCCATTCAGTTCACAGTATGGCTGGGGGGCAGAGACTAGAGGTCAGCTAACTGGTGGGGAATGTGAAATAGGAGGGACTGGAGGAGACCCAATTGCCTGATTTCAGCATAGGTGTCACTGCTACAAGATGCCACAAAGTCGGAGACAAAGTGAGTAACACTACCTGTGATTATAGTTGCCATTAAAAGTCTACAGTTTTCAGATCAGCAGATGACCTTGATCAAGAGCACATACGTTGGCTGATCAGAACTCCCCCCAGCACTGCCACTGTTCCCATTCCCCTCACCAAGGAGTAGGGATGAGCCGAACACCCCCCGGTTCGCATCCAGAACATGCGAACGGACCGATAGTTCACGCGAACTTTCGAACCCCGTTAAAGTCTATGGGACTCAAACGTGAGAAATCAAAAGTGTGAATTTTAAAGGCTAATATGCAAGTTATTGTCCTAAAAAGGGTTTGGGGACCGGGTCCTGCCCCAGGGTACATGTATCAATGCAAAAAACAGTTTTAAAAACTGACGTTTTTTCAGGAGCAGTGATTTTAATGATGCTTAAAGTGAAAAAATAAAAGTGAAATATTCCTTTAAATATCGTGCCTGGGGGTGTCTATAGTATGCCTGTAAAGTGGCGCGTGTTTCCTGTGCTTATAACTGTCCTTGCACAAAATGACATTTCTAAAGGAATAAAAGTCATTTAAAACTGCTTGCGGCTTTAATGTAATGTCTGGTTCCAGCAATATGGATAAAAATCATTGAGAAAAACAGCATGGGTCCCCCCCCCAGCCCATTACCAGGCCCTATCGTGAACAAAAATGCTCGAGCAAAGGGCGGTGACGTACAACACGTACAACAACACGTACAACGGCACTATAAAGGGGAAGTTCCATTCGGATGGCGCCACCCTTTGGGCTGCTTTTGCTGATTTTGTGTTACCGCGTGTTAGTAAAAGTTTGGTGTTAGCCGATTCGCGCTTTTCAGTCTTTGTGCTTTTCAGTCCGTTACAGCATGACGAATGTGCTATCTCCATTACGAACGCTAGTTTTACCAGAACGAGCGCTCCCGTCTCATAACTTGTGTGACAGCAGGCAGGTAAAATCACCAGGTTGGATCCAGGATGGAAGATATATATGTCCTAGATTCAGGCTTTATGCCAATTTATACCACTAGGGGGAGTGCTGGAAGTCTTGCAGGGGAAGAGTTAATGAGCCCAGCTGAAGTAAGTGGGCTCATTAGGGCCTCTATAAGAACTCCCAGCATGCTAAGGGAGATGCTCCAACCTGGAACCAGATCTGTTTGGATAGTCTGGGGAGTGTGATCTCTGTGCGGTGAGCCAAAGCCTGTGTGGTTATTGCTAAGAACTTCTAAAAGCAGGGAGCTAGGGACTGGGACAGCACAAGGCTGTACCCAGTTGTTAGTTAGGGACACCAACGTGTGTATTGAGCGGTCAAGTTGACCAGGATTTATTTTCCTGTTTCTTTTGTTTTCTGCTATATTTTTTGTCTGTATATAGTTCAAATAAAACCACACCCTTTTGTTTTCTCCTACCACTGTCTGTTGTGCCTAATTTTGTGTGGTGAACCCTTCCAGGGGGTCTCACACACCCGCTGCCGAGCTAACCCCCTCACACTTGCTTCTGAGCATGTGCGTTTTTTTTAGTTAAAGCGTACATACAAACGTTTTTCACGACGAGAAAAACGACGACGTGAAAAACGACGAGAAAAAATAGAGCAGGTTCTTAATTTTTTATTTTTTATTTTTTCTCAAAAAGGATGTTTATTGACACAAGTAATAATTACATGTTTACATTCCAATGCAAAAAGCAAACAGTCAATTCCATTGAAACTTGGAATAGTAAAAAAACAAAAAAAACAAACCAAATTTGAAAGAAGTAAAAGTCACTCACATTCCAGAACACAACATACAGTAAGTACATGTCAAAGCAGTTCTCAAAAGCATTCCCCTAGACTCAGTTAAATAATGGTCTGATAGTCATACCTTTATACCTTTCCCCCCTGCCCTCCTAACGCTCCATATTAAAGAAGCAGCCAATCTAACACCAATTCAAGCGGAAATAACCTTGGGGTATTCAGCCAGGGAGCCCACATCAGTTCAAATGTCCCCTGGCGGCCCCTATGTTGGTAAATATATTTCTCCAAACGCAAAGTGGATCCCATTTGAGCTATCCATTCACTTAACCTAGGAGGTTCAACAGCCTTCCAATGGTGGAGAATACGTTTACGTGCCTGGAATAGGGCTCTACCAATGGCTTTTTTCGGATTATCCTCAAGTGGTAGATCATCCACAATCCCCAATATGCAGACTTTAGGGTCTTGTGGAACCTCTACTAGGAATACCTCACTAAGGGTTTTAAGGACCCCCCCTCCAATAAAGGTGCAACTTGGGGCATCGCCAGAGCAAGTGGATAAGGTCTCCGTGGTCTCTAGCACACCTGGGACAGTCATCATCCTCTCCAATGCCCATTCTGTATAGTCTAGCAGGTGTGAAGTGTACCCTCATTACTATGTACAATTGTGACAAGCGTTGTGCAGTGTTGAGTGAGCACCCTTGAATTGTTAGCAATGCCTCCTCCCACTGATCCTCCTCAAATGCTCCTACATCCCTCTCCCAGGAAGATTTTACCTTTGCGGGGAAGCCTGGTAAAAAAGAGGAAAGCAACATGGCATACGATCTGGATATAAAACCCCTAAGGCAGGACACCTCCGTCATATAGTGAAAGATCGGGGCAGGGGACAAGATCCATGGGTTGTTTCCTGCCTGGGCCCTCACAGCGTGACTTAACTGTAAATAGTAGAAGTACATGGACCCAGGCAGCCCAAAGTTTTTCTGCAGCTCCGCAAAAGACAGCAGAGAGCCATTAGAAAAAATGTGGACCAAATGAGTGACACCATACCTCCTCCAGCGCTCCGCACAAGTCAGAAGAAGCAATTCCCCATAATACTGATTATTCCAGATCGGGCTATGCCCTGTGAAGCCCTCAATATTTTGCAGTTGTGTCTTGTTTTAAATTTTTTGAATCAAAGCATAGGTGGGGAAGAGCCTGTTCGACCTGGCAAATTGCAATGCTTCAAGGCCCGTGACTACCCTATCTGTGCTCGCAGTGTGCTGTAGTAGGGCAACCACCGGGTCCACACCCCCTCCCTCCACACTCGTCCCCTGGGATATGGCTCGAGCTATATGCTGTAGCTGGGCGGCCAGATAATATAGCCATGGATTAGGAAGGACCAATCCCCCTGCCTCCGTGGGTTTTTGTAGTTGTTCCAATTTAATTCTAGGGGATTTATTAAGCCAGAGGAAAGCCCGAAATAGGGAATTAATTATTCTAAAGAATTTCAACGGGATCACCATGGGGGTATTATGGAGAATATACAAAAGTTGCGGCATAAATATCATCTTGGTGAGGTTCACTCTGCCCACCAACGACATTTTCAATTTTGACCACACTTTGGACTTGTCCCTAATCCGGCCTAGTAAGGGGGAGAGATTCAGGGTGATATAGTCGCGGGGTTGTGGTGTGACCCAGATACCCAGATATTTACATTTAGTAGAAACCGGAATATTCTGTACCATGGTGCCTCGTGAAGCTGCAGAGTCCAGCATCATAATCGTGGACTTGGTCCAGTTGATTACCAGGCCGGAGTATGAGCCAAAGTTTTGTACGACCGCCATGGCCTCCCTCAGGGATCCCGACGTGTCACCCAATAACAACATGGTATCATCCGCATAAAGCATAAGTTTCTCATGTATCTGTCTGTATTTAAAACCGGTTATTGAGGGGTTGGAACGCACCAATGCTGCCATAGGTTCTATGGCAATGGCGAACAACAGAGGCGACCGGGGACACCCCTGCCGAGTTCCTCTGTGCAGCGGGAAGGGAGAAGACACCCTTCCCACTTCCCTAATGACCGCAGATGGGGAGTTATAGAGGAGCTGAACCCAGGATTGGAACATTGGTCCAAATCCAAATTTAGTCAGTGTCGCCCATAGATACTGCCATTCAACGCTATCAAACGCCTTATGCGTATCGAGGGACAGCAACGCTCTGTCTCCTGTGTTGTCTGCAGGGGACTGTACATTGAGAAAGAGTCTCCTGTGGTTAATGGCTGTAGATATCTCCGGTATAAAACCAGACTGATCTGGATGGATAATGGACGCTATCACTTTATTAAGTCTCAGGGACAGTACTTTTGCGAGGATTTTTTTGTCATTTTGAAGGAACGAGATTGGCCTATACGAGCCGGGGTCTAGCGGGTCCTTCCCAGGTTTAAGTAACAAAACTATACTGGCCTGTCTCATGGAATCAGGAAGTTGTTGTGAGTCCCTAGCCGAATTCAAAGTGTGAAGCAGTCTAGGCAATATTACATCCCCATACCGCTTGTACACCTCGATCGGGATGCCATCATCTCCGGGCGCTTTAGAATTGGGGAAGGAGTTGGTAGCCGTAACCATCTCCTCAATAGTAATGGGAGCCTCTAGAGATTCCACCTGGGACTCCGTCAAACACGGTAGCTCTATCCCTTGCAGAAAATCCCCAACCTCCTCCAAAGTGTGTGTCTGCTTTGAACTGTAGAGTTCAGAGTAGAAGTCCACCAGTTCACGCATTACCAAGTCCGGACCATTCACCACCCTTCCCAATTTATTGCGTATGGCCCCTATAGATGGGGATGACTGCTGAGATTGTACTATTCTGGCCAGAAGTCTGCCTGTTTGTTCCCCTTCCTCATAAAAGGTAGGGATGAGCTTCGTGTTCGAGTCGAACATACGTTCGACTCGAACATCGGCTGTTCGATCGTTCGACGAAGATCGAACGATTTGGGCCGTTCGCTCCTAATTCGAGTGACGCGAACGGCCCACAATGCACTACGCCATCGCAGTGTCATCCAAGCGCTGTGATTGGCCAAGCATGCACTGTGACCCCGCATGCTTGGCCAATCACAGCGCCGGCAGCGAGGAGAGCAATGATTGGCCACAGGCAGGATGCCTGTGGCCAATTATTGCTGAGAGGGTTTAGTACACGCCCGACACTATAAAAGGCCGCCAGCGCGGCGGCCTTGTGTAGTGTGTTCCGGAGCAGGGAAAGAGAAGCATAGGCAGGGACAGTGTCATTTTTTTTCCTTTACTAATCCTGGATTCCTTGTGTTTAGGGACAAATAAGGATAGGTAGGGAGAGTGTCAGTGTGTTATTCTGTGCTAAACCTTGTTTGTAGGGACAGAGAAGGACAGTGAGGGAAAGTGTCAGTGTGCTCTTCTGTTCTAAACCAATCTTGCTGAACCATATTTGAAATCCTTGAGTTTAGGGACAGAGAGGTACAGTGAGGGAAAGTGTCAGTGTGCTATTCTGTTCTAAACCAATCTTGCTGAACCATATTTAAAATTCTTGAGTTTAGGGACAGAGAGGTACAGTGAGGGAAAGTGTCAGTGTGCTATTCTGTTCTAAACCAATCTTGCTGAACCATATTTGAAATCCTTGAGTTTAGGGACAGAGAAGGACACTCGTGGAAACTATCAGTGTGCTATTCTGTGCTAAATCTTGTTTGTAGGGACAGAGAAGAACAGTGAGTGAAACTGACAGTGTGCTATTCTGTTCTAAACCAATCTTGCTGAACCATATTTGAAATCCTTGAGTTTAGGGACAGAGAGGTACAGTGAGGGAAAGTGTCAGTGAGCTATTCTGTTCTAAACCAATCTTGCTGAACCATATTTGAAATCCTTGAGTTTAGGGACAGAGAAGGACACTCGTGGAAACTATCAGTGTGCTATTCTGTGCTAAATCTTGTTTGTAGGGACAGAGAAGGACAGTGAGTGAAACTGACAGTGTGCTATTCTGTTCTAAACCAATCTTGCTGAACCATATTTGAAATCCTTGAGTTTAGGGACAGAGAGGTACAGTGAGGGAAAGTGTCAGTGAGCTATTCTGTTCTAAACCAATCTTGCTGAACCATATTTGAAATCCTTGAGTTTAGGGACAGAGAAGGACACTCGTGGAAACTATCAGTGTGTTATTCTGTGCTAAATCTTGTTTGTAGGGACAGAGAAGGACAGTGAGTGAAACTGACAGTGTGCTATTCTGTTCTAAACCAATCTTGCTGAGCCATATTTGAAATCCTTGAGTTTAGGGACAGAGAGGTACAGTGAGGGAAAGTGTCAGTGAGCTATTCTGTTCTAAACCAATCTTGCTGTACCATATTTGAAATCCTTGAGTTTAGGGACAGAGAAGGACACGGAAAATTTGAAGATAATACCTATCACCTGTATCTCATAGGCACCACATCCCTTAATTTGTAAACTAAGTATAGGTATGGAGAGTATGGGACTTTTAAGGTGCAACAACTACACAATGTTCTATTTAAAATATGATTTTATTACAAAGACATTTTCATAGAAAGATATATTTTCTCATATGTACATTAAATACATGAGCCATCGAATAAACATATTTAAAATTTCCAACATGCATATAGACAGATTAACTCAACATGTTTCGCCAGTTTTTGGCTTCTTCAGGAGTTGTGTCATGCAATTGCTGAGAATAAAAAAAAAGGAAAATAAATACAACATAATTTGTTCAATCTATTATCAAAGTTAAAGACACAAAAAACACAAAAAATATAGTTGTATTTAGAGATGACTGAAAACCAAATCCACCCAGAAGGATATTTCCAGTCTCAGTTCAGTTTTACCCCATATTATATATATATGCTTTACCTGTAAATTTGTTGGTATGATCATAAAGAAAGGGTAAAAAACGGATAACCAGTAGGTTGAGCCACGTAGGGAGACCTCAAAAGGAAAGATTATTGGTGTATCATAGAAGGGAGAATATACTGGCACGAGTAGCCACCCGAAGCACACCAACAGAAGAACAGAGGATCATCTGGGGGAAACTATGAAAAGGAGTATTGGTCAGAACTTATAATATCTTTTATGTTGACTTACTTCGTCTTATATCTTATATTTCCCATCCATATTTACCTTTCTATATATCAAACTGATTTCCAAACACGCAACCGAAGAGATGGATGAGGGGGAGAAAAAGGAGTGGTAGAGAAGAAAAAAGGGAAATTATCCCAATCTCTCCAAATCACCCCTTGTTGCCCCACTTCTATCCGCTCTATGGAGACACAAAAAAAGAGAGAAGAAAAAATTATTAATTATAAGGATGTTAAATAACCTTGTTTTATTATGTTTTAGTTTTTATTTTTTATTTCTATATATAGTCAAAAATTGCCATATATTTATGACTATTGATTACCTATTGTTTTCCCACATCTGGGTTAGATCCACCTTAAGATATTTTTACCGGTATAAGCAACCAGTTCCTAAGAAAATTAAAAAATATATATGTATGTATAAAGATTGCTACTTTGAATTAACAGCCTATTAGACCAAAAAGATAGGATAAGAACAATGATTCAGTATCAAGTCATTAATTACCTTAGCCTAGTAACGCAAGACGTCTTTTCCCCAGGGTGTTGGTCATGTTACTGAATTAAACCAGACTGTGCTCTGGACTATATATCTCCCCTCCTCCTTCCCATTGGACGCCTATTTCGCGCCAAATCAATGGGAGGAGCGGGCGCGTCATTTCCTGCATCCACCCCCTTTGCTATGCTGACCCGGATGTGACGATCGTGCTGGAGAATGCCGCACCGATGCTTGCAGGCCACTGCAAACCAGTCTAGTGGACGAGCCCCCGACAGGCAGGAAGCGCCGCAAACCTGATACAGGAAGCGGAAGTGGCCTAAAGTATAGAAAAAAGGCCAACTTCCCTTTAACTACAGCACTGTCGACACATGTTGATGTTAAGTATGGGGCCAGGATATCATCGCGGGTTTTGTCAGATGGCGCTCCCCTTGTTCCCAGTTTGAGGACAAAGGAAAGCGCCCTGGGCGCCCATATGATCACCTAATCTGCCCCCTTCTATGGAGGTGAATATTTTTGGCTCAATTGTGTTCCGTTTTATATAAACATATATCAAATATATTTTACTGAGATTGAAACATTTCCCTCTGAATAGATAGGGATATATATTCAGCCATCTACATTTTACACTATAGGCAACAAAAATCATTAAACACAATATAATAGATAAACAACATTCGAGTTGTTTAGAACAAAGTTTACATAACCAGCATTACTATTGAGATCCTATAGAAAGGGTTTGAAGCTGATGGACTCATTTAACCCCGGGTACATAGTTGCTCTTAAACTATGTATCCATCTGGTTTCCCGTTGTAGGAGATTTTTATCCACATCACCACCTCTTTCATTTATAGATATATATTCTAGGGCAAAAAATTTGATCTTATGTAGATCGAAGGAGTGAAAAAGGCCACTGTGTCGGCTAATAGGAGTCTCCATTTTTTTCTTCTTAATAAGAGACACATGGTCTCTTATTCTATGAAAAAATGGCCTTTTCGTTTTTCCAACATAAAAGGCCTTACAATCACAGATCATCAAATAAATGACGCCAATTGACTGGCAGTTACAGAAAAAATTGGGTCTGTAGGTGATTCCATTAGGCAAAACTAATTCAGTTACATCTAAGATGAACCTACAATACTCACAGTGACCACATGGTGCAGAACCCTTTCTACTTTCAATCCTTTTAGTTTCAAAGTGACTATGTACTAGTTGGTCTTTTAAAGATCTGGATTTCCTGTATGTAATTTGAGGGAACGGCTTAACATATTTTGAAATAGTCTGGTCAGTTGCTAGCAGTGGCCAGAATTTTTCAATGATCCTTCTTACTTTATAGTGTTCACCTGAGAACCTGGTAATTAGGCGTACCGTTTGGTCTTTGGTTTGAGTTTTTTTAGGATGTATTAGATCTTTCCTATTTTTGTTTTTTGCTCGTTTATAGGCTTTTTTAAGGGTTGACCTGCTATATCCCCTAGCAATCAGCCGAGATTGGAGGGCTGAAGCCTCCTTCTCAAAGTCTGCTTCCTTGCTACAATTTCTTCGAATTCGTAGATATTGACCATACGGTATGTTTTGTACCAGAGTTCTAGGATGAGAGCTTTTGGCATGTAAGATGGTATTGCCTGATGAAGGCTTTCTATATAGGGAGGATCCCAAAGTATTATCAGGATTCAGATAGATCGTAATGTCAAGAAAGTTTATCAAATTTTGATCACACATCATTGTAAACTTCAGATTAAAAGAGTTTACAGCCAATATAGACATAAAGGAGGTTAATTCTTCTAAAGAGCCAGTCCACACCATAAAAATGTCATCGATAAAGCGTCGCCAAATCAAGACCTTATCAAAAAACATTTCCATTGATTGAGACGAAAAAATCTCCCGTTCCCACCCCCCCAGGTACAGGTTGGCGTACGATGGGGCACACTTGGTCCCCATCGCCACACCCTGCACCTGGAGGTAGTGGGAACGGTCGAATATAAAAATATTGTTGGTAAGTATAAAGAATAACAGTTCCCTAATGAAATTGTTATAGGGCTTGGCTCCTGGTCCTCTCTCTAAAAGGAAGCCCTCTATCACTTGGACACCCTTGACATGGGGAATAGAGTTATAGAGGGCCTCGACGTCTATAGCTACTAGCCATGATCCCAATGGCACACACAGGCCATCCAATGATCTAAGTAGATCAGCAGTATCTTGAATATAAGAACTTAAGGAACCTACATGAGGCCTCAAGTAATCATCTACCAACTGGCTAGCTGGTTCTGTGAGACACCCAATCCCTGACACAATAGGACGGCCAGGGGGGTTTTTTAGATCTTTGTGCACCTTTGGTAGTGCATAAAACGTGGGAAGTCTCGGCTTTTCAATAATCAGAAATTCACACGTTTTTTTATCTATCAAATTATCACAGAATGCTCGATTTATAAGTATGCGATATTTGGTCTCTGCATATTTCACCTGTGCAAAAGGAATGGAGCGATACCAACTTTTATTTAAAAGAAGGTTCATAACCATCTGCTTGTAGTTTTTTACATCCATTATCACTATGTTTCCTCCTTTGTCCGAGGATTTTATCACTAATTGTTCATTCTTTTTTAATTCTGTCAAGGCTTTTTGTTGTGATGGTTTAAGATTGGTATTTCTTTTTAACTTTTTCCAGTTGGTACTTTGTATTTCCTTTGTCACTTGTTGGGTGAAAGCCCAGATGTTGGGATTGCCCTGAAGGGTGGGGAAGGTTCTGGATTTTGGCTTATATAAGTTTGGTGGGGGGAAAATTCTTTCCGTGGAAATCTCATCCACGGGGCCCAATTGGGGTTCCTCAAGGGGCTCGTCTAATGGGTTACCCTCTTCCCATAATTCCATTAAATCATTAATTGCCTGAATTTCTCTAATTGTTTTATTCTGCCAGAGATCATCCCCCATGGATACCATGGGAGAGCATCTTTGGTCCTTATCAAACATAATTTTAAAGGTAAGTTTTCTCGCAAAGAGATTGACGTCCTTTATAATTTCAAAGGCGTCAGCTTCCTGATCTGGACAAAAAGTCAGACCGAGGCCCAAGACCTCCATTTGGTCCGGTGTAAGTGAATATGAAGATAAATTAATTACTTGGAAATTGCTTTGGGAACTATTTTGAGTGCTTGTGAGAGAACTGGTGTCTTTTTGATATCTACTATTTGGGAGGGTGAAAAGATTGGTGCAGTGCGAAGATCCCCTGTTAAGGGGGTTTGGGAGTCCCCCGACGGGGTATTTGTTAGTTGATTTAACTTAGGTGCATTGAAACTATTCGAGGAACTTGATGGAAACATATTAGAGTGACCGTCAACTGTGGAGTTAGTGAGAGGAGAAATATGTTTAGATTGTGAACGTAAACCCTGACGGTTACTCTCCCGTTGGGCACGTTTAGAAAGTGCAGACGATGAGGGTGCTCGATCTGTTTTTCTTTTTTGGGAACTTACTGAGGTATTAAAGGTATTGCCCGATACAGATGAAGAAGATAAAGACGTTTCATCAGAATCGGTAGCTTCCTGGTTTGTATTTGTTTGTTTTCGAACTGAGGATTTAGATTTCCTCCATTGATTTTCTGAAGTCCAACGATAGGCTGTGTTTGATTCATATGCCAAACGATCCCTATAGTATTTCTTATCTTTAGTTTTGAGGATATTGGAGACAAAGAGCTCCAAGTGTTTTTCTAAAAGAGCCTCTCTATTTGAGAAGGTTTCTTCAGTAATCAAATTGGAGTTATCAGCATATAGTTTTTCTATGTCATTATTTACTATTTCCAGATCTTTCGAATAGTTTAGGCATAAAGCCTCCATCATTTTAAATGAACATGACTGTAGATTAGACTCCCAGTTTAGTTTAAATTCTGTCTCTATTTTAAACACATTAGGAAATATCTGTATACGTAGTCCCCATGGTACGATTTTATCCTCTAAATATTTCAAAAAATACCTGTGATTCCAGAAAATACGAGCTTTCTTTTCCAACAGTCGTTGAAGGCTATTGAAAAAACGTTCAAGGGTCATTCCACCAAATGTAGACCCTTGGGCAAGATGAATTTTTGTCATAAGACCATCAAATGCCGACCCCCTATAGGTAGCCATGCTGGTTGAAAAACTCTGTTATACAAATAAGAAACTATAAAGAAATTAATCTTTAAACACAATTCAAAAAAAAAAGATAATCTATTTAAACAAGATGATATAGAGGTGACAGGTATAAGAAAGATTTTGGGCGTTTTCCACCCGGTATAATCACACGGAAAATTTGAAGATAATACCTATCACCTGTATCTCATAGGCACCACATCCCTTAATTTGTAAACTAAGTATAGGTATGGAGAGTATGGGACTTTTAAGGTGCAACAACTACACAATGTTCTATTTAAAATATGATTTTATTACAAAGACATTTTCATAGAAAGATATATTTTCTCATATGTACATTAAATACATGAGCCATCGAATAAACATATTTAAAATTTCCAACATGCATATAGACAGATTAACTCAACATGTTTTGCCAGTTTTTGGCTTCTTCAGGAGTTGTGTCATGCAATTGCTGAGAATAAAAAAAAAGGAAAATAAATACAACATAATTTGTTCAATCTATTATCAAAGTTAAAGACACAAAAAACACAAAAAATATAGTTGTATTTAGAGATGACTGAAAACCAAATCCACCCAGAAGGATATTTCCAGTCTCAGTTCAGTTTTACCCCATATTATATATATATGCTTTACCTGTAAATTTGTTGGTATGATCATAAAGAAAGGGTAAAAAACGGATAACCAGTAGGTTGAGCCACGTAGGGAGACCTCAAAAGGAAAGATTATTGGTGTATCATAGAAGGGAGAATATACTGGCACGAGTAGCCACCCGAAGCACACCAACAGAAGAACAGAGGATCATCTGGGGGAAACTATGAAAAGGAGTATTGGTCAGAACTTATAATATCTTTTATGTTGACTTACTTCGTCTTATATCTTATATTTCCCATCCATATTTACCTTTCTATATATCAAACTGATTTCCAAACACGCAACCGAAGAGATGGATGAGGGGGAGAAAAAGGAGTGGTAGAGAAGAAAAAAGGGAAATTATCCCAATCTCTCCAAATCACCCCTTGTTGCCCCACTTCTATCCGCTCTATGGAGACACAAAAAAAGAGAGAAGAAAAAATTATTAATTATAAGGATGTTAAATAACCTTGTTTTATTATGTTTTAGTTTTTATTTTTTATTTCTATATATAGTCAAAAATTGCCATATATTTATGACTATTGATTACCTATTGTTTTCCCACATCTGGGTTAGATCCACCTTAAGATATTTTTACCGGTATAAGCAACCAGTTCCTAAGAAAATTAAAAAATATATATGTATGTATAAAGATTGCTACTTTGAATTAACAGCCTATTAGACCAAAAAGATAGGATAAGAACAATGATTCAGTATCAAGTCATTAATTACCTTAGCCTAGTAACGCAAGACGTCTTTTCCCCAGGGTGTTGGTCATGTTACTGAATTAAACCAGACTGTGCTCTGGACTATATATCTCCCCTCCTCCTTCCCATTGGACGCCTATTTCGCGCCAAATCAATGGGAGGAGCGGGCGCGTCATTTCCTGCATCCACCCCCTTTGCTATGCTGACCCGGATGTGACGATCGTGCTGGAGAATGCCGCACTGATGCTTGCAGGCCACTGCAAACCAGTCTAGTGGACGAGCCCCCGACAGGCAGGAAGCGCCGCAAACCTGATACAGGAAGCGGAAGTGGCCTAAAGTATAGAAAAAAGGCCAACTTCCCTTTAACTACAGCACTGTCGACACATGTTGATGTTAAGTATGGGGCCAGGATATCATCGCGGGTTTTGTCAGATGGCGCTCCCCTTGTTCCCAGTTTGAGGACAAAGGAAAGCGCCCTGGGCGCCCATATGATCACCTAATCTGCCCCCTTCTATGGAGGTGAATATTTTTGGCTCAATTGTGTTCCGTTTTATATAAACATATATCAAATATATTTTACTGAGATTGAAACATTTCCCTCTGAATAGATAGGGATATATATTCAGCCATCTACATTTTACACTATAGGCAACAAAAATCATTAAACACAATATAATAGATAAACAACATTCGAGTTGTTTAGAACAAAGTTTACATAACCAGCATTACTATTGAGATCCTATAGAAAGGGTTTGAAGCTGATGGACTCATTTAACCCCGGGTACATAGTTGCTCTTAAACTATGTATCCATCTGGTTTCCCGTTGTAGGAGATTTTTATCCACATCACCACCTCTTTCATTTATAGATATATATTCTAGGGCAAAAAATTTGATCTTATGTAGATCGAAGGAGTGAAAAAGGCCACTGTGTCGGCTAATAGGAGTCTCCATTTTTTTCTTCTTAATAAGAGACACATGGTCTCTTATTCTATGAAAAAATGGCCTTTTCGTTTTTCCAACATAAAAGGCCTTACAATCACAGATCATCAAATAAATGACGCCAATTGACTGGCAGTTACAGAAAAAATTGGGTCTGTAGGTGATTCCATTAGGCAAAACTAATTCAGTTACATCTAAGATGAACCTACAATACTCACAGTGACCACATGGTGCAGAACCCTTTCTACTTTCAATCCTTTTAGTTTCAAAGTGACTATGTACTAGTTGGTCTTTTAAAGATCTGGATTTCCTGTATGTAATTTGAGGGAACGGCTTAACATATTTTGAAATAGTCTGGTCAGTTGCTAGCAGTGGCCAGAATTTTTCAATGATCCTTCTTACTTTATAGTGTTCACCTGAGAACCTGGTAATTAGGCGTACCGTTTGGTCTTTGGTTTGAGTTTTTTTAGGATGTATTAGATCTTTCCTATTTTTGTTTTTTGCTCGTTTATAGGCTTTTTTAAGGGTTGACCTGCTATATCCCCTAGCAATCAGCCGAGATTGGAGGGCTGAAGCCTCCTTCTCAAAGTCTGCTTCCTTGCTACAATTTCTTCGAATTCGTAGATATTGACCATACGGTATGTTTTGTACCAGAGTTCTAGGATGAGAGCTTTTGGCATGTAAGATGGTATTGCCTGATGAAGGCTTTCTATATAGGGAGGATCCCAAAGTATTATCAGGATTCAGATAGATCGTAATGTCAAGAAAGTTTATCAAATTTTGATCACACATCATTGTAAACTTCAGATTAAAAGAGTTTACAGCCAATATAGACATAAAGGAGGTTAATTCTTCTAAAGAGCCAGTCCACACCATAAAAATGTCATCGATAAAGCGTCGCCAAATCAAGACCTTATCAAAAAACATTTCCATTGATTGAGACGAAAAAATCTCCCGTTCCCACCCCCCCAGGTACAGGTTGGCGTACGATGGGGCACACTTGGTCCCCATCGCCACACCCTGCACCTGGAGGTAGTGGGAACGGTCGAATATAAAAATATTGTTGGTAAGTATAAAGAATAACAGTTCCCTAATGAAATTGTTATAGGGCTTGGCTCCTGGTCCTCTCTCTAAAAGGAAGCCCTCTATCACTTGGACACCCTTGACATGGGGAATAGAGTTATAGAGGGCCTCGACGTCTATAGCTACTAGCCATGATCCCAATGGCACACACAGGCCATCCAATGATCTAAGTAGATCAGCAGTATCTTGAATATAAGAACTTAAGGAACCTACATGAGGCCTCAAGTAATCATCTACCAACTGGCTAGCTGGTTCTGTGAGACACCCAATCCCTGACACAATAGGACGGCCAGGGGGGTTTTTTAGATCTTTGTGCACCTTTGGTAGTGCATAAAACGTGGGAAGTCTCGGCTTTTCAATAATCAGAAATTCACACGTTTTTTTATCTATCAAATTATCACAGAATGCTCGATTTATAAGTATGCGATATTTGGTCTCTGCATATTTCACCTGTGCAAAAGGAATGGAGCGATACCAACTTTTATTTAAAAGAAGGTTCATAACCATCTGCTTGTAGTTTTTTACATCCATTATCACTATGTTTCCTCCTTTGTCCGAGGATTTTATCACTAATTGTTCATTCTTTTTTAATTCTGTCAAGGCTTTTTGTTGTGATGGTTTAAGATTGGTATTTCTTTTTAACTTTTTCCAGTTGGTACTTTGTATTTCCTTTGTCACTTGTTGGGTGAAAGCCCAGATGTTGGGATTGCCCTGAAGGGTGGGGAAGGTTCTGGATTTTGGCTTATATAAGTTTGGTGGGGGGAAAATTCTTTCCGTGGAAATCTCATCCACGGGGCCCAATTGGGGTTCCTCAAGGGGCTCGTCTAATGGGTTACCCTCTTCCCATAATTCCATTAAATCATTAATTGCCTGAATTTCTCTAATTGTTTTATTCTGCCAGAGATCATCCCCCATGGATACCATGGGAGAGCATCTTTGGTCCTTATCAAACATAATTTTAAAGGTAAGTTTTCTCGCAAAGAGATTGACGTCCTTTATAATTTCAAAGGCGTCAGCTTCCTGATCTGGACAAAAAGTCAGACCGAGGCCCAAGACCTCCATTTGGTCCGGTGTAAGTGAATATGAAGATAAATTAATTACTTGGAAATTGCTTTGGGAACTATTTTGAGTGCTTGTGAGAGAACTGGTGTCTTTTTGATATCTACTATTTGGGAGGGTGAAAAGATTGGTGCAGTGCGAAGATCCCCTGTTAAGGGGGTTTGGGAGTCCCCCGACGGGGTATTTGTTAGTTGATTTAACTTAGGTGCATTGAAACTATTCGAGGAACTTGATGGAAACATATTAGAGTGACCGTCAACTGTGGAGTTAGTGAGAGGAGAAATATGTTTAGATTGTGAACGTAAACCCTGACGGTTACTCTCCCGTTGGGCACGTTTAGAAAGTGCAGACGATGAGGGTGCTCGATCTGTTTTTCTTTTTTGGGAACTTACTGAGGTATTAAAGGTATTGCCCGATACAGATGAAGAAGATAAAGACGTTTCATCAGAATCGGTAGCTTCCTGGTTTGTATTTGTTTGTTTTCGAACTGAGGATTTAGATTTCCTCCATTGATTTTCTGAAGTCCAACGATAGGCTGTGTTTGATTCATATGCCAAACGATCCCTATAGTATTTCTTATCTTTAGTTTTGAGGATATTGGAGACAAAGAGCTCCAAGTGTTTTTCTAAAAGAGCCTCTCTATTTGAGAAGGTTTCTTCAGTAATCAAATTGGAGTTATCGGCATATAGTTTTTCTATGTCATTATTTACTATTTCCAGATCTTTCGAATAGTTTAGGCATAAAGCCTCCATCATTTTAAATGAACATGACTGTAGATTAGACTCCCAGTTTAGTTTAAATTCTGTCTCTATTTTAAACACATTAGGAAATATCTGTATACGTAGTCCCCATGGTACGATTTTATCCTCTAAATATTTCAAAAAATACCTGTGATTCCAGAAAATACGAGCTTTCTTTTCCAACAGTCGTTGAAGGCTATTGAAAAAACGTTCAAGGGTCATTCCACCAAATGTAGACCCTTGGGCAAGATGAATTTTTGTCATAAGACCATCAAATGCCGACCCCCTATAGGTAGCCATGCTGGTTGAAAAACTCTGTTATACAAATAAGAAACTATAAAGAAATTAATCTTTAAACACAATTCAAAAAAAAAGATAATCTATTTAAACAAGATGATATAGAGGTGACAGGTATAAGAAAGATTTTGGGCGTTTTCCACCCGGTATAATCACACAGAAAATTTGAAGATAATACCTATCACCTGTATCTCATAGGCACCACATCCCTTAATTTGTAAACTAAGTATAGGTATGGAGAGTATGGGACTTTTAAGGTGCAACAACTACACAATGTTCTATTTAAAATATGATTTTATTACAAAGACATTTTCATAGAAAGATATATTTTCTCATATGTACATTAAATACATGAGCCATCGAATAAACATATTTAAAATTTCCAACATGCATATAGACAGATTAACTCAACATGTTTCGCCAGTTTTTGGCTTCTTCAGGAGTTGTGTCATGCAATTGCTGAGAATAAAAAAAAAGGAAAATAAATACAACATAATTTGTTCAATCTATTATCAAAGTTAAAGACACAAAAAACACAAAAAATATAGTTGTATTTAGAGATGACTGAAAACCAAATCCACCCAGAAGGATATTTCCAGTCTCAGTTCAGTTTTACCCCATATTATATATATATGCTTTACCTGTAAATTTGTTGGTATGATCATAAAGAAAGGGTAAAAAACGGATAACCAGTAGGTTGAGCCACGTAGGGAGACCTCAAAAGGAAAGATTATTGGTGTATCATAGAAGGGAGAATATACTGGCACGAGTAGCCACCCGAAGCACACCAACAGAAGAACAGAGGATCATCTGGGGGAAACTATGAAAAGGAGTATTGGTCAGAACTTATAATATCTTTTATGTTGACTTACTTCGTCTTATATCTTATATTTCCCATCCATATTTACCTTTCTATATATCAAACTGATTTCCAAACACGCAACCGAAGAGATGGATGAGGGGGAGAAAAAGGAGTGGTAGAGAAGAAAAAAGGGAAATTATCCCAATCTCTCCAAATCACCCCTTGTTGCCCCACTTCTATCCGCTCTATGGAGACACAAAAAAAGAGAGAAGAAAAAATTATTAATTATAAGGATGTTAAATAACCTTGTTTTATTATGTTTTAGTTTTTATTTTTTATTTCTATATATAGTCAAAAATTGCCATATATTTATGACTATTGATTACCTATTGTTTTCCCACATCTGGGTTAGATCCACCTTAAGATATTTTTACCGGTATAAGCAACCAGTTCCTAAGAAAATTAAAAAATATATATGTATGTATAAAGATTGCTACTTTGAATTAACAGCCTATTAGACCAAAAAGATAGGATAAGAACAATGATTCAGTATCAAGTCATTAATTACCTTAGCCTAGTAACGCAAGACGTCTTTTCCCCAGGGTGTTGGTCATGTTACTGAATTAAACCAGACTGTGCTCTGGACTATATATCTCCCCTCCTCCTTCCCATTGGACGCCTATTTCGCGCCAAATCAATGGGAGGAGCGGGCGCGTCATTTCCTGCATCCACCCCCTTTGCTATGCTGACCCGGATGTGACGATCGTGCTGGAGAATGCCGCACCGATGCTTGCAGGCCACTGCAAACCAGTCTAGTGGACGAGCCCCCGACAGGCAGGAAGCGCCGCAAACCTGATACAGGAAGCGGAAGTGGCCTAAAGTATAGAAAAAAGGCCAACTTCCCTTTAACTACAGCACTGTCGACACATGTTGATGTTAAGTATGGGGCCAGGATATCATCGCGGGTTTTGTCAGATGGCGCTCCCCTTGTTCCCAGTTTGAGGACAAAGGAAAGCGCCCTGGGCGCCCATATGATCACCTAATCTGCCCCCTTCTATGGAGGTGAATATTTTTGGCTCAATTGTGTTCCGTTTTATATAAACATATATCAAATATATTTTACTGAGATTGAAACATTTCCCTCTGAATAGATAGGGATATATATTCAGCCATCTACATTTTACACTATAGGCAACAAAAATCATTAAACACAATATAATAGATAAACAACATTCGAGTTGTTTAGAACAAAGTTTACATAACCAGCATTACTATTGAGATCCTATAGAAAGGGTTTGAAGCTGATGGACTCATTTAACCCCGGGTACATAGTTGCTCTTAAACTATGTATCCATCTGGTTTCCCGTTGTAGGAGATTTTTATCCACATCACCACCTCTTTCATTTATAGATATATATTCTAGGGCAAAAAATTTGATCTTATGTAGATCGAAGGAGTGAAAAAGGCCACTGTGTCGGCTAATAGGAGTCTCCATTTTTTTCTTCTTAATAAGAGACACATGGTCTCTTATTCTATGAAAAAATGGCCTTTTCGTTTTTCCAACATAAAAGGCCTTACAATCACAGATCATCAAATAAATGACGCCAATTGACTGGCAGTTACAGAAAAAATTGGGTCTGTAGGTGATTCCATTAGGCAAAACTAATTCAGTTACATCTAAGATGAACCTACAATACTCACAGTGACCACATGGTGCAGAACCCTTTCTACTTTCAATCCTTTTAGTTTCAAAGTGACTATGTACTAGTTGGTCTTTTAAAGATCTGGATTTCCTGTATGTAATTTGAGGGAACGGCTTAACATATTTTGAAATAGTCTGGTCAGTTGCTAGCAGTGGCCAGAATTTTTCAATGACCCTTCTTACTTTATAGTGTTCACCTGAGAACCTGGTAATTAGGCGTACCGTTTGGTCTTTGGTTTGAGTTTTTTTAGGATGTATTAGATCTTTCCTATTTTTGTTTTTTGCTCGTTTATAGGCTTTTTTAAGGGTTGACCTGCTATATCCCCTAGCAATCAGCCGAGATTGGAGGGCTGAAGCCTCCTTCTCAAAGTCTGCTTCCTTGCTACAATTTCTTCGAATTCGTAGATATTGACCATACGGTATGTTTTGTACCAGAGTTCTAGGATGAGAGCTTTTGGCATGTAAGATGGTATTGCCTGATGAAGGCTTTCTATATAGGGAGGATCCCAAAGTATTATCAGGATTCAGATAGATCGTAATGTCAAGAAAGTTTATCAAATTTTGATCACACATCATTGTAAACTTCAGATTAAAAGAGTTTACAGCCAATATAGACATAAAGGAGGTTAATTCTTCTAAAGAGCCAGTCCACACCATAAAAATGTCATCGATAAAGCGTCGCCAAATCAAGACCTTATCAAAAAACATTTCCATTGATTGAGACGAAAAAATCTCCCGTTCCCACCCCCCCAGGTACAGGTTGGCGTACGATGGGGCACACTTGGTCCCCATCGCCACACCCTGCACCTGGAGGTAGTGGGAACGGTCGAATATAAAAATATTGTTGGTAAGTATAAAGAATAACAGTTCCCTAATGAAATTGTTATAGGGCTTGGCTCCTGGTCCTCTCTCTAAAAGGAAGCCCTCTATCACTTGGACACCCTTGACATGGGGAATAGAGTTATAGAGGGCCTCGACGTCTATAGCTACTAGCCATGATCCCAATGGCACACACAGGCCATCCAATGATCTAAGTAGATCAGCAGTATCTTGAATATAAGAACTTAAGGAACCTACATGAGGCCTCAAGTAATCATCTACCAACTGGCTAGCTGGTTCTGTGAGACACCCAATCCCTGACACAATAGGACGGCCAGGGGGGTTTTTTAGATCTTTGTGCACCTTTGGTAGTGCATAAAACGTGGGAAGTCTCGGCTTTTCAATAATCAGAAATTCACACGTTTTTTTATCTATCAAATTATCACAGAATGCTCGATTTATAAGTATGCGATATTTGGTCTCTGCATATTTCACCTGTGCAAAAGGAATGGAGCGATACCAACTTTTATTTAAAAGAAGGTTCATAACCATCTGCTTGTAGTTTTTTACATCCATTATCACTATGTTTCCTCCTTTGTCCGAGGATTTTATCACTAATTGTTCATTCTTTTTTAATTCTGTCAAGGCTTTTTGTTGTGATGGTTTAAGATTGGTATTTCTTTTTAACTTTTTCCAGTTGGTACTTTGTATTTCCTTTGTCACTTGTTGGGTGAAAGCCCAGATGTTGGGATTGCCCTGAAGGGTGGGGAAGGTTCTGGATTTTGGCTTATATAAGTTTGGTGGGGGGAAAATTCTTTCCGTGGAAATCTCATCCACGGGGCCCAATTGGGGTTCCTCAAGGGGCTCGTCTAATGGGTTACCCTCTTCCCATAATTCCATTAAATCATTAATTGCCTGAATTTCTCTAATTGTTTTATTCTGCCAGAGATCATCCCCCATGGATACCATGGGAGAGCATCTTTGGTCCTTATCAAACATAATTTTAAAGGTAAGTTTTCTCGCAAAGAGATTGACGTCCTTTATAATTTCAAAGGCGTCAGCTTCCTGATCTGGACAAAAAGTCAGACCGAGGCCCAAGACCTCCATTTGGTCCGGTGTAAGTGAATATGAAGATAAATTAATTACTTGGAAATTGCTTTGGGAACTATTTTGAGTGCTTGTGAGAGAACTGGTGTCTTTTTGATATCTACTATTTGGGAGGGTGAAAAGATTGGTGCAGTGCGAAGATCCCCTGTTAAGGGGGTTTGGGAGTCCCCCGACGGGGTATTTGTTAGTTGATTTAACTTAGGTGCATTGAAACTATTCGAGGAACTTGATGGAAACATATTAGAGTGACCGTCAACTGTGGAGTTAGTGAGAGGAGAAATATGTTTAGATTGTGAACGTAAACCCTGACGGTTACTCTCCCGTTGGGCACGTTTAGAAAGTGCAGACGATGAGGGTGCTCGATCTGTTTTTCTTTTTTGGGAACTTACTGAGGTATTAAAGGTATTGCCCGATACAGATGAAGAAGATAAAGACGTTTCATCAGAATCGGTAGCTTCCTGGTTTGTATTTGTTTGTTTTCGAACTGAGGATTTAGATTTCCTCCATTGATTTTCTGAAGTCCAACGATAGGCTGTGTTTGATTCATATGCCAAACGATCCCTATAGTATTTCTTATCTTTAGTTTTGAGGATATTGGAGACAAAGAGCTCCAAGTGTTTTTCTAAAAGAGCCTCTCTATTTGAGAAGGTTTCTTCAGTAATCAAATTGGAGTTATCAGCATATAGTTTTTCTATGTCATTATTTACTATTTCCAGATCTTTCGAATAGTTTAGGCATAAAGCCTCCATCATTTTAAATGAACATGACTGTAGATTAGACTCCCAGTTTAGTTTAAATTCTGTCTCTATTTTAAACACATTAGGAAATATCTGTATACGTAGTCCCCATGGTACGATTTTATCCTCTAAATATTTCAAAAAATACCTGTGATTCCAGAAAATACGAGCTTTCTTTTCCAACAGTCGTTGAAGGCTATTGAAAAAACGTTCAAGGGTCATTCCACCAAATGTAGACCCTTGGGCAAGATGAATTTTTGTCATAAGACCATCAAATGCCGACCCCCTATAGGTAGCCATGCTGGTTGAAAAACTCTGTTATACAAATAAGAAACTATAAAGAAATTAATCTTTAAACACAATTCAAAAAAAAAGATAATCTATTTAAACAAGATGATATAGAGGTGACAGGTATAAGAAAGATTTTGGGCGTTTTCCACCCGGTATAATCACACGGAAAATTTGAAGATAATACCTATCACCTGTATCTCATAGGCACCACATCCCTTAATTTGTAAACTAAGTATAGGTATGGAGAGTATGGGACTTTTAAGGTGCAACAACTACACAATGTTCTATTTAAAATATGATTTTATTACAAAGACATTTTCATAGAAAGATATATTTTCTCATATGTACATTAAATACATGAGCCATCGAATAAACATATTTAAAATTTCCAACATGCATATAGACAGATTAACTCAACATGTTTCGCCAGTTTTTGGCTTCTTCAGGAGTTGTGTCATGCAATTGCTGAGAATAAAAAAAAAGGAAAATAAATACAACATAATTTGTTCAATCTATTATCAAAGTTAAAGACACAAAAAACACAAAAAATATAGTTGTATTTAGAGATGACTGAAAACCAAATCCACCCAGAAGGATATTTCCAGTCTCAGTTCAGTTTTACCCCATATTATATATATATGCTTTACCTGTAAATTTGTTGGTATGATCATAAAGAAAGGGTAAAAAACGGATAACCAGTAGGTTGAGCCACGTAGGGAGACCTCAAAAGGAAAGATTATTGGTGTATCATAGAAGGGAGAATATACTGGCACGAGTAGCCACCCGAAGCACACCAACAGAAGAACAGAGGATCATCTGGGGGAAACTATGAAAAGGAGTATTGGTCAGAACTTATAATATCTTTTATGTTGACTTACTTCGTCTTATATCTTATATTTCCCATCCATATTTACCTTTCTATATATCAAACTGATTTCCAAACACGCAACCGAAGAGATGGATGAGGGGGAGAAAAAGGAGTGGTAGAGAAGAAAAAAGGGAAATTATCCCAATCTCTCCAAATCACCCCTTGTTGCCCCACTTCTATCCGCTCTATGGAGACACAAAAAAAGAGAGAAGAAAAAATTATTAATTATAAGGATGTTAAATAACCTTGTTTTATTATGTTTTAGTTTTTATTTTTTATTTCTATATATAGTCAAAAATTGCCATATATTTATGACTATTGATTACCTATTGTTTTCCCACATCTGGGTTAGATCCACCTTAAGATATTTTTACCGGTATAAGCAACCAGTTCCTAAGAAAATTAAAAAATATATATGTATGTATAAAGATTGCTACTTTGAATTAACAGCCTATTAGACCAAAAAGATAGGATAAGAACAATGATTCAGTATCAAGTCATTAATTACCTTAGCCTAGTAACGCAAGACGTCTTTTCCCCAGGGTGTTGGTCATGTTACTGAATACCTATACTTAGTTTACAAATTAAGGGATGTGGTGCCTATGAGATACAGGTGATAGGTATTATCTTCAAATTTTCCGTGTGATTATACCGGGTGGAAAACGCCCAAAATCTTTCTTATACCTGTCACCTCTATATCATCTTGTTTAAATAGATTATCTTTTTTTTTGAATTGTGTTTAAAGATTAATTTCTTTATAGTTTCTTATTTGTATAACAGAGTTTTTCAACCAGCATGGCTACCTATAGGGGGTCGGCATTTGATGGTCTTATGACAAAAATTCATCTTGCCCAAGGGTCTACATTTGGTGGAATGACCCTTGAACGTTTTTTCAATAGCCTTCAACGACTGTTGGAAAAGAAAGCTCGTATTTTCTGGAATCACAGGTATTTTTTGAAATATTTAGAGGATAAAATCGTACCATGGGGACTACGTATACAGATATTTCCTAATGTGTTTAAAATAGAGACAGAATTTAAACTAAACTGGGAGTCTAATCTACAGTCATGTTCATTTAAAATGATGGAGGCTTTATGCCTAAACTATTCGAAAGATCTGGAAATAGTAAATAATGACATAGAAAAACTATATGCTGATAACTCCAATTTGATTACTGAAGAAACCTTCTCAAATAGAGAGGCTCTTTTAGAAAAACACTTGGAGCTCTTTGTCTCCAATATCCTCAAAACTAAAGATAAGAAATACTATAGGGATCGTTTGGCATATGAATCAAACACAGCCTATCGTTGGACTTCAGAAAATCAATGGAGGAAATCTAAATCCTCAGTTCGAAAACAAACAAATACAAACCAGGAAGCTACCGATTCTGATGAAACGTCTTTATCTTCTTCATCTGTATCGGGCAATACCTTTAATACCTCAGTAAGTTCCCAAAAAAGAAAAACAGATCGAGCACCCTCATCGTCTGCACTTTCTAAACGTGCCCAACGGGAGAGTAACCGTCAGGGTTTACGTTCACAATCTAAACATATTTCTCCTCTCACTAACTCCACAGTTGACGGTCACTCTAATATGTTTCCATCAAGTTCCTCGAATAGTTTCAATGCACCTAAGTTAAATCAACTAACAAATACCCCGTCGGGGGACTCCCAAACCCCCTTAACAGGGGATCTTCGCACTGCACCAATCTTTTCACCCTCCCAAATAGTAGATATCAAAAAGACACCAGTTCTCTCACAAGCACTCAAAATAGTTCCCAAAGCAATTTCCAAGTAATTAATTTATCTTCATATTCACTTACACCGGACCAAATGGAGGTCTTGGGCCTCGGTCTGACTTTTTGTCCAGATCAGGAAGCTGACGCCTTTGAAATTATAAAGGACGTCAATCTCTTTGCGAGAAAACTTACCTTTAAAATTATGTTTGATAAGGACCAAAGATGCTCTCCCATGGTATCCATGGGGGATGATCTCTGGCAGAATAAAACAATTAGAGAAATTCAGGCAATTAATGATTTAATGGAATTATGGGAAGAGGGTAACCCATTAGACGAGCCCCTTGAGGAACCCCAATTGGGCCCCGTGGATGAGATTTCCACGGAAAGAATTTTCCCCCCACCAAACTTATATAAGCCAAAATCCAGAACCTTCCCCACCCTTCAGGGCAATCCCAACATCTGGGCTTTCACCCAACAAGTGACAAAGGAAATACAAAGTACCAACTGGAAAAAGTTAAAAAGAAATACCAATCTTAAACCATCACAACAAAAAGCCTTGACAGAATTAAAAAAGAATGAACAATTAGTGATAAAATCCTCGGACAAAGGAGGAAACATAGTGATAATGGATGTAAAAAACTACAAGCAGATGGTTATGAACCTTCTTTTAAATAAAAGTTGGTATCGCTCCATTCCTTTTGCACAGGTGAAATATGCAGAGACCAAATATCGCATACTTATAAATCGAGCATTCTGTGATAATTTGATAGATAAAAAAACGTGTGAATTTCTGATTATTGAAAAGCCGAGACTTCCCACGTTTTATGCACTACCAAAGGTGCACAAAGATCTAAAAAACCCCCCTGGCCGTCCTATTGTGTCAGGGATTGGGTGTCTCACAGAACCAGCTAGCCAGTTGGTAGATGATTACTTGAGGCCTCATGTAGGTTCCTTAAGTTCTTATATTCAAGATACTGCTGATCTACTTAGATCATTGGATGGCCTGTGTGTGCCATTGGGATCATGGCTAGTAGCTATAGACGTCGAGGCCCTCTATAACTCTATTCCCCATGTCAAGGGTGTCCAAGTGATAGAGGGCTTCCTTTTAGAGAGAGGACCAGGAGCCAAGCCCTATAACAATTTCATTAGGGAACTGTTATTCTTTATACTTACCAACAATATTTTTATATTCGACCGTTCCCACTACCTCCAGGTGCAGGGTGTGGCGATGGGGACCAAGTGTGCCCCATCGTACGCCAACCTGTACCTGGGGGGGTGGGAACGGGAGATTTTTTCGTCTCAATCAATGGAAATGTTTTTTGATAAGGTCTTGATTTGGCGACGCTTTATCGATGACATTTTTATGGTGTGGACTGGCTCTTTAGAAGAATTAACCTCCTTTATGTCTATATTGGCTGTAAACTCTTTTAATCTGAAGTTTACAATGATGTGTGATCAAAATTTGATAAACTTTCTTGACATTACGATCTATCTGAATCCTGATAATACTTTGGGATCCTCCCTATATAGAAAGCCTTCATCAGGCAATACCATCTTACATGCCAAAAGCTCTCATCCTAGAACTCTGGTACAAAACATACCGTATGGTCAATATCTACGAATTCGAAGAAATTGTAGCAAGGAAGCAGACTTTGAGAAGGAGGCTTCAGCCCTCCAATCTCGGCTGATTGCTAGGGGATATAGCAGGTCAACCCTTAAAAAAGCCTATAAACGAGCAAAAAACAAAAATAGGAAAGATCTAATACATCCTAAAAAAACTCAAACCAAAGACCAAACGGTACGCCTAATTACCAGGTTCTCAGGTGAACACTATAAAGTAAGAAGGATCATTGAAAAATTCTGGCCACTGCTAGCAACTGACCAGACTATTTCAAAATATGTTAAGCCGTTCCCTTAAATTACATACAGGAAATCCAGATCTTTAAAAGACCAACTAGTACATAGTCACTTTGAAACTAAAAGGATTGAAAGTAGAAAGGGTTCTGCACCATGTGGTCACTGTGAGTATTGTAGGTTCATCTTAGATGTAACTGAATTAGTTTTGCCTAATGGAATCACCTACAGACCCAATTTTTTCTGTAACTGCCAGTCAATTGGCGTCATTTATTTGATGATCTGTGATTGTAAGGCCTTTTATGTTGGAAAAACGAAAAGGCCATTTTTTCATAGAATAAGAGACCATGTGTCTCTTATTAAGAAGAAAAAAATGGAGACTCCTATTAGCCGACACAGTGGCCTTTTTCACTCCTTCGATCTACATAAGATCAAATTTTTTGCCCTAGAATATATATCTATAAATGAAAGAGGTGGTGATGTGGATAAAAATCTCCTACAACGGGAAACCAGATGGATACATAGTTTAAGAGCAACTATGTACCCGGGGTTAAATGAGTCCATCAGCTTCAAACCCTTTCTATAGGATCTCAATAGTAATGCTGGTTATGTAAACTTTGTTCTAAACAACTCGAATGTTGTTTATCTATTATATTGTGTTTAATGATTTTTGTTGCCTATAGTGTAAAATGTAGATGGCTGAATATATATCCCTATCTATTCAGAGGGAAATGTTTCAATCTCAGTAAAATATATTTGATATATGTTTATATAAAACGGAACACAATTGAGCCAAAAATATTCACCTCCATAGAAGGGGGCAGATTAGGTGATCATATGGGCGCCCAGGGCGCTTTCCTTTGTCCTCAAACTGGGAACAAGGGGAGCGCCATCTGACAAAACCCGCGATGATATCCTGGCCCCATACTTAACATCAACATGTGTCGACAGTGCTGTAGTTAAAGGGAAGTTGGCCTTTTTTCTATACTTTAGGCCACTTCCGCTTCCTGTATCAGGTTTGCGGCGCTTCCTGCCTGTCGGGGGCTCGTCCACTAGACTGGTTTGCAGTGGCCTGCAAGCATCGGTGCGGCATTCTCCAGCACGATCGTCACATCCGGGTCAGCATAGCAAAGGGGGTGGATGCAGGAAATGACGCGCCCGCTCCTCCCATTGATTTGGCGCGAAATAGGCGTCCAATGGGAAGGAGGAGGGGAGATATATAGTCCAGAGCACAGTCTGGTTTAATTCAGTAACATGACCAACACCCTGGGGAAAAGACGTCTTGCGTTACTAGGCTAAGGTAATTAATGACTTGATACTGAATCATTGTTCTTATCCTATCTTTTTGGTCTAATAGGCTGTTAATTCAAAGTAGCAATCTTTATACATACATATATATTTTTTAATTTTCTTAGGAACTGGTTGCTTATACCGGTAAAAATATCTTAAGGTGGATCTAACCCAGATGTGGGAAAACAATAGGTAATCAATAGTCATAAATATATGGCAATTTTTGACTATATATAGAAATAAAAAATAAAAACTAAAACATAATAAAACAAGGTTATTTAACATCCTTATAATTAATAATTTTTTCTTCTCTCTTTTTTTGTGTCTCCATAGAGCGGATAGAAGTGGGGCAACAAGGGGTGATTTGGAGAGATTGGGATAATTTCCCTTTTTTCTTCTCTACCACTCCTTTTTCTCCCCCTCATCCATCTCTTCGGTTGCGTGTTTGGAAATCAGTTTGATATATAGAAAGGTAAATATGGATGGGAAATATAAGATATAAGACGAAGTAAGTCAACATAAAAGATATTATAAGTTCTGACCAATACTCCTTTTCATAGTTTCCCCCAGATGATCCTCTGTTCTTCTGTTGGTGTGCTTCGGGTGGCTACTCGTGCCAGTATATTCTCCCTTCTATGATACACCAATAATCTTTCCTTTTGAGGTCTCCCTACGTGGCTCAACCTACTGGTTATCCGTTTTTTACCCTTTCTTTATGATCATACCAACAAATTTACAGGTAAAGCATATATATATAATATGGGGTAAAACTGAACTGAGACTGGAAATATCCTTCTGGGTGGATTTGGTTTTCAGTCATCTCTAAATACAACTATATTTTTTGTGTTTTTTGTGTCTTTAACTTTGATAATAGATTGAACAAATTATGTTGTATTTATTTTCCTTTTTTTTTATTCTCAGCAATTGCATGACACAACTCCTGAAGAAGCCAAAAACTGGCAAAACATGTTGAGTTAATCTGTCTATATGCATGTTGGAAATTTTAAATATGTTTATTCGATGGCTCATGTATTTAATGTACATATGAGAAAATATATCTTTCTATGAAAATGTCTTTGTAATAAAATCATATTTTAAATAGAACATTGTGTAGTTGTTGCACCTTAAAAGTCCCATACTCTCCATACCTATACTTAGTTTACAAATTAAGGGATGTGGTGCCTATGAGATACAGGTGATAGGTATTATCTTCAAATTTTCCGTGTGATTATACCGGGTGGAAAACGCCCAAAATCTTTCTTATACCTGTCACCTCTATATCATCTTGTTTAAATAGATTATCTTTTTTTTTTGAATTGTGTTTAAAGATTAATTTCTTTATAGTTTCTTATTTGTATAACAGAGTTTTTCAACCAGCATGGCTACCTATAGGGGGTCGGCATTTGATGGTCTTATGACAAAAATTCATCTTGCCCAAGGGTCTACATTTGGTGGAATGACCCTTGAACGTTTTTTCAATAGCCTTCAACGACTGTTGGAAAAGAAAGCTCGTATTTTCTGGAATCACAGGTATTTTTTGAAATATTTAGAGGATAAAATCGTACCATGGGGACTACGTATACAGATATTTCCTAATGTGTTTAAAATAGAGACAGAATTTAAACTAAACTGGGAGTCTAATCTACAGTCATGTTCATTTAAAATGATGGAGGCTTTATGCCTAAACTATTCGAAAGATCTGGAAATAGTAAATAATGACATAGAAAAACTATATGCTGATAACTCCAATTTGATTACTGAAGAAACCTTCTCAAATAGAGAGGCTCTTTTAGAAAAACACTTGGAGCTCTTTGTCTCCAATATCCTCAAAACTAAAGATAAGAAATACTATAGGGATCGTTTGGCATATGAATCAAACACAGCCTATCGTTGGACTTCAGAAAATCAATGGAGGAAATCTAAATCCTCAGTTCGAAAACAAACAAATACAAACCAGGAAGCTACCGATTCTGATGAAACGTCTTTATCTTCTTCATCTGTATCGGGCAATACCTTTAATACCTCAGTAAGTTCCCAAAAAAGAAAAACAGATCGAGCACCCTCATCGTCTGCACTTTCTAAACGTGCCCAACGGGAGAGTAACCGTCAGGGTTTACGTTCACAATCTAAACATATTTCTCCTCTCACTAACTCCACAGTTGACGGTCACTCTAATATGTTTCCATCAAGTTCCTCGAATAGTTTCAATGCACCTAAGTTAAATCAACTAACAAATACCCCGTCGGGGGACTCCCAAACCCCCTTAACAGGGGATCTTCGCACTGCACCAATCTTTTCACCCTCCCAAATAGTAGATATCAAAAAGACACCAGTTCTCTCACAAGCACTCAAAATAGTTCCCAAAGCAATTTCCAAGTAATTAATTTATCTTCATATTCACTTACACCGGACCAAATGGAGGTCTTGGGCCTCGGTCTGACTTTTTGTCCAGATCAGGAAGCTGACGCCTTTGAAATTATAAAGGACGTCAATCTCTTTGCGAGAAAACTTACCTTTAAAATTATGTTTGATAAGGACCAAAGATGCTCTCCCATGGTATCCATGGGGGATGATCTCTGGCAGAATAAAACAATTAGAGAAATTCAGGCAATTAATGATTTAATGGAATTATGGGAAGAGGGTAACCCATTAGACGAGCCCCTTGAGGAACCCCAATTGGGCCCCGTGGATGAGATTTCCACGGAAAGAATTTTCCCCCCACCAAACTTATATAAGCCAAAATCCAGAACCTTCCCCACCCTTCAGGGCAATCCCAACATCTGGGCTTTCACCCAACAAGTGACAAAGGAAATACAAAGTACCAACTGGAAAAAGTTAAAAAGAAATACCAATCTTAAACCATCACAACAAAAAGCCTTGACAGAATTAAAAAAGAATGAACAATTAGTGATAAAATCCTCGGACAAAGGAGGAAACATAGTGATAATGGATGTAAAAAACTACAAGCAGATGGTTATGAACCTTCTTTTAAATAAAAGTTGGTATCGCTCCATTCCTTTTGCACAGGTGAAATATGCAGAGACCAAATATCGCATACTTATAAATCGAGCATTCTGTGATAATTTGATAGATAAAAAAACGTGTGAATTTCTGATTATTGAAAAGCCGAGACTTCCCACGTTTTATGCACTACCAAAGGTGCACAAAGATCTAAAAAACCCCCCTGGCCGTCCTATTGTGTCAGGGATTGGGTGTCTCACAGAACCAGCTAGCCAGTTGGTAGATGATTACTTGAGGCCTCATGTAGGTTCCTTAAGTTCTTATATTCAAGATACTGCTGATCTACTTAGATCATTGGATGGCCTGTGTGTGCCATTGGGATCATGGCTAGTAGCTATAGACGTCGAGGCCCTCTATAACTCTATTCCCCATGTCAAGGGTGTCCAAGTGATAGAGGGCTTCCTTTTAGAGAGAGGACCAGGAGCCAAGCCCTATAACAATTTCATTAGGGAACTGTTATTCTTTATACTTACCAACAATATTTTTATATTCGACCGTTCCCACTACCTCCAGGTGCAGGGTGTGGCGATGGGGACCAAGTGTGCCCCATCGTACGCCAACCTGTACCTGGGGGGGTGGGAACGGGAGATTTTTTCGTCTCAATCAATGGAAATGTTTTTTGATAAGGTCTTGATTTGGCGACGCTTTATCGATGACATTTTTATGGTGTGGACTGGCTCTTTAGAAGAATTAACCTCCTTTATGTCTATATTGGCTGTAAACTCTTTTAATCTGAAGTTTACAATGATGTGTGATCAAAATTTGATAAACTTTCTTGACATTACGATCTATCTGAATCCTGATAATACTTTGGGATCCTCCCTATATAGAAAGCCTTCATCAGGCAATACCATCTTACATGCCAAAAGCTCTCATCCTAGAACTCTGGTACAAAACATACCGTATGGTCAATATCTACGAATTCGAAGAAATTGTAGCAAGGAAGCAGACTTTGAGAAGGAGGCTTCAGCCCTCCAATCTCGGCTGATTGCTAGGGGATATAGCAGGTCAACCCTTAAAAAAGCCTATAAACGAGCAAAAAACAAAAATAGGAAAGATCTAATACATCCTAAAAAAACTCAAACCAAAGACCAAACGGTACGCCTAATTACCAGGTTCTCAGGTGAACACTATAAAGTAAGAAGGATCATTGAAAAATTCTGGCCACTGCTAGCAACTGACCAGACTATTTCAAAATATGTTAAGCCGTTCCCTCAAATTACATACAGGAAATCCAGATCTTTAAAAGACCAACTAGTACATAGTCACTTTGAAACTAAAAGGATTGAAAGTAGAAAGGGTTCTGCACCATGTGGTCACTGTGAGTATTGTAGGTTCATCTTAGATGTAACTGAATTAGTTTTGCCTAATGGAATCACCTACAGACCCAATTTTTTCTGTAACTGCCAGTCAATTGGCGTCATTTATTTGATGATCTGTGATTGTAAGGCCTTTTATGTTGGAAAAACGAAAAGGCCATTTTTTCATAGAATAAGAGACCATGTGTCTCTTATTAAGAAGAAAAAAATGGAGACTCCTATTAGCCGACACAGTGGCCTTTTTCACTCCTTCGATCTACATAAGATCAAATTTTTTGCCCTAGAATATATATCTATAAATGAAAGAGGTGGTGATGTGGATAAAAATCTCCTACAACGGGAAACCAGATGGATACATAGTTTAAGAGCAACTATGTACCCGGGGTTAAATGAGTCCATCAGCTTCAAACCCTTTCTATAGGATCTCAATAGTAATGCTGGTTATGTAAACTTTGTTCTAAACAACTCGAATGTTGTTTATCTATTATATTGTGTTTAATGATTTTTGTTGCCTATAGTGTAAAATGTAGATGGCTGAATATATATCCCTATCTATTCAGAGGGAAATGTTTCAATCTCAGTAAAATATATTTGATATATGTTTATATAAAACGGAACACAATTGAGCCAAAAATATTCACCTCCATAGAAGGGGGCAGATTAGGTGATCATATGGGCGCCCAGGGCGCTTTCCTTTGTCCTCAAACTGGGAACAAGGGGAGCGCCATCTGACAAAACCCGCGATGATATCCTGGCCCCATACTTAACATCAACATGTGTCGACAGTGCTGTAGTTAAAGGGAAGTTGGCCTTTTTTCTATACTTTAGGCCACTTCCGCTTCCTGTATCAGGTTTGCGGCGCTTCCTGCCTGTCGGGGGCTCGTCCACTAGACTGGTTTGCAGTGGCCTGCAAGCATCGGTGCGGCATTCTCCAGCACGATCGTCACATCCGGGTCAGCATAGCAAAGGGGGTGGATGCAGGAAATGACGCGCCCGCTCCTCCCATTGATTTGGTGCGAAATAGGCGTCCAATGGGAAGGAGGAGGGGAGATATATAGTCCAGAGCACAGTCTGGTTTAATTCAGTAACATGACCAACACCCTGGGGAAAAGACGTCTTGCGTTACTAGGCTAAGGTAATTAATGACTTGATACTGAATCATTGTTCTTATCCTATCTTTTTGGTCTAATAGGCTGTTAATTCAAAGTAGCAATCTTTATACATACATATATATTTTTTAATTTTCTTAGGAACTGGTTGCTTATACCGGTAAAAATATCTTAAGGTGGATCTAACCCAGATGTGGGAAAACAATAGGTAATCAATAGTCATAAATATATGGCAATTTTTGACTATATATAGAAATAAAAAATAAAAACTAAAACATAATAAAACAAGGTTATTTAACATCCTTATAATTAATAATTTTTTCTTCTCTCTTTTTTTGTGTCTCCATAGAGCGGATAGAAGTGGGGCAACAAGGGGTGATTTGGAGAGATTGGGATAATTTCCCTTTTTTCTTCTCTACCACTCCTTTTTCTCCCCCTCATCCATCTCTTCGGTTGCGTGTTTGGAAATCAGTTTGATATATAGAAAGGTAAATATGGATGGGAAATATAAGATATAAGACGAAGTAAGTCAACATAAAAGATATTATAAGTTCTGACCAATACTCCTTTTCATAGTTTCCCCCAGATGATCCTCTGTTCTTCTGTTGGTGTGCTTCGGGTGGCTACTCGTGCCAGTATATTCTCCCTTCTATGATACACCAATAATCTTTCCTTTTGAGGTCTCCCTACGTGGCTCAACCTACTGGTTATCCGTTTTTTACCCTTTCTTTATGATCATACCAACAAATTTACAGGTAAAGCATATATATATAATATGGGGTAAAACTGAACTGAGACTGGAAATATCCTTCTGGGTGGATTTGGTTTTCAGTCATCTCTAAATACAACTATATTTTTTGTGTTTTTTGTGTCTTTAACTTTGATAATAGATTGAACAAATTATGTTGTATTTATTTTCCTTTTTTTTTATTCTCAGCAATTGCATGACACAACTCCTGAAGAAGCCAAAAACTGGCGAAACATGTTGAGTTAATCTGTCTATATGCATGTTGGAAATTTTAAATATGTTTATTCGATGGCTCATGTATTTAATGTACATATGAGAAAATATATCTTTCTATGAAAATGACAGAGAAGGACACTCGTGGAAACTATCAGTGTGCTATTCTGTGCTAAATCTTGTTTGTAGGGACAGAGAAGGACAGTGAGTGAAACTGACAGTGTGCTATTCTGTTCTAAACCAATCTTGCTGAACCATATTTGAAATCCTTGAGTTTAGGGACAGAGAGGTACAGTGAGGGAAAGTGTCAGTGTGCTATTCTGTTCTAAACCAATCTTGCTGAACCATATTTGAAATCCTTGAGTTTAGGGACAGAGAAGGACACTCGTGGAAACTATCAGTGTGCTATTCTGTGCTAAATCTTGTTTGTAGGGACAGAGAAGGACAGTGAGGGAAACTGTCAGTGTGCTATTCTGTGCTAAACCAATCTTGCTGAAGCATATTGCAAATCCTTGTGTTTAGGGACAGAGAAGGATAGGCAGGGGACAGTGTCAGTGTCATTGTTGCTAAGCCTCCTGCACAGTATACACCTGAAGGTAGCCCTTATTGCTGTTTTTCCCATCTCCCTGCAGGCCATCCATTAAAATGTCTGGAAGGCAAACAAGGAGAGGCAGACAGTCAGGAGGCAAAAAAAGAGGGCAAGCAGGCTCTGTGTCTGGGGGCAACAGTGCTGGTCGTGGACGCGGTGCATTGTCATCAGCACATGGCCATGGGACACGCTTGTCCTTCTTTTCGGCAGCTGGACATGTTGAGCCACATCATGCCGAAGACTTGGTAGAGTGGATGACCAAGCCCACCTCATCCTCCTCATCCTCTCTCACCCAGGCTCAGGGTACTGGCAAAGCAGCTGCCAAAGCGTCCTCTTCTCTGGTATCATTATCTTCATTAGTCAATCCTTCCCTAGACCCACCATGTCCTCCTCCTGAGGAGTCCCCCGAACTGTTTGAGCACAGTGTTGGGTACATGCTCCAGGAGGATGCCCAGCGTTTCGAAGGATCTGATGATGATACCCAGATAGAGGAAGGCAGTAGCGTGAGAGCAGAGAGAGGGGATGCTCAAGAAGGACACCAATCTGGCAGTCATGCTCCAGCAGCTGCAGCATACTGCCAGATTGGCTCCAGTGATGAGGAGGGAGGGGATGATGAGGTCACTGACTCCACGTGGGTGCCTAATAGGAGAGAGGAGGAGGAGGAGGATGAGGAGGAGGCACATCTCCAACGAGGCAGGATGCCCTTGGGTGGCCAGCGTATGGGCAGCACACCGACGGAATCACACCGCAGAGCTCTGCCTGTGCAGGGCGCTGCCTCTGCCCGTCATTCAAAAAGTTCTTTGGTGTGGGCCTTTTTTGAGGTGAGTGCATCAGATCGCACAGCTGCTGTTTGCAACATATGTCTCAAGCGTATATCGCGTGGCCAAAACATCAGCCGCTTGGGCACCACATGCTTGATCAGACATATGTTGACCTGCCATGCAGCTCGTTGGCAAGCCTACCTTAAAGACCCACACCAAAGAACAAAGCTGACCTCTTCTTGCACCGCATCAGCTGGGATCTCCAACCCCACTATACCTTCAGTCCTCTCTGAAACCTGCTCTGAGAGGAATGAAGGTGTAGAATTAGGTGTGTCACAGCCAAGTACTTGCGGGCACTCTGCTAGCAGTACACCGATGTCCGATTCTAGCAGGCAAATTTCCCTGCCCCAGCTGCTGGACCGTCAAAAGAAGTTCACTCCCAGCCATCCACATGCCCAGCGGTTGAATGCTAGCTTGGCTAAATTGCTAGCGCTTCAACTGCTGCCTTTTCAGTTGGTAGACTCGGCCCCCTTCCGTGAGTTTGTGCAATGTGCGGTTCCTCAGTGGCAGGTTCCCAAACGCCACTTTTTCTCACGGAAGGCGATTCCGGTTTTCTACAGGCATGTGGAAGGCAATGTCTTGGCCTCGCTGGACAGGGCGGTCAGCGGTAAGGTGCATATTACCGCTGACTCATGGTCCAGCAGGCATGGACAGGGACGTTACCTTTCTTTCACGGCCCATTGGGTCACTCTTTTGGCAGCTGGGAAGGATGCAGGACAAGGTGCAGTAGTGTTGGAGGTTGTTCCACCGCCACGCCTCCAAAATGCTACTACTGGTTGTGACACACCTCTCTCCTCCACCCCCTCCTCTTCTTCTTCCTCCATGGCCTCTTCCTGTGGTTTGTCCTCGGAACCAGCGGTGCTCCGTAGGCGTTCAAGGGGCTACGCAAGTACGCAGGCAAAAAGATGCCATGCCGTGCTTGCGCTGGTGTGTTTGGGGGACAGGAGCCACACTGGGGCAGAGGTCCTGTCTGCTCTGCAGGGGCAGGCCGAGAGGTGGTTGACGCCACGCCAGCTTAAGCCAGGAATGGTGGTTTGCGACAATTGCACCAACCTCCTCTCCGCCCTCTGACAGGGACAACTGACCCATGTGCCCTGTATGGCTCACGTCCTTAACCTGGTGGTGCAGCGGTTCTTGGGCAGGTACCCGGGCTTACAGGATGTCCTGAGGCAGGCCAGGAAAGTCTGTGTGCATTTCCGCAGATCTTATAATGCCAGTGCTCGCCTGGCTGAGCTGCAAAAGGAGTTGAACCTGCCCAAGAACCGCCTTATATGTGACATGCCCACCAGGTGGAACTCAACGTTGGCCATGCTGCAGCGGCTGCACACGCAGCAGAGGGCCATCAATGAGTACCTGTGCGACTACGGCACCAGGACAGGGTCAGGGGAGCTCGGGGTTTTTTCACCACGCCAGTGGGGCATGATCAGGGATGCATGCACTGTCCTGGCACCATTTGAGGAGGCCACGAGGATGGTGAGCAGTGACAGTGCATGCATCAGTGACACTGTACCTCTTGTCCACCTGTTGGAGCACACGCTGCGTGGAATAATGGACAGGGCACTTGAGGCAGAACAGAGGCAGGAAGAGGAGGACTTCCTTGCCTCTCAAGGCCCCCTTTACCCAGACAGTGTTCCTTCTGTCCCACCCATCGCACAGGAAGAGGAGGAAGAGGAGGAGGAGGAGGAGGAGGATTGTGTCAGCATGGAGGTGGAGGCTGGCACTCAGCATCATCAGCAGCAGTCTTTTAGGGATGATTTACAGTCCCAAGAAACCAGTGGACTTGTACGTGGCTGGGAGGAGGTGGCTGCGGATCATGTCGTCCTTAGTGACCCAGAGGACTCCGGACTGAATGCCTCAGCTAACCTACGCTGCATGGCCTCCCTGATCCTGCAAAGTCTGCGGAAGGATCCTCGTATTCTTCGGATCAAGGAGAGGGACCATTACTGGCTGGCCACTCTCCTTGATCCACGGTACAAGGGTAAGGTTGCGGACCTTATGTTACCGTCGCAGAGGGAGCAGAGGATGAGACAACTCCGGGAGGCCTTGCAGAAAGGTCTGTGCAACGCGTTCCCAGAGACTGGGAGGTTACAAACTCCTGGTCCTGGACAACGAGTTGCTGAGGCTTCGGGCAGTCAAAGAAGGAGCGGTGGGGAAGGTGGCCGTCTGACCGATGCGTTCAGACAATTCTTTAGTCCGAAGCCCCAAAGTATGATCGGTTCCAGCAACCATCGCCAGCGTCTGATATACATGGCGCAGGAATACCTAGGGGCAAGGTCAGACTTGGACACCTTCCCCACCGAAAATCCTCTGGCTTACTGGGTCTTGAGGATGGATCACTGGCCAGAGCTTGCACAGTATGCAATTGAGCTACTGGCCTGTCCTGCATCCAGCGTTCTTTCAGAACGCACATTCAGTGCTGCTGGAGGATTTGTCACGGATCACAGGGTGCACCTGTCCACCGACTCGGTTGATCGACTGACTTTCATCAAGATGAATCAGTCTTGGATCACCACCAGCTACCACACACCTGATGCTGATATAACAGACTAATTGATTTTAAAATGTCACATCCCTTCAAAACTGATGCTGATGCTGAGTTCCTGTGCTGTTATGTTGACTAGCTATCCTCCTCCTCCTCCTCAATGATCCGATTAATGATGATAGCTTGGAAGATCATTTTGGTTTATGGGTGCCGCCACCAGTGGCTAAGGCCCAATTTTTCAGCCCCTGTTTAACAGGGGCGTGTAATTACAATTTTTGATGCAATACTTTGCAACAGGCCTCATTGCTGTGCTCCAAGTACAGTATCTGTGAGGGGTTGCAGTGTTGTGCCACCAGTGCCTAAGGCCCAATTTTTCAGCCCCTGTTCAACAGGGGCATGCAATTATAATTATTGATCTAATAATTCACAGCAGGGCCCATTGCTGCGCCCACCAAGAGTAACTGTCAGGCCTTACAGTGTTGTGTCAACACCACCACCACCACCACCACCACCACCAAAGGCCCAATTTTTCAGCCCCTGTTCAACAGGGGCATGCAATTATAATTATTGATCTAATAATTCACAGCAGGGCCCATTGCTGCGCCCACCAAGAGTAACTGTCAGGCCTTACAGTGTTGTGGCACCAGCACCACCATCAAAGGCCCAATTTTTACTACCACTGTTCAACAATTATATGTTATTACAATTCCTGATATAATAGTTGACAGCAGGGCGTTCCAGCACCCACCAAGAGTAACTGTGAATGCTTACAGTGTTGTGCCAACACCAACACCTAAGGGGCCAATTTCTGCAGAGTATATACGGCAGGTCCCTACTTTCAAACATCCAACTTACAAACGACTACTACTTGCAAACGGAAGAAGACAACAGGAAGTGAGAGGAAATCTACCCCTTGGAAGGAAAATTCTCTCCTGTAAGAATTAATATGGGAGAAAGGTGTCTCCTCTCTACTGATGCTTTATCACCAATCCTTGTTTCAATAAAAACACCACATTTCAAAATCAGTTGTCATTGGGACGCAAAGTGAGGTGAAATGTTCTGAACAGGGGCACAGACAGCAAAACAAATGTTACAGGGGTGATAACCCTTCCCTATGTTTTCCAAAAAGCTTAAAAATAGGTATTTGGGCTGGAGCTACACTTAAACAATGTAGCTGTTCAAAATTACAAACAGATTCTACATAAGAACAAACCTACAGTCCCTGTCTTGTATGCACCGCCTGTATACGGCTGTTCAGAGTATATAGGGCCTTTTTTATTTTGTGTGCGGGGTTCCCCTTAATATCCATACAAGACCCAAAGGGGCTGGTAATGGGCTGGGGTGGGGGGGGGGGGTGTGATGGGGTAGCTATGCCATTTTTCTTAAAGATTTTCATCCATATTACCAGGACCAGACATTACATTAAAGCCGCAAGCAGTTTTAAATGGCTTTTTTTTCCTTTAGAAATGTTATTTTGTGCAGGGACAGTTCTAAACACGGGAAACACGTGGCACTTCACAGGCATACTTTAGACACCCCCCAGGTACAATAATTAAAGGAATATTTGACTTTTTTTTTTCACTTTATGCATCATTAAAATGACTGCTCCCGGAAAACGTCCGTTTTTAAAACTTCTTTTTGCAGTGATACATGTCCCCTGGTGCAGAACCCGGGTTCCCAAACTCTGTTTAGGACAATAACATGGATAATAGTCGTTATAATTAGCACTTTAGAATCTGAACGCGGGTTCTGGTGCGAACCGAACTCGGGGGTGTTCGGCTCATCACTAATAAAAGGCCAATTTGTTAAAAAAGCGATTTTCGTCTGCCTTAGAGGCATCAGTTCTACTAAGTGCACCTTGGGCAGCTATCCACGCCTCGCGGGAGCCCTCCCCAGAATGGGCAATGTATTCCGCCTCTAGGCGTTTAACCATCTGAGCGGCCTGGTCTCTCTGTGCAGATGTGTTACTTTTAATGGCATTCACCTCCGACATGAATATCCCCCTCAGAAAGGCCTTAAAAGCATCCCAAGTAATGTCCAGGTCAGGGTGACCCACATACCTTTGCCAGTATGCTGCAATGGCATCCTCAAATTTGGTGTGGGAGGGGAAGAGATTCAGTCAGAAAGCATTCAGTTTCCATGGCGCTCTCGGCAGGCTAGACTCCGGCCTGACCTTCAAGTGAAGCAAAAGAGGGGAGTGGTCTGAGATGCTTCTAGGAAGGTACTGCACCTTCCCAATGTATTGGGACGCCGACGTAGAACACAGACATAAATCAATCCTAGATAGGGACATGTGGGATTTGGAGAAGCACGAAAACTGTCTCTCCAGAGGGTTCCTATTTCTCCAGGGATCTGTCCACCCCACCTCCTCTATAAATTTAGCCAGGGCTGGTCTTGCCCTCGTGGGGCCACCCGCTGTAGGAGGGTGTCTATCCAGTTCAGGGTCTATTATACCATTAAGGTTCCCCACCAGAACTAGGGGCACTCCCGGGTTGCAAAGCTGGAATGTCAGAAGGGTGCGTAATATTAATGGGTTAAACGGCGGAGGGACGTACACTGCTGCAAGAATGAATGTCAGTTGGTAAAGTCTACAGAGTAAGGCCACTTTCACACTGAGGCGCTTGAAAAACTGCCAGTAAAACACTGAGCGCTTTTGAAGCGCTTTTCAGGCGCTTTTGAAGCGCTTTCAATTCATTTCAATGGAGAGGGGCGTTTTTTCAGCGCACTGCCCCAGTGTGAAAGGATTCATTGATTTTAATGGAAATAAGTTTTCAGGAGCTTTTTTTAGCGTGAAAGCGCCTGAAAAGCGCCTCAGTGTGAAAGTGGTCTAAAAACACAAACCTTCCCTCCTGGTCGACCCTGGAGTCGATCACCTGAAAATCCAGGGACCTATGTATCAGAACACTCACACCCCGAGAATAAAAGGTATGAGTGGAGTGATACGCCCAGCCCGCCCAAGAAAATCCCACCCACGATACAGTATCTGAGGTAAGATAAGTCTCCTGCAGAATACACACTGCCAGGAGATGTTTCCTAAGGGAAGTGGACACCATGGTGCACCTGAGTGGGTCACTCAAGCCCCGCACATTCCACGACACTATAGGCGTGCATATCATTAAGACACTCTAAGAAAGTGTAAGCTGTACTGTAAGCGTGGGGATAAGAGCGTCCACCAGCCAAACTCGGCTTGCAGTGGGCCCCCACATCCACCACTCCAAAACAAATATACAACACATGGCATCATAGTAAACCTTAACCCTCCAGCAAATACCCAGCCCCCACCCCCCCACCCCCCCCCCCCCAGCCAGACAGGGCAGATCACAGGATATGAGCAGTAATGAGCATAGAAAATAATGACTGGGGAAGGGAGGAAAAGGGGGGAGAAAAAAACATGTGATCAGCGGGAGGGGACTCCCCACGGGGGGGGGGGGGGGGTTATCAAATAGTCACTTTGAAATGCATGGCCAGCCTGAGGGGCCTCAGTCCAGGGACAGTTATCATGAGCTGCTGCCAACCGATTGTCATTAGACGTGGGGCCTCCAGAATGTAAGAGAAAAAAATAAATAAAAAATAGTAACTGGAACACAAGAAACTGCTGGGTATTAACAGGAACCCAGGTCGGCTTCAGATGCAACAGGCATACCTCAGCCCAAGTCATGTACCTCTCCAGGTACTCCAACGGTGGTTCAAATTGCATGAACAGTACACACGCTCAGATCCTGAGAAGAAATATATATTGTTCTCCCGTTCGTGTGACCTCATGGTTATAAAACAACAAATATGAACAAAAAGGAAACAGCTAGAACTTCCAATAGGTATCCCAGGCACTGGTGCGCTAGGGGCTCAGTCCGCATCCGCCTCAGGCCCTCCAGCTTGGCGGATAATGTGTTCATTCGCGTCAATCCACGCAGAGGCCTCTGCTGCTGTTTCAAAGAATTGCGCCCTGCCACCCGCGATGATCCTGATCTTAGCCGGGTATAGCATGGCATAATTGGCCCTTAGGCGTTGGAGCCTTTTCTTTACCTCTCCAAATTTGGCCCTGCGCCTCTGCACTTCAGCTGAAAAGTCAGGGTAAAAGGACACTCTTACTCCGTTGAACTGTATATTGCGCCGTTCCCTGGCGAGTCGCAGAATAATCTCCTTGTCCTTGTAATTAAAGAGTTTAGCAAGCATAGTGCGGGGTGGGTTACCCGGAGGTAAAGGTCTAGGCGGGACCCTGTGGGCTCTTTCAACCGAATAAAATGGGGTAAATACATCTTTGCCAAAAGTCTCCTGCAGCCAATTCTCTACAAACACTGTGGGGTCTCTGCCTTCAGATTTTTCTGGCAGGCCCACTATTAGGATGTTACTCCTTCTCAGGCGGTTCTCAATGTCCTCATTTCTAAGTTCATTGGCAGATGCTGTTCTGGCTGCTATCTGCAGGTCTCTAACAAGGGGGACCATCCTATCTTCCACATCACTAATACGGCCTTCCACTGCTGTGGTGCGTTCCCTGATTTTCTGGAAGTCATGACGGAGCAATCCCACCTCCTCCTTCAGGCCTCCAAAATGGACCTGCAGCGTCTGTACAGAGGCTGTGCATTTGTTGACCGCCTTAAGGATCTCAGAAAGTGTAGGCTGTTCTATATCCTCCCCCTTGTCCTCCTCCTCTGCTGACTCAGGGGAGAGCTGGGCTGAGGCCTGCTGCAAGGCCTGTATGGAGGATTCCCCTGTCTGCCTTGCTTGGAAAATGTCTGGTGTGGCATCTAGCTCCTTGTCCGAGGGATGCACTGCCACCAGTGGCTGCTGGTGCTCAAAATTTTTGGGGGGGCGCAAACAAACTGAAAAAAAACAACATAAATTGCCGCCACTGTGCCCATTAAACGCAGCCACTGTGCCCAAACGCCACCAGTTTGTCCCCTCAAATGCAGCCAGTTTGTCCCCAAATGCAGCCAGTTTGTCCCCAAATGCAGCCAGTTTGTCCCCAAATACAGCCAGTTTGTCCCCAAATACAGCCAGTTTGTTTCCATATACAGCCAGTTTGTTCCCATATACAGCCTGTTTGTCCCCATATACAGCCTGTTTGTCCCCATATACAGCCAGTTTGTTCCCATATACAGCCAGTTTGTCCCCATATACAGCCAGTGTGTCCCCCATATACAGTCAGTTCGCCCCCATATACAGCCAGTTTGTCCCCGTATACAGCCAGTTTGTCCCCCAAATACAGCCAGTGTGTCCCCATATACAGCCAGTTTGTCCCCCAAATACAGCCAGTGTCCCCCCCATATACAGCCAGTGTGTCCCCCATATACAGCCAGTGTGTCCCCATATACAGCCAGTTTGTCCCCCAAATACAGCCAGTGTGTCCCCCATATACAGCCAGTTTGTCCCCATATACAGACAGTTTGTTCCCATATACAGCCAGTGTGTCCCCATATACAGGCAGTTTGTTCCCATATACAGCCAGTTTGTCCCCATATACAGGCAGTTTGTTCCCATATACAGCCAGTGTGTCCCCATATACAGCCAGTTTGTTCTCATATACAGCCAGTTTGTCCCCAATATACAGCCAGTTTGTCCCCATATACAGCCAGTTTGTCCCCCAAATACAGCCAGTGTGTCCCCATATACAGCCAGTTTGTCCCCCAAATACAGCCAGTGTGTCCCCCATATACAGCCAGTGTGTCCCCATATACAGCCAGTGTGTCCCCCATATACAGCCAGTTTGTCCCCATATACAGCCAGTTTGTCCCCATATACAGCCAGTGTGTCCCCATATACAGCCAGTGTGTCCCCATATACAGCCAGTGTGTCCCCCCATATACAGCCAGTGTGTCCCCATATACAGCCAGTGTGTCCCCCATATACAGCCAGTTTGCTCCCATATACAGCCAGTTTGTCCAGTTTGTCCCCATATGCAGCCACTTTGTTCCCCATATACAGCCAGTTTGTCCCCATATACAGCCACTTTGTTCCCCATATACAGCCAGTTTGTCCCCCAAATGCAGCCCCCCCCCCAGCCCTGCACTTACCTTCCTCGGGTCCGCGCCATCCTCGATGTCTTCTCCCGCCCTCGATGTCGCTTTAGCCAATCAGGTTACCGGTAACCAGATCCGGTGAACCTGATTGGCTGAAACCCCAACAGTCTTTTCCAAGGAACGCACCCCCATGCGTACCTTGGAGGAGTTTTTGGAAGCCGATTACAGCGTGAGAGCTGTATTCGAAAAGCCTACCAGAGCCGCTGGCTCTGATAGACACTTCCGAGTCACACCCACCGCCGGCCACCGCTCTAATTCATATGGCCGGCGCTCACCAGGAGGCCGGCCATATGAATAGTGGGCAGCGCGGCAGCGGCGAAAATACACAGATTCATGCAATGCATGAATCTGTGTATTGTCTTTCAGTGGCGGTGCAGGAGCGAGAGGGGGCGGCGCTCCGGCGCCCTCTATGGACGCACCGCCACTGACCGCCACACTATTTAGTTTTTGGGTATAATACAGCATATCTTTAGGGACATCCTTCCCCTGAGCCTTGGGTGTCTTGGGTGCAGGCTTACCCGTGTCTTTCTTGTCCCCTCGTGTGCGCTGTGCTGCTGCGGCGCCATTTTGGATATCCTGCATCTCATCCCCCCTGTTTTCGGGTCATAATGCCGGATCCGAGGTTGGTGAAGGTCCCGGAATGTGCCTGGGGTGTACAGGTGCCTTGCAGTGGGTTCCGGTGCCGGTTTTAGGTATCGGTTCGGCCGGGAGAAGGATCGCTGAAGGATACTAGCAGGGAGCTCTGTGAGGCACGTCCACTCACATGCCGCTCTTGGCCACGCCCCCAGGTTCTAAATTTTTAATGGCCATTTTTCTCGTCAAGAAAAATGCTCTGGAGCCTACACACGACCGTTTTTCATGACCAATTAAAAAAATGGCATGTTTCTCGTCATGAAAAATGGTCGTGTGTACGCGGCATTACAGGAGAGAATTTCCCTTCCTAGGGGTAGATTTCCTCTCACTTCCTGTTGTCTCCCTCTGTTTGTAAGAAGGAGTCGTTTGAAAGTCGGATGTTTGAAAGTAGGGGCTGCCCTATGTACTCTGCAGAAATTTGGGCCTGTTGTCTCATTCCTGTTGTCTCATTCCGTTTGCAAGTAGGAGTCGTTTGTAAGTTGGATGTTTGAAAGTAGGGGCCTGCCGTATATACTCTGCAGAAATTTGGCCCTTAGGTGTTGGTGTTGCCACAACACTGTAAGCCCTCTCAGTTACTCTTGGTGGGCGCTGGAACGCCCTGCTGTGAACTATTATATCAAGAATTGGAATTACATGCCATTGTTGAACAGTGGTAGAAAAATTGGGCCTTTGGTGGTGGTGGTGGCGCTGGTGCCACAACACTGTAAGTCCTCACAGTTACTCTTGGTGGGCGCTGGAATGGGCCCTCCTGTGAAATATTATATCAAGAATTGTAATTACATGCACTTGTTGAACAGGGGCAGAAAAATTGGGCCTATGGTGGTGGTGGTGTTGCCACAACACTGTAAGCCCTCACAGTTACTCTTGGTGGGCACAGGAATGGGCCCTGCTGTGAAATATTAGATCAAGAATTGTAATTACATGCCCCTGTTGAACAGGGGCAGAAAATTTGGGCCTTAGGCACTGGTGCCACAACACTGCAACCCCTCACAGATACTCTAGTTGGAGCGCAGGAATGAGCTCTGCTGCAAAGTATTACAGAAAAAAATGTAATTACATGCCCCTGTTAAACAGGGGCAGACAAATTGGGCCTTAGTCAGTGGTGCCACAACACTGCAACCCCTCACAGATACTCTAGTTGGAGCGCAGGAATGAGCCCTGCTGCAAAGTATTGCAGCAAAAATTATAATTACACTCCCCTGTTAAACAGGGGCAGACAAATTGGGCCTTAGGCACTGGTGGCAGTGCCCAGAACCAAAAATGTTCTTAAAGCTATCAACATAACGCAGACCAGTGAGGCAAGTAGTTCCACTAATACTGCGTCCTTTGGGGTGAGTCGTTTACTGACAAAAATGACTAAAGAGGATGATCCAGAGGTGTTTTTGACCACATTTGAAAGGACTTCTGAAAGGGAAAAGTGGCCTAAGGAGCAGTGGGCTGGACTGGTGGCCCCTCTGTTAACTGGTGAATCTCAGAAAGCTTACTATGACCTAGAGCCTGACCAAGCAAAAGGCTATGTGATGCTAAAAAATGAAATATTGGCACGGCTGGGTGTCACCCTGGCCGTCCGGGCTCAGCGTGTGCATAACTGGACTTTCCAGCTTGGGAAACCCCCCAGGTCTCAAATGTATGATCTCATTCACCTGAGCAGGAAGTGGCTAAAGCCAGAGACTTTGTCTGCACCAAAGATTGTGGAACGTGTTGTGATGGATCGTTTCCTGAGAGCTCTTCCTACTTCCATCCAAAAGTGGGTAAGCCATGGAGACCCAGAAACGGCCGATAATCTTGTGGATCGTGTGGAGAAGTACTTGGCTACAGAGAACCTGACTGCCTCTTACAGAGACTCACAGACTTTCCACCCTAAGACCAGACCATTCCCAGTGGCGGGTAAGATGATTCCAAGGGGTGAGGGTGGAGAGAATGAGAGGGTGAGAGTTCTACCTAATGTCTGGCGAGAACAGCCTGGGAAGTCAGGGGCTCAAGAGGCAGCAAAAAGGATTGTTTGCTACTGCTGCCGGCAAGAGGGACATATTGCAGCAAATTGCCCGGTTGTGGATGAACCCATGCAATGTGACTTTCTAACGGACAGACGTCAGTCGCTGTTTGCGACAGTCGCATGCACTGCCATTCGGGGAACTGAGAAACATTTATGCAAAATGTGTATTAATGGTAGAAATGTTGTTGTGTTGCTGGATTCAGGTAGCCTGGTGACACTGATAAAAGCTGAATTAGTCACAGAGGTCTTAGGGAATAACAAGGTAGCTGTTATTTGTGTGCATGGAGACACCCGAGAGTATCATGTGACTACAGTGTGTTTTGAGACCTCCAAAGGTAACCTCTCTCATCAGGTGGAGTTAGTGTCTCAGTTACCACATGATGCCATTGTGGGAAGGGATTTTCCAAAGTTTTGGGAACTCTGGGATCGTCCTGAGCCCCCCACTGGTGCCCCTATATACCAGGAATGTGATAGCCAGAATTCCTCTGAAAGTGGTGAGGACTCTCCAGAATTTCTCTTGTCAGTATTGGCAGGGGAGACTCGAGAAACTGGGGAGGAGCCAACATCCTCAGACGAAAACGTGCCGTCTGTGGAGTTTTCTGATCTCGAGGTTCACAAGGAAAATTTTGCCACAGAACAGTTAAAAGACCCCACCCTAATAAAGGCAAAAGGAAAACGTAGTGAAAATACCGGTAGATGGCGAGTTAGTGAACCCAGATGAGATCTGCACTTACCCGTACTTCATCGTGGAAAAGGACCTACTGTATCGGGTGGCTAAAAGAGCAGAAGAAACCATTGAGCAGCTTGTGGTCCCCAAACCTTACAGGAAGTTGGTGTTAGAGTTGGCCCATGGGCACATTCTTGGAGGTAATCTAGGGACAGAGAAAACCCGAGAGAGAGTATTGCAAAGATTCTATTGGCCTGGGGTCATGAAGGAAACAGAAAATTATTGTTCCTCCTGCCCTGTGTGTCAGATGTCGGCACCGATGCCACATTTCCGTAACCCGCTGGTACCTCTTCCCATCATTGAGGTCCCCTTTGAGAGGATCGCAATGGATTTGGTAGGTCCGATAATGAAGTCCGCTAGGGGGCATCAGTACATTTTGGTTATATTAGACTATGCCACCCGTTATCCGGAAGCGATTCCTCTCCGAAATACCTCGGCCAAAACCATAGCCAAAGAGCTATCTCTTGTTTTTAGCCGTGTGGGTATTTGTAAGGAACTGCTTACGGACCAAGGTACACCCTTTATATCCCGGGTTATGAAAGAGCTGTGCAAGTTGTTCAAAGTAACACAATTGCGTACATCTGTGTATCACCCCCAAACAGATGGTTTGGTTGAAAGATTCAACAAAACCCTAAAACAAATGTTAAAGAAGGTGGTGGATAGAGATGGAAAGGATTGGGACTGTCTAATTCCCTATTTAATGTTTGCCATTAGGGAGGTACCCCAATCCTCTACGGGTTTCTCAACCTTTGAGTTACTCTATGGGAGACACACAAGAGGGCTGTTGGATATCGCCAAGGAAACTTGGGAGAGTGAGAGTTCTCCCCACAGGAGTGTGATTGAGCATGTCGCCCTGATGCAAGATAGAATTGCACAGGTAATGCCAATCGTAAAGGAACATTTGGCCACGTCCCAACAGCAAGAAGCAGGTACGAGCCTTTCTAGGAATCGCTGGTTATTATCGGCGATTCATTCCCCACTTTGCTTCTCAGGCTGTGCCCCTAACCAACCTGACAAAAGGGAACGAGTCTGTCATGGTTAAATGGACCCCAGAGGCTGAGGCAGCATTCCAATTCTTAAAAAAAGCCTTATGTAGCCAGCCAGTGTTGTACTCACCAGACTTCTCTAGGGACTTTGTCGTAGAAAGTGATGCATCAGACGTTGGGTTAGGAGAAGTTTTGTCCCAGGTCTGGAATGGGGAAGAGCACCCAGTCATTTACCTCAGCAGGAAATTGAAGTCCCATGAGGTAAATTATGCCACAATTGAGAAGGCGTGTTTAGCGGTGAAGTGGGCTCTAGATTCCCTTTGGTACTATCTGCTAGGTAGGCACTTTGACATGATTACTGATCACGCTCCTTTAAAGTGGATGGCTCAGAACAAAGAGACAAATAGAAGAGTAAATAGGTGGTTCCTGGCCCTACAGGAATTCAACTTTACAGTAAAGCATCGCCCTGGCGTTCAAATGGGGAATGTGGATGCCTTGTCTCGAGTACATGCATGCCTGATTGCTTGTGTTCCAACCCCAAGGTTAAAACAAGAGGGGGGGTATGTGACAGCAGGCAGGTAAAGTCGCCGGGTTGCATCCAGGATGGGAGATATATATGTCCTAGATTCAGGCTTTATGCCGATTTATACCACTAGGGGGAGTGCTGGGAGTCTTGCAGGGGAAGAGTTAATGAGCCCAGCTGAAGCAAGTGGGCTCGTTAGGGTCTCTACAAGTACTCCCAGCATGCTAAGGGAGATGCTCAAACCTGGAACCAGATCTGTGTGAATAGTCTGGGGAGTGTGATCTCTGTGCGGTGAGCCAAAGCCTGTGTGGTTACTGTAAGAACTTCAAAAAAAGCAGGGAGCTAGGGACTGGGACAGCACAAGGCTGTACCCAGTTGTTAGTCAGGGACACCAACGTGTGTAGTAAGCGGTCAAGTTGACCAGGATTTCTTTTCATGTTTCTGTTTGTTTTGTTGTTTTTCCCTTGCAAATAGTTTGAATAAACCGCACCTTTCATTTTTGCAACTATAAACCCTGTCTGCTGTGCCTGTTTTGTGTGGTGAACCCATCCAGGGGGTCACACACACCCGCTGCTGAGCTAACCCCCTTACACCATCCAGAAGATTGAGGAGCTGGAAATATGGGGGATTGGGACCGAGAGTTTCCCTCATGATGGCTATCTGCCTATAAAACTGACCTTTGACCCGTCCATAGGTATGGTATGGTATGTCCCCGACCGCCTGGAGCTAACAAGAGTTCCTTAATAATAGGGACCAACACGGATCTGGCCTGAAGACTCTTGGCCCCTCTAACAAGAAGAAAAGGGCCCACAGTCTCCAAGATCCACCCAATGCTGAAGACAGCCTACCAGCAATTGATCTTGGAGCAGAAGGCCCCGGAAGAGGGGGTAGGAAAGGTCTGGAGGCTGGGAAGAAGAGGAATAGTGCTGCAACCCGGTGAAGTAGCCTGTCTAAAAGCCACTGTGAAACTCACTTGGGAGCAGCCAGGGCCCTTCGTCATGTTGGAACCCGACCCAAAGGGGGAACACTCGGGCTTGGAAGTAGTCCCAGAAGTGGTCCCGTTGAGGGCCCTGAAGAAAGCACATTGTAAAGTACCTGTGAGTGTCAGGAATACTACGGATGGCCCCATGGAGATCCCAGCCAGGATGTTGCTGGGCCAGGTGAGCCCTGCTACCCCAGTTGCTTTGTCGGATGTGGAGAAGACAGAGGGAGAAAGGACTGTGTGGGAGAAGCTTTCCATGGAGAACCCAAACCTGCCCTGGGCTTGGAAAGAGAGAGCAAAGGCCCAGTTGACCAGGTGGGAAAAGATCTTCTCCCAAGATGAGTTCGATGTGGGGTGTGCAAGGAGTGCCACCCATCGAATCCGCCTCCAGGAAGACAAGCCCTTCAGGGAGAGGGTCAGGCGAGTTCCGTTAGCAGACCTCGAAGACTTGAGGGAACAGCTCGCCGAGCTCAAGCGAACTGGTGTGATTCGAGAATCTAGAAGCCCCTATGCCTCCCCGATAGTGGTGGTCAGGAAGAAGAATGGGTCGTTGAGGCTGTGCATAGACTACAGGACCCTCAACAGGAGAACCATACCCGACCAGTACACCACTCCGAGGATAGAGGATGCCCTACAGAGCTTGTCTGGAGCCAAGTGGTTCAGCGTTATGGACCTCAAGAGCGGGTACTATCAGATCCCTATGCATCCAGAAGACAAGGAGAAGACAGCTTTCATAACCCCAGTGGGGTTCTTTGAATTCGACCGGATGCCCCAAGGTCTGTCTGGAGCCCCAGCCACCTTCCAACGTCTCATGGAAAAGACTGTAGGAGACATGAACCTCATCGAAGTCCTTGTATACCTAGATGACATCATTGTCTTTGGAAGAACCTTGGAAGAACATGAAGAAAGGCTGGAGAAAGTTTTGAGAAGACTCAGTGAGGAGGGACTCAAGCTCTCACCTGAAAAATGCCAGTTCTATCAGTCATCAGTTAACTATCTGGGACACATAGTGTCCGAAGATGGGGTAGCCACAGACCCCGAAAAGTTGGAGGCAGTTACTTCCTGGCCACGGCCTACCACGGTAACAGAACTCAGATCTTTCCTGGGGTTCTGTTCCTATTATAGAAGATTCGTGGAGGGGTTTGCCCGAATTGCCAGACCTCTGAATGAGCTACTCAAGACGGAAGGGGAAGAGGATGACTTGGGGCCCAGGAAGCCAGGGGAGTCAGTCAAGGACCAGTGGAACGAGAAGTGTGAAGGAGCCTTCCAGATGTTGAAGAAAATCCTAACCACTGCCCCTGTCCTGGCCTATGCAGACCCAAAGAAGCCTTATGAGCTCCACGTAGATGCCAGTCATGATGGTCTGGGAGGAGTGCTCTATCAGGAGCACGAAGGGCAACTGAGACCCGTTGCATATGTGAGCAGAAGTCTGACTCCCTCTGAAAAGAACTACCCTACTCATAAGTTGGAGTTCCTGGCCCTCAAGTGGGCGGTAGTTGACAAACTCTGAGATTATCTGTATGGGGCAGAGTTCACAGTGAAAACCGACAACAACCCCCTCACCTATCTGTTCACCACAGCAAAGCTGGATGCCACAGGGCATAGATGGCTGGCGGCACTGTCTGCCTTCAATTTCAGCCTAAAATACAGGCCTGGGGCTGGAAATCGAGATGTAGACGCCTTGTCTAGAAGATCCCATGTCCCCACCAGCAGTACAGAAGACTGGACCCAAGTGGCACCCGACGGGGTGCGGGCCCTCTGTCAGGGGGCTGAACTCCAGGCCAGTGGCAGCTCAAAAGCAGAAGAGATAGGGGTTACCATAGTAGGAGTCCCCAAACAATACTGTGGGGTAACCCAGTTGGAGGAAGATAACTTGCCAAAACTGTCAAAGGGGGAGTTGAGATGTGACCAATTAGAAGACCCCATGGGGAGATTGGTCCTAGAGGCCCTGGAGAATCAGGATCCAAATAAACTCCTGCGTCACCCTTCAAAGGAAGCTCGCCTGTTGAGGAAGGAGTGGGACAGGTTGCAGGTGCATCAGGGAGTGGTCTACCGAAGGGGCCCCTCTGATGACCTGGAAGACAAATGGCAATTGTTTCTGCCCGAGAAACACCGAGAGACTGTCTTGGTTGCTCTGCACGACAACCATGGCCACCTGGGGGCTGAAAGAACCTTTCAACTCGTCAGGAGCCGGTTCTATTGGCCCTGCATGAGGGCTGAAGTGGAGGAGTACTGCCATTCATGCGCACGCTGTATCCAGCGGAAGACTTTACCCCATCAAGCTGCCCCAATGGGCCACCTACAAAGTCAAAGCCCGCTGGATTTGGTATGCATTGATTTTCTCTGCCTCGAACCCGACCTGAGTGGACTAGGAAATGTTCTGGTAGTAACCAACCATTTCACCTGGTATGCCCAGGCCTTCCCAACCAAGGACCAGAAGGCTTCCACTGTAGCCAAAGTACTTATGGAGAAATACTTCGTACACTACGGGCTACCACAACGGCTTCACTCAGATCAAGGAAGGGACTTTGAAAGTCGGTTGATCCGGAAGCTCCTGGATTCCTTGGGGATCAAGAAAACACGAACTACCCCCTACCATCCACAAGGTGATGCTCAGCCGGAGAGGTTCAACCGAACCCTGCTCAACATGCTGGGGACCTTAAGCAGTGAAAAGAAGCAGCATTGGAGCAACCACATAGCTGCAGTTGTACATGCATATAACAGCACCACAAGTGACGCTACAGGGTACTCACCCTATCGACTTATGTTCGGAAGAGAAGCAAGACTACCGGTAGATCTGGCCTTTGGCACCTCCATAGACCATTGTTCTGCCACTTCCCACAAAGGATATGTTGATAGGCTCAGACACAATTTAAAGTTGGCCTATGAGCAGGCCCAAGCAGCCTCAGACCAAAGGGGGGCTCGCAACAAGAAAAACTTTGATCTGAAAGTTCGGATCCAAGATTTACAACCTGGAGATAGAGTGTTGCTACGGAACTTGGGGGTCCCTGGAAAACACAAGCTTGCAGACAGATGGAGACCTGAACCCTATGTTATTTGCAAGAAACTACCAGGCCTACCTGTCTACAGACTAAAGCCAGAAGGGAAGGTGGGGCCCTTAAAGACTTGGCATCGGAACCACCTACTCCCACTAGCTGAAGCAGTTCGGATTCCCCCAGCGATGGGTTCCCCTGAGCCAACCTCCATCCTGGATACTCCCAGGCCAAACACTCGGTCCCAGACCCCTCAGATTGGGGACATAGAGACCTCTGAGCTAAGTGAAGATGAGAGAGAAGAACTTGATTGGCTTTGGCCTTCCCAGGCCCCAGAAACTTCTGCTATTGATCTTCCACCTGATGAAGACACCATAGACAGAACACTGAATGCAGAAGCTACTGAGTTCATCCCGTCCAGTCCTTTGTCGGATTCTTGGGAAGATGCCTGTGTCTTACTCCCAGAGGAGGAACCAAGAGATTCCATGTACATCCCTGCTCCGGAGTCAAGTGCCCTAGGACCAGTGGACACTCCCAGGTCGGTTCCGGAAGAGGAACCTGTTTTAGCCGGATCAGAAAGCCCAAGAGGACAAAGGATGAGAAGAGCCATAAAACCTCCCAGAAGATTGACTTACCCACAGATGGGGAGGAGCTCGGAAGACACTGTGGTTACTGCCAGGAGGAGTATGGAAGACCCTAATCCCTCCACTGTTCATTCGGTGGGGGGGCAACCCCAACTCATTTTCTGGCACAGTTAGGCAGGACACTAATGACAGTGTGACCTGTGGGCAGGGGAGTTCACCTCCTTGTTTTTGGTGGGAATTTCCTCTGCCAACATCATACGCAACTTTGGCTAATGTTGTGTGTACTGTAATTTAATGTTATCTTTGGGGACCAAAGAGTTTAAGTGGGGGGATTGTGTAGCGGGGTCTCCTTTAAGGCCCCGGGACTACGTTACCCAGAACCCCATTCGGCACCCAGGGTGCATTCAGCCACAGCAGAGACTGATGGGAGGGGCTATATAAGAGGAGGGCGAGGCTGAGCGCGGCCTCTTTGGACACTGCGCTGCAATCAACAGGTCTTCCTGTGCGGATCTGTTGCAGTGCAGGGCCTGAAGCCAGGGCCTTGCACAACTTCCAGAGAGCCTTCCACCCCACTGCAGAACTTGGGTGACACCTGACTTCGCTGACTTCTTACATCAGTTGGATCGGAGACCTGACCATTGCAGACGCTGTGTGTGTAGACACAGCAGGTGGAAGTCCTGGACTGGGATCGCGTCCGGAGTGGTGAGCGAGCACCTGCTCAATCCTATAGGCTGTACTGTTGTTAGGCCTAGAGACTGCCTTGGCCCACCGGCCTTTATTTACTGTTCCACTGGAGACTAGTGGCGGAACTGAGTTGAGTTAGTCTCCGGTGAAGTGTTCTTTATTGTCTACCCCTTTGGATTACAAATACTGTTCCTGTTGTGCACCACCAGTCAAGTTGCATGCGAAGAAATTGTTCTGCTAAAGACTGAGTTAAATCTGAGTCAGGCCTGACCAGGAGTTAGAACTTTTTGTTGCTGCGCCATCAGGGCGCATAGATAGAGATAGCTGCACTAGAATGGAAATAGCCTGCATTATCAGGGTGTACTATATTTTCTGCTGCAGGGCTCTGCAGACATATATGTGTGATGTGTTAACCTTGTGCCTTTTACCCAAAGTAAAAAAACCTGTTATACTTCATCACTTGCTATCAGTGTGTTATCATTATGCAAAGAGGTTACCCTAATACAGATAGATTGTGATACAAGACAATCCCTAGACTAACTGTGCCGGAGTGGGTCGAGTAGATTGCCGGGGGTTGGCGGTGCTGTATTCAGGGCCCGCAAACAAATCCAGTGGCTCTCTTAACTGGGGGTAGCGCTACACGTAGTTATCTTAGTATAAGAAGAGTGTTAGGTCTGCAGAACATGTCTATCTTTCTTATCTCCATAACATGGGCTGGCAGGGGGGTTATCCGATAGTTCACACAAGTAAACTGGGCTGGACGGGGCATATAACACTGCTTGAGATATCAGGAAAAAAGCAGAACGAACAGGATGTTATAAATCACTGTATTTCTGGCAGGATCAACAGTTTGTTGGTTTTTGCCCCTGCCGCACAGATATTAAATTGTTTTTAATATTTTTTTACCAGATCAAAAGTAAGAAAATAAGAGATATTCATGGTAGAACTCTTAGTTCTGTGATCGTCATAAACAGTTTAAGTTTGCATTTCTAAAGTCACTTAACTCTTTGAATCCTAATATCATTATAAACAACAGAAGGGCTACATTATTGTATACATTGCATTTTCAAAAATCAATGTACTTTGTATATACAAATCCACATTACAGCTTTCCATGGTGGTAAGTTTATTTTCAAGTAAAGGCTAGATATTGTGCTGCAGTTACATTGCTTTTGGCTAATACTGTTTAATAATGAAAAACCTAATGATGTGTTCATAATGTCTTTTCCTCTAAGCGTTTCCTTCATTTCGGTGATTTAAATAAACAGTTTGCTCAGCCCAGATTGAACATTCTTTCCATACCTGTCTTAGTGATAGGGAATGTGTGCATTGTGTGGTGATTATGTCAATGGCACGGAAACAGGGGAGCGTGTACTTTAGGTCTTTGTTGACCTGGCAGGAGATATAGGGATAGATGCCAATTTCTACAATCGCAGTAATGAGGAAGGAAGAGGCTCTGCGAGAGACAAAGGAGTGTGATCCAATACAGAATTCAGCAGAGAAACACTTCTGTGCCAAGTAAGGAGAAAACATGCCTGTACACCACACTTCCCAATACACACTTTACAGAGTATCAAAACCAAAACCCAAAAATGTTATATATAGCAACTTATGAATCCTGAGATGTGATGGCTGCATTCGTTTTCTTTTGTCAAGTTTTTTTTTTTCAGCTGGGGATTCTGCCAGTAATCCTAACAAAACAATACTTATTTACCATATGGAACAAATGTATCATTTTTGTTTTTGGGTTTAAAGCAAAATTGTCAATTATAGCTAAAACTTCCCTTAAAATTAAAAGCTTTTACAGTATATTCATTTCTTCTGCATCTGGTGTCTCCTGCCTTCACTTCATTCCAGTGTTGCAGCCTCCATCAGACTCTTCCGCATTTGACATTTCTAGGGGGTATCTGATGCCTGTGTCACCTACTGTGTCATCCTCCTACTTCTACTGTTTCACTGTGTCATCCTCCTACTCCTACCGTGTCACAGTGTCAAATTCCTACTCCTATCGTGTCACTGTGTCATCCACCTACTCCTACCGTGTCACTGTGTCATCCTCCTACTCCTACCGTGTCATCCTCCTACTCCTACCATGTCACTCTGTCATCCTCCTACTCCTACCATGTCACTGTGTCATCCTCCTACTCCTACCATGTCACTGTGTCATCCTCCTACTCCTACCGTGTCACTGTGTCATCTTCCTACTCCTACCGTGTCACTGTGTCATCATCCTACTCCTGCCGTGTCACTGTGTCATCTTCCTACTCCTACCGTGTCACTGTGTCATCTTCCTACTCCTACCGTGTCACTGTGTCATCCACCTACTCCTATCATGTCAGTGTGTCATCCTCCTACTCCTACCGTGTCATCCTCCTACTCCTACCATGTCACTCTGTCATCCTCCTACTCCTACCATGTCACTGTGTCATCCTCCTACTCCTACCGTGTCACTGTGTCATCCTCCTACTCCTACCGTGTCACTGTGTCATCTTCCTACTCCTACCGTGTCACTGTGTCATCATCCTACTCCTACCGTGTCACTGTGTCATCTTCCTACTCCTACCGTGTCACTGTGTCATCTTCCTACTCCTACCGTGTCACTGTGTCATCCACCTACTCCTATCATGTCAGTGTGTCATCCTCCTACTCCTACCATGTCCTCTTCCTACTCCTACCGTGTCATCCTCCTACTCCTACCATGTCACTCTGTCATCCTCCTACTCCTACCATGTCACTGTGTCATCCTCCTACTCCTACCGTGTCACTGTGTCATCTTCCTACTCCTACCGTGTCACTGTGTCATCTTCCTACTCCTACCGTGTCACTGTGTCATCCTCCTACTCCTACCGTGTCACTGTGTCATCCTCCTACTCCTACCGTGTCACTGTGTCATCTTCCTACTCCTACCGTGTCACTGTGTCATCTTCCTACTCCTACCGTGTCACTGTGTCATCTTCCTACTCCTACCGTGTCACTGTGTCATCTTCCTACTCCTACCGTGTCACTGTGTCATCCACCTACTCCTATCATGTCAGTGTGTCATCCTCCTACTCCTACCATGTCCTCTTCCTACTCCTACCGTGTCATCCTCCTACTCCTACCATGTCACTCTGTCATCCTCCTACTCCTACCATGTCACTGTGTCATCCTCCTACTCCTACCGTGTCACTGTGTCATCTTCCTACTCCTACCGTGTCACTGTGTCATCTTCCTACTCCTACCGTGTCACTGTGTCATCCACCTACTCCTATCATGTCAGTGTGTCATCCTCCTACTCCTACCATGTCCTCTTCCTACTCCTACCGTGTCATCCTCCTACTCCTACCATGTCACTCTGTCATCCTCCTACTCCTACCATGTCACTGTGTCATCCTCCTACTCCTACCGTGTCACTGTGTCATCTTCCTACTCCTACCGTGTCACTGTGTCATCTTCCTACTCCTACCGTGTCACTGTGTCATCCTCCTACTCCTACCGTGTCACTGTGTCATCCTCCTACTCCTACCGTGTCACTGTGTCATCTTCCTACTCCTACCGTGTCACTGTGTCATCTTCCTACTCCTACCGTGTCACTGTGTCATCTTCCTACTCCTACCGTGTCACTGTGTCATCTTCCTACTCCTACCGTGTCACTGTGTCATCCACCTACTCCTATCATGTCAGTGTGTCATCCTCCTACTCCTACCATGTCCTCTTCCTACTCCTACCGTGTCATCCTCCTACTCCTACCATGTCACTCTGTCATCCTCCTACTCCTACCATGTCACTGTGTCATCCTCCTACTCCTACCGTGTCACTGTGTCATCTTCCTACTCCTACCGTGTCACTGTGTCATCTTCCTACTCCTACCGTGTCACTGTGTCATCCACCTACTCCTATCATGTCAGTGTGTCATCCTCCTACTCCTACCATGTCCTCTTCCTACTCCTACCGTGTCATCCTCCTACTCCTACCATGTCACTCTGTCATCCTCCTACTCCTACCATGTCACTGTGTCATCCTCCTACTCCTACCGTGTCACTGTGTCATCCTCCTACTCCTACCGCGTCACAGTGTCAAATTCCTACTCCTATCGTGTCACTGTGTCATCCACCTACTCCTATCATGTCAGTGTGTCATCCTCCTACTCCTACCGTGTCATCCTCCTACTCCTACCATGTCACTCTGTCATCCTCCTACTCCTACCATGTCACTGTGTCATCCTCCTACTCCTACCGTGTCACTGTGTCATCTTCCTACTCCTACTGTGTCACTGTGTCATCTTCCTACTCCTACCGTGTCACTGTGTCATCTTCCTACTCCTACCGTGTCACTGTGTCATCTTCCTACTCCTACCGTGTCACTGTGTCATCCACCTACTCCTATCATGTCAGTGTGTCATCCTCCTACTCCTACCATGTCCTCTTCCTACTCCTACCGTGTCATCCTCCTACTCCTACCATGTCACTCTGTCATCCTCCTACTCCTACCATGTCACTCTGTCATCCTCCTACTCCTACCGTGTCACTGTGTCATCTTCCTACTCCTACCGTGTCACTGTGTCATCTTCCTACTCCTACCGTGTCACTGTGTCATCCACCTACTCCTATCATGTCAGTGTGTCATCCTCCTACTCCTACCATGTCCTCTTCCTACTCCTACCGTGTCATCCTCCTACTCCTACCATGTCACTCTGTCATCCTCCTACTCCTACCATGTCACTGTGTCATCCTCCTACTCCTACCGTGTCACTGTGTCATCTTCCTACTCCTACCGTGTCACTGTGTCATCTTCCTACTCCTACCGTGTCACTGTGTCATCCACCTACTCCTATCATGTCAGTGTGTCATCCTCCTACTCCTACCGTGTCCTCTTCCTACTCCTACCGTGTCATCCTCCTACTCCTACCATGTCACTCTGTCATCCTCCTACTCCTACCATGTCACTGTGTCATCCTCCTACTCCTACCGTGTCACTGTGTCATCTTCCTACTCCTACCGTGTCACTGTGTCATCTTCCTACTCCTACCGTGTCACTGTGTCATCCACCTACTCCTATCATGTCACTCTGTCATCCTCCTACTCCTACCATGTCACTGTGTCATCCTCCTACTCCTACCGTGTCATCCTCCTACTCCTACCATGTCACTGTGTCATCCTCCTACTCCTACCGTGTCACTGTGTCATCTTCCTACTCCTACCGTGTCATCCTCCTACTCCTACCATGTCACTGTGTCATCCTCCTACTCCTACCGTGTCATCCTCCTACTCCTACCGTGTCACTGTGTCATCTTCCTACTCCTACCGTGTCACTGTATCATCTTCCTACTCCTACCGTGTCACTGTGTCATCTTCCTACTCCTATTGTGTCACTGTGTCATCTTCCTACTCCTACCGTGTCACTTAGTCATCTTCCTACTCCTATCATGTCAGTGTGTCATCCTCCTACTCCTACCGTGTCACTGTGTTATCTTCCTACTCCTATCATGTCACTGTGTCATTCTACTCCCTTTTCACTGTGTCATCTCCCTACTCCTACATCACTATTGTGTCCTGTAGTGATATTAGTGTTAGAGGAAGGAACCACCCTGCCCTGGGAAACACCAGGAGATTGATCTTTCCAGAAGAGTTTGTTTCTGAATAGGACTTTTAGGGACAATTTCCCTAGATCACAGCACTATTTGGCTGCTTGGGCAAAAAGGTAAGTTCATGATAGGTAGGTAGGTCTTTAATAGCAACTTTTTTTAAGTGGCAATCACTTTAAAGTTGTACACTTTACCTGCTTCCACAATTGGCATAAATTCACTCTCATGCACACAGGTGTATTTGTTCACATAGGATCTTGCTGGCAGCAAGGTTCTATGTAAAAAGGTGTCCGTATGCATGTAACATTTGTTCCTAATGTTCATATTAGGCATGTGCATTTCGTTTCGTTCCGAATCGAAATTCGGACGAATTTTCATTATTCGGACGTTCGGATGCATCCGAATTAACGAATTAAAATGCTAACGAATTCAACCGAATCCGAACGTTTCGAATCGAAAAACCACAGACGAAATTCGAACCGAATTCGAAAAAAATTTGAATCGAATTCGAAAAAAATTCTAGTTGAATCGAATTTGAAAACAATTAGAATAGTATTGAAAATATTGGAAAGAATCGAATAGAAAAACAATAGAACAGAATAAAATACAATATATATATTATATTTTATTCTATTCTGTTCTATTTTTTTTCTAGTCTATTTTCTATTTCTATTCTAATCTTTTCTAATTGGAATTCGAAAAGTCGGTCACATTCGAAAATATTTCAACCGGATTCTAAAATATTTCTACCGAATTCAACAAAATTACAACCGGATTCGATCGTCTTTCAACCGGATTCGATAATATTTCAACCGGATTCAAAATTATTCCAACCGAATAGAAAAGACCATGTTCCAACATTTGAATTTCGTATAGAATGAATTCAATTTCCAATTAGAAAAGATTAGAATAGAAATAGAAAATCGACTAGAAATAGACTAGACTAGGGAAATGGCCCTAGTCTAGTCTATTTCTAGTCTATTTTCTATTTCTATTCTAATCTTTTCTAATTGGAATTTGAATTCATTCTATACGAAATTCAAATGTCGGAACATGGTCTTTTCTATTCGGTTGGAATAATTTTGAATCCGGTTGAAATATTATCGAATCCGGTTGAAAAACGATCGAATCCGGTTGTAATTTTGTCGAATTCGGCAGAAATATTTTCGAATCCGGTTGAAATAGTTTCGAATGCGGTTGAAATGATTTCGAATCATGTTGAAATAATTTCGAATCGTGTTGAAATAATTTAGAATCATGTTGAAATAATTTCGAATCATGTTGAAATAATTTCGAATCATGTTGAAATATTTTCGAATCATGTTGAAATATTTTCGAATCCGGTAGAAATATTTTCGAATCCGGTCGAAATATTTTCGAATGCGAACGATTTTACGAACTCGGTCGAAAACGGAACGAAATCCAAAAACGAATTTAACGACTTTAACGAATCTAACTAAACAAAATTAATTAATTAACGAATTAAAACGAAACGAAACGAAACAAATTTTTTCCTTTTGCACATGTCTAGTTCATATGTGTACAGTGTACAGGGCCCTTTTGGCTGCATTCACAGCAGCCGATGATTACGTATTTTGATGGTTACATCTCCTCCTGAAAAAATCATTCATATGGTGGTGAGCAATACCTGAACAACGCTGCCAAGTCATGTTTTTTTTGTGCGTTTTGGGAGTAGCACCATTCATTTCGAATAGGCCTCCCTCCACTACAAAACCGCGCTGATTCCAATACGCTCAGGTGTGAATGGGGCTCAAAGGGTTGAACCTCCCATGCTCCCTCACATATCTTGAGAAGAGTGCATAAGAGATTTTTTTGTCAATTATGTCACTGTACTCTATCATGAAAAAAGGGGGCGGGTTACTCCAAAGTATTGCCCAATAACGCCTGTGATATTTGAAGGACTATCTCCGTACCCAGAAGATGAAACAGGTTTGAATAAAATTTCAACATTTATTAAGAAAAAATACATAAAATACCAAATCCACAAGACAATAGTAGCATTGTTGTGGGTAATTTTGTTACATTAACACTGATGAAACAAAGATCCCAACTGGTAGGTGGGAGCACAATGATGTAGGTAAAGAGGTAGGTAGGAGGTAGGTGGTCCTCAACATGTTTCGCGACGTAAGTCGCTTCTTCAGGAGGAGTCAACCAAAACATCTAAAGAGAGATACAATCTCATAGTTACATTATCAAAAAACAGATGAAAACCAGTATGTAACCAAGCTAACAGTAAACCTTTGGTTTTGGAGTATTAAAAGCCAGCGTAACTCACTAGTGGAAGCCCATAGGGGCATCAGACGGCATTAGAAACACCCGAGGTGGGTGTTCCCCCTGTGAGCGGACATGGGAGGCTGTAAATATTGGACGGACTAAAATTGATATAAGAAAGTATTATGAGTGTGGGTGATGAGCTCACCTCTCGGTCATTCTGCTTTCACTTCCTCTCTCCATACTTCTTGTCAGCACATGAACTGATTGGCTACTTGTTTGGCTTCCTTTTCTCAGACTCCAGACCCTGCTGTTCAGGGATTACAAGAGGCTGATACCAAGTTGTAATTCAGTTACTTACAAAGCTTACATTTAAAGAGGAGGTCTGCCCACCGCTGCAAAAATTAAAAGCCAGCAGCTACACAAACTGCAGCTGCTGGCTTTTAATAATAGGACGCTTACCTGTCCTGGAGTCCAGCGATGTCAGCACCGCAGCTGATGTTTCCATTGCCGGAAAGGGAACCCGACAGTGTAGCCTTTCGGCTTCACAACTGGGTCACTACTGCGCATGCGCAATGCACGCTGCGCTCTCTTACTGTCACTACTGCGCATGCGCAATGCGCGCTGCGTTCTCTTACTGGCTCGGCAGAATGGGAGGGAGGAGAAGGGGGACCGAGCTGTGACGTACTTCACTGCTGCCTGGTCTCCCGAATGTGGGGAGAGGATACCAAAGACAGGTATCCGCCCCCCCCCGAAATATGCCAAATGGGGCACCGGTGGGGGGAGGAATCAGATAAGCGGAAGTTCCCCTTTTGGGTGGAACTCCGCTTTAATGATACATTTATGTTTACATAGTTGCATAATGTGTGTTTATTATATTTGCCTAGAATTCAGCTTCTGAGTGGAAGTATAATCAACCGCTAACTAAGCCTACACCTACTTCCACCCCCATTCTAAGCCCATTCAAACTACCATGTGTAGCGCCCTCACCTCTCCACCTACCTGCCTTTTCGTTTCGGCTCCTCGCAGGGAGGGGAGAGGCACACCGCACCACAAGCCCGTACCCTCCTGAGTAAGGAGGTTGAGTGGTGTTAGTTTTCGGGCCTGCCTGCGGCTGGAGTTGAATCCTCCCGAGGATGATTCTCACATCTACCTTAGGTAGATGCAAGTCCTTATGTTTCCCCCAGTAATGTAACTGTCCACACCAACTGAAAGTCCAACTTTTATATTTATTTCACACGGATAATAAATATGCTCTCTTTAACAGCAGACAGGTTGGAACAAGACACAGCTTAGGTGGGAGGAGGTCCAGGCACAAACTTGAATCAGACTCTTTGACTGTTTAGGCTTCACAAACAGCTTTGGCGCACGATCTCTGCCACAGACCGTGAGGTTGGTTTCTGCCAAAGACCGGGTGAATAAAGTCACTGCCACTGACTAGGTGAATAGGGCACGGCCCTATGAGGCCACTGACACTGACCTTGAACGTGAACTTCCTTCTTAAGTAGTATTTGGCCCATGTAAAGGAGAAGACATTCCTCCGGAGAGTTACCAGAGGTCCCCACCGTCACCACGACTCTGCGCTGGGTCTTCGGTACAGGTAGCCTCCCTAGCCTCCTCGTCCCAGATCCGGGTCCCCTCGCAAGGCGGCACCCTGGGAGTCCTCGATCCCCGGCGGAACCCAACCGAAGGTGCTGGGCTCCGGGCCTCCAAAATAGTACCTCGCCCCTGACTGAAGGTGTCTGGGATGGAACAGGAACCAGGCCTCCGGGCCTAGGGCACCCGGAGACAACCCACACCCAGGCTGAAGGTGCCTGGGCGCGGACGACCCCCATGGAAGATGGCCGCCCCTTTTTATACCCTCTCCCGACAGGCACAGCAGGTTCCCCGCCCCGCCGTACTGCTGCCGAGAGGGGAAAAAAAAAGGCACAACCTTGTATTGTGGTTCAACCCGGACCTATGGCGACAGCGCCACCTGTAGGCCCCAGGGAACTATGCACCAATACTATCTCCCATGGCACAGAAATGGTCCATTAACCCTAACAATAGTGTGTCTAAGCCTAACTACCACTCAGACACTCTCCTAAATTGAACACCCCGCTACACATGTAAAGGAAAAAAGTCTACACTTACCTATGCTAAGGGCGATACTGTCAGGTCACATGATCTCACCATGTCTGGCTTTAGTGTAGAGGAGAGATCGCTGATAACGTCTGCAAAGCCTGGACGATGACATCACCCATAAACATACTATGGGACATCCATTGTTGGCTGTCCCTCCTTTTCACTGATGCTGACTGCTGGGGACATTGTGTTACCAGACCGGAGCAGCCTCAGTATAGGTAAGTATACACATCTTTCCTTTCACAGGGTGGATAGAATATGCATAGAATTGTGATGAGAGTAGATTTAGGCTTAGTTAGTATTTGACTGTAATTCCACTTTAAATTAGACCTTCTTGTTTTTTGATTTTTTTAAATCTGCAAATACCCTGCATGGTATAGTTTAAAACTAAAATGCTGAATGTTATGTCCTTGGTCTATTTAGGTCTTGGCCTTTGTAGAGAGTATCCGTAGTTAGGCTGCATGTTATATCCAGGGTCACATGCGCTGATAATGTGTACATGATAGATGGAAGATAGATCGACAGCCAGATAACACATAAAGCATAGCATTATGTAAGATTTGTAACAATTGTTATTGTAACCTGTATTGTAGCTGATAACTGCTGTGGAACTTTTTCCTTTGTTGCTGCTGTATTATCCTTCTGCAGTGTGGACAGGGTTAAACTGAATGTTCATTAATGGAGACGTGCAGCAGCACTCTTTAAAGTGGACCTCTCTTAAATCTTCTGCTCTTGTTGTTTTAACTTTGGATAGTAAAACATTTTTGTTCTGCCAGTAAATATCTTATAAAGCCCACTTCCTGTTTCTTGTCTGGTAAAAAGCCTAGGTTTATGACTTCATGCACAGCTCTCTCTCTCCAACTCTCGTGATAGTTTGCCAGGAAGGGAGGGGGCGAGTCATAAGAGGGCCAATAAAAGCTGCAGGGCTGCAGAGCTGGAGGTTTGCCTCTGTGTGTCTGTTCAAATCCAGGAAGTGAACAGGCAGCAGCTTCAGCTGCCCACAGTTAAAATGGATGCAGCCAGACTCATTGGATAGATTTCTGCAGCATATTTGTCAAGCACAGAATCATAGTATATATAAAATAATATGCAAAGTGGTTGGAGGGACACTTTAGAATGGCAAAGATGTTTTTATTACAAATTATGTGAGCAGACTGCAGCTCCTCTTTAGGGTACTTTCACAGGCGCTGGCCACATTGACGGTAAAGTGGTGCTTAACCGTCGTTTTAGCGGGGCTTTTTGGCGCTTTTAACCCCCGCTAGCGGCCGAAATGGCAGGGGCATTTTGGGAGCGATGTATTCACCGCTCCTAAACGGCCCCAAAGATGCTGCTTGCAGGAATTTTTTTTCCTGTCCTGCAAACGCAGCGCCCCAGTGTCAAAGCACTCCGGCTTTGACACTGGAGCTGCAAAAAAGGCAGTTTACAGGCGCTTTTCAGGTGCTATTTTTAGCATAAAATGCCTCAGTGTGAAAGTGGCTTTAAGGAGACAACTTTGTGGTGCTTGTCTGTGGAGTGTCTCCAGTGCAGGGGGCAGCCATCTTGGCTGGGTCTGGAGAACAGTGATTGGCTGATGCAACAGAGTAAGGGGACAGTGAACTGAGCTGCTGGAGAAAGGGAGTTCTGTTGTGCCACCAGCCTGCAGAATGCAGGGAGGAAGCCACTCTGGGGACGATGTGCTGCGGCAACTAATTTCCTGTTCTGAGCAGCTGAGAGAAAGCACCACAAGGTTGCAGTGAAGGGGGAACAGTGGTGTGTGGCCAGAGCTTGCTAGAGCTATCTAATGTTGTGCTGCCCAGGAGAAGAGGGGTGGTAAGAGACTGCTGCTGCCATCTTACTCTGTGCAATTCTAAATTCTAAAATCAAAAAGAGGGACTGTCTCAGCAGGATTAAAACAGCAAGATCATCAGCAATTTCTATCCCTGCCTGACTTGAACTGGACTTTTACTTATTTAGGGCACATGTACAGAGACCCAGAAGAGGGTGCCCCAGGACTAATAGGAGATAAACACTGCACAAGTTAATCTGTTGCTGCTGGGAACTGTTTTGCTTTCTTCAAAGGCCACAACTTTTGCTGGCCAACATTTTTTTTTATCTATCTATAAAGCCTCGTACACACGACCGGTTTTCTCGGCAAGAAACGACAAGAAAACTGTTGGGAGAGCTTTCTTGTCGAGAAAACCGTGCGTGTGTATGAGGCTTTCAGGTTTCTCGTCAAGAAAACTGCCCAGAGTCTCAACGAGAAAAAAAGAAGACCTGCTTTCTTTTTTCTCGTCGGGAGTCTCAGTTTTCTCATCGTGATTCTCGTCAGACTGTATTTGGACGAGAAAACCGTTTGTGTGTATGCTTTTCAGAGTCTTCAAAAACTGCGCATGGTCAGAATCAAGTATGAGACGGGAGCGCACCTTCTTGTAAAACTAGCGTTCATAATGGAGATAGCACATTCGTCACGCTGTAACAAAATGAAAGCACGAAGACTGAAAAGCGCGAATCGTCTCTCACTAAACTTTTACTAACACGCAGTTACATGAGATTAGCAAAAGCAGCCCAAGGGGTGGCACCATTGGAATAGAACTTCCCCTTTATACTGCCGTCGTACGTGTTGTACTTGACCGTGCTTTACAACAACAAGATTTTGGATTGACAGTGTGTATGCAAGGAAAGCTTGACAAGAATCTTGTCAAGCTTGACAAGAAACCCGTCGCGAATTTTTTTTTTTTTTGCGACGAAATTCTCGGCCGTGTGTACTAGACTTAACTGTCCAGTGTGGGACTGTTATAGCAAGTTAGGACTGTCTTTAGATACTGTTTCTAGGTGAATGCAATTCAGTTCTGTTAACCACTTCAGCCCCAGAAGATTTTACACCCTTCCTGACGAGAGCACTTTTTACAATTCGCCACTGCGTCGCTTTAACTGACAATTGCGCGGTCATGCAATGCTGTACTCAAACAATTTGCGTCCTTTTTTCCCCACAAATAGAGCTTTCTTTTGGTGCTATTTGATGACCTCTGTGATTTTTATTTTTTGCGCTATAAACAAAAAAGAGGATTTTGAAAAAAAAAAACAATATCTTTTACTTTTTGCTATAATAAATATCCCTCAAAAAGTTTTTAAAAAACAAATTTCTTCATCAGTTTTTAGACCAATATATATTTTTCTACATATGTTTGGTAAAAAAATCTCAATAAGCGTATATTGATTGGTTTGCGCAAGAGTAATAGCGTCTACAAACTATGGGAAAGATTAATGCCATTTTTTTTTTTAATAGTAATGTCGGTTATCTGCGATTTTTAGCGGTACTGCGAAAGACAGATCGGACACTTTTTGACACATTTTTGGGACCATTGGCATTTATGCAGCGATCAGTGCTATAAATATGCACTGATTACTGTGTAAATGTCACTGGCAGGGACAAGGGGGGCCATCAAGGGGTTAAATGTGTGTACCCTCAGTGTGTTCTAACTGTATGGGGATAGGCCTTACTAGGGGAGGAGACATATCATTGTTCCCACTTAGTAGGAACAAAAAATATGTCTCCTCACCCCTGACGGCACAGGGATTTGCGTGTTTACACACACAAATCCCCGTGCCTGGCCCTCGTGCACACGATTGTGCGTGGCTGGCGGCGATCGCGACTGCCGGCCACGTGCATCGGGTCCCCCGTCGTGCAGGGGGCACGTACGCCCTCTGGCGGCTCTTAAAGGAAACCCCATATATGCACAGGATTTCTCGCAGCGTGCCATGGTTAATGTGCGTGAGCCGGTCGGGAACCTGTTAATTACTGTTCGTCACAATATTGTAGATGTTTAACCATAATTCTATGAGTATTGTTGTTGTCCTATTGATTGTATAAGTACACTAGCTAAATCTCTCTCCTTTTAGGCTATGCTTGGACTAATAAATTCTTTGAAATACCTCAAGGTGTGTCAGTAGGTGCTGGGTGAGTGGGGTGTGTCATCTTCTGGTGTGCAGAGAAATCACAAAACAATTCAGTAGCTCCTATGAGGGTAGTGCTACATTATCCCAATAGCAAGTCCCCTGTTAATTCTCCCTGACACACTGTAACTGGCAATACACTGAAAAGCTTATTTTGCTTTAGGCCCCTTTCACACTGAGGTCGTTTTCAGGCGTTTTAGCGCTAAAAATATCGTCTGTAAAGTGCCTGAAAACTGCCTCCCATTCATTGCAATGTGTGCTTTCACACTCGGGCAGTGCGCTTGGGGGATGTTAGAAAGAGTCCTGCAAGCAGCATTTTTGGGGCGGGTTGGGGGCGCAATAAATAGCGCTCCCAAAATGCCCCTGCCCATTGAAATGAATATGCAGCGCTTCCAAAGCCGGCCCGCTAGCGCCTGAAAAACGCTGCAAAAGCGTCACTAAAGCACCGCAAAAGCGACCAGCACTTTATCGCTGTTTTAGTGGCGCTGCAGTGTGAAGAGCGCCTTACTGTATCTTTTAGGACTTTGGCACATTTTGGAAGTGATATGCGCCGACCAAGATTCTCAAGACCATTCGTAGCCTTTACTTATACTAGCATGAAAGTTGGCCATACACTGCTCACATTTCTGTTGTCTTGGCTAAAATGTGAGCAGTGTGCAGCCCTACTGGCACCACTACATTCAGATTACCTGCATGTTAGAATATAATAGTCCGCCAGGAGGGATTTTTCCATCATAGCTGTTAGTGTGAATTGAGGAATTTGTTTTCTTTCATTCAGCTTGTATGTGGGCGGGGTCATCTTCGCCCTTTGCCCTGCACGTGGGAGCACCTTTTGCACGGAGCTCGCTCATCAATGCCCAGGACCAGGCGGTTATGTGAAAAATCTAACATTAAGGCAGTTTGAGATTAGAGGTGAGACTTCACTGCGTACAGTAATATAACTGTAGCTCCCTGCTCCCAATGACTGGGCGCTATGTTAAATCTAATGGGTGTCTGAGCTGGTAGTTTGGCTCTGACTCTGTATATAATTATGCTAAATTAGCCTCTGTTCCGGCTATGGCTCTGTTGGGCAGACTTCCCACTGTTTGCTTGTGGTTGGTGTTACCACCTCAGGCCAATGTGGAAGACTAACAGGCCAGAGTGCATTGGGTACCTTCCCCCGGGAACAGTTCAGTGGGCGTGGTCTACCCGCTGAGCATGCTGGGGAAGGGTACTTAAGGGGCAGACGCCATCTTTTGGGGTCCTTCGGCCCCTTGCGGCCCTCCTGGCGCGGGTAGTGTATGGTGTGATTTTGGCCTCAGGGCTATGTTGGTCCGAGGCTGCAACTCTAACAAGTAGGCCCAGTTATGCTGACTGGGCCTACACCCTGAAGGTGATCCTGTGCTGTCCGTCAAGCCACTCAATGGAGGAAACCAGGGGAGGACCTATCCTGGAAAAGACCGAGCTCTTGAGGAGGGCCTGGTAATTCTATTGGAGTATGCACCACAGCTAAAGTTTACCTTGCAGTCTGCCGGGTCGGCTTAAAGGCTCTTGACTGTTTGGCTGGAAGTCCGAACATTAAGTCCTGTGGCAGAGGACCCCGGATTATCCTATTTTGTCCACAACCGGTCTGTGGCAGAGACTGGTCTTGATCATTGATCGTGCATCATTCCAGCTGCTAGGCCAGGTGAGAGGGGCCTATCCGGGTGAGCAATACCCACTCCAGGAAGAGTGGTGAATGACTGTATAGTTGAAGAGTTTTTCCTAGTGATCTGTACTGTGTGCCTGAACCTACCCCTTCCCTTCAACCTTCTACTATTCTTCAAATGTTTTATGCAAAAGGAAAATAAAACCTAACTGCAGGAGGTTTTACATCTTGTGTGGACATTGGAGTTTTTACAGACTTTCTTCCCCTAGACAATGAATACTGAGGTAACCTGCAAGGCCCAAATTAAAACCAGCAGCTCCTACGGGGGTGTGCTACACAACATTCAGAGTTTCTCTGTGAGAGTCCTGTTCCATGTCGCAACACACTGTAACCTGATGCATTAGGAGGGATGTGCTGAGCCTGTGCCCACTCCACCAGTCCAGCGTACCTCTGTTACCTCACAGAATGGGGTCCCGCTGTGCACATAGTGTGGACCTCATGCATGCACTTGTTAACTCCTTCCTTCCAATACCTTGTGACTAGGCCCTGGATCTACTGGAAACTGACATCGACACCCTCACTACCGGTGGACTTGTCACCAAGTACCATGCCTAACGAGTGGTTGCTTTGTGTCTTGACCTGTGCTTGATTCATAGTTGCCAACAGTCACGGATTGGCCGGGACATTCCCGGGATTCAAACCCTTTTCCCGGATTTATTTTGTCCCGGCCAATGTCCCGGCCAATCCGTTTTTTCCCGGTTTCCACGACTTTGGCCGCCGCGGGCCGACGCCGCTAGAGGTCCACGGCCGGCGGAGACAATGGCCGCCATTTTAAAGAAGACCAAAACCAGGATGTAGTACAATAGAAAATAAAGCTGCTGCGGCGCCGCCCATACCCCGCGTCTCCCCGTGGGTGGGCGGCGCCGCAGCAGCTTTATCTTCTATTGTACTACATCCGTGTTTTGGCTGGCCGGCCGGCCACCCCCCCGCCCCGCCCCGCCCCGCTGCAGGTCTGTCTGTAATGAAAAGGGGCGGGGGTGGGCGGCGCCACAGCTTAATTTTTTGTGCAGCCACGCGGTCGGCTCCGCCTCTATTTTGTTCCCCCTCGGGGAAGGGGAAACAGTAATGGCGGTCGAGACAGGAGACACCTGGTTAAGGGGGGACTCCGCTGGGGACGCCTGATGTAAGGGGGGACTCTGCTGAGGACACCTGATGTAAGGAAGGACTCCACTGGGGACGCCTGATGTAAGGGGGGACTCCACTGGGGACGCCTGATGTAAGGGGGGACTCCACTGGGGACGCCTGATGTAAGGGGGGACTCCACTGGGGACGCCTGATGTAAGGGGGGACTCCGCTGGGGACGCCTGATGTAAGGGGGGACTCCGCTGGGGACACCTGATGTAAGGGGGGACTCCACTGGGGACGCCTGATGTAAGGGGGGACTCCACTGGGGATGCCTGATGTAAGGGGGGACTCCACTGGGGATGCCTGATGTAAGGGGGGACTCCGCTGGGGACGCCTGATGTAAGGGGGGACTCCGCTGGGGACACCTGATGTAAGGGGGGACTCCGCTGGGGACACCTGATGTAAGGGGGGACTCCGCTGGGTACGCCTGATGTAAGGAAGGACTCCGCTGGGTAAAGCTGATGTAAGGACGGACTCCATTGGGGGCACCTGATGGCATCTGGTGGCAGGCGACGTGGCAGGTGACACACTTGGGGCTTACAGTGATTCGGCATTATGGTGAGTTGAATGATTTAATTTTATATTACAATGTAATAATAGAAATAATGCGCTTCAATCATCCTGACACCATAACAAACATGGTGTCGGGATGATTGAAGCGCCAACAGGTGTTTTGGAGTATCCTTATCTGCCAATTTTGTTACACATTTCTATTGTGGTGTAGATCTGGCTTCTTTCTTTCTATTTCTTTCTCTCTCTTTCTCTCACCTTGGACTGTAGCCACACCCCTTTGAACCACGCCCATTTAAGCCACACCCACTATTGTGCGTAAACCACGCCCATTTTTCGCCGCGCGTCACATTTTTCATTTCAGCATGACACGCCTACAAACGAATGCCCCACCCCCTAATTATAGCAAGGCTCCGCCTCAATACAAAAAAAGTGTCCCAGATGTTTTTTTTCCAATGTTGGCAACTATGTTGATTACTCTTACCCAAATACATTCCTCCTCCTTGTCTTGCCGAGTTAACCCTTTTGTAGTAGTTGAGCTTCAAACCCACTCCTAGATTGTAAGCTCTAGCGAGCAGGGCCCTCTGATTCCTCTTGTACTAAATTGTAATGTAACTGTAGTGTCTGCCTTCATTTTGTTAAGCGCTGCGCAAACTGTTGGCGCTATATAAATCCTGTATAATAATAATAATACCCCTTTGTGCATTACAGATCTAGGTTCTTTTGATATGCCAAAACCAACCTGCACCCCTTTGAATAACTTCAGACCAGGCTTAGAACAGTTGATGCATCTTTACTGAGAAGTCTTTTAGTGGTACAGTTTAATGTGAACAGAGTCAATTTTCTAATGCTAACTATAACTCAATGGCTTCCCAGGCATACCTCTACAAGCTAGTTGTTTATGTCAGTGTTGTCCAGGTGCTGGTTGATCCTAGGATCCCCAGTGCCTTTGACGGACTGCAGAAGTCGTAGCAGTCCTCCTCCTAGCATATATAAGGTCAAGAGCCCTGGACCACAGCCTTTCCCTTTTTATATCACAGGTGGGCAGGTTGGGACCAAAAATCCTGGGGACTATGCACACACACTTAATCTCCCCCCTTTAGTCAAGGCCAACCACTAACTAGTGCAGCAATAAACAACCTGCCTACATGCAGCCTTAAAGAAATCTAGTAGAGTACAGCCAGCTTTAACTGCCCGACTTCGGGGGCGCGCGCGCGCCGGCACGTTTGCGACCCCCCTGCCTTCCCCGTGAGTCGGACTGCGGGTCCCACGGACTCGATCGCCGCAGGGATCCCCGCAATCGTCTCACGGAGGCATGGAGTGGGGAGATGTTAGTGTAAACAAAACATCTCCCCACTCCCCTACTAACAATGTCATCGATCTCCGCTCTGTGTAATCAGAGCGGAGATCGGTGATGTGTCACTCGTAGCCACGCCCCCACACAGTAGTAATCACTCCCCTAGGCACACTTAACCCCTTCAGCGCCCCTAGTGGTTAACCCCTTCACTGCCAGTGTAATTTTCACAGTAACCAGTGCATTTTTATAGCACTGATCGCTGTGAAAATGACATTGGTCCCAAAAATGTGTCAAAAGTGTCCCATGTGTCCGCCATAATGTTGCAGTCACAAAAAAAAAACGCTGATCACCGCCATTACTAGTAAAAAAAAAAAAAATTATAAAAAAGCCATAAAACTATCCCCTATTTTGTAAACGCGATAACTTTTGCGCAAACCAATCAATAAACAGCGATTGCATTTTTTTTTTTACCAAAAATATGTAGAAGAATACGTATCGGCCTAAACTGAGGAAACATTTTTTTTTATATATATTTTTTGGGGATATTTATTATAGCAAAAATTAAAAAACATTGAATTTTTTTCAAAATTGTCGCTCTATTTTTGTTTATAGCGCAAAAAATAAAAACCGCAGAGGTGATCAAATACCACCAAAAGAAAGCTCTATTTGTGGGAAAAAAAGGACATCAATTTTGTTTGGGAGCCACATCGCACGACTGCGCAATTGTCAGTTAAAGCGACGCAGTGCCGAATCGCAAAAAGGGGCCTGGTCTTTATGCTGCGTATTGGTCCGGGGCTTAAGTGGTTAAACAAATCATCCTTACAGATAACATAGTCTTTGGTACTTGAACAGAATTAGCAATGGTGATGGTTTGTTTCCCAGCCAGCCCTAACTTTACAGCAGTTGGAACTGATTGACCTAAAGCATTAAGCAAATCGTAGGCAGGTATAATGACATTGTCAAAGAACGCCCTCTTGAGCCCAGATGTGGAAAACACAAACAGTTATATACAAAAATCAACAGTATTACATTAACCACAAACATATTCTTTTTCTTGAATGTAATTATTGTATTGTATTGTATAATGTATATATTGGAGGGGAATATTCTATAAAAACTCTAATTGTCTTTGAAATGTATTTAATCTACACTTTGTACTGTGGAGTGTACTTCACTGTATACAGCCAAGCAGTGTTGCCAACCCCCTGAAGTGAAATTTACTGGCAAGGATGCCAAAATTTCTGTACGGCACCAATTTCTTACTGGCAAAAATAATGAAGATTACTGGCAGAGCCGCATTTTTTACTGATGCTGCAAAAAAGTACCTAAAATTACGTTTTTTAGTGCTAAACAGTGCAAATATCAATATTTCAACTATAAACACACAGCTAATGCTAATATCAATGTGTTTAAGTTAAACAAAAGTAAAAAAAAAAACATTTCTTCATTGACATGAAGGTTAGGATATTATAACCCAGCCAGCACAGAGTTCCCTCTTACATCAGAGTCTGCAGGATGCCCCCTTACAGTGCAAGGGAACTCTTATGTAAAGGGGAACGCTGCAGACCATGATGTAAGGGGGAACTCTGATGTGGAGGGGGGCTCTGGTGAATAGAGACCACCTTCCACAGAGTGAATACACTAAGGTAAGGGGGGGGGTACTAATATAAGGGGGAAACCTTTATATCAGTGCCCCCTTACATTATTGTATTCATTCACCTCCTTACATCAGTGACCCCCCCTCAGAATGGCCTGGCGGAACTGTCACTTACCTCCTCTCAGGTGCACCGTGTGGGGCTCAGTCAGACGGCTCCAGCTTGGTGTCTCTGATCTCCTCTTCCCAGTCCACACGTCTGTTTCTTCCCGGGCCGTAACCCCCATCCCGGTGGCACTCCCACTCTTGACTCCTTTCTAGGATCCCCTCAGAGACTGTAGACATGACAAGAGATGGTCAGAGGCTGCGGACACATGATACAGGAGGGGGACAGAGACTGCAGACATACTACAGGAGGGGGACAGAGGCTGCAGACATACTACAGGAGGGGGACAGAGGCTGCAGACACACTACAGGAGGTGGACAGAGACTGCAGACACACTACAGGAGGGGGACAGAGGCTGCAGACATACTACAGGAGGGGGACAGAGGCTGCGGACATACTACAGGAGGGGGACAGAGGCTGCGGACACACTACAGGAGGGGGACAGAGGCTGCGGACACACTACAGGAGGGGGACAGAGGCTGCGGACACACTACAGGAGGGGGACAGAGGCTGCGGACATACTACAGGAGGGGGACAGAGGCTGCGGACATACTACAGGAGGGGGACAGAGGCTGCGGACACACTACAGGAGGGGGACAGAGGCTGCGGACACACTACAGGAGGGGGACAGAGGCTGCGGACACACTACAGGAGGGGGACAGAGGCTGCGGACACACTACAGGAGGGGGACAGAGGCTGCGGACACACTACAGGAGGGGGACAGAGGCTGCGGACACACTACAGGAGGGGGACAGAGGCTGCGGACATACTACAGGAGGGGGACAGAGGCTGCGGACATACTACAGGAGGGGGGACAGAGGCTGCGGACATACTACAGGAGGGGGGACAGAGGCTGCGGACATACTACAGGAGGGGGACAGAGGCTGCGGACACACTACAGGAGGGGGACAGAGGCTGCGGACACACTACAGGAGGGGGACAGAGGCTGCGGACACACTACAGGAGGGGGACAGAGGCTGCGGACACACTACAGGAGGGGGACAGAGGCTGCGGACACACTACAGGAGGGGGACAGAGGCTGCGGACATACTACAGGAGGGGGACAGAGGCTGCGGACATACTACAGGAGGGGGACAAAGGCTGCGGACACACTACAGGAGGGGGACAGAGGCTGCGGACACACTACAGGAGGGGGACAGAGGCTGCGGACACACTACAGGAGGGGGACAGAGGCTGCGGACACCACCATATTACTTCTGCACATCATCAGTGTGCTGTGTCCTCCTCCTGTGCCCCTTTCACCACTCCACAGGTCAGGGCAGCACTGTGCTGCCCTGACCTGTGAAGAGGTGAAAGGGACACAGGAACCAGAGGAGGATACAGCACACTGATGACACTGTCCCCTTGTATCCAGCCCTGTTTCACTGACCTTGAGTCCGTCCTCCTGAGGAGTCCTCACCCCTGGCTGGGCCCTGTCAGTGCTCCGCTCCGAGTCCTCCACCGACCACCTATGCATGCACTCACTGCAGGTGTCCCGCCACTGCCGCCAGCCACTGTGGCCTTTTCAAAAATGGCGCCGGCGCCATCACGTTACTGCGTGTGTGCCGCCGCCGCCCGGCCGAGTTCCGAATGCGCTCGGCCGGTGCATTCGGAACGGCGCATGCGCAGTTGTATGGCCGGCTCGCGGCCATCTTTTTTATGGGCGCCGGTGCCCATAAACGGACTTTTACGTACAGCCCGAAAAAGGGGTTAAATCGCGGGCTGTACGTAAATCTACGTACGGTTGGCAACACTGCAGCCAAGGTGGAATACTCAGTACCAGGGGAGAATACTCAATACAGAGTGTAAATTGGAGAATGAATACCACTTCAATACCAGGCACTTATACAACTTCCTGCCCAAGCCAATTTTCAGCGCTGTCGCAATTTGAATGAAAATTGCGCGGTCATGCTACACTGTACCCAAACAATTTTTTTTATAATTTTGTTCCCACAAATAGAGCTTTCTTTTGGTGGTGTTTTATCACCTCTGCGATTTTTATTTTTTTGCGCAAAAAATAAAAAAAGACCGCAAATTTTGAAAAAAATAGTTTTTCTTTGTTTCTGTAATTTTTTTGTAAATAAGTATGTTTTCTACTTCAATGACGGACACTGATATGGCTGCACTGACGGGCACTGATAAGGCGGCACCGATGGGCACCGATGAGATGGCACTGATGAGATGAGGTGGCACTGATGATGGGCACCGATAGGCGGCACTGATAGGTGGCACTGGTATGTGGCACTGATGGGCACTCACAGGCGGCACTGATGGACACACATAGGCGGCACTGATGGGTACTTATGGGTGGCACTGATAGGTGGCATGGGTGGGCACTGATGGTCACTGATAGGTGGGCACATATGGGCACGGATGGGCACTGATAGGTATCAATGATGGGTGGCATTGCTGGGCATCACTGAATTAATTTGTTCCATAATGGTGCCAGTCAGTGCCCATTTGTGGGCAATGATTGGCATAGATTGGGCATGTATTTGCATATGTGGATGGCCATGGGGGATGTACCTGGCCATCCATATGTTAAGTGCTTCCCTGGTGGTCCTGGCGGCTTCCCTGGTGGTCCAGTGTGGGCATCCGTGGGCGGGCTGCGCTGATAAACAATCAGCGCAGACCCCCCCTTTAAGGAGAGCCCCCGATCGGCTCTCCTCTACTCGCGTCTGTCAGATGCGAGTGAGGAAATGCCGATCAACGGCTCTTCCCGTTTACATCGTGATCAGCCGTGATTGGACACGGCTGATCACGTGGTAAAGAGCCTCCCTCTGAGGCTCTTTACCGAGATCGGTGTAGCGGTGTGTCAGACAATAGCGGGCGGCTGTTATCCTGCTGGACGTCATATGACATCCAGTCAGGATAACGCAACGACCGCTCGGTCGTCATTTTGCTATATTGGTTAAAGGTCCACTAGAGCCACAAGAAAATTATATGGCAGGGGTTACCCAAAAAAAAAAAAAAACTGATGTGGCTATGCTACTGACAAAATTCATCATATATGGTTTTTTTTAATTTTGCTTATAGCTCCATTTTGACTTTCAATAGATTTTTATTACGTTGGACCGTTGTCATAGGTGTTAATATATATGTTGTAAAATTTGGGGAACCAGCTACATCACAGGATACCGGCTTTGCTATCACATTTTAACAGTCCTTGTTTTTTTGTCGCAGGTAACTTCCCCTGCCAGGAGGCTTCCAGGCTGGACACTGCTGTTCACTTTTACCACTGTACACAAAACCACCATCCACCATCCACAGTCTCCTCTATACTACTCTACACCCACCTACAACTTCCCATCTTTTTTTAAACCCACTTCCTCTGACAGGTGAGTTAACCCTTTTGTTCCCTTAAAGCAGGCATGTCCATAGTCCGGCCAATTGCATCCCACAATCCAGTTTAATGTGGCCCCCCTGGTAATTTGGATAAATATATATTTTGTGGTCCCCAGGGCCACGAAAGATATATATATACTGTTTTTATCGGCGCTGCCTCGGAGGGGGCAGGGAGGGGGCGGGACGAGCGCCGTCAGATTACATACAGGAGAATCTCCTGTTTTTTTTACTTGCTACTGTTGCTACTTGCTGTTGACATGCTTCTCACAGAAGTGAACCCTGAGATTTTTTACAGGATTGACTTCACTTACTTTATCCCCGCCGCAGGAATACTGCTGGAGACTAGACAGATCCAGCCTTCACCCCTCAGGGCGGGCTTTGTTGTGCCAACCTTCAGGGTTCTGGGTTCCTACATACAGGAGCCTCTTCCCTGGGCCCATAGAGCACTCTGCCAGAAAACCTTTGGGCATTTTTTAATACGTGCCACAAAGTGCTGGATCCCAGAGTCCAGTCCTCCTAAGAGAGACATTACAGGCAAAACCTCACTCTTCTGCGAGGTCCGGGTACATCCATTTTGGCATTGTGTTTGGCCTTATTGGATGGATCCGATTGTGTAGCTCCATAACCCCCGCAGGGGCCCTCAGTAGAGCTTCTTCTTAGCACATGTTTAACCGTGACCAACACCTTAGACACTGGCGAAAAAACTGAGGTGCTCCCGGTATGGGAGGGGTTATATAGGGAGGAAACTTCCTGTCTAATTGATTACAACCAGTGATATAACCCATGTAGTAAAGAACAGAGCTCTGTGTCCCGTGATGTACGCTAAAGAAAGATAGATATAAATATCCAAATAACACGCCCAAGCTAATCTCTTCATCACACACAGCCACAAAGGCAAGAGAATTCTTGTTGGGCAGTGTATTGGTGCTCGGACGAACACACTTAGTCCGAATTTTTGGACACCCCTGCCTTAAAGGGACCACAGTCCAAAAAGAAGGAAAATATAGCATCCTTCCAGGACCCAGCCACGTCATCCTGTACAATGTATAGTTTGAGATCTCAATTATTCCTCAAACTTAGGAAGCTCTCAAACCTATGGGGCAACCAAAAGATGGAACAGTCGCCCAGTTTGAGAGCAGCCTTAAAGTGACACTAAACCTTTTTTTTTTAAATAACAAACATTTCATATTTACCTTCACGGTGCAGTTTGTTTTGCACAGTTTGGCCCCGCACCCCGTCTTCTGGGGTCCCCTGGCAGCGCTACAGGCTCCTCCTCGCATCCTTAAACCATGTGGGAAAAGCTCTTTCCTTTGGGTTTCCTAGCGGGCGCGGGACCCACAAATGCCTGAGTCCAGTATTTGCGTCTATAGACACAGAATGCTGGACTCGGCCACGCCCCCGGGTCATTGGATTTGATTGACAGCAGCGGGATCCAATGGCTGCGCTGCTATCTTTCTATCCAATCGAGAGCCGAGAACCCCAGGGCAGAAAGGAAGAGTACGTCTCCACCAAGGGAACGAAGGGCTCAGGTGATCAAGGCTACGCTGCCGGTTCTCTTACCCGCAATGGCTGAGGCAGCATCCAACAGCTGATGAAAAAAACATCAGCTGTGGTGCCAACATCCCTGGACTCCAGGACAGGTAAGTGCCCGATTATTAAAAGCCAGCAGCTGCAGTATGTGTAGCTGCTGGCTTTTAAATTTTTTTTTTTGGGGCAGACCTCAGCTTTAAGGAACAGACCTATTTTTCAAACTTGTTAAAATCAGGTTTATTTGCTAGAAAATTACTTAGAACCCCCAAACATTATATAAATTTTTTTTCCAGACAATTACAATACTTCATGCCACACCGTATTTGCACAGCGGTCTTACAAATGAAAAAATAAGAAAAAAGTAAAGATAGCCCAATTTTTTTTATATTGTGAAAGATAATGTTACGCCAAGTAAATTGATAGGAAACATGTCATGCTTCAAAATTGCGCCCGCTAGTGGAATGGTGTCAAACTTTGACACTTAAAAATGTTTAAAAATGTCTACAGGTTACCAGTTTTGAGTTACAGAGTAGGTCTTTTGCTAGAATTATTGCCCTCTCTAACGATCACGGTGATACCTCACATGTGTGGTTTGAACACTGTTTACATATACGAGCGCAAATTACGTACATATGCGGGCGTGAGCACGGGGGGACGGGGCGCTTTAAAAAAAAAAAATCTTATTTATTTTACTTTTTATTTTTACACCGTTCCTTTCAAAAATAAAAATAAAAATTGGATCGCTTTTATTCCTATTACAAGGAATGTAAACATCCCTTGTAACAGAAAAAATGCATGACACTACCTCTTTAATGTAAGATCTGGGGTCAAAAAGACCTCAGATCTCACAATAAACTTAAATGCAATAATAATAAAAAAATATATATATATATATATATATATATATATATATATATATATATATTTTTTTTTTTTTTTTTTTTCAATAAAAAAAAATGTCACTTAAAGACATTTGACGTCGCTTCCATCATCCAACGGCATTGAGTCGAGTGATATACAGCAGTGATATAATTCTCCTATGACTTGGGAAGTCCACAATCATGAACACACTCTCTGTCAATGGAGGTGAATAACTTAAATAAGAATTCCATATAGTCCAAAATATACGACAAAAATGTGAATGTCTTCTGTGAATGGAAAAGGGTCCGTGAACCATAAACACACTCAGATGATATTCTTCCCACAGAATAATCAGGATGACAGGAATAGTGATGAGCCGAACACCCCCGGGTTCGGTGCGCACCAGAACCCGCGAACGGACCGAAAGTTCGCACGAACTTTAGAACCCTATTAAATACAATGGATGCGAACGTTCGAAATCTAAAGTGCTAATTATAACGACTATTATGCATGTTATTGTCCTAAAAAGGGTTTGGGAACCCGGGTTCTGCACCAGTGGACATGTATCAATGCAAAAAGAAGTTTTAAAAACGGCCGTTTTTCTGGAGCAGTCATTTTAATGATGCATAAAGTGAAAAAAAAAAAGTCAAATATTCCTTTAAATATCGTACCTGGGGGGTGTCTAAAGTATGCCTGTGAAGTGGCACGTGTTTCCCGTGTTTAGAACTGTCCCTGCACAAAATTACATTTCTAAAGGAAAAAAAGCCATTTAAAACTGCTTGCGGCTTTAATGTAATGTCTGGTCCCGGTAATATGGATGAAAATCTTTAAGAAAAATGACATAGCTACCCCATCACACCCCCCCCCCTTACCCCAGCCCATTACCAGCCCCTTTGGGTCTTGTATGGATATTAAGGGGAACCCCGCACACAAAATAAAAAAGGCCCTATATACTCTGAACAGCCGTATACAGGCGGTGCATACAAGACAGGGACTGTAGGTTTGTTCTTATGTAGAATCTGTTTGTAATTTTGAACAGGTACATTGTTTAAGTGTAGCTCCAGCCAAAAAATATATTTTTAAGCTTTTTGGAAAACATAGGGAAGGGTTATCACCCCTGTAACATTTGTTTTGCTGTCTGTGCAGTGTGCACCTGTTCAGAACAGTTCACCTCACTTTCCGTCCTAATGACAAATGTTTTTTGAAAATTTGGGGTTTTTATTGAAACAAGAATTGGTGATAAAGAATCAGTGGAGAGGAGACACTTTTTTTCCCATATTAACTCTTACAGGAGAGAATTTGCCTTCCTAGGGGTAGATTTCCTCTCACTTCCTGTTGTATCCTTCCGTTTGCAAGGAGGAGTCGTTTGTAAGTTGGATGTTTGAAAGTAGGGGCCTGCCGTATATACTCAGCTGAAATTTGCCCCTTACATGTTGGTGTTGCCACAACACTGTGAGCCCTCACAGTTACTCTTGGTGGGCGCATGAATGGGCCCTGCTGTGAATTATTAGATCAAGAATTGTAATTGCATGCCCCTGTTGAACAGGGGCTGAAAAATTGGGCCTTTGGTGGTGGTGGTGGTGTTGACACAACACTGTAAGGCCTCACAGTTAGTCTTGGTGGGCGCAGGAATGGGCCCTGCTGTGAATTATTAGATCAAGAATTGTAATTACATGCCCCTGTTAAACAGGGGCAGAAAAATTGAGCCTTAGGCACTGGTGCCACAACACTGCAACCCCTCACAGATACTGTACTTGGAGCACAGCAATGAGCCCTGTTGCAAAGTATTGCATCAAAAATTTTAATTACACGCCCCTGTTAAACAGGGGCTGAAAAATTGGGCCTTAGCCACTGGTGCTGGTGCCACGACACTGCAACCACTCCCAGATACTCTAGTTGGAGTGCAGGAATGAGCCCTGCTGCAAAGCATTGCATAAAAAATTGTAATAACACACCCCTGTTAAACAGGGGCTGAAAAATTGGGCCTTAGCCACTGGTGGCAGCACCCAGAAACAAAAATGTTCTTCCAAGCTATCATCGTCAATCGGATCATAGAGGAGGAGGAGGATAGTCAGTCAACATAACAGGACAAACTCTCAGCATCAGCATCAGTCTTGAAGGGATGTGACATTTGAAAATAAATTAGTCTGTTATATCAGCTTCAGGTGTTTGGTAGCTGGTGGTGATCCAAGACTGGTTCATCTTTATGAAGGTCAGTCGATCAACAGAGTCGGTGGACAGGCGCACCCTGTGATCCGTGACAAATCCTCCAGCAGCACTGAATGTGCGTTCTGAAAGAACGCTGGATGCAGGACAGGCCAGTAGCTCAATTGCATACTGTGCAAGCTCTGGCCAGTGATCCATCCTCAAGACCCAGTAAGCCAGAGGATTTTCGGTGGGGAAGGTGTCCAAGTCTGACCTTGCCCCTAGGTATTCCTGCACCATGTATATCAGACGCTGGCGATGGTTGCTGGAACCGATCATACCTTGGGGCTGCGGACTAAAGAATTGTCTGAACGCTTCGGTCAGACGGCCACCTTCCCCACCGCTCCTTCTTTGACTGACCGAAGCCTCAGCAACTCGTTGTCCAAGACCAGGAGTTTGTAACCTCCCAGTCTCTGGGAACGCGTTGCACAGACCTTTCTGCAAGGCCTCCCGGAGTTGTCTCATCCTCTGCTCCCTCTGCGACGGTAAGATAAGGTCCGCAACCTTACCCTTGTACCGTGGATCAAGGAGAGTGGCCAGCCAGTAATGGTCCCTCTCCTTGATCCGAAGAATACGAGGATCCTTCCGCAGACTTTGCAGGATCAGGGAGGCCATGCAGCGTAGTAGGCTTGTGCACAACGGAAAAATTCGGTTAGTTTCGGTTCGTTTCTTTTCGGTCCTGTTGATTCGTAATCATTCGTAATTTTGCTAGACGGGATTTTTCGTGTTCGGACTAATTCGTATTTTCGCAAGCGACATTTTTCGTTGAATTTTTAGTTGATTTATAACTCGTACTTTCGGTAGAGTACATTGTTTTTCGTTGATTCTGGACACAACTCCTACTTTCGTAACTTTTTTTGGGTTCGTTGATTCGTAATTTTCTGTGTCTCTCTCACGACGACGCTGCCTATTATGCCTAATGTGCTTCGAATGGATTTGTACTTTTCTAAATACATAGCGGTTATTTGTAACGATTCGAAATCTCGTATTTTACTTTCGTTTTTTACATGTGGCTATAGCCTCCGCCCCTGTACACCATTTTGAGAGGGTTCAGCACGGTGAGGGAGAAGCAGAGAGCAGAGCAGAGTGTTATTGTGCTTCGAATGGATTCGAAATCTCGTATTTTACTTTCATTTTTTACATGCGGCTATAGCCTCCGCCCCTGTACACCATTTTGAGAGGGAGTTCAGCACGGTGTGGGAGAAGCAGAGAGCAGAGCAGAGTGAGTGTTATTGTGCTTCGTATGGATTCGTACATTCGTAACTTTTTCATAACGAATTATGCCGAAGACATTCGGGCATTCGCTATTTGCGGTATAATTTATTTCGGATTCGGTCTAATTCGTAATTGCTTTGTTCGGAAATTCGAATGCTTCCGAATGTCCGAATGTTGCTAAATTCGGACGAATTTCAATTCGTTACGAAACGAATTGCACAAGCCTACAGCGTAGGTTGGCTGAGGCATTCAGTCCGGAGTCCTCTGGGTCACTAATGAAGACGACATGATCCGCAGCCACCTCCTCCCAGCCACGTACAAGTCCACTGGTTTCTTGGGACTGTAAATCATCCCTAAAAGACTGCTGCTGATGATGCTGAGTGCCAGGCTCCACCTCCATGCTGACACAATCCTCCTCCTCCTCCTCCTCCTCTTCTTCCTGTGCGATGGGTGGGACAGAAGGAACACTGTCTGGGTAAAGGGGGCCTTGAGAGGCAAGGAAGTCCTCCTCTTCCTGCCTCTGTTCTGCCTCAAGTGCCCTGTCCATTATTCCACGCAGCGTATGTTCCAACAGGTGGACAAGAGGTACAGTGTCACTGATGCATGCACTGTCACTGCTCACCATCCTCGTGGCCACCTCAAATGGTGCCAGGACAGTGCATGCATCCCTGATCATGCCCCACTGGCGTGGTGAAAAAAAACCAAGCTCCCCCGACCCTGTCCTGGTGCCGTAGTCGCACAGGTACTCATTGATGGCCCTCTGCTGCGTGTGCAGCCGCTGCAGCATGGCCAGCGTTGCGTTCCACCTGGTGGGCATGTCACATATAAGGCGGTTCTTGGGCAGGTTCAACTCCTTTTGCAGCTCAGCCAGGCGAGCACTGGCATTATAAGATCTGCGGAAATGCACACAGACTTTCCTGGCCTGCCTCAGGACATCCTGTAAGCCCGGGTACCTGCCCAAGAACCGCTGCACCACCAGGTTAAGGACGTGAGCCACACAGGGCACATGGGTCAGTTTTCCCTGTCGGAGAGCGGAGAGGAGGTTGGTGCCATTGTCGCAAACTATCATTCCTGGCTTAAGCTGGCGTGGCATCAACCACCTCTCGGCCTGCCCCTGCAGAGCAGACAGAATCTCTGCCCCAGTGTGGCTCCTGTCCCCCAAACACACCAGCGCAAGCACGGCATGGCATCTTTTTGCCTGCGTACTTGCGTAGCCCCTTGAACGCCTACGGAGCACCGCTGGTTCCGAGGACAAAGCACAGGAAGAGGCCACGGAGGAAGAAGAAGAGGAGGGGGTGGAGGACAGTGGTGTGTCACAACCAGTAGTAGCATTTTGGAGGCGTGGCGGTGGAACAACCTCCAACACTACTGCACCTTGTCCTGCATCCTTCCCAGCTGCCAAAAGAGTGACCCAATGGGCCGTGAAAGAAAGGTAACGTCCCTGTCCATGCCTGCTGGACCATGAGTCAGCGGTAATATGCACCTTACCGCTGACCGCCCTGTCCAGCGAGGCCAAGACATTGCCTTCCACATGCCGGTAGAGAGCCGGAATAGCCTTCTGTGAGAAAAAGTGGCATTTGGGAACCTGCCACTGAGGAACCGCACATTGCACAAACTCAGGGAAGGGGGCCGAGTCTACCAACTGAAAAGGCAGCAGTTGAAGCGCTAGCAATTTAGCCAAGCTAGCATTCAACCGCTGGGCATGTGGATGGCTGGGAGTGAACTTCTTTCGACGGTCCAGCAGCTGGGGCAGGGAAATTTGCCTGCTAGAATCGGACGTCGGTGTACTGCTAGCAGAGTGGCCGCAAGTACTTGGCTGTGACACACCTAATTCTACACCTTCATTCCTCTCAGTGCAGGTTTCAGAGAGGACTGAAGGTATAGTGGGGTTGGAGATCCCAGCTGATGCGGTGCAAGGAGAGGTCCGCTTTGTTCTTTGGTGTGGGTCTTTAAGGTAGGCTTGCCAACGAGCTGCATGGCAGGTCAACATATGTCTGGTCAAGCATGTGGTGCCCAAGCGGCTGATGTTTTGGCCACGCGATATACGCTTGAGACATATGTTGCAAACAGCAGCTGTGCGATCTGATGCACTCGCCTCAAAAAAGGCCCACACCAAAGAACTTTTTGAATAACGGGCAGAGGCAGCGCCCTGCACAGGCGGAGCTCTGCGGTGTGATTCCGTCGGTGTGCTGCCCTTACGCTGGCCACCCAAGGGCATCCTGCCTCGTTGGAGATGTGCCTCCTCCTCATCCTCCTCCTCCTCCTCTCTCCTATTAGGCACCCACGTGGAGTCAGTGACCTCATCATCCCCTCCCTCCTCATCACTGGAGCCAATCTGGCAGTATGCTGCAGCTGCTGGAACATGACTGCCAGATTGGTGTCCTTCTTGAGCATCCCCTCTCTCTGCTCTCACGCTACTGCCTTCCTCTAGCTGGGTATCATCATCAGACCCTTCGAAACGCTGGGCATCCTCCTGGAGCATGTACCCAACACTGTGCTCAAACAGTTCGGGGGACTCCTCAGGAGGAGGACATGGTGGGTCTAGGGAAGGAGTGACTGATGATGACATTGATACCAGGGAAGAGGACGCTTTGGCAGCTGCTTTGCCAGTACCCTGAGCCTGGGTGAGAGAGGATGAGGAGGATGAGGAGGGCTTGGTCATCCACTCTACCAAGTCTTCGGCATGATGTGGCTCAACATGTCCAGCTGCCGAAAAGAAGGACAAGCGTGTCCCATGGCCATGTGCTGATGACAATGCACCGCGTCCACGACCAGCACTGTTGCCCCCAGACACAGAGCCTGCTTGCCCTCTTTTATTGGCTCCTGACTGTCTGCCTCTCCTTGTTTGCCTTCCAGACATTCTAATGGCCTGCAGGGAGATGGGAAAACCAGCAATAAGGGCTAGCTTCAGGTGTATACTGTGCAGGAGGCTTAGCAACAATGACACTGACACTGTCCCCTGCCTATCCTTCTCTCTCCCTGCACACAAGGTTTAGCAAAGAATAGGACACTGACACTGTCGACTGCCTATCCTTGTCTGTCCCTACACACAAGGTTTAGCAATATGGTTCAGCACACTAGGTTTAGCAAAGATTATGACACTGACACTCTCGACTGCCTATCCTTGTCTGTCCCTACACACAAGGTTTAGCAATATGGTTCAGCACACTAGGTTTAGCAAAGTTTATGACACTGACACTCTCGACTGCCTATCCTTGTCTGTCCCTACACACAAGGTTTAGCAATATGGTTCAGCCCACAAGGTTTAGCAAAGAATATGACACTGACACTCTCCCTGCCTATCCTTGTCTGTCCCTACACACAAGGTTTAGCAATATGGTTCAGCACACACGGTTTAGCAAAGAATATGAAACTGACACTCTCCCTGCCTATCCTTGTCTGTCCCTACACACAAGGTTTAGCAATATGGTTCAGCGCACTAGGTTTAGCAAAGATTATGACACTGACACTCTCGACTGCCTATACTTGTCTGTCCCTACACACAAGGTTTAGCAATATGGTTCAGCGCACCAGGTTTAGCAAAGATTATGACACTGACACTCTCGACTGCCTATCCTTGTCTGTCCCTATACACAAGGTTTAGCAATATGGTTCAGCACACAAGGTTTAGCAAAGAATATGACACTGACACTCTCCCTGCCTATCCTTGTCTGTCCCTACACACAAGGTTTAGCAATATGGTTCAGCACACAAGGTTTAGCAAAGAATATGAAACTGACACTCTCCCTGCCTATCCTTGTCTGTCCCTACACACAAGGTTTAGCAATATGGTTCAGCGCACTAGGTTTAGCAAAGATTATGACACTGACACTCTCGACTGCCTATCCTTGTCTGTCCCTACACACAAGGTTTAGCAATATGGTTCAGCGCACTAGGTTTAGCAAAGATTATGACACTGACACTCTCGACTGCCTATCCTTGTCTGTCCCTACACACAAGGTTTAGCAATATGGTTCAGAACACTAGGTTTAGCAAAGATTATGACACTGACACTCTCGACTGCCTATAATTGTCTGTCCCTACACACAAGGTTTAGCAATATGGTTCAGCGCACTAGGTTTAGCAAAGATTATGACACTGACACTCTCGACTGCCTATCCTTGTCTGTCTCTACACACAAGGTTTAGCAATATGGTTCAGCACACTAGGTTTAGCAAAGATTATGACACTGACACTCTCGACTGCCTATCCTTGTCTGTCCCTACACACAAGGTTTAGCAATATGGTTCAGCACACTAGGTTTAGCAAAGATTATGACACTGACACTCTCGACTGCCTATCCTTGTCTGTCCCTACACACAAGGTTTAGCAATATGGTTCAGCGCACTAGGTTTAGCAAAGATTATGACACTGACACTCTCGACTGCCTATCCTTGTCTGTCCCTACACACAAGGTTTAGCAATATGGTTCAGAACACTAGGTTTAGCAAAGATTATGACACTGACACTCTCGACTGCCTATAATTGTCTGTCCCTACACACAAGGTTTAGCAATATGGTTCAGCGCACTAGGTTTAGCAAAGATTATGACACTGACACTCTCGACTGCCTATCCTTGTCTGTCTCTACACACAAGGTTTAGCAATATGGTTCAGCACACTAGGTTTAGCAAAGATTATGACACTGACACTCTCGACTGCCTATCCTTGTCTGTCCCTACACACAAGGTTTAGCAATATGGTTCAGCACACTAGGTTTAGCAAAGAATATGAAACTGACACTCTCCCTGCCTATCCTTCTCTGTCCCTACAAACAAGGTTTAGCAAAGAATATGACACTGACACTCTCCCTACCTATCTTTGTCTGTCCCTACACACAAGGTTTAGCAATATGGTTCAGCACACAAGGTTTAGCAAAGAATATGACACTGACACTCTCCCTGCCTATCCTTGTCTGTCCCTACACACAAGGTTTAGCAATATGGTTCAGCACACAAGGTTTAGCAAAGAATATGAAACTGACACTCTCCCTGCCTATCCTTCTCTGTCCCTACAAACAAGGTTTAGCAAAGAAAAAATATGACACTGTCCCTGCCTATCCTTCTCTTTCCCTGCGCCGGAACACACTACACGAGGCCGCCGCGCTGGCGGCCTTTTATAGTGTGGGGCGTGTACTAAACCCCCTCAGCAATAATTGGCCACAGGCATCCTGCCTGTGGCCAATCATTGCTCTCCTCGCTGCCGGCGCTGTGATTGGCCAAGCATGCAGGGTCACAGTGCATGCTTGGCCAATCACAGCGCCAGGATTACACTGCGATGGCGCAGTGTATTGTGGGCCATTCGCGTCACTCGAATTTGGCGCGAACGGCCCAAATCGTTCGTTGTTCGCCGAACGCACGAACAGCCGATGATCGAGTCGAACCTATGTTCGACTCAAAACACCGAGCTCATCCCTGGACAGGAACAACAAGTTGACTGTTGAATAAGGTGTTAGAAAAAGTGAATAGATGAGGTACTCTTACCGCAACAGGTGGACTCATCAGTCATACGATAGTGAGTCAGATAGGCTTGAGGTCTCAGTGACCGGAAACTGTGGAACAGGATCTCTGTGGATACCGTGAAGGTCTCAACCGGAATCTGTAGAACAGAATCTCTACGGATGCCGTAAACATCTCAAGTAGTCCTGGATGATGATCCAATGGATTGGGATGCAGATGCAACAATCCTCCAGCATACAGGCTTCAAAAGACAGGAAATAGGAACAAAAAATGGAGACAAAAGGGAATTCTCCCAATGGTGCAGGTCAATAAAACCCTTCAAGGTTTATTGAATAAAAGTGTCATACACTTATGCTGTATGCTGGAGGATTGTTGCATCTGCATCCCAATCCATTGGATCATCATCCAGGACTACTTGAGACATTTACGGCATCCATAGAGATCCTGTTCTACAGATTCCGGTTGAGACCTTCACGGTATCCACAGAGATCCTGTTCCTCAGCTTCCGGTCGCTGAGACCTCAAGCCTATCTGACTCACTGTCGTATGACTGATGAGTCTACCTGTTGCGGTAAGAGTACCCCATCTATTCATTTTTTCTAACATCTGATTCAACAGTCAACTTATTGTTCCTGTCATCCTGATTATTCTGTGGGAAGAATATCATCTGAGTGTGTTTATGGTTCACAGACCCTTTTCCATTCACAGAAGACATTCACATTATTGTCGTATATTTTGGACTATATGGAATTCCTATTTAAGTTATTCACCTCCATTGACAGAGAGTGTGTTCATGATTGTGGACTTCCCAAGTAATATGAGATTTATATCACTGCTGTACACTTTTATTGAATCATTTTAGATTTGAGGTTCACGTTTAACCATTTTTGATCCTTGGTTATCATCTCATTGTATAGCGGTACCCCATACCACTATTTATGTTTTAGCGCTGCACTGTTTATCCCATTTTCACTTTCACTTTGTTTGTTTGAGTACTGGCAGCTTGTTTATTTCTGGGTTTTTAGCGCAGTTATTTTCCCTATTTCATATAATACTTGGCATCACAAAATCCTCCGAGGGAGTGTTTAAAAGCGCATACATCTTAGAGATCACCCGGGGAAGGGGTTCTTTCTCGTCACAGTATAATTTAAATGTAGTTAGTTGGCGTCGGTAATTTATCGATGGTCCCAAAGATCCTGCTTGCCAGGGGTTTATTTCATAATACCCTCCTGGTTGCGTCAATGAGGTAATTGTAGGCCAGGTCTCCGAGTGCAAGAAATGTGATGCTTGAAAGCATCCCTTCTCTTCAAGTTTATTAAACGCTCCCATTTCCATACCTGGTAAAAAGCTAGGATTTCCCAAAATAGGGAACAAAGGTGATTGTATCGAGGAGTGTCAGGAACGAGTATGGAGATCGAGATGCTAAGAGGGCTCCCCTTGCGGCTGAGTGCAGCGCGACCCTGGAGTTGGGAACAGGAAGCGCGGTGCCCACAGAAGCACGGTTGGCCAGGTGCTTGCTTGCAGTCTGATGAGCTCAGCCACTGAGGGATGGCTGAGGCAGGCAGAACGGAGCTTGTTGTATTTAAATGAACAGAGATACCAGAAGCCAGGCCAGGGGTCAAACACAGGTAGGTCAGTCCAGAGCATATACAGGGGCGAGCCAAGGTCATACACGAGCAGGATCCAGGTACAAGCCGAGGGTCAAGCCAGGTGGTCAGAAAGCAGGAGCAGAGTCCAGAAGCAGGCCGAGGGTCAAACACAGGAGACCAGGAAGCGCGGTCAAGGCAAGCCGGGTCACAATGGATAAGCACGGATCAGGAAACAAGGTCAAGGTACACAGGAGACTGAAGAGATAATCCAGCAATGAGCAGCTCCAGCAGCAGGCTTAAATAGACCAGGAAGTTAGTATTGTGATCTGTTCAGGTTACAAGGAGGAAGTACCGCCCACCTTAGTCACCATGGCGGCCATGATTGTCTTGGAATTGCCAGTCCTTCTTCGGCCATTTCTGTGACAGTGCCCCCCCCCCGAGGGGCAGCCTCTGGATGCCCAACCTAGACCATACCAACTTCATATTCAGTATCGTTACCTATGGTAACTGGTGGAGGTGGCAACTCCTCTCTTCCTGGAAATGGACTTGGCACAGCTGGTTTCAGTAGGGAGACGTGGAACACCGGATGGATCTTGTAGGAGGCCGGTAAAGCGAGTTCAAAAGCCACAGGGTTCACTTCCTTCTTGATCTCGAATGGACCCACAAACCTCGGACCAAGCTTCTTGGAAGGACAAGAAAGTCTGAGGTTAATAGAGGACAGCCATACCTTGTCACCCACCTTGTAGATGGGATTCCCTCTCTTTCTCCTGTCATGTTGTTTCTTGAAGTCTTCCTGAGCCTTTCGCATGGTATTTTGAAGGATTTGGTAATTGGTTTGGAAGAAGTTTATCCTATCTTGAATGGCTGGTACCGGAGATTCAGGAATGGTGTTGGGAAGAAAGGATGGGTGAAAGCCATAGTTTGCCCAAAAGGGTGACTTATTAGTGGCCGTGTGTATGGTATTATTGTATGAAAACTCAGCACAAGGTAGCAAGGAGACCCAGTCATCTTGGGAGAAAGAACAGAAGCACCGCAGGTATTGCTCTAAGGTCTGGTTCGTTCTTTCTGTTTGGCCATTACTTTGAGGGAGGTAAGCAGAAGAAAGACATAAGCCAATTGACAAGATCTTGCAAAAATTCTTCCAGAAACCAGAGGTGAATTGAACTCCTCTATCGGAGACTATATTGTCGGCTAATCCATGAAGTCTGACTATCTCCTTGATAAAAAAAATTGCAGTGTCCATGGCGGAGGGGGTGCCAAGCATGGGCAGGAAGTGGGCCATCTTTGATAGTCAGTCCACTACTACCAAAATTGTTGTAAAGTCCTCTGATGGAGGGAGGTCGACTATGAAGTCCATAGAGATGCTTTTCCAAGGCTGTTCTGGAACTGGTAAGGGTCTTAATAGACCCCAAAGACCTGGTCTTGGGACCCTTGTTACGCTGGCAAACCAAACAGGACTCAACATATTTTTTACAGTCTGATCTTAGGGAAGGCCACCATAGGTAACGTTGGACAATGTCGATCGTCTTCCAGGCCCCGAAATGCCCGGCCAGCTGGTGATAATTTTTTCAAGGCCTGCAGTCTGACTTCCTGGGGGACAAAGATTTTGTCCTGGTGCCACAGAAATCCCTTGTGACTCCTTAAGGTAGAATATTCTGACTCTGGGCACTGAAGAGAGGCTTGTACAATGGATGCTTTTAGGTCTGGCTGGATCAGAAGGAAATTTTGTGTGGACAGGATTGTGCCAGGAGTGGTTTCTTCAGGGGTGTCTGGGAACATCCGAGACAGAGCATCCTCCTTTACATTTTTAGATCCGGGACGAAAAGAGATGTGGAAATTGAATCTCGAAAATAATAACGCCCACCACGCTTGACGCGGTCTCAAACGTTTTGCAGTCCTCAGATATTCAAAATTTTTATGATCGGTAAAGATCATGATGGGATGTGCTGCACCTTCAAGTAAATATCTCCACTCTTCCAGGGCTGTTTTGATGGCCAAAAGCTCCCGATCTCCGACGTCATAATTTCATTCCGGTTGTGTAATTTTTCGAGAAGAAAAGGCTACAGGATGTAGCAATGATTTGGGGCCCTGTCGTTGAGAGAGAATAGCTCCTGTGGCCACCTCGGAGGCATCGACTTCCAAAATGTAGGACAATGCAGGGACAGGATGCTGAAGAACTGGTGCTGAAACAAACACGGTTTTAAATCTGTCGAAAGCTGCCTGAGCCTCCGGGGACCACTGGAATCTGGAATGCAAACGGGTTAGTTGGGTAATGGGTGATATAATGGCTGAAAAGTTCTTAATAAATCATCTGTAAAAGTTTGAAAAGCCGATAAACCTTTGAAAACCCTTCTTGTCTGAGGGGACAGGCCATTCCAGGATCGCTTTTACTTTCTGGGGATCCATGGCCACTCCTTTAGTAGATATGACAAGACCCAAAAACTGGATAGATTCTTTCTCGAAGTTACATTTTTTGGCTTTAACGTATATTCCATGTGTTCTTAGAATAGTTAGTACCTTTTTCATGTGCACTCGATGAATCTCCAGGGTGGCTGAGAAGACAAGGATGTCATCCAGGTATACAATGAGGAAGTTGTCAAGATGGTGTCGGAAAATGTCGTTCACAAAGTGCTGGAACATGGCTGGAGCATTGCAGAGGCCAAAAGGCATCAGCAAATATTTGAAATGTCCTAAACGAGTTCAGAAGGCTGTCTTCCACTCATCCCCCTCTCGAATGTGAACCAGATTGTAAGCACCTTGCATGTCCAGTTTGGAGAAAACTCGAGCAGAACGGAATCGTTGGAAGAGTTCCGGGATGAGAGGGAGTGGATAGCGATTTTTGATGGTGATCTTATTCAGATTTTGGTAGTCTATACAAGACCTAAGCATTTTATCCTTTTTTTCGACAAAAAAGATGCCAGCACCTGCAGGGGAAGAAGAGGGACGGATGAATCCCTTTTCCAGGTTTTCATCGACATAGAGTCGTAATGTCTCAAGTTTAGTCTCTGATAAAGGGAAGATACGACCAAAAGGAATTTCGGAGCCTGGGAGCAAGTCAATAGGGCAGTCGTAGGGACGATGAGGTGGAAGGGAGTCTGCTCCCTTCTTGTCAAATACATCCAGGAATTCTAGGTAGGCAGAAGGTACATGAGGGTTGGCACTAGAAAACGGTTGTATGGTCAGGCAGCTGGTAAAGTTCTTAGGGCCAGGGGGCAGACAATTCTGCTGACAGTAAGCAGATGAAAACAGCACTTCATTCTTCAGCCAGTCAATCTGAGGGTTGTGTGCTCGTAACTAGGGGACTCCAAGAATGACCGGAAACATAGGAGAGTATAAAACATCAAAATGTACCAGTTCCTTGTGGCTGGAGCTGGTTGTCATAGGGATTGGCAGGGTCTCATGGGTAATCAGTCCAGAACTGGGTAGAGATCCATCAGCCAAATGAACTGTTAACTGCTACTTCTTGGTAACAAGGGGAATTCCAAGTCTTTTGGCCAAGTTGATGTCTAGGAAGCAGCTGCAGGCCCCAGAGTCGATGATGGCTGAAACCCGGATCTCTTCCTTGGCTACCGACAGGAAGATAGAGAGAACAAGGTGAGATGAGGTAAGTCCTGACACTTGACAATGTACTGGGGGTATGAAGAATGGTTTCTTCGGCCTGAGATGGCAATTTTGTAAGATATGGCCATTGTCTCCACAGTAAAAGCAAAGGTTCGCCTTTCGGCGGCAGAGTTTTTCCTCAGGTGATAGAGCAGGGCGGAACAGGCCAATGTGTCTGGGCTTGACTTTAGGCACGGGTGGACTAGATGCCAGAGAAAAAGAGGGTTCCGGCAGTCCCTGAGCTGATTGGAGAGTCTGAGACTTCTCGAATAGACGTTCGCGTAGGTGTCTGTCCAGTTGTATGGCTAACAGGATGAGACCCTCCAATGTATCCGGGATTGCTACCCTGGCTAACTCGTCCTTGAGGGACTCTGATCGGCCCAGACGATATTGGTACTTCAAGGCAGCTTGATTCCAACATGTGTCTGTGGCCCATGTGCGGAAGTTCACAGTGTAATCCTCTGCGGGACGTTGCCCCTGCTGCAGGGTGAGCAGGGCATTCTCAGCCGTAGTCATACGTTGGGGGTCGTCATACAACTGGGCCATAGCCGTGAAGAAAGTGTTAACAGAGTCAGTAATGGGGCTCTTCTGTTCCAGTAGCCCGTGGGCCCCCACCTGGGGGTCGTCCAAGAGTAAGGAAATAATGAAACCAACTTTAATATTCTCCAAGGAGAAAGTTCTTGGATGCAGAGCCAGGTATAGCAGGCAGGCATTTTTAAAAGTCCTTAACTTTCTTCGGTCCCCCGAGAACCGTTCAGGGGTCGACACACGTGGTTCAGGAAGCAGGATCGGCACCGTGAGAGGAGCCTCCTGAGACATTGCAGCAGAGGGAGTACAACTGGAGGTAGGTCTTGGATCGGGAGATACAGGATCGGAAGACAAGTGATGCAGATGACCCTCTAATTGCTCATGGGCGTCTTGCAGTCCTTGCACTGTTTGGGTAAGTGTGGTGATCTGCTGGCATACAGCCTCTACAGGGGAAGCGCCTCTGTCAATCTCTGACATGGCTGGATTATACTGTCAGGAACGAGTATGGAGATCGAAATGCTAAGAAGTCTCCCCTTGTGGCTGAGGGCAGCACTATCCTGGAGTTGGGAACAGGAAGCGCGGTGCCCACAGAAGAACGGTTGGCCAGGTGCTTGCTTGCAGTCTGATGAGCTCAGCCACTGAGGGATGGCTGAGGCAGGCAGAACTGAGCTTGTAGTATTTAAATGAACGGAGATACCAGAGGCCAGGCCGGGGGTCAAACACAGGTAGGTCAGTCCAGAGCATATACAGGGGTGAGCCGAGGTCATACACGAGCAGGGTCCAGGTACAAGCCGAGGGTCAAACACAGGAGATCAGGAAGCGAGGTCAAGGCAAGCCGGGTCACAACGGATAAGCACGGATCAGGAAACAAGGTCAAGGTACACAGGAGACTGAAGAGATAATCCAGCAATGACCAGCTCCAGCAGCAGTAAACATACACATCCCAGTTCTGTGAGGAGAGAGAGGAGGAGAGAGAGATTGTGAGTTCCTACTAGCTAGGAACAGTGATATGTCATTTCCTCCAGTCACTCCCTTCCCCCTACAGTTAGAACACACCTAGGGAACACAGTTAACCCCTTGATCACCCCCTAGTGTTAACCCCTTCCCTGCCAGTGACATTTATACAGTAATCAGTGCATTTTTATAGCACTGATCGCTGTATAATTGTCAATGGTCCCAGAAATGTGTCAAAAATGTCCGATCTGTCCGCCATAATGTTGCAGTACCGATAAAAATCGCAGATCACTGCCATTACTAGTAAAAAAAAAATAATAATAAAAATGCTATAAATCTATCCCCTATTTTGTAGACGCTATAACTTTTGCGCAAACCAATCAATATACGCTTATTGTGATTTTTATTACCAAAAATATGTAGAAGAATACATATTGGCCTAAACTGAGGAAAAAAATTGCTTTTTTTAAAAAAAAATTGAGGATATTTATTATAGCAAAAAGTACAAAATATTGTGTTTTTTTCAAAATATACGCTCTTTTTTTTGTTTATAGTGCAAAAAATAAAAAACGCAGAGGTGATCAAATACCACCAAAAGAAAGATCTATTTGTGGGAAAAAAAGGACAAATTTTGTTTGGGTACAGCATCGACCACGCAATTGTCAGTTAAAACAAGGAGGTGCCGTATCGCAAAAAATGGCCTGGTCATTAAACAGCCAAATCTTCCGGGGCTGAAGTGGTTAAGGCACCTCTGATGTGTATTGCAGAGTGGTTCACACCACCACCTTTCTTATATCTCTTGTCCACCTCATATGCTACTTTCTAACCTCTTTTTAGATCCTCACTCTCACATCACTTCCATAAACTAATGGTCACTTCATTCACTTATTATAGGTCCCCTTACAATCTTCCCCGTTTTCACCATCCTGGACACACCTTGGAGATAAGGGATCTGTAGTGATATGGATCCAGACAAATGTCTGTGCTGAGTATCTGCACCTGGCCTAATTGGAAGTGTGAATATATGTGCACATAGGAGAAGAAAACACAGCGACACTTCGTTCAGCTAAATGAATCTTCTCTGTTTATTGCTCTGGACATATAGCCCTTCCTATAGTAAAGCATGAGTCATTGTTTACAATGCAGTAACATAGCTGTAGCTTTGTGTTGTCATTCATGGATTGGTCATCTCTTATCTGGGGTCTTCTGGTCAGATCTATCCAGTCTTTTGGATGTCTCAGCAATCCTTGTTTTCCTTGATGGGAGGGGGTGTCTAGTCAGCATTTTGAGTAAGGAGATTTTTAGCATGTAGATGGCACATAATAGAAATAGCCATTTAAGTATTAAACAATCCATAACAGTCCCCCCTTGAAATGTCTATTTCCTATTCTGTCCCTAGTAGGAAGTCTAACTCATCTGTCCTCATGTGTCTAGGAACTTTTTTTCTTGCTGTACGTTAGACGAATTATGGCTGGTCCATCGCCCCTCTTGCCACAGTCTTAGGTCATCTGGGGCCAGGTGACAGATGCACTCAATAGGAATCAGGAGTGCACCACTAAGGTAGTGGACCCTAGGACTGACTGCTGCGGGAGGTTCAGGAAGGCAGGACCACTGGAGCACCAGCACGGATCCCACTGGGAGGTAGAGCATAGATTCCCCAGGGCGCGGAGTCTAAGAGCCAGCAGGTATTCACCAGAGCCTCTAGTGGTGAGGATGTTACGCTGCAGCTGGCTCCAGGTCGCGGCCCCCAGGGTCTCCCAACTCACGCTCACGGTAGACTACAGGGAGGTAGAGTGGAAGCAAGCAGCAGACTGAGACAAGGAAGGATAGTCAGGAGATTAGGTAAAAGTTCGGGGTATAAAACAGACGTAGGACACAGAGTAATGAGCACACGGTCTGTGCACATTCCAGATGCTATCCCTATGGCTGAATTATGTTATAAGTTGTAGATATGGGGAGGGACTGTAATGGGGCATAGGGCTTCTCATAGTCCTCATTTTCTGCGTCCTGGTGTATCATCACTGGGGCTGCTTGGTCAACTATTTTGCCTAGGAATTTCTTTTACACCCGGGATAATACAACATACTATAATAGCTAGAAAGATCAGAATAACTAGTATTACAGTACCTATCCGAGCCAAGATTTTCTGCCAACCACTCAACCATCCAAACCACTGGTCCCATGGCTGATCTATACCCGAATTCTTCTTCAGCTCTACTGATAGGCTTTCCAATTTTTTATGGCCAGGGTGACCTTACCATTTGGACCGGAGTTGTCAGGGATGTATGTACAGCATGTCCCTGTACCTGCTATCATTTTACGAACACCCCCTTCTCCGCTAAAATCATGTCCAAGGCCATCCTATTCTGAAATGTCATATAAGATGTGGAGGCTAACTGGTCAGCAATCCCCTGTAGGGCATCTCTGGTGAAATTTACAAACCGCTGCTGGTTGTAATGTATGTAATTTATCCAGTCTACATTTTTATTGACAGTGATTATGGGAATCAGAGACTCAAAACCTGTCTTTACTTGGTCTCGGGATTTAAACTCATCCGGGACCCCCCTTGGGACACCTGTGGTATCTATATACACATGTGGGTCAAAACTTCCTTCAGGAGCACTCCTCTTTCTCCTACGGTTGGGTAACGGTTCAGGGTGTGGGGAACATGGGTCATATGGGAGGATGTGGAGGGGCATAATGTAGCCTGTTCTCCCAGTGTATAGGCATGTACCTGGTTTTGACAGGGTCATCCTTTTTAACAAGGATTTCCCATTCTTATCTGTTCTATTCAGTGTAAAGATTCATTTTTCAGTCAAAGCTGTGTAGGGCCTAACTACATGTGAATATTACAGGCAGTGATATTGGGGAAAATGGAACAAACTAAGTCTCATAACATATACACAACCTAACATAAACAGCATTTTAAAGAAAGGCAGATAAACTTACAATTCATATCAATCCCTCCTAAATTCCGACATGTCCCTCTAACTGCCTAGTCTTAGTTGAAATATTTATTTTTCTAGTTCATATTCCTCTTAAGTTATGTACCCAATTTACTTCTGCAGAAAAATCTCATTTTGCTTTGTCAAGGCTAAAAAATACAAAAATACAAAAAAATGTCTAAATAAATTATGCGTTGGTCTAACAGTGTATGGACGCCAAGTCTTTTTAGTTGATTCCTCCGCTGTATCTTTGACAGCTAGTCTGCCATAAGACTCCACTGCAACACCTTAGAATGCATACAATGTTCATACATAATCTTCTTTTCTTGAGGACTTTCGCAGTCCACATGACAAGAGACTTCCGGTAGGTGTGCAGACCTTTTTTGCAGTTATAGCAAACTGAGCTTTGACCTTTTTTTTTTTAGACAGCTGTCATGATGAGTATCAAAGTTCTTCAGACATCCAAAAAGCTTTTGAAAGCACTCTTTTCCATCAATGGTGTTTGTGGCTGATGTCATAAAGCCAAGGAATGAGGGAGGGTATTTGTGAGGACGGCATCACTCAGATTGTTAGTCCAACATTCGATCATTAACAAAAAAATGCCCATAAAGCGGTTTGAGTTTTTTTCTGCTGAAGTGAATCTATGTTCTAGAAGAAAAGAAAAACTTCTTTATACAAGGAGAAACCATTCTCATTTAAAATAAAATGTTATTCAACTGTCATCCAAACTAAACTGTCCACACTATCCTGAATTCAATGAATCATTTATCCTGAACAATAGGCTTCTCAGAGGGGGGGGCTATGTGTTCCTCCCCACTCTTTGGGGCGAAGTTGGATAGGGAACTAACCCTACCTGCATGTCTTTTGAAGTGTGGGAGGAAACCGGAGTACCCGGGGGAAACCCACGCAGACACAGGGAGAACATGTAAACTCCAGGCAGATGGTGCTATCACGTATGGCTTGGATCAGTGATCCTACAGGAACATGTAAATACAGAGATAAGAGAGCACAGAATACAGGGTTTACAAGATTGAAAGGAGTATGGTGCAGCACTGGGGTTCAGGAAGGAAACAAAATGCTAGTAAGAACCTCTTGTAGCACTGGGGTGCTGGGATCACTAAACAGTAGGGCGTAAAATTCGAGCTACCAGCTGTGTGCCTGGACACACACAGACACTGGGGACAGATACACAAAGACATATAATACAGCTAGAAATGAGTAGAGAAGTTGCATTGTGACCCCAAACAGGAAACTGGCTTAAAATACACTTGGAGACACAAAGGCAGACTTGCTTGGGACATTATTATGCAAAGCCTAAAGCAATGTGCTTCAGCTCGAAAAGGCAGTACCGGCTGGGCATTAGCTAATTCAATTAATAACAGGAGGTTTAACCACTTAAGCCCCGGACCATTTCGGGCCATTAGGACCAGGCCTGTTTTTGGGATTCGGCACTGCGCTGCTTTAACTGTAAATTGTGCGGACATGCAATGTTGTACCCAAATGAAATTTGCGTCCTTTTCTTCCCACAAATAGAGCTTTCTTTTAATGGTATTTGATTGCCTCTGCGATTTTTATTTTTTGCGATATAAACAGAAAAAGACCGAAAATTTTGAAAAAAAATGATATTTTCTACTTTTTGTTATAAGAAAAATCGAATAAACTCAATTTTAGTCATACATTTAGGCCAAAATGTATTCAGCCACATGTCTTTAGTAAAAAAAATGTCAATAAGCGTATATTTATTGGTTTGCGCAAAAGTTATAGCGTTTACAAACTAGGGTACATTTTCTGAAATTTACACAGCTTTAAATTTATGACTGCCTATCTCATTTCTTGAGGTGCTAAAATGGCAGGGCAGTACAAAACCCCCCCAAATGACCCCATTTTGGAAAGTAGACACCCCAAGGAAATTGCTGAGAGGCATGTTGAGCCCATTGAATATTTTTTTTTTTGTCCCAAGTGATTGAATAATGACAAAAAAAAAAAAAAAAATTACAAAAAGTTGTCACTAAATGATATATTGCTCACACATGCCATGGTTATATGTGGAATTGCACCCCAAAATACATTCTGCTGCTTCTCCTGAGTACGGGGATACCACATGTGTGGGACTTTTTAGGAGCCTAGCCACGTACGGGACCCCGGAAACCAAGCACCGCCTTCAGGATTTCTAAGGGCGCAAATTTTTGATTTCACTCCTCACTACCTATCACAGTTTCGAAGGCCATAAAATGCCAAAATAGCACAAAACCCCCCCAAATGACCCCATTTTGGAAAGTAGACACCCCAAGCTATTTGCTGAGAGGCATGTTGAGTCCATGGAATATTTTATATTTTGCCACAGGTTGCGGGAATATGACAAACTTTTTTTTTTTTGCACAAAGTTGTCACTAAATGATATATTGCTCACACATGCCATGGGCATATGTGAAATTACACCCCAAAATACATTCTGCTGCTTCTCCTGAGTACGGGGATACCACATGTGTGGGACTTTTTGGGAGCCTAGCCGCGTACGGGACCCCAAAAACCAAGCACCGCCTTCAAGGTTTCTAAGGGCATAAATTTTTGATTTCGCTCCTCACTACCTATCACAGTTTTGAAGGCCATAAAATGCCAAGATGGCACAAAACCCCCCCAAATGACCCCATTTTGGAAAGTAGACACCCCAAGCTATTTGCTGAGAGGCATGTTGAGCCCATTGAATATTTTTTTTTTTTGTCCCAAATGATTGAATAATGACAAAAAGAAAAAAAAAAAATGTACAAAAAGTTGTCACTAAATGATATATTGCTCACACATGCCATGGTTATATGTGAAATTACACCCCAAAATACATTCTGCTGCTTCTCCTGAGTACGGGGATACCACATGTGTGGGACTTTTTGGGAGCCTAGCCACGTACGGGACCCCAAAAACCAAGCACCGCCTTCAAGGTTTCTAAGGGCATAAATTTTTGATTTCACTCCTCACTACCTATCACAGTTTTGAAGGCCATAAAATGTCAAAATAGCCCAAAACCCCCACAAATGACCCCATTTTGGAAAGTAGACACCCCAAGCTATTTGCTGAGAGGCATGGTGAGTATTTTACAGCTCTCATTTGTTTTTGAAAATTAAGAAAGACATTTTTTTTTCTTTTTTTTTTTTCTTTTTTTACATTTTCAAAACTTTGTGACAAAAAGCGAGATCTGCAAAATACTCAACATACCTCTCAGCAAATAGCTTGGGGTGTCTACTTTCCAAAATGGGGTCATTTGGGGGGGTTTTGTGCCATCTGGGCATTCCATGGCCTCCGAAACTGTGATAGGCAGTGAGGAGTGAAATCAAAAATTTACACCCATAGAAATCCTGAAGGCGGTGCTTGGTTTTTGGGGTCCCGTACGCGACTAGGCTCCCAAAAAGTCCCACACATGTGGTATCCCCGTACTCAGGAGAAGCAACAGAATGTATTTTGGGGTGTAATTCCACATATGCCCATGGCATGTTTGAGCAATATATAATTTAGTGACAACTTTTTGTACATTTTTATTTTTTTTTATTTTTTTGGTCATTATTCAATCAGTTGGGACAAAAAAAAAAAATTCAATGGGCTCAACATGCCTCTCAGCAAATAGCTTGGGGTGTCTACTTTCCAAAATGGGGTCATTTGGGGGGGGTTTTGAACTGTCCTGGCATTTTATGCACAACATTAGGAAGCTTATGTCACACATCATCCACTCTTCTAACCACTTGAAGACAAAGCCCTTTCTGACACTTTTTGTTTACATGAAAAAAAATTTTTTTTTGCAAGAAAATTATGTTGAACCCCCAAACATTATATATTTTTTTAAAGCAAAGGCCCTACAGATTAAAATAGTGGGTGTTGCATTTTTTTTTTCCACACAGTATTTGCGCAGCGATTTTTCAAACACATTTTTTGGGGGAAAAACACACTTTTTTTATTTTTAATGCACTAAAAAACACTATATTGCCCAAATGTTTGATGAAATAAAAAAGATGATCATAGGCCGAGTACATGGATACCAAACACGACATGCTTTAAAATTGCGCACAAACGCGCAGCGGCGACAAACTACATTCATTTTTAAAAGCATTTAAAAGCCTTTACAGGTTACCACGTTAGATTTACAGAGGAGGTCTACTGCTAAAATGACTGCCCTCGATCTGACCTTCGCGGTGATACCTCACATGCATGATGCAATTGCTGTTTACATATGACGCTAGACCGACGCTTGCGTTCGCCTTTGCGCAAGAGCAGGGGGGGACAGCGGTGCTTTTTTTTTTTTTTTATTATTTATTTGGCTTTTTTATTTTATTTTTAAACTGTGCCTTCCATATTTTATTTTTTTACCATTTTTATCATTATCTCAGGGAATGTAAATATCCCCTATGATAGCAATAAGTAGTGACAGGTACTCTTTTTTTGAAAAAAATTGGGGGGTTAGACCCTAGATCTTTCCTCTGCCCTCAAAGCATCTGACCACACCAAGATCGGTGTGATAAAATGCTTTCCCAATTTCCCAATGGCGCTTTTTATATCCGGGGGGGGGGGGACATTCCCTCCCACTGCTTGTAAAAGCAGTCTAGAGGCTAATTATCTGCTAGAATTGCTTTTACATGAAAGCCGGCTGCTGGCTGAAAAGAATGATACCAAGATGATACCTAAACCCGCAGGCATCATTCTGGTATAAACATTCAAAGTCCAGCAACATACCAGTACGTTGCTGGTCCTTGTTGGACATGTATTGTAATCTTTTTTTTCATACAGCCTATTGGCTGAACGAAAAAAAGAGATTGATTGGTGGGTATGCCCACCATTAGAATACCTCCCTTCATCCACCCACTTCTAATGATGGGCATATATGCCAAAGCATGGGGGCATCCTCCCGCAAAAAAGTTATGCCGCGTACACACGGTCAAGCCTTCGTCGGAATTTCAACCGTATATACACGGCATTAGGAGCAAAATCGCTCCTCCGCCCCTGCTGCCCCCATGCTTCGGCATATATGCTCTTTTTTTTAACTGTGGTGTCACGGCTTTATGTATCGTGGGAGCAAACGCTGTTGCTGTCAAGATAAATAATTCCGCGCTGCAGTTGAATGGCGCACCTGAAAACAAAAAATTACATACCTGAAAAGCAAGCATGATAAAACATTGCAGAATAGAATACAGTAAAAAAGAGCAGAACAATAGAGAGAAAATAGAGAGAGAGAGAGAACAATAAAACGACAACTATTTTTGTTTTTTTTATTTTATATTTTTTTTGTGTTTTGTTTTTTACGTTTTTTTTTTCTTTTTTACACTTTTTTTGTAACTTTACAACTGTAATGGTTCGGGTCTCTCAAAATGTAATGGCATCTTGGGAGACCCTGTGTAAGTGTGTCCTTGTCTGTGAAATGCTGTACCCTACGCTAAAACTTCACTTTTGAGTGGTAGCGTTCAAAACATTCACCTTGGACTGGTTGATATTGATGGTTGCTATGGACTGGTTGCTATGGACGGTTGCTATGGACAGTTGCTATGGACGGTTGCTACGGATTGGTTGTTATGGACGGTTGCTATGGATTGGTTGCCATGGACAGTTGCTATGGACTGGATGCTATGGATAGTTGCTATGGATGGTTGCTATGGACAGTTGCTATGGACGGTTGCTATGGACTGGTTGCAATGGATGGTTGCTATGGACAGTTGCTATAGACTGGTTGCTATGGATGGTTGCTATGGACGGTTGCTATGGACTGGTTGCTATGGACGTTTGCTATGGACTGGTTGATATGGATCAGGCCTGTCTCTGCGAACGCTGCAGTTATGTGTGTTGTGTTTGGTAAGTGACAGTGATCGATCGATACTGCACTTGGGTGGGCTGGGCTGGGCTGGGCGGAGGGGCTAAACGCAGGCGTTAGCAGGTATCTGGGCTGATCCCGCTAACACTGCGTTTTTGGGAACCCTAAACCGCTGGGGATGCTAGTATAGATCTGATCAGATACTATACCACTAAGGGGGGTGTATGCTTTGCGCGTGGGTGTTAGCGTTACTGGCACTAACCTAACACTGCCTGGGGCGACGCAGACCCTCTCTGGCGCTAAAACCTAATTGATCTCACCCGCCGTGCGATCAGGGGGGTTAAACCTTTATTGGGTTATATACGGCGGGTGCCCTGATGCTATAAAAAGCAAACTAATCAACCAGCGTCACCCGTAACCTTTATATGGTGATCACTGGTGAAAGGGTTAACTAGGGGCAATCAGGGGGTTAAAACCTTTATTAGGTTAAATATGGGGGTACCTGACACTATATAAAAACCTGACGGGTAACCTAAATAACTAAATAACTTACTGGCTAACCAGTGACACCAGTGACGCTTATACGGCGATCACTGGTGAAAGGGTTAACTCTAGGGGCAATCAGGGGGTTAAAATAATATATGGGGGTACCTGACACTAATAAAAACCTGCGGCGAACCTAAAAAAAAATAACTAATAATCTAAAACACCAGCGACACAAATACAGCGATCGGAAAAACAATCGCTTAGTGACGCTGAAGTTAGGGGGTGAAAGGGTTACCTGGGGGGTGATCAAGGGGTTAAACCTTTATTAGGGGGGGTTAGGGGGCTACCCTGGACCTAAAGGGGCCTAATCCTAACTGCCCTGCAACTTTTTACAATCACAGATGACACTAAATGCAGTGATCAGTAAAATAAATGATCACTGCAATCAGTGACACTGTGATTGGGGGCTTTGGGGTGACCTGGGGGGTGATCTGGGGGTGACTGGGGGGTGATTTGTGTGCCTATGTGTACCTACGTGTCAGTGGACTGTTGGTGCACTAACCTCTGTCTTCACTCCTCGGCGCCGGGAACGAAAAGACCGCGGCGAGGGAGATGACATCACTTCCTCCAGCCTTGTTTACATCACATGGCGGAGGAAGCATTTTCATTGGCCGGGAGCGATCGCGAGGGGGGGGGGGGCGGAATCGAGCGGCCGCCCCCTCATGCCTGATCGCTCCCGAACACTTAACGGCCGCTCACTGCAGTGAAGGGGGGTCCGGATGGACCCCCCAACTGCACAAAGGCGATCACGTAGATCTACGTGATTCTGCCTGTCCGTGCCATTCTGCCGACGTAAATCGGCGGTGGGCGGTCGTTAAGTGGTTAACTAGTCTTAAAAATACGTTTTGTGGGACAAGATACAACCGCAGACCTTATAAGTTAAAGCAATGGAACTAAATGCCAAAACAAGTACAATACCAGCAATCCTGCTGATCTTTGGGAATGGAGGAGACAGATCTGTAGAAAAGCTGACAATCTGAGACAAAAGTTTAATTTAAACTCTTAATAATACCCAAGTAATCTCAACACTCAATGTAGTGGCACTGACATACATGTAGTAATACATTCATTACTTTTTTTTTTTTTGGGTGTGAACACTAGAGCAACGATTAATAAATTCAATCTTAATAAAACTTTTCATCATAAAATAATATACAAAAACTGCATATCGATGCAACTCTGATCTAGAGACTGTAAAGTTTGGACCAAAGTCATACTCCAGAGTCTCTGAATCACGTGACTTTGGGGGTCACTATAGTGGAAACTTAGCCTTAGACTGTAGGCGCTTAATATCCGGGGCGTCGAAAACTCGTTACATTTCAAAGCTCATACATGTCAGATCATAATGGAACAAAACGTTTAGCACCTCATGCTGTAAATAGGAACAAGAAACTGATAAGGGCAGTACAGACTCCAATGGCTGCACCAATATTTAGCTAGTGGGGGGAGTGAAACCCAGAAATGTTTACATATGAAAATAAAAACACTAAGGCCCCTTTCACACGGGGCGGATCCGTGCAGATCCGCCACGTGAAGCTCCGCTTGCTCAGCGGGGATCGCTCCGTTGATCCCCGCTGAGCCGACGGATGACTGGGCGGTCCCCGCACACTGTGCAGGGACCGCCCTGTCAGAGCGCCGCTCTCCCCTATGGGGAATCGGATGACGACGGACCGTAGAGTCCGTTGTCATCCGATCCGCTCCACCGACGGAAGGAAAAATAGGGTTTTCCTCCGTCACACTTTAGCGGAGCGGATGTCAGCGGACATGTCTCCGCTGACATCCGTGCTTCCATAGGGGTACATGGAGGATCCGTTTCAGGTCCGCCTAAAAAACTGACAGGCGGACCTGAACGGACCTCCGTGTGAAAGAGCCCTTAGAACAATAGTTCTATTGGGGAATTGTCTTTGAAGGCTGCGGTCTCCTTCTGTTCTGCAGACCCTAAATAAATCAACCCAGGGCATATCTGAAGAATAAGCATCAAATTTTTTGTAATAAAACACATTATATTTTCCTCCTAAAAATAAACCAAAGGTTAGAGATATTTAGCATACAGTAAGCATTTTCAACATTTTCTTTCTTAGATATTTTAACAGTGCACTTTTTCTAATACCAAAAATTGTTTGACGTCAAACCATTACCGGTACTACCACGTGGTTTTATGTACGGTATACCATTACTATATAAACAAAAAGAAACTATTATTCACCATGGTGACGGCCACAGAATAGGGGTCGGGTAGTGTGTGACCACTCACTTCCCTCAACAAGGAGAGGATTAGTCTACAATGCTCGACTGCCACCTGGGTTGCCCCGGGTGCGTCTTCCCAAAACGTAGACTTAGTCACAGGGTCTGCCCGTCCGAGACAGCCACAGAATACGGGTCAGGTAGTGCGTGACCACTCACTTCCCTCAACAAGACATTTAACAGACAGATAACGTTTCCTTCTACATCTCCCACTTGTTCAGGACACTTTCCGGCACTTGCTCTAGCAATCTTTGTAATCCCAACTTTCCTTGTTATACCCTCCTTCAACTACTTTGACCAATCCCCAATGCTCTTCAATAAATGCTGAACATCAATCCATAAACACAATTATAACATGACATTTGCACGAATTGTAATACATGTGTATGTTTAAATTATAATGACCACACAGAATATTTTCTTTCCCCGCTATCTGTGTCCCTGACGCCCCCTTCTGGGTGATGTGCTACACCACACTATCACCTTTCCAAAGGAGTTTGCCCACGTCCCTGACGCCCCTTCTGGGTGATGTGCTACACCGCTCTATCACCGTTCCAAAGGAGTTTATCCACGACCCTGACCCCCCCCCCCTTCTGGGTGATGTGCTACACCGCTCTATCACCGTTCCAAAGGAGTTTATCTACGTCCCTGACGCCCCCTTCTGGGTGATGTGCTACACCGCTCTATCACCGTTCTGAAGGAGTTTGCCCACGTCAGCTGGGTCCCTGTCTGTCAATCTCTTTGAATATTACACATCATGTATCACAGACCCATACAACACAAATACAACACAAAGGTTTTTACAGGCTGCAGATAATCAGAATACAGGTTCATGTAATTGACTCCAGGCAAGCATTACCTGCTTTGGTGACCTTTGGCAGCCGACACGGACACAAAAGATGGAACCAACACGGGGAACAGGATATACTAAGCAAGATATGAAAGTGATATCTTACCGTATTTTCAGAGATGATCAGTCTCTGTCCTGCCCGTGATGGGTCTCTCTCAGTGGCCTCTTGGTCGGCTCTCCAGTGGTTCACAGCCTGAAGTCCCACGATTGGGCTGCCAGTTGATATGGATCCAGACAAATGTCTGTGCTGAGTATCTGCACCTGGCCTAATTGGAAGTGTGAATATATGTGCACATAGGAGAAGAAAACACAGCGACACTTTGTTCAGCTAAATGAATCTTCTCTGTTTATTGCTCTGGACATATAGCCCTTCTTATAGTAAAGCATGAGTCATTGTTTACAATGCAGTAACATAGCTGTAGCTTTGTGTTGTCATTCGTGGATTGGTCATCTCTTATCTGGGGTCTTCTGGTCAGATCTATCCAGTCTTTTGGATGTCTCAGCAATCCTTGTTTTCCTTGATGGGAGGGGGTGTCTAGTCAGCATTTTGAGTAAGGAGATTTTTAGCATGTAGATGGCACATAATAGAAATAGCCATTTAAGTATTAAACAATCCATAACAGTAGGATGTAGTTATGTGCCCTACCAGGATATATAACTGGATACGTCATACTTTTTAAATTCATTTAACCACTTAAGGACCGCCTCACGCCGATATACGTTGGCAGAATGGCACGGCTGGGCACAAGCACGTACAGATGCCCAGCCGCGGGTCGCGGGGGGCGGCGCGCTCGCGCCCCGGTCCTGAGCTCCGTGACCGCGTGCACGGGACCCATGGACCCGATCGCCGCCGGTGTCCCGGGATCGGGTCACAGAGCTGAAGAACGGGGAGAGGTAAGTGTAAACAAACCTCTCCCCGTGCTTCCTAGTGAGACTGTCACTGATCGTCTGTTCCCTGTCATAGGGAACGACGATCAATGATGTCACACACCAAGCCACGCCCCCACACAGTAAGAATCACACATTAGGTCACACTTAACCCCTTCAGCGCCCCCCACAGGTTAACCCCTTCACTGCCAGTGTCATTATTATTAATAAAAATGCCATAAACTATCCCCTATTTTGTAGACGCTATAACTTTTACTCAAACCAATTAATAAACGCTTATTGCGATTTTTTTACCAAAAATATGTAGAATAATATGTATCGGCCTAAACTGAGGAAGAAAGCGTTTTTTAATATATTTTTGGGGGATATTTATTATAGCAAAAAGTTCTATTTTTGTTTATAGCGCAAAAAATAAAAACTGCAGAGGTGATCGAAAACCACCAAAAGAAAGCTCTATTTGTGGGGAAAAAAGGACGCCAATTTTGTTTGGGAGCCACGTCGCACGACCGCGCAATTGTCGGTTAAAGCGACGCAGTGTCGAAACGCAAAAAGTGGCCTGGTCCTTTAGCTACAAAATGGTCCGGGGCTTAAGTGGTTAATTACCCATCAGGCTGCCAGCTGTTATATGAATTAACCATGCTATTTATTATTATTATATGACCATGTATATAATTGTGAATATGATGGTATTACTATTATGCATATCACAAATGTGCTAACATTTACTCATTGATTCTCTCACATAAATTATACCATTGTCATGTATTCACATACTTTTTATTCCAACAATAAAATTTGATTACATTTATCTACACGAGTCAACCACCTCATTTAAAGTCCCAACCTCCTGCTTTGCCTCATTGTATTGCAGAGTACAGTAGGAACAGCTCCTTTTTTATTTTTACTTTTATTGGTCTACTAATTTAATTTTTTCTCTGAAGTTTCACTTTAAACTTGACCATGTTTCTAAGGCCTGAAAGCCATTGAGTCAGCATTTGAAAGCAGCGATTGTTTAAAAGCTATTAAGCTAGATGCCTTTTATATTGACTGTATTACAGATATTTAAAAGTCCATATATCAAAGATAGAAAAACAGCACAGTAAATCAGTATATATTCCCCGTGATCTTCATAGATGACACATGGACTCTTGATTGCATGCAGGTGGTAACAAACACACACACAGTGAGAGACCTCCACCAACAGATAAATTGGCCGCTCACCTTCCAACATGGACCCTTTAATTATAGAGGGTCACTGAAAAACTATCCCTTACGGGTTAATCCAAAGCAGATGAAGATGTAAACTTCCCCAAAAGGATTAGGGTCATCAATTCCATATAACATCAGGATCATTCAAAAACTTCCAGGTATTAAGTTCATAAGGCAGTGTTTACATGTGGAAAATATAGAAGCAGACCATAGTGTTTCTCCGTAATAGAAAACAATTTAATGAAAAACAAAAGTAGTGCACTTACATTTAAAAGGCACTAAACCAGTGCCGAGGTACAACAGCGCGTCTGGTGAGACTGTGAATGAACTGCGGGTGACGTCACGAACTTCCCATCCGTACGCACGTTACGTCCCAGTAGGCGGGACTTCATCAGCGGATATGGGAAGAACGCCAGACACCCGCTCTTATAGCAACAAGGCGCCTTTTTTTTTTTTTTTTTTTTTTTATGTTATACTCAGGGATTTTGATTATTTGACCCTAAGTGTTCAGCTGCTTAGTAGTACATTATAGTTTATTGCGCGGATTTGTTTCTTTTTACATATGTATTACAGATATACTGTAGCAACTGTTACTGACACCTGAAATTTTCATTGAAGAATGGGAAATATACTGTAGATGTTGGGTAAGCAGCAGAAAATGTTACCTAATCCAAAGCACGTGTGTGTGTGTGTGTGTGTAAATCTGGCTGGCAGTTGTGTTTTAAAAAAAAAGAAAATCAAATATGACAGGTGTGCAGTATCAAAAACATGAAAACTCATTCATTTTAAGTACTCCATTGTTTCTTATGGGGAAATTTGCTTTGATATAAGAGTGCTTTGGATTACAAGTATGTTTCAGGAACGAATTATGCTTGCAATCCAAGGTTTTACTGTATTTATTGTAGTTCACATTTCGTTTTATTATTGAAACACTAGGTGGCGCTATGTGAACATGTTGCAGTTCTTGTTTTCTGTGAAAAGATTCTGATAAAATATATTTTTTAAACGTTAGCTGTTTATTTTTGACCCACTGCAAATTAATAAATAATTAAATAAAATAATTGGTTATTAAATAAATAAATGTTCCTGCTCCTGACATGTTTGAGTATACCACATACTATGTGTGTACATTAGTTGTTGTTTGTACCTATTGTGGGGGCAAGAATAGCATTTTGCTTTTTCTTTTTTGTTTCAATGTTTTTATTAAGGTTTTACAGTATGCAGGAAAATAAAAATACAATTATACAGCAAAATGTATATAACAAAGAATATTGCAATCAATACAGAAAATCAATGTTTATGGAATGTTATTAATCCAAGTAAAGCATAGAATAGATAAATTCTTACAATTATATTTTAGTAATACAATTAAAACTTCCTAAATTTTATCATGCGAGAGGAAGGGAAGAACAGGGGTAAGTATAGGGATGTTGGGGTGTGTGCCTCCATGGGTTAATGAGGGGGTCATATTAGGTTTCCATTTCCAGGTCAAGTTATAGAGGTAGTGGATAAAGTGTGTTATTCCGCAGAATTTGTAAAGTAGATCCAGCAAGCCCATATTTTATGAAATTTTGTTGGGGAGTCTCTTGCGTGTTGAATCAAATCTTCCATTCTTCCATTTCAGCAATTCTCCCGACCCTCCGTAACCATTCAGAGATACAGGGGGGTGAATTTTTTTTCCAATTTACTGGTATACAGAGTTTAGCCGCGTTAATGAGATGTCATAGAATTGATTGTTTGTATGTTGAATGAGGTAATGACGTGTGGTGTAACAAGTATTGGGCTGCTGTAAAATCTGGAGTGTAGGTCGTAATATGGGAAATAAGGCGGTGTACTTCCTTCGAAAAGGGATGTATTCGAGGGAAATCCCACCATATGTGGAGAAGTGTCCCTTGGGAAGCTTCACAACGCCAACATAAAGGTGGAATACTGGGGTTAAATTTATGAATTTTATCTGGTGTTCTATACCACCTGGAGTAGATTTTAAAGCCATTCTCTTGTGACAAAACATTCAAGGATCCCTTATGAATATATGTAAATATGTGTTCCCAATCATCTTGAGAGAGATTTGGGGTTAATATTTGTGAATAATAGAGCATACATAGTTGAAATCAAGTGTCTTAGGGGATCTGACTTGATGCATATGGTTCAAAGAGTGTTTTATTTCTGTACCACGTAGAAGGCGATTTGGAGTTAAGTAAAAAATGCCTAATCTTTTCGTAATTGAAGAAGGAGATACAGCTGTCAGGATATTTGGCAAGAAAAGCATCAAAGGGAAGGAATTTTTCCTTATCAAAAAAGGTTTCCGTCCTGATTTAGGGTATTGGAGAAGAGCCACGTGTGTAAAATTCTGAGATGTCTAAGGGGAAGTCCGGGTTATGATTAATTGGGGTTATGGGCCCAGGAGATGAGGTTATATTCAATTTGTTACAAAGTGATCCTAAAGATTTGTAAGGTGGGACCAGTAAGAGGGTGGGTTCTGTTTCCACTTGGTATTTTGTGAGAGCTAATCCATGTTAAGTGGTGTAGCAGTATTTTAGAGACTTCTTCTTCAAGCTCAATCCAGGCTTTGGTTTTAGTAGGAAGGTGCCAGTCAATTATTCGGGTTAAATGACAGGACCAATAATATTTACGGTTGTAAGGGAAGCCAATGCCACCGAACAGTTTAGGAATAATTAATTTGTCCCATTTTACTCGAGGTTGTTTAGAAGCCCAGATGAATTTTAAGCATATCTTTTTATATGTGTTAAAGAAAGAAACACTTAATTTGATTGGTATTGTCTGTAGGAGATACAAGAGTCTGGGGAGGATATTCATTTGTATTATAGTCGCTCTCCCGAACCAAGAGAAGAAACCCTTATCCCAGTTCAGAAGGTCATTTTGTATAGTTTTAAGTATAGGGAGGAAGTTTCTGGAATATAGTTCATGTAGTTTAAATGGTATTTGGATTCCTAGATATGTAAGAGCATGCTCGTCCCATCCAAAGGGGAAGTTATGTTGGCATAGAGAAATTGTATTGGAAGGTAGGGATATGTTTAGTGCTCTGGATTTTGTAAGATTCATTTGTAAATTGGAAATTTATTTAAAGAAGGAAAAATCCTTTAACAAATTGGGTATCAGGGTGATTGGTTCAGTAAGAAAAAGTAATATGTCATCCGCGTATGCAGCTAGTTTGTATTGTCTGTTTTTTATTTCTACTCCTTTAATGCCTGGGTTAGTCCGAAGTCTGCGAAGAATAGGTTCTAATGTGAGTATGTTCCGTTCGACACGGAGAAGGCGTCCGACAAGCAACTGTTGATGTTGATTCTCGCAGTCGGTGATGAATAGAGTGCAAGGATAAACTGAAGCATACGATCCTGGAATCCCAGTGCTTTCAAAGCGTCAGCCATATAATCCCATGCCACTCTGTCGAACGCCTTCTCCACGTCGAGAGAGAGGAAGAAGCCTGGTGTAGAGGATTTGGATAGCCAATGATGGTTGTTAATGGCTTTCAGGGTATTATCCCTAGCCTCTCTTCCGGGAATAAATCCTACTTGATCTAATGAAATTAAATTAGGGAGTAAAGGAAGTATGCGATTTGCAAGGATTTTCGCGTAAAGTTTCACATCAACATTTAAGAGTGAAATGGACCTATAATTTGAAACTAATGAAGTATCTTTACCTGGTTTCGGAATCATGGTGATGTGTGCTTCGAGAAGATGTTTGTTATTTTGAGAAGGGGCAGGAATGGAGTTAAATGTTTTTAAAAATTAAGGGAGGATAGTGTCAGTAAAAGATTTATAGTAACTAACAGACAAACCATCAGAACCAGGGCATTTGCCTGTTTTAACTGTTTATGGCCCTTGATTGATTCATCCCATTCAATCGGTTTTTCCAGTTTCGCAGCCTCTACAGGGGTAATGGGATTTAGGCTGTATTGTGATAAGAAGTTGGCGATCAACTCCTTTCTGTTTGCGGTTTGATCCGTAGAGATCGGTGTGGGTAGGTTATATAATTTGGAATAATTTTTTTTAAACTGGTTTGCAATTTCTGAAGAGATGCAGATTTTATTGCCTGCAGGGTCTGAAATGAAATGAATAGTCAATGCAGCCTTTTTAGATTGGAGAGCTCTCGCAAGCAATTTCCCTGATTTGTTGCCAAATTCATAAAATAGTCGAAGTGTCAATGCAAATTTGCGTCTGGTCGTTTTTCCTAGTTCATCAAGTAGGGCTTCCCTAGCTTTTAAGAGTTCAGTGAAAGTTTTTGATGCCAAAGATTGTTTATGTTTACTTTTAAGAGAATGAATGCGATCCGATAGAGCTGTGATGAGGGCTTGTCTGGCTTTCTTTCTTTTTGCTGCAATGGAGATAAGTTATCCTCTGATTACACATTTATGTGCTGACCAAAGGGTCATTGGATGGATCTCGGAGGATTCATTCTCTTGAAAATATTGTATTAGGCGAGAATCTAAAGATTTTATAGTTTCAGGATCGTTAAGAAGGGAATTATCGAGTCTCCAGATTGTAGATCTAGTGGGTATTGTTGAAAATGATAGGGTGATTGAAATGGGGTGATGGTCTGAGATGACCATAGGATCTATTGTCGCTGTTATAAGAGAATTAAGGTCCGCTTGAGTTAAGAAAAAATAATAAATTCTCGTATATCTGTTATGGGGTGGCGAGAAAAAAGTGAAATCTTTAGTGTTTGGATGCAAAGTATGCCATGTATCATGGAGAGTTAGACCGTTAAGTAATGTTTTAACAGTACGAAGAGCACTGTAAGGTAAAGTGGATGAGCCTGAGGAAGTGTCAATCAAAGGTGTGAGGACCAAATTAAAATCTCCTCTCAAAATAAGCATACCAGATTGAAAGGTAGTAAGTAGTTGAATAGTATCCCGAAAAAAGGGGATCTGTTGTTTATTTGTTTATTTGGAACATAAATGTTAGCTAATGTGATGGTTTATTGTATAATTTACCTTTTATAAAGATATAACGTCCATTAACGTCCATTAATGTGTCTTGGATTTGGATAGGGCAATTTTTTGAGATTAAGATAGAAACGCCCTTAGATTTGGATTCAGGATTGGTAGGGTGATAAGTTATGGGGTATAGTTTACTGTATAGATTAGGTACGTTATTTTCTCTTGAAGGAAAACAATATCTGCCTTGGCTTTTTGTAAGAGTAGAAGTAACTTAGATCTTTTTTCGGGGATATTTAGTCCCTTAATATTTAGGGAATATAACTTGACCTGGGGAGGAGGTTGAGTGGTCTTCAAATGGGGCATTGTGTAGGGATTTGTAAAGGTTATAAGGTATAAAGAGAAACAAGAACGGGGGAGGTAGAGGTAAGGGGGAGGAATAGGAGATATATACTCCCAAACAATGAACCGAGAAGAAATGGGACCTGCCCCCTCTTCAAAATTTATCGAAGACGGTAGGGTATAGTGGAAAGCTAGCGAATGATGAACCGAAGGAAGCAAACACTATACTTTGCCACTATGTGGGGGTTGGAAAAATCCCAGTCGGATAGATGTGAGTGAGTGTCATGACAAACCGCTGCTACAGGTCACAACAGTGCACATGAGGATATATAAGGAGAGCGTGCTAAGATCGGAGTGTAGATAGGGCAAATAGATGAATTAAGTATGGTGTATTTCATAAATTACAACAGTATAAACCTTTCGACTGTGGTCTCTGTAGTGGAATAGGGGAGGAGTATCAACAGTACTGAAAGCCTGCAATCTAGAAGTTCGGTTCAGCTAATAGAACATACCTATATATAAACGTCTAGGTACTGTGACAGCAGGAAGGTAAAGTCACCTGGTTGCATCCAGGGGGGTAGATATATTTCGCCCAGATTCAGGCTTTACGCCGACTTATACAACTAGGTGGAGAGTTGTATAAGCCCAGCTGGGGCTAGTGGGCTCATGGATGACTCATACCTCTAGGGTGAGTGTGGGGCGTCGTGCAGACAGGGAGTTGATGAGACCAGCTGAAGCTTGTCAGCTCATTTAGGCCTCTATAAGAACTCCCAGCTTCATTAGATGTTAGCTCATGCCTGGACCCAGACCTGTGTGGACTGTCTAGGGAGAGTGAACCCCTGTGCGGTGAGACAGAGCCTGTGTGGCTATTTGCTTGGACATTTAAAACCAGGGACTTAGGGACTAGGACAGCACTAGGCTGATCCCAGTTGTTAGTTAGGAAACCTGTATGTTTAGTCAGAGGTCAAGTTGACCAGGATTTATTTTGTTTATGTTTCTTTTGCTTTGCTGTGTTTTGTCACTGTAAATAGAAAATAAACCGCACCTTTTTGATTTTGAAAACCACAACCTCCGTTTGCTGGGCCTGTTTTTGTGTGGGGAGCCCATCCCGGGGGTCACACACACCCGCTGCCGAGCTAACCCCCTCACAGTTGGTGGAGAACCAGTGGCAGTTTTTTTTTAAGCCAGCATGGAGGAGATACTGAAACAGCTGGCTCTAGCAAATGCCAATCAACAGCAGACAAATGCAGGTTTGCAAAAGAGCCTTGCAGCTCATCAACAGAGCCTTGCAGCTCAACAACAGAACTTCGCAGCCCAGCAGCAAGCTCATCAACAGAGCCTTGCAGCCCAGCAGCAAGCTCATCAACAGAGCCTTGCAGCCCAGCAGCAGACAAACGCAACTTTGCAACAGAGTCTGGAGGCTCAGCAACAAGCCCAGCAGCAATCTGAGGCCCGCTTCATAGACCTGTTGCAGAAGCAAGAGCAGAGACTACAACAACAGATGGAAGCAGTAATGCAGCAACGTCCGCAGACCAGTGAGGAAAGCCGTCCCACTAATACCGCGTCCTTTGGGGTGAGTCGTTTATTGACAAAAATGACTGGAGAGGATGATCCAGAGGTATTTTTGACCACATTTGAAAGGACCGCTGAAAGAGAAAAGTGGCCTGAGGAGCAGTGGGCTGGACTGGTGGCTCCTCTGTTAACTGGTGAATCGCAGAAAGCTTACTATGACCTAGAGCCTAACCAAGCAAAAGACTATGTGATGCTAAAAGCTGAAATATTGGCAAGGCTGGGTGTCACCCTGGCTGTCCGGGCTCAGCGTGTGCAAAACTGGACTTTCCAGCTTGGAAAACCCCCCAGGTCTCAAATGTATGATCTCATTCACCTGAGCAGAAAGTGGCTACAGCCAGAGACTTTGTCCGCACCAAAGATTGTGGAACGTGTTGTAATGGATCGGTTTTTGAGAGCTCTTCCTACTGCCATCCAAAAGTGGGTAAGCCATGGAGACCCAGAGACGGCCGATGGTCTTGTGGATCGTGTGGAGAAATACTTGGCTACAGAGAACCTGACGGCCTCTTCCAGAGACACTCGGACTTTCCACCCTAAGACCAGACCATCCCCAGGGGCGGATAAGAGGATTCCAAGGGGTGAGGGTGGAGAGAGTGAGAGGGTGGGAGCTCTACCCCAAGTTTGGCGAGAACAGCCTGGGAAATCAGCGGCTCAAGAGGCGGCAAGAAGGATCGTTTGCTACCGCTGCCGGCAAGCGGGACATATTGCAGCCAATTGCCCGGTTGTGGAGGAACCCATGCAGTGTGACTTTCTGACGGGCAGACGTCAGTCGCTGTGTGCGACAGTCGCATGCACTGCCATTCGAGGAACTGAGAAACATTTATGCAAAATGTGTGTTAATGGTAGAAATGTTGTGGTATTGCTGGATTCAGGTAGCCTTGTGACCCTGATAAAGGCTGAGTTAGTTAAAACAGAGGTCTCTGGGAATAGCAAGGTAGCTGTTATTTGTGTGTATGGGAGACACCCAAGAGGGCTGTTGGATATTGCCAAGGAAACTTGGGAAAGTGAGAGTTCTCCCCACAGGAGTGTGATTGAGCATGTCGCCCTGATGCAAGACCGAATTGCACAGGTAATGCCCATCGTGAAGGAACATTTGGCCCAAGCGCAGTTAGCACAGCAGAGAGTGTACAACCGTGGAGCCAAGACCCGTACCTTTTCCCCGGGGGATAGGATACTGGTACTTGTCCCTACGGTTGAAAGTAAATTCCTTGCCAAATGGCAAGGCCCCTACGAGATAATGGAAAAAGTGAGCGAAGTGAATTACAAGGTCAGACAACCAGGAAGGCGAAAGCCCGAACAGATCTATCACGTTAATCTGTTGAAAGCCTGGAGGGATAGAGAGTCCCTAGTCACAGACACTTGGTCACCAGCTCAAACTGGTTGCGTGATTCCTGAGGTTGGAATAGCAGCCACCTTGTCACAACCCCAACAACAGGAGGTTAAGGAGTTTGTGCTTCGCAACAAGGAGGTATTCTCTGAGCTGCCGGGACAAACATCTGGGGTAGAGCATGACATCATTACCCCGCCCGGTGAAAGGGTGAAGTTAAAACCCTATCGGATCCCAGAGGCCCGACGGGAGGCAATACGGGAGGAAGTACAGAAAATGCTGAACTTAGGGGTGATAGAGGAGTCCCAAAGTGATTGGTCTAGTCCCATTGTGTTGGTGCCTAAACCGGATGGGAGCTGGCGATTTTGTAACGATTTTCGTCAGTTGAACAAAGTTACAAAATTTGACACCTACCCCATGCCACGTATAGATGAGTTGATCGACCGGCTGGGAACAGCCCGATACATGACGACTCTTGACCTCACAAAAGGGTATTGGCAAATCCCCCTGGCCAAGTCGGCCAAAGAGAAAACCGCATTTGTAACCCCAGACGGGGCGTTCCAATATAAAAGAATGCCGTTCGGGTTACAGAATGCGCCGGCCACATTCCAGCGGAAAATGGACCAGATGCTGAGGCCCCATCGGAAGTATGCTGCGGCTTACCTGGATGACGTAATTGTCCATAGCACAGATTGGGCCTCACATCTGCCAAAAGTGCAAGCAGTCCTGGACTCTGTTCGGGAAGCGGGGTTTACGGCTAACCCCAAGAAGTGTACCATTGGGCAGGAAGAGGCCAAATATCTTGGGTACACCATTGGGAGGGGAGTAATAAAACCCCAACTCAACAAAGTCGAGGCCATCCAGAGTTGGCCACGTCCCAACAGCAAGAAGCAGGTACGAGCCTTTCTGGGAATCGCTGGGTATTATCGGCGATTCATTCCCCACTTTGCTTCTAAGGCTGTGCCCCTAACCAACCTGACGAAGGGGAAAGGGTCGGTCATGATTAAATGGACCCCCGAGGCTGAGGCAGCATTCCAATTCTTGAAACAAGCCTTATGTAGCCAGCCAGTGTTGTACTCACCCGACTTCTCTAAAGACTTTGTCGTACAAAGTGATGCGTCAGATGTGGGGTTAGGAGCAGTATTGTCCCAGGTCTGGAACGGGGAAGAGCACCCAGTCATTTACCTCAGCAGGAAGTTGAAGTCCCATGAGGTAAATTACGCCACCGTTGAAAAGGAGTGTTTAGCGGTGAAGTGGGCTCTAGATTCCCTTCGGTACTACCTGCTAGGTAGGCACTTTGACTTGGTTACGGATCACGCTCCGTTAAAGTGGATGACTCAAAACAAGGAAACAAATAGAAGAGTGAATAGGTGGTTCCTGGCCCTCCAGGAATTCAACTTCACAGTAAAGCATCGCCCTGGCGTTCAAATGGGGAATGTGGATGCTTTGTCTCGAGTACATGAATGCCTGATTGCTGGTGTTCCAACCCCGAGGTTAAAACAAGAGGGGGGGTATGTGACAGCAGGAAGGTAAAGTCACCTGGTTGCATCCAGGGGGGTAGATATATTTCGCCCAGATTCAGGCTTTACGCCGACTTATACAACTAGGTGGAGAGTTGTATAAGCCCAGCTGGGGCTAGTGGGCTCATGGATGACTCATACCTCTAGGGAGAGTGTGGGGCGTCGTGCAGACAGGGAGTTGATGAGACCAGCTGAAGCTTGTCAGCTCATTTAGGCCTCTATAAGAACTCCCAGCTTCATTAGATGTTAGCTCATGCCTGGACCCAGACCTGTGTGGACTGTCTAGGGAGAGTGAACCCCTGTGCGGTGAGACAGAGCCTGTGTGGCTATTTGCTTGGACATTTAAAACCAGGGACTTAGGGACTAGGACAGCACTAGGCTGATCCCAGTTGTTAGTTAGGAAACCTGTATGTTTAGTCAGAGGTCAAGTTGACCAGGATTTATTTTGTTTATGTTTCTTTTGCTTTGCTGTGTTTTGTCACTGTAAATAGAAAATAAACCGCACCTTTTTGATTTTGAAAACCACAACCTCCGTTTGCTGGGCCTGTTTTTGTGTGGGGAGCCCATCCCGGGGGTCACACACACCCGCTGCCGAGCTAACCCCCTCACAGTACATTCCATAATATGTGAATATCAACAATAACGTTTAAAACATCTTAAACAGCAACTGGTGGTATTCTAAAAAAAAACAAACTTATATATTCAAATAAGAACAAACAATTAACCCATCTATTATTTTTAGGCGAGCGGAGTGGGGTAGTATAGGGATATACCAGTCCCTGGAATATGCTGTTGGGCGACTATGGGATATCATTAAATGTTTTAATGTGTAGTAGGTTATCGCCCACCTGACATGTAGGGAGCCTCTAAGTGATACTCTCCACTCTCCCTCCCTGAAAGGGTCATGAGCAAGGCCAGTCCCTCTGATTCATATAAGCGCATTTGTAGTGCCCCGGTGTGTCATATGGTATACAGAATTGTATGCAGTTCACATGCAATAGATCTAAAGTCATACGGCTTACAAAGCAATATAGGTCCCTTAGGGTAGACTGTGTATGAGTGCTGGAGACTCTGAAGGAGATGACATAACCCATAGATCATAATAGGAGGAGGGGGGTGTATGTGGCCCCAGAGGACTGCTGAGAAATTCAGGGAGAGCTCGGGTAAGCTTTCTGGATATCAAAAAAGGAACAGGGGGAGTAAGGAGATGGTAGCATTTTGCAAGGGGGAAGACTCCAGCACTCAACCATCAGCACCATTCAGTGTGTTGCCAATCCCACATCCACTGCATGCCGCTAAGGCCTTCTGTGGCAATGTTGAGAGGTATAGTATAGTTTGGCACTTGATGTGGATCAAGTGGCAAAGAGTCAGTTTGTTGGCAGGGGCCTCCCTAAAAAAATAAATAAAAAAAAACAGAACACCCTGAAAAGACCTCTAATCATGCCCTGCTACTGTCAGCCCTTAGGACTGGTCGTTATTCGTTCAGTAGTCATGTCGGACCCTTCTTGAATGAGAATCGGTCGGGCTTGATCCATTGTGGGATCCATGGGTTGCAACATGGGATCTGTTCCCAGATGGGGAACGCCGTTTGCGATATCGGGTCATCTGAGCTTCCATGGGTTCCTCGTTTCGTTGTTCTCGTCTTGTAGTATTGTGGCGGAATTCAGCGTACCAATTTGCGACGTCTACCGCAGGAATGCCCAGGGTGTCACAGAATGCCTGAAGTTCCTCTGGTACCCGCAGCAGCGCTGTACGGCCTTGGTTGGTGGCTAAAAGACCAAAGGGGAACTTCCATCTATAGTGTATTTCCTTAGCGCGCAGTGCATCCAGCAGTGGCCTCAGATCTCTCCTGTGTTGCAGGGTGATGCTGGATAGGTCCTGATATATGTGGATGTCTGAGCCCCCATGAGAAAGTTGTATTCTGTTTCTAGCCTTTCTGAGAATTTCCTCCTTTAACCTATAGTCAACAAGGCAACAGATCACATCTCTGGGGGGGTCGGTGGTTCTCCTCTAAGGCCTGAGAGTGTGGTGGATACGCTCCATCTCTATGGCCGTCTGCAAGGGTCTGTCTTAAAGGTTGTTGAATAGGCTAGTAATGGTGGCAATAAGTTGGTCTGTGTCCACTACTTCAGGTAAACCGTGGACCCGTAAGTTGTGGCGTCTGCCTCTGTTATCGAGATCCTCCACATGGCGTTGCAGGTCTCTAAGTTGTAGGGTCTGGGTGTCTACCTTATGGGTCACTCGGCGGAGGACCGTGCCATGTTGCGCAGTCATTTTTTCCACTTCCTGTACTCTGTCAGTAATGGAGCGGATATCTATGCCCAGATCGGCTATAGCTTCTGACAGAGTGTCCATAATGTCTGCCGCCACCGTGCGGAGATTGTAAAGGCTGGGGTGTTGTTGGACTAATTGTTCCTCCGTCTCCAGTGTAGAGAGGATAGGCAGAATTCCAGTCAGTGGTGGGTTCGAATCCTGTAAGGAGCCTTGGAGGGAAGCCACCATGTTGCGCCTCTGATTTCGGGATAATTGTGGAATGGTCTGGTTCAAACCGCTCGCTTGTCTGCGGGGAGAGCGGGAATGTGAGGCGGAGGAGTTCCGTGAAGCTGTCCCCATAGTCGTGAGACCGTCTGTGTGAAAATGGTCTCTAACAGGCTGAGAGGATCCGTAGCGGCGGGAGCTCCGTACTCAAGCGGCCATCTTCCAGCAAGGTCAGACCACGCCCCCTGTTGCTTTTTATTTTTATGCGTCCAAAAAACTTTAACACTAACACTCACTCTGACCCCTAATAGAAAACCTTTTTTTCTCTACCTAAAAATAATGACACTGGCCCTATATGAAGGTCAGATTAATATAACCCAGCCAGCACAGAGTGCCTCCTTACATCAGAGTCTGCAGGATTCCCCCTTTCAGTGCACAGGAATTTTTATGTAATGGGGAATTCTGCAGATCATGATCTAAGGGGGAACTCTGATGTAAAGGGGAGGGGGGCTCCGGTCACCAGAGACCACTTTTTATCAGAATCCACTGCATTCCCCTTTACATGAGAGTTCCCACTTATATTGGGGTCTGCAGCTTTGTCTTTTACATCAAGGTCTGCAGAATTGCCCCTGCAGACTCTGATGTAAAGGGGAACACCTGGAATTCTTATGTGGGGAGGGCAGTCTGGTGACCAGAGTCCACCTTCCGCAGAGTGAATACACTAACATAAGGTGGGTTACTGATATAAGGGGGAACCTTTATATCAGTGCCCCCTTACATTATTGTATTTACTCCCCCTTACACCAGTTACCCCCTCAGACTGGCCTGGCGGCGCTGTCACTGACCTCCTCTCAGGTGCACCATACAGGGCTCAGTCAGGCGGCTCAAGGTCGGCAGCTCTGGTTTTATCCTATAGTCTTCTCTCCACAGTCCACACACATCTGACTCCTCCCGTGATCTCCAGGCTCCCTCTCAGAGAAATCAGATATGATACAAGAGATGGTCAAAAATTGTGGACATGATACAGGAGATGGTTAGAGGCTGCAGACATGGTACTGAGGTGGTCAGAGTCTGCAGACATGGTACAGAGGTGGTCAGAGGCTGCAGACATGGTACAGAGGTGGTCAGAGGCTGCAGACATGGTACAGAGGAGGTGGTCAGAGGATGCGGACATGATACAGAGATGGCGGGAGGCTGCAAACATGGTACAGAGGAGGTGGTCTGAGGATGCGGACATGGTACAGAGGTGGTCAGAGGATGCAGACATGATACAGAGGTGGTCAGAGGATGCAGACATGATACAGAGGTGGTCAGAGGATGCGGACATGATACAGAGGTGGTCAGAGGATGCGGACATGATACAGAGATGGTCAGAGGATGCAGACATGATACAGAGGTGGTCAGAGGATGCGGACATGATACAGAGGTGGTCAGAGGATGCGGACATGATACAGAGGTGGTCAGAGGATGCGGATACGGACATGGTACAGGAGATAGCAAGACAGATTGTTAACATCTCACCACTGCCATTCTTGCCTGATAACTGCTGCCTATGTGCATCACAATAGATGGCAGCCAGCCAAGCAATGGATTGATGGATGCAGGCACAGTGCTATGATGGTGTTGGGAATCCTTGACTCCGAACAAGCTCCCCAGAGTCATTGTATTTCTCTTTTCACAGTGTGTTAAAAATAAATCTATTAAAAAAACAAAATAATTGAAATAAATTCTTACATTTTTTTTTTTACATACTGTCACCAGTCAGTGTTCCTGATCACCGCCATACCAGGTATATGATAACACCGTACTGCACTGGTGATATAGATAGAGATAGGCCATCAGGACTGATCAATTTTCAGATATATACAGGAGCTCACAAAAGTGAGTACATCCCTCACATTTTTGTGAATATTTTATTATATCTTTTAAATGTGACAACACTGAAGAAATGACACTTTGCTACAATGTAAAGTAGTAAGTGTACAGCTTGTATAACTGTAAATTTGCTGTCCCCTCAAAATAACTCAACACACAGCCATTATTGTCTAAACCACTGGCAACAAAAGTGAGTACACCCCTAAGTTAAAATGTCAAAATTGGGCCCAATTAGCAATTTTCCCTCCTCGGTGTCATCTGACTCATTAGTGTTACAAGGTCTCAGGTGTGAATGGGGAGCAGGTGTGTTAAATTTGGTGTTATCGCTCTCACGCTCTCATGCTGGTCACTGGAAGTTCAACATGGCACCTCATGGCAAAGTACTTTCTGAGGATCTGTAAAAAAGAATTGTTGCTCTAAATAAAGATGGCCTAGGCTATAAGAAGATTGACAAGACCCTGAAAGACCCTGACTCTGAGCTGCAGCATGGTGGCCAAGACCATACAGCAGTTTAACAGGACAGGGTCCGCTCAGAACAGGCCTTGCCATGGTCGAAGAAGAAGTTGAGTGCACGTGCTCAGCGTCATATCCAGAGTACAAAGACAAGTGTGTCTTGCCTACAGTCAAGCATGGTGGTGGGAGTGTCATGGTCTGCCAGTACTGGGGAGCTACAGTTCATTGAGGGAACCATGAATGCCAACATGTACCGTGACATACTGAAGCAGAGCATGATCCCCTCCCTTCAGAGACTGGGCCGCAGGGCAGTATTCCAACATGATAACGACCCCAAACACACCTCCAAGATGACCACTGCCTTGCTAAAAAATCTGAGGGTAAAGATGATGGACTGGCCAAGCATGTCTCCAGACCGAAACCTTATTGAGTATCTGTGGGGCATCTTCAAAAGGGAAGGTGGAGGAGCTCAAGGTCTCTAACATCTACCAGCTCTGTGAAGTCGTCATGGAGGAGTGGAAGAGGACTCCAGTGGCAACCTGTGAAGCTCTGGTGCACTCTATGCCCAAGAGGGTTAGGGCAGTGCTGGAAAATAATTGTGGCCACACAAAATATTGACACTTTGGGCCCAATTTGGACATTTTCACTTAGGGGTGTACTCACTTTTGTTGCCAGCGGTTTAAACATTAATGGCTGTGTGTTGAGTTATTTTGAGGGGACAGCAAATTTACACTGTTATACAAGCTGTACATTCACTACATTACATTGTAGCAAAGTGTAATTTCTTCAGTGTTGTCACATTAAAAGATATAATAAAATCTTTACAAAAATGTGAGGGGTGTACTCACTTTTGTGAGATACTGTATATACCATAGTTTGTGGACTCTATAGCTTTCCTACAGATTAAATAATAAACACTGATTTTGGTTATTTTCACCAAGGAAATGGAGCGGAATACACTTTAGCCTAAATTTATGAAGAAAGATCATTTATTTGCAAAATTTTATATCAGAAACAGAGAGAAAACTATTTTTTTTCTTTTAAAATTTCTAGTCTTTTTTAGTTTATTTAGAAAAAAAATAAAAAATTCAGTGGTGATTAAATACCACCAAAAGAAAGATCTATTTGTATGAAAAAAATTAGAAATTTTTTATATGGGTACAGTGTTGTATGACCGCGCAATTGTCATTCAAAATGTGAAAGCGCTATAAGCTGAAAACTGGTCTGGGCAGGAAGGGGGCGAAAATGCCCGTTATTGAGTGGAAAAGGCAGCTTTAGCCCCATAAAGAAATGGCTCATTCACACTATATGGGACACAGCACCCAAAGAATCTGAACCAAAAAACATTTTATTGATACATAATGCAATTGGAAAGTCAAAACCCTCCCCTCCGAGAGCAATAATTCCAGCACCAGACCTCCTGTGTAACTTAAACTGGTAACCAATAAAGGCTTATAAAGTGTCGCATATGGAGATTTTTAACCACTTCCCACCCGGCCTATAGCAGATTGACGAGCGGGAAGTGGTTCTGTTATCCTGACTGGGCTTCATATGACGTCCAGCAGGATACCATGCCGGCACGCGTCCGCTGGGGCATGCAGTGCAGTGTGTCAGTCTGCATCTCCAATGGTGGTAAGAAGCCTCTGACAGAGGCTTCCTACCACTTGATCAGCTGTGACCAATCACAGCTGATCGTTGCGTTTGCACTGACAGGGAGAGTGACAAGGAGAGTGCCAATCAGTGCCTAACAGTAACACCTGTCAGTACCTCATCATCAGTGCTGCCCATCAGTGCCATTTATTAGTGTCCATCAGTGCCATCTGTCAGTGCCAATCAGTGCCGCCTATCAGTGCCAATCAGTGCCCATCAGTGCCACCGGTCAGTGCCCATCAATGCCACCTATCAGTGCAGCCTATCAGTGCCCATCAGTGCTGCATATCAGTGCCGCCTATCGGTGCCCATCAGTGCTGCATATCAGTGCTCATCAATTCTTATCAGTGCTGCCTCATCAGTGTCCATCATTGCCGCCTCATCAGCGCCCATCAGTGAAGGAGAAAACAGAATTTTATGACAGAAACTAAGAAAAACATATATATTTTTTTTAAACATTGGTCTTTTTTTAGCTTGTTGAGCAAAAAAAAAAAAAAATAACCCAGAGGTGATCAAATACCACCAAAACAAAGCTCTATTTGTGAGAAGAAAATTATAAAAATGTAGTTTGGGTACAGTGTTGCATGACCGCGCAATTGTCATTCAAAGTGCGACAGCGCTAAAAGCTAAAAATTCTCCTAGGCAGGAAGGGGTCAAAAGTGCCTGGTATTGAAGTGGTTAAATACTGAAGTTTGGGGCCATTTCACAAGCGTGCACAATATTAAAGCGTGATATGTTTGGTATCTATTTACCCAGTGCAACACCATATTTTATATTTTACCAAAAATGTGGGTATTATATTATCTCTGTGTGCATTGAAATTCATTAAAATGCATTTATGTGATAGTGTGTAAAATTAAACATATGATGAAAAATAAAAATGCAGTGATCAATGCATAATCAAATAAACCACAAATCAAATGAGTATAGTGTTGGTATCTCCACAGAGGGAGTCCGCACACTAGAAGTGCTACCGTGGGTGAACACAGGTGCATATAAATAGTCCAAACAAATGAATGAAGTGACTTATGACTAAGAAAGGTCCATGTAGTAGAAACAAAATAGGGTCTCTGTGTGTTGCAGGTGCACCAATCTGAAGGTGAGCACAACAACACTAAAGGTAAGATGAACTAATAAGTTGACATAAAGTCCAAACACCTCAGACCCATTTCAAGGATAACTTCCCACAGAATAAACACATGTCAAGAACCAAACTGTTGTCTGATTAATTCAAATCAAAAACACTTGAGACAATGGATGGGTGGGGTACTCTTACCACAAATGATGGACTCATCTACCGTACGATAGTGAGTCGGCTAGGCTTGAGGTCTCAAAGACCATGGATGGTGGAACAGGATGCCTTGGATGTCTCGAACCGTCCAGGAGAGGGTGATCCGGTGCACTGAATGGCTAGTAGAAACTCCTCCAGCATATAGGCTCCAAGGATACAAAGATGAAAGAAATAGAGACAAAAAGGGAAGCTCCCAATGGTGCAGGTCAATAAAACCGTATCAGGTTTATTTCCAAAAAAAAGGTCATACAGGATGTTGACAAATGATAAAAAAAGTGATCACAATCTTAAAATAAATGTGGGGTACAGCAAAACCCTGTACCCCACATTGGGTTTTGCTGTACCCCACATTGCTTTTAAGATTGTAATCACTTTTTTTATCATTTGTCAACATCCTGTATGACAATTTTATGGAAATAAACCTGATACGTTTTTTTGACCTGCACCATTGGGAACTTCCCTTTTTGTAGCGCATCTTTGCCGAGGGATCGACGGGGGTCAGGTGAGTAAAACGGGGGCTGGAGGGGCGGTCACTGTCAGAAGTTTTTACACCTTAATGCATAGAATGCATTAAGATGAAAAACAGGAGGGTTTACAACCCCTTTAATAACAAACATGTTATACTAACCTGCTCTGTGCAATGATTTTGCACAGAGCAGCCCCAATCCTTCTCTTCTCGGGTCCCCTGCCAGTGCTCCTTGCCCCTCCCTCCTGCCCCTACAGCAAGCGGCTTGCTATGGGGGCACCTAGGCATGCTCACACCCGAGTCATTGCTCTGTCTGTCCATTTAGACACAGAGAGTGGCTCAGGCTCGCTCCCAATCACTCCTCATTGGCTCACGGGCTGTGATTGACAGTAGCGGGAGTCAAGGGTTCCCGCTGCTGTCTCAGCCAATGAGGAGGCAAAGACCCCGGAGAGCCGTTAGATTGAGATGGGGATCAGGTAAGTATTAGGGGGCTGGGATTGGGGGGTGTTGCTGCACACAGAAGGTTTTTTACCTTCATGCATTCACGCCTTGAGCCTTTAGAAACACTTTATACTGTTAAAGCTTTGCTGATCAAATGTCCATAAAAATAGAATTTACAACCTTTCTTCTTCACTGCTCAACTGCTTTCTGATCAGATACTGTAGACTGGCAAACTAAAATCAAATGATATTTGAAGTATCCCAATGGCTCAGTGGTATTCATGAATTATAACACACCACGGAACTTTCCTATTATTACCTGTACAAAAGACACCATTGTGAAGTTAAAGGGTTGTCTATGGAAAAAAGGACAAAGCATGACATGATAATGACAATATAAGGCAATAGGAAAAACTATAAAGTCTCACTGCCTTTATGTTTTTATTATAAATTCTACATGCAGTATATCCTTTCATAAGGCCAGGGACAGATCAGGGTCAGCACAGCAGTACACCTGTCCAATTAATAGATGACACCTTGGCAGGTAGGCCCAGGTTTCCATGGCGACCTTGTCTCCCACACTGACATTGCTTTGCTGGTTTTATTGATGTAAAGAGAATGGAGCCTCTTTAATCCAGGCTTCAGTATTATCAAAGAGAGCTCAAATTATAGTGTATGCAAGTCTGATGAATATAATCTGTCCTTGGGAACATAGCTGCAGGTTAAATGATCACAAACTTGCTTTGCATCTCTGGAGCATGTGCTTGAATTTCATTAGGGGACATGATCTGCACGGGGTTTGTATATTCTCTCTATTTTGTCATGTTACAGCCAAAAACGTAAATGTATTTTATTGGGATTTTATGTGATAGACAGTGGCCGCTGGTGCTCAAAATTTTTGGGGGGGGCGCAAACAAACTGAAAAAAAAAAAATCAATTGCCGCCACTGTGCCCATTAAACGCAGCCACTGTTCCCAAACGCCACCAGTTTGCCCCCTCAAATACAGCCAGTTTGTTTCCATATACAGCCAGTGTGCCCCCATATATATACAGCCAGTGTGCCCCCATATACAGCCAGTGTGCCCCCATATATATAAATATAGCCAGTGTGCCTCCATATATATATATATATATATATATATAGCCAGTTTGTCCCCATATATAGCCAGTGTGCCCCCATATACAGCCAGTGTGTCCCCATATATATAGCCAGTGTGCCCCCATATACAGCCAGTTTGTCCCATATACAGCCAGTTCCCCCCAAATGCAGCCAGTTCCCCCCCCATATACAGCCAGTTCCCCCCAAATGCAGCCAGTTTGTCCCCCATATACAGCCAGTTCCCCCATAAGCAGCCAGTTTGTCCCCCATATACAGCCAGTTCCCCCCAAATGCAGCCAGCGTGTCCCCCATATACAGCCAGTTCCCCCCAAATGCAGCCAGTTTGTCCCCCATATACAGCCAGTTCCCCCAAATGCAGCCAGTTTGTCCCCCATATACAGCCAGTTCCCCCCAAATGCAGCCAGCGTGTCCCCCATATACAGCCAGTTCCCCCCAAATGCAGCCAGCGTGTCCCCCATATACAGCCAGTTCCCCCCAAATGCAGCCAGTTTGTCCCCCATATACAGCCAGTTCCCCCATATACAGCCAGTTCCCCCCATATTCAGCCAGTTTGTCCCCCATATACAGCCAGTTCCCCCCAAATGCAGCCAGCGTGTCCCCATATACAGCCAGTTCCCCCCAAATGCAGCCAGTTTGTCCCCCATATACAGCCAGTTCCCCCCAAATGCAGCCAGCGTGTCCCCCATATACAGCCAGTTCCCCCCATATTCAGCCAGTTTGTCCCCCATATACAGCCAGTTCCCCCCATATTCAGCCAGTTTGTCCCCCATATTCAGCCAGTTCCCCCCATATTCAGCCAGTTTGTCCCCCATATTCAGCCAGTTCCCCCCATATTCAGCCAGTTTGTCCCCCATATTCAGCCAGTTCCCCCCATATTCAGCCAGTTTGTCCCCCATATTCAGCCAGTTCCCCCCAAATGCAGCCAGTTTGTCCCCCATATTCAGCCAGTTTGTGCCCCATATTCAGCCAGTTTGTGCCCCATATTTGTCAGAGATTGTTAGTTGACCAGACTGTGTGACTTCATAAAAGGAAACCAAACGGGTGTAGGTGAAAATATATATAATTTATTACGGTGAGTGACCAACATACAACAACCAATAAAACATAGTGCAATAAACCAACAGTGACTACAAACAATATATACAAGTATGGGAAATACCAGAATCGTAGTGGAAGCCAGGCCGAGGTCATACACAAGGGAATCAAGCAGATGGGTATGGATGGGAGGAAGCAGGAACAGGGAGGGGACGGATGGATAGGCTGCAGAGCAGGGATCCGGGTAACAGAAGGGAAAGCTGTAGGATGGGCACAAGGTAGGGATCAGGTAGGATCGGGTAAAGCAGGATGCAGGTTCCAGGTAGGGATCGGATCGAGCAGGGTGCAGGTTAGGGATCGGGTCAGATACAGGCTCAAGACAGGGTCACAGGTCCTAGGTCAGGGAGAGAGATACCAGGGCAACAAGTGTCTGCATTTGCCGGGTATATAAGGAAGTCCAGATGATTGAGCTTCAGGTCACAGCTGACCACAGGAAGTGCTGCCTGCCCCATACTGCCAGAATACACCCGCTGGTGGATGCCAGTACTGCAGTCCACGTATCCTGTGTTACCACCAGCAGATGAGATCCTCCAACAGAGATATTGGCTGCAGGAGGACACCTGCTGGCGGACACTAGCACTGCAGTCCAAAGGACCAACAGCACCACCAGCGGGTGAAGCCTTTCCTGACAGTACCCCCCCTCAAAGGAGCGGCCTCCGGACACTCCAACGACCTGCCGCTGGGGGAAGTTCATAGCAACAAGCTGGGCGACAGGCAAGGTCACATCCGGGCAGACAGCGGGCACATCCGGGCAGGAAATAGTCATATCAAGATGGACAGGGGCACACCAGGCTGGGCAGCAGACGGGAACACCTCAGGCTGGGCAGCAGACAGGAACACCTCAGGCTGGACAGCAGACGGGAACACCTGCTGGCGGACACTAGCACTGCAGTCCAAAGGACCAACAGCACCACCAGCGGGTAAAGCCTTTCCTGACAATATTCAGCCAGTTTGTCCCCCAAATGCAGCCTGTCCCCACCCCCCCCAGCCCTGCACTTACCTTCCTCGGTCCGCGCCGTCCTCGATGTGTTCTCCCGCCCTCGATGTCGCTTCAGCCAATCAGGTTACCGGTAACCAGATCCGGTGAACCTGATTGGCTGAAACCTCCACACAGTCTTCTTCCAGGAACGCACCCCCGTGCGTACCTGGGAAGAGTTTTTGGAAGCCGAATACAGCGTGAGAGCTGTATTTGGAAAGCCTATCAGAGCCGCTGGCTCTGATAGACACTTCCAAGTCACACCCACCGCCGGCCGCCGCTCTAATTCATATGGCCGGCACTCACCAGGAGGCCGGCCATATGAATAGTGGGCAGCGCGGCAGCGGTGACAATACACAGATTAATGCAATGCATGAATCTGTGTATTGTCTTTCAGTGGCGGTGCGGGAGCGAGAGGGGGCGGCGCTCCGGCGCCCTCTATGGACGCACCGCCACTGGTGATAGACCAACACAAAGTGGCACATAAATGTGAAGTAGAAGGAAAATGATACATTGTTTTCAATTTTTTTTACAAATAATGTGGCATGCATTTGTATTGTGCCCCCCATTTGTAGAACCACCTTTCTCTGCAATTACAGCTGCAAGTGTTTTTGGGGATGTCTCTACCAGCTTTGCACATCTAGAGAGTGACATTTTTGCCCATTTTTCTTTGCAAAATAGCTCAAGCTCTGTTAGATTGAATGGAGAGTGTCTGTGAACAGCAATTTTCAAGTCTTACCACCGATTCTCAATTGGATTTAGGTCTGGACTTTGACTGGGCCATTCTAACACATGAATATGCTTTGATTTAAACCATTCCAGTGTAGCTCTGGCTGTATGTTTAGGGTCGCTGTCCTGCTGGAAGGTGAACCTCCACCCCAGTCTCAAGTCTTTTGCAGGCTCTAATGCACACGACCGTTTTTCATGACGAGAAAAATGCAATTTTTTTATTTGGTCATTTAAAACGATCGTGTGTGGGCTCCAGAGCATTTTTCACCAAGTGAAAAATGGCCATTAAAAATTTGGAACTCTAATTTTTCTCGTTGTTTTTCACGTCATCGTTTTTCTTGTCATGAAAAACGGTCGTGTGTAGGCTTTAACGATGTGAAAAAAAGGCGCATGCTCAGAAGCAAGTGATGAGATGGGAGCGCTTGTTCTGGTAAAACTAGCGTTCGTAATGGAGATAGCACATTTGTCACACTGTAACAGACTGAAGAGCACGAGACTGAAAAGCGCGAATCGTCTCTCACCAAAAATTTAGTAACACAAGGATCAGCAAAAGCAGCCCAAAGGGTGGCGCCATCCGAATGGAACTTCCCCTTTATAGTGCCGTCGTACATTTCGTACGTCACCGCGCTTTGCTCGAGCATTGTTTTTCATGATCGTGTGTAGGCAAGGCAGGCTTGAGAAGAATCACGTCGAGAAAAACTTTGTTTTTATCAATGACATTAAAAACGGTCGTGTGTACACGGCATAACAGGTTTTAAGATTGCCCTGTATGTGGCTCCATCCATCTTCCCATTAACTCTAACCAGCTTCCCTTTCCCTGCTAAAGAAAAGCATCCCCACATGATGATGCCACCACCATGTTTCACAGTGGGGATGGTGTGTTCAGGGTGATGTGGTGTTAGTTTTCAGCCACACATAGCGTTTTGCTTTTAGGCCAAAAAGTTAAATTTTGGTCTCATCTGACCAGAGCACCTTCTTCCACATGTTTCCCATGTCCCCTACATGGCTTCTCGCAGACTGCAAATGGGACTTCTTATGGCTTTCTTTCAACAATGGGTAAAGGAAAAAGGAATTGTCCCACACTGGAACCAAATGGATGCTTTGCAGGTAGTCTTTATTGTCATGTGCCAGACAAATGTACAGGAATCACAGTTGATGCGTTTCTCACGAGTGTACCGTGCTTGTTCACCTACCTGGGGCTGGTTTGTGCCTAGAATTGCATGAAGTGGTGTGTTTTCTCTTGTTTTGGCTTTCTTTCAACAATTACTTTGTTCTTGCCACTCTTCCATAAAGGCCAGATTTGTGGAGTGCACAACTAATAGTTGTCCTGTGGACATATTCTTCAACCTGAGCTGTGGATCTCTGCAGCTCCTCCAGAGTTACCATGGGCCTCTTGGCTGTTTCTCTGAATAATACTCTCCTTGCCCGGCCTGTCAGTTTAGGTGGATGGCCATGTCTTGATAGGATTGCAGTTGTGCCATACTCTTTCCATTTTCGGATGATGGATTGCACAGTGCTCCGTGAGATGTTAAAAGCTTGAGATATTTTTTTTTTTAACCTAAACAGATTTAAACTTCTCCACAACTTTATCCCTGACCTGTCTGTTGTGTTCCCTGGCCTTCATAATGCTGTGTGTTCACAAAGGTTCTCTAACAAACCTCTGAGGGCTTTGCAGAACAGCTGTGTTTATACTGAGATTAAATTACACACAGGTGGACTCTATTTATTAATTACTTCTGAAGGCAATTGGTTCCACTATTTATACTGTATATTGATACAATTTTAGTTAGGGGTAATAGAGTAAAGGGAGCTGAATACAAATGCATTCCACACTTTTCAGATATTTATTTGTAAAAAAATGTACAAACCATTTATCATTTTCTTTCCACTTCACAATTATGTGTCACTTTGTATTGGTCTATCACATAAAATCCCAATAAAATAAATTTACATTTTTGGTTGTAACATGGCAAAATGTGGAAAATTTCAAGGGGTGTGAATACTTTTTCAAGGCACTGTATAATTGGTTGCTGTGGGTTACCGCACCTAAAAAGTTGTCTTTTCAATTTTTTGTAGATAAACAATATAAAGGAAATTTGCATGATATGGATGATATCCATTCATATTGTTAAGCAGCCTGATTTTTAGGTGTGTAATAATGTTTATTTATATGCATCCATGGGAGCAGTTACATATGCAGTCTCTGCTTCCTCCTTTATTTAAGCCTATTGAGATATCTTGCAAAGGCATTGCTTTTGCTGAGCAGATTTTCACCAGATGAGAGTTTGCTTGCAGCAAACAACGCTGGATCACCGACAGTGGGGTGGGGGGAGAGTTAATGGTGAGTTTTTCACCTTACTGCTAGGCAGGGCCAGACTGGGAATAAAAACCAGCCCTGAAAATAATTTCATACCAGCCCCATAGCATTATTATACCAGCCCAACAGCATAACATCATTATTTACTTGTTTATAAAAGGGAAAACCATACATTTTAAAGCACAATTGAAGAGCGTATTATATATATATAGATAGACAGACATGAAAGCACATAAGGCTAGGGATATATAGGTTAGCACTAAAACACACACACAGACACACCATACACCTCCGTTACTAAAATAGTTTTTGAATGGATATCTTTGATCTGATCAGATCTATACTAGCCTCCCCAGTAGTATAGTGTTCCCAAAAATACAGTGTTAGCAGCAGTGGTGGCTGGTGCTCAAAATTTTTTGGGGGGCGCAAACAAACTGAAAAAAAAAAGAAAAACATCAATTGCAGCCACTGTGCCCATCAAGCGCAGCCACTGTGCCCATCAAGCGCAGCCACAGTACCTATAAATTGCCGCCACTGTGCCATCAAACACAGCTACTGTACCCATCAATTGCTGCCAGTGTGCCCATCAATTTCCGCCACTGTGCCCATCAATTGCTGCCAGTGTGCCCATAAATTGCTGCCAGTGTGCCCCATCAAATGCTGCCCCAGTGTGCATCCCCCGCCCTACACTTACCTGTCTCGGGTCATGGCGCTGTCCTCCAAGCTCCGAGTCCTCTATGTCTTCTCCCGTCCTCTTCCCGTCCTCTGCTATGATTGGACACCTGATAGGCATCCAATCACAGTGCCTGTTGCTTCAGCCAATCAGCTGACAGGTAACCAGACCCGAGCACCTGATTGGCTGAGAGGCGGGTCAGTGTTAGGAAAGCGGTTTATTCACTTCCCTAACACAACACTGAGTAAACAGCGAATGCACAGCATTGTGCCCGCTGTTTACCAATTTGGAAGCCTATTAGAGCCTATGGCTCTAATCTGGACGCCTATTAGAGCCCACGGCTCTAATCAGGCACTTCCAAAAAAATGCTGCTGTAATTCAGATGCCCGGCGCCCGACAAGGGGCCGAACACCTGAATAGGGGGCGGCAGCGGCGACAATAGATAGATTCATGCAATGCATGAATCTATCTATTGGTGATAGGCAGGAGAGAGGGGGCGGCGCTCCTGCGCCCTTTATGGACGCACCGCCACTGGTTAGCAGGATGAGCCCAGACACCTGAGAGAACCTGCGTTTAGCCCCACCGCCCAGCCCAGCCCACCCAAAGTGCAGTATCAATAGATCACTGTCACTTTACAAAACACAGCACACAAAACTGCAGTGTTAGCTGATCCCTGCTAACACTAAAGCCGTGTACACACGATCAGTTTCACCAATGAAAACAGTCCGATGGACTGTTTTCATCAGACGAACCGATCGTGTATGGGCCCCATCTGTCTTTTTTCCATTGGTGTGAAAAAATGTAACATGTTTTCAATTTTTCCGATGGGAAAAAAAATTATAGCAAATTCCGATCGTCTGTGTGGAACTCCATCGGATAAAAAACCCACGCATGCTCAGACTGAATTATGAGACGGGAGCGCTCGTTCTGGTAAAACTAGCGTTCGTAATGTAGATAGCACATTCGTCGTCAGGCTGAACCGGACTGAAAATCACGGAGACTGAAAAGCGCGAATCGGCTCTCACCAAACTTTTACCAACACGTGGTAACACGAAATCAGCAAAAGCAGCCCAAAGGGTGGCGCCATTGGATTTGAACTTCCCCTTTAAAGTGCCGTTGTACGTCACGGCGTTTGGGACGATCGTTTTTTTGACTGATGGTGTGTAGGCAAGACTGATGGAAGTCAGCTTCATCGGATTTCCGATGGAAAAATCCATTGGATTAGAATCCATAGGAGATCCGATCGTGTGTACAGGGCTTTACAGTTCATTTTTGTAGTGATTCAAGCAGTCTCTGACAACCAGGTGCTATTTTACCTGTGAAAAATATGCAGTATACAGTGTAAAAATAAAATAAAAAAGCAAAATGAATAATTAAAAAAAGAAATAAAAGTAAAGCACTCCTGTCCCCCCAGGCACGCGCGCAAAGGCGAACGCAAGCGTCGGTCTACTTTCCAAAATGGGGTCATTTGGGGGGTTTTGTGCTATCTTGGAATTTCATGGCCTCCAAAACTGTGATAGGTAGTGAGGACTGAGGAGTGAAATCAACAATTTATGCCTTTACAAATCATGAAGGCTGTGATTGGTTTTCGGGGTCCTGTACGCAGCTAGACTCCCAAAAAGTCTCACACATGTGGTATCCCCGAAATTTGAAATTTTCCTGAAACTTATGGCAAAATATAAAATATTCCATGGACTCAACATGCCTCTCAGCAAATAGCTTGGGGTGTCTATTTTCCAAAATGGGGTCATTTGGGGGGGTTTTGTGCTATCTGGGCATTCCATGGCCTCCGAAACTGTGATAGGCAGTGAGGAGTGAAATCAAAAATTTACGCCCTTAGAAATCCTGAAGGCGGTGCTTGGTTTTCGGGGTCCTGTACGCGGCTAGGCTCCAAAAAAGTCCCACACATGTGGTATCCCCGTACTCAGGAGAAGTAGCAGAATGTATTTTAGGGTGTAATTTCTCATATAACAATGGCATGTGTGAGCAATATATCATTTCAGTGACAAATTTGTGTACATTTTTTTTTTGGTAATTTTTCAATCATCAAATTAATATTTAATGGGCTTAGCATGCCTCTCAGCAAATTCCTTGGGGTGTCTAATTTCTAAAAAGGGGTAATTTGGGGAGGAGGTTGTACTGCCCTGCCATTTTAGCACCTAAAGAAATGAGATTCACAAACTAAAAGTTGTGTAAATTCTAGAAAATGTACCCTAGTTTGTAGACGCTATAACTTTTGCGCAAACCAATAAATATACGCTTATTGATTTTTTTTTTACCCAAGACATGTGGTTGAATACATTTTGGCCAAAATGTATGACTAAAATTGAGTTTATTGGATTTTTTTATAACAAAAAGTAGAAAATATCATTTTTTTTTTCAAAAATGTTGGTCTTTTTTCGTTTATAGACAGCGGTACCCACATACTAAAAGTATGCAATTTCTATAACTTAAAAAAAAATAAAGTAGGCCATTTCCTGCTGAACTGGCTGATTTTCGGTCTGTGTATACCCTGCTTAATTCACACAGGATGCTTTAAAAATGTAATTGAGATAATCTGCAGCAGCCAGAAATGCCCAAAATTACTACCACAACTCCTATAATAATCAAGTCCTCTATGACCACCCTAATGCCAGCCATAGACCATTCAAATAAAACCATGTATGGGCAACCAGCATGTCAGATTTTACATGCAATTGTCGCTAGCGGCTATTATAGCCGCTAGCAGTAATCATGGCTCCATGGGAAGGATTCCCCCATTAACATTGACTGTGTTGATGGGAAAAATTGCTCCATCTATGGCCAGCTTACCTCTTCCACAGGATAATGCATTAGCACTGAAATAGTAACAGACAAATGGTATGGAGGAACAAGAAACTAGAGCAGACCCTAAAGAGGAACTTCAGCCGGCTATGGGAAAATGAAATGTCAGCAGTTTCAAGTACTGTAGCTGATGACTTTTAAAAGAAAAGTATGGGGAAATGTTTTTAAGAATTATACTTAAAGTGGGAAAATGATTTGATCCCTTGCCCACTTACAGAGAAATGAAGGGTCTATCATTTTTTTTTATCATAGGTGGATTTTAAATGATAGACACAGAATATCTGCCAAAAATCCAGAAAAAAAACACATGATACAAATGTTATCAATTAAGTTGCCGTTCAGTGAGTAAAATATGACTTAGTACTTGGTGAATAAACTCTTGTTGGCAACCACAGAGGTAAGATGTTTCTTGTAGTTGGTTACCAGGTTGACACACATCTCAGGAGGGATTTTGGTCCACTCTTCTTTTCAGTGGCGTCTCCAGCTTTCATATTTAGGGGGGGCACATGGGGGGACAGGGACAAATGTAGGGGGGCCAACTATAAAATGCAATTATATCTATATATATATATATCCTGGGGCCCTTTACTACGATCCCACAACGGGCCCTTTCACATGTTCTGCAGTGAGCTCCCTTCCTACTATACTGGGGCCCCACCAGGGTGGCAGAAAACAAGAGATATATGTCACCAGCACACCAAGAAAATATAAAGGTCCAAAGCAGTGGGAGAACTATCAGGGTTGCAAAGGTTGTCTTGCCACCGGGCCCTGGTGTTCTGCCACTGTGGGGTTCCCCAGCTGTCCTGTCCCTGTTATTGACAGCGCTGGTCTGGCATCTGACTCCTTGGCACCGGCGGCAGTCTATTAGGACTTTGTGCTGGTGACATTATGGGTGCATGCAGGGGAAGGCTGGCACTATTGGTTATAGAGAGCCGATACAGCAGTAATGCTGTATAACCTTCTCTGTTGACATGCTGATCGGGATGTGATCCAGGTGATGCTCCCAGTCAGATCTAATAAACACAGTATTTATTAGCATCAAGAGTACAACCACATATATATAATCAACCGTATGTTCAGCAGCCATGTGGGCTCTATGCCTGTAAAGTGTGGGCTTTGATCAATAAAATCACTGATATTTAACACTAGGATTTGACTAGGAGCATCACCTGGATTGCATCCCGATCAGCATGTCAGAGAAGGCTCCACTGCTGCTAAGCAACCTGCAGGGAGCTCAACTGTCTACAACCAAGAGAGATGGGCTCGGGTGTGTTTGAAATCCCACATGCCCGATCCCGCCAGGAAGCCGACACTCCACAGTGCTAATCACAGCCAGTGAGACATTTCCTGATCTGTGGAGCTGCGGAGCGGGAAATGTCTCATTGCCTGTGATTAGGCTGTGCAGTGTGGGCTTCCTGGCACGCTCTGGCATGTGGAATTTTGAACATGCCCAGCCCATCTCTAACAACAAATTGTGCTGGCCCTCCTGTACATCAGCCCCATAAAGTAACCAGCACTGAGTTCCAATGTGCTGCCATGGAGACAGGGACCAGCGCTGTGAATAGCCGGGACAGGACAGCAACTCTGGTTGTTCCAGCACTGGTCCACACTGGGAGGATTCCCCCATCCACCTATAATGTGTAGATGGGGGAATTGGATCATTTCCTTTTTTTTTTTCATTCAACCTAATAGTTGAATGAAAAAAGTGATCAATGTATGGGCTGCCTAAGAGCTAAGACCAGCCATAGACAGTTTAAATCTCAGCTGGTTCAGCAGGAACTGGCTGAGATTTGAACCATTAATCAGCAGATTCTCTTATGATTATCACTAGTGGTTGCTGTATAGCCACTAGTGATAATCACTGTTTGTCGGGAGAATGCAATTGCTGGGCAGGAGGGATATTCCCCTGTCAACACTGTCTGTGTTGATGGGGGAATTATGCAAGTTTCTTTCCTGCAATCTGTGGATGCAGGAAAGAAATGTGCACCGTATATTACCTGCCTAACTGAAAGTGAAAGTAAATTGTGAATGTCTTGAAAGAACAGGAGAGGGGGAGGGAGACAGATGGGGGAGAGAAAGGATGGAGATAATGCAGTTCAGTGATTACAATGTACTGCAGTCTGCAGTGCACACACTTACCCACGGTTCAGGCTAGAAACTCAGGCATCATTCACACACAGCCAGGAATGCTGCTGATTTTCATATTTCCCGCCCACACATCCCCTCTCTTCAGATACAGCATGCCGGGATAGTGTGGGCGGGACTGGAAGGAGGAGGAGAAGCTGTATTCCTCCCTGCTCATATGTGAGGAGAGTGAGGAGGGGTGGCTGGACTCGCTGGGCTGTGAAAGAGTGTCATAGACTGACACTCGGCTCAGCTTGCAGTCACCCCTCTCGGAATTTACAGGCTGGTTCTCCTGTCCTAAGGACGGGAGAAATCAGTCTGTTTTTTCAGTAACTGAGATGAAGGCTTGGGCCCCCTCCCCCCCTCCCACAGTGCTTGTGGAGTCCTTCCTGCAACTCGCTCTTCTCCGTGCCAATGAGGATGCAGGGAAAGGAGCAGATCGGGCGGCTGTGGTTGTGTGAGCGCTTGCATTATGCAGTGTCAGCGAGCAAAGGGAGGGGGAGGAAATCCCCCGCAGGAGCTGACTGGGGACGCTCTCCCTCTCAGGAGAGACTATGTTACCCTAGCAGCAACCCGAGCGAAAAAAAAATGCAAAAAAATAAATAATTTTTTTTTTTTTGGGGGGGGCACATGGTGGGGCACAGCATAATGTTGGGGGGGCCAGGGCCCCCTCTGGTCCCCCCTAGGGATGCCATTGCTTCTTTTACAGATCTTCTCTAAATCCTTAAAGGGGTTGTAAAGCTTCGTGTTTTTTCACCTTAATGCATCCTATGCATTAAGGTGAAAAAACACCTTGCAGTCATCGCCCCACCCCGAGCCCCCGTTTTACTCACCCCGAGACCCGAATCTCCTTGGGCGTGATCCTGTGTTGCTTTCACCGAGCTCTAGCCGGCTCTTCATTGGATGAATGATAGCTGCGCAGCCATTGGTTCCCGCTGCTGTCAATCAAATCAATGACGCAGCGCAGTGGGGGGAGGGGCCGAGTCATACACTTGGCGGCTATGGCCGCCAAGTTTATCACACGGGAGCGCGCCCGCAAGGTAACCCCCTCGGGAGACAGCTTCCCAAAGGGGGTTAGCTCTTGCGGGGAGGAGCCGCGAGGGCCGCCGTGGGACCCCAGAAGAGGACGTTCGGGGCCACTCTGTGTAAACCTAACTGCACAGTGGAGGTTTCAGGGCTGGGCTCAGCCCTTCCTTCTCTGTGCTGGCAGCTCAGCTGTCAGCTAATTGCCAGCTCCCATCTCTCCACAGGGATCCACCTGTTGATGATCCTGCTCGTCAGTTCTGCCTACTTAAGGACTTCCAGTTCATTTGCTCTTTGCCTTCACCGGTGTTAACATCACAAGAGACTTTCTCCTGTGTTCCAGTCTAAGACCTGCTTGTCTGACGTTCCCTCTGGCTACAGATCCTGCTTGCTGTACTACTACCTTATCGCTGGCTCTTGGACATTGGCTTGGCCGACTACCCGATCCGGTTACTGAGCTATGTTTTGACTACGCTTACCCTGTTTACCTTTTTATTTTTATTATTAAACAAGTGTGATTTAACTGTACTTCTGCCTCAGTCTGATTCATGGTTTCTGACAGGAGGTAAGTATGACATGTTTGTTTAAAAAAAATAATAATAGTATCACTTTAAGGTTTTTTTGTCTGTCTCTTGGCAACTCCAGGAAGTTTCAGCTTCCTCCATAAATTTTCTAAAGAATTTAAAAGGGTTGTAAATCAGAAGTTTTTTTTTTTTAATCTTAATGCATTCTATGCATTAAGATAAAATGCCTTCTGTGTGCAGCAACCCCCTCAGCCCCCCTAATACTTACCGGAGCTTCATCTCTGTCTAGCGATGTACACGAGTGTCTTAGCCATCCGGGACTCTCCCTCCTGATTGGCTAAGACACAGAAGCAGCGCCATTGACTCCTGCTGCTGTCAATCAAAGTCAAGTAGCCAATCAAGAGAGAGAGGGGGCAGGGCTGAGCCACAGCTCCGTGTCTGAATGGACACAGAGCTGCAGCTCGGCTTGGGTGCCCCCATAACAAGCCGCTTGCTGTGGGGAGGCACTCAACAGGATGGAGGGGCCAGGAGCAGCGAAGTGGGACCCAAGAAAAAAAGGATCTGGGCTGCTCTGTGTAAATCCACTTCAACAGAGCAGGTAAGCATAACATGTTTGTTATTTTTATATAAGAAAAAATTAGACTTTACAATCACTTTAAGGTCTGGAGACTGGCTAGGCCACTCCATGACCTTAAATTGGATGTAAACCCTTACATATACCCAGTGAAGTGAACAGCCTCAGATGAAACACAGAGATAAAACAAATCTCCCTACATAAGTTTTACATGTATATCTGATGTCTTCAGCTTTGTATATTCTTTATAAAGTGCACATCTTGTTAGAGATTGTCTCTTCCTGTTCAGCACTGGGAGTGGATTCTTGGCATTCAGCCAAGACAGCTAATTGGAGGAAAGGCACACACCCCCACTCCACATAGACAGACTTGCAGAGCTGTGCTGTGACAAGTCAAGCTCTCTGCTAATCTATTTATATCAACCTCCCCCAACACAAATTTCAGCCTGGTTTTATCTTGGTTGACACTTGTCAGAAGTTATCATGCTGATAACAGAGCAATGAAACAGCAGAAAGACACGGAACTCAGGTTTTTGGAGAAAGATAAGAAAACACTACAGATATACAGTATGTGCTTAGGTCAAATTTCATGAATCAGGTTTACATCCACTTTACCCACAGCAATGAATAAAAACTGTAAAACACCTTAAGTTTGGTGTGTCGACTAGCACACATCCAAACAAACCGTCCGTCAGGACACGAGAAAAGAGATGGTTAGCATGTCGCTCCATCCCACACGTTTCGTCACAAATGACATGGTCCCGGGGCATTGTGACAGTAATTTGTGATGAAACACGTGGGGCGGAGCAACGTGCTAACGTCATCATCTCTTTTCTCGTGTCCAGACGGATGGGTTGTTTGGATGTGTGCTGGCCGACACACCAAACTTAAGGTGTTTTACAGTTTTTATTCATTGCTGTGAGTAAGACATTTTTTAACCCAATAAATCCTAGGATTTTATATTATGTGGAGCCTTTGTTTTTTTTCAGGGGCTAACTACTATCCATATCCATTCAGTATAATCTGGAGTACGGAGTGATCCTTAGATATGGAGATTAGCCCCGGCTGGGTTTTAAGCCACAGGCGTTCACTGACCCCCTGTAACAAGGAGTCTATTGGAGCTGGTAAGCAGTTCTTCAGCTGGTGGTGGATTCACTGGGATATCTTAGTGATGGATGATGGACACTGTCATGGAATTATTCACTTTGGCACATTAAATGTGGACTTTTCATACATATGAATCATTAATTTGGTTTCACATATGGACATTATTTATTATTAATTTGTTTTAGCACAATTTTTATTATTTTTCATAACAGGATTGCCAACTGTCCATAAATTCATGGACAGTTTATAAAAATCAGGGATTTACAGGTGTGTATGAAAGTCAGTTATAAACATTGTATGTCCGTAAGAATCAGGGCTTGTGTGGGTTGGGAATTTTTATCAATAGAAGCGGGGCAAGCACTAGCCATGGGGTGAGCAGGCGGCCGCATTTTCTGATACTGTTCCTCTAGTCCTGGTTGCAGTGGCAGAGTGATATCTGTTCTCCAACTCTTCATATCCCTGCCTAGATAGGAACCTGACGCTTGTTAGCAACAGCATCTGCTGAAGCAGCCAGCATTCTCCACTCTCCTCCTTGGTAGCTGCTCTTCTGCAGCATCAGAATTTCTTTACCTGGTACTGTCAAGGAGGGGGATTTGAGCACTTTATTTGGGGAGAAGGGGGTGATTTAGGAGGAAAGGGGTGCCATTTTTGGTTGTGAAGTGGCCAATGAAATCTGCAGTCTGTACATAGCACATTCCTGAACTCTGCGCTATGTAGAGGGTGCAGATTTCAAAAGTGCGCTACGTACAGATCGCAGAGTTCAGGAGTGCGCTAAGTACAGAGTAACACTTAGCACACTCCTGAACTCTGCACTCTAGAACTAGCGCTCTTCTGAACGCTGCACTCTGGCCATACCGCACTCCTGAACCCTGCACTCTGTATATAATGCACATTAGAGATCGGTGTTCATGTCTATATTAAGTTGTCCATTACTATGAACAATGTATGAGTCTTGACTCATTTAGATTGCTTTGTGATCTGTATTGTGCACTGTTTGTGATTTGTGTGATATCTAATCTAGGTGACAAGAATATTTTTTTTTATTGAAAAAGGTACATGACAATGACAGTTATCAAATGCACTCAACATGAGCTTCACTTCCCGGTTCCCTACTGCGCATGCGCGAGTCACGCTGCACAATCAAAATGGTCCCTGCTGTCTTCTGGGACCCGCGTGTCACCCAGAAGACAGCGGGGGGACGGGGGACGGGAAGTGACGTAACCCCCGCGGTAGTCTATGCCTGGAAGTGGGTGCAAATACCTGTATTATACAGGTATCTGCACCCCCTCCCCCCTGAAAGGTGCCAAATGTAACACCGGAGGGGGGAGGGTTCCGAAAAGCGGAGGTTCCATTTTTGTGTGGACCTCCGCTTTAAGTGCTACAGCTTTATGGGCCATAAATAATGTCTTCAGTAGCATGGTCCTAATATGTCTTGGGCATTGCTCCTCGTCGAGGACCCCCAGCAGATACACCAGTGGGGTACATGCAACAGGAATCGATAAGACCGCAGACAATATCTCTGTCACCTGTTGCCAGTATCTCACTATAACTGGACAGAGCCACATAACATCCACTCGTGGACAGGTGCACCTAGTGCAGGCAGAGGTAGGTATACGGTGCATTGTATGCAGTTGAACCGGGGTCAGGAATGTTTGATGTAGCATATAAAGGTGGATTAATTTATTGTTGACTGCGGGAGATACAGATAGATGGGCGGAGCATGCCTCCTCCCAATCCTCATAAGACAAATCGGGGACAAGTTGTTGCCACTTGATGCGCACCTCCAGTGGAGCCCCACTAGTCGTGGCAGAGAGTAAATGTAGATACAGAGTTAAGATAAGTCCCCTAGGGCCCTGAGATCAAAGCAAAGAATCATTGCTATAGCTTTCATTTTTAAAGAGTTTTTGTTTTGTGTTTTACATAATTCTTGCAAATAATAAAATGCAATTTTCTAGATTTACTAGTTGTATTTATATTTACAAAGTGCATTTAGTGCAATTAAAGTCAATGATTCTCTTCCCATTTAAAATAGATTACCTTGGAACTAATATTGCATTCTGGCTAAATTTTAATGATTTGGGCAATATTTTATATTTCACTTATGTTCACTCAGCTGTGTGTTATCAAAGCAAAGGAATTTCGCTTTGCTAACACTGAACCGCCTCTCAGCCAATCAGGTTGCCGAGTCTGTCACCTGTTTGGCGGAAAAGTCAGGCGCTTTGATTGGACGCCTGAGAGAGGATGGAAAAAGACATGGAGGACGTGCAGGACACTGCCCCTGACACTTTCCGAGACAGGTAAGTGCCGGGCAGCATTTGATGGGGCACAGTAGCAGCAATTGATGGGCACACTGGCAACATTTGATGGGGCACAGTAGCGGTAATTAATGGGCACACTGGCAACATTTGCTGGGGCACAGTAACGGCAATTAATGGGCACACTGGCAACATTTGATGGGGCACAGTAGCGGCAATTGATGGGCACACAACTGGCAGCATTTGATGGGGCACAGTAGCGGCAATTGATGGGCACACTGGCAGCATTTGATGGGGCACAGTAGCGGTAATTGATGGGCACACTGGCAACATTTAATGGGGCACAGTAGCGGCAATTGATGGGCACACTGGCAGCATTTGATGGGGCACAGTGGCGGCAATTGATGGGCACACTGGCAGCATTTGATGGGGCACAGTAGCGGCAATTGATGGGCACACTGGCAGCATTTGATGGGGCACAGTAGCGGAAATTGATGGGCACACTGGCAGCAATTGATGGGTACAGTAGCTGCGTTTGATGGCACAGTGGTGGCAATTTATGGGTACAGTGGCTGCGTTTGATGGGCACAGTGGCTGCGTTTGATGGGCACAGTGGCTGCGTTTGATGGGCACAGTGGCTGCGCTTGATGGGCACAGTGGCTGCGCTTGATGGGCACAGTGGCAGCAATTGATGGGCATAAGGAGTTTTAATACTGCATGAGTGGAAAGGACTCGGGGAGCACTAAATGTCCGTGGATTAGGGGCACAAATTACTTGTCTTGCCTTGGGTGCTGCTAACCCACGATACGAAAATAATTTTACTGTTAAGGGGTCCCCACAACTTGGGAAATTTTATTAAGGGGTCACGGCACTAGAAAGGTTGAGAAACACTGGTCTATCACATAAAATCCAAATAAAATACATGTACGTTTTTGGTTGTAACATGACAAAATGTCAAAGGGTATGAATACTTTTTCTGACCATCTGAGTGTAAATCTGGCAAATTACTTGCATATATACTGTATACTGATCATATAAACAGTCCATATATACTATATACTGGTCATATATACTGTATACTGATCAAATATACGGTATACTGATCATATGTGTTGTGTATGTGTAGCGGGGTGCTATATTTAAGGGAAGTATTTGAGTGGTAATAAGGCTCAGATACACAAATTGTTAGGGTTCATGGACCATTTCTGTTCTGGGAGATAGTATTGATGTACAGTTCCCTGGGGCCTATAGATGGCGCTGTTGCCATGGGCCCGGGTTGAACCACAGTACAGGGTTGGGCCTTTTCTTGTCCCCTCTTGACAGCAGTGCGGCGGGGCGGGGAACCCGCTGTGCCTGTTAGGAGAGGGTATAAAAAGGGGCGGCCATCTTCCAGAGGAGTCGGTCAGTCGGTCGTGGTGGTTCTGTGCCCAGGCACCTTAGGCCTGGGTGTGTCGCCTCTGGGTGCCCTAGGCCCAAGGGCCTGGTCGGTTGGTCGTTCTGCGCCCAGGCACCTTAGGCCTGGGTGCGTGTGTGTGTCGTCTCCGGGTGCCCTAGGCCCGGAGGCGGAGTTGCTGTTCCATCCCCGACACCTTCAGTTTGGGGTGAGGTACTAAATAGGAGGCCCGGGGCCCAGCAACCTTCGGCTGGGGTCCACTAAGGATCGAGAGCTCCCAGGGTACCGCCTTGGCCTTGGCCAGGGGACCCATATCTTGGATCGAGGAGGCCAGGGAGGTGACCCTTTCTGAAGACCCAGCGCAGAGTCGTGGTGACAGTGAGGGCCTCTCCGCAGAGGAATATGACACCTCCGATCTGGAGTCCATCTCTGATGCGGGTGATGACATGGGATAAGATGCCCCTGTCCTTGTCCCGTAGTGCTAGGGACTCACCCATGTCCATTGGGGAAAATACACCCCGGGTGGTGGCTTCCGGGCCTGAGGAGGGATCTGTCCCCTTGCCTGCTCCTCCATCATTGGAGGCACCAGTTTCAACAGCCGAGACGAGTCGGGTGTTGCTGCGGGCCCCTGCAACTGGTCCGGAGGCAGTGTTAATTTAGTCAATTAAAATGACTAAAACATTTTAGTCGACTAAATGAATACTATTTTAGCCGACTAAAATTAAAACAATTGAGATGACTAAAATACGACTAAAACTAAAATGGAATTTTAGTCAAAAGACTAAAATGGGACTAAAACTAAAATGCCATTTTAGTCAAATGACTAAGACTAAAACTAAATTGAAATTTGACTTCAAAATTAACACGATTTTTCATTCCAGCAATATATAATGAGTTTGGAAATTGTAGAGAAATGTTATCTAATGCATTACAATTTAATTACACTCATCCGGACGGTGTCTGCGGTTGAAAGTGTGAAAACCCCCCCAGAAGTTTGAGTTTATTCCCCAGTGAAGTTCCATGGAGGTCGGCCATATTGTGAACTGCGCCACGAGGAGAACCCTGACTGTGTAGTTCGTGGGCGTGCCTATACAGAAAGCCCGCGAACGATGCAGAAGATGGGAGGAGTCTGGCCATGTGTGGAGTAGCACGTGGGGACTTTGGCGCGAAAAGGTCAGTGCGCAATGGAGCAGCGGATGGATAACATGGCGTCTCATGCCTCATGGGTTCCGGCTACTACTACCATGAGGATGACTTCATTCGCTGCTGCATTAATGGATACAGGGATTCGGCTCAAGCCCTGGGGAAGATTTGCCCTCTACGTTTGCAAAGATGTGGAGGCCCTCAAAGTGATTTGTCCTGGCTGCTCGGGACTGGTGGTTCATCTAAAGCCATTCGGGCGATGTGAGAACTGTAAGGAGTTTCTATTTGAGGTCGAGCAACCTATGGAAAAGCCTCGGGCCTTCCACCTCAATTGCCTTACGGGCGCCACCACTCTGGAAGGAGGAATCAGAGCTTATACAGCCACCCCTGCGCACACTGACGGGACTTCGGAGGAAGTCACAGAGGAGCTCGTTGTAGCGAGTGAGAGACCGGAGGATGCTGTTTCGGTTAGTACAGAGTCCTTTCTCCCACCGCCCAAGAGGAAGATCATGTTCGTGAAAGCTTCCCGCGGCCGTGGTGGAGCAACGCCCCTGCGCTTACTCTGAACAGATGCCTCCGAAGGGAAAAGTCCCGGACGTCCTGGTTCTTCTTCAAGCCGAGGTAAGCTGGGGGAAGAGACTCTGTTAAAGGCCCCTAGCCCTGGGGATTCACATGTCAGTGAATCAGCTAGAGGGGGTGATTTGTCCTGTGCCAGGAGTTACCTTACTGCGGAGGAATATGACACCTCCGATCTGGAGTCCATCTCTGATGCGGGTGATGACACCGCCATTGATGAACTGTTCAAGAGAAAGGGATGGGATAAGATGCCCCTGTCCTGTAGTGCTAGGGACTCACCCATGTCCATTGGGGAGGAGGCCAGGGAGGTGACCCTTTCTGAAGACCCAGCGCAGAGTCGTGGTGACAGTGAGGGCCTCTGGTAACTCTCCGGAGGGACGTTTTTCTCCTTGACATGGGCCAAGTTCTCCAAGAAGGCAGTGCATGTTCTGTAGGTCATAGTGGCAGTGACTCTACGCACACCAGGTCAGTGGCAGTGACCAAATAGTGCAAGACTCTTTTCACCCGGTCAGTGGCAGTGACTTTCATATTCATTAGGTCTGTGACAAAGATTGTATGCCAAACCTGTTCGTGCATATCAGAACCGTAAGAGAACCAAGATTGAGTTTGTGCCTGGACCTCCCTCCCACCTTATCTGACCTGTGTCTCGTCTGAGTCTCAACCTGTCTGCTCTTAAAAGAAACTATTTATTATCCATGTGAAATAAATACAGAAGTTGGACTTTCAGTTGGTGTGGACAGTTACTTTACTGGGGAGAATTAAGGACTTGTTTCTGGCCAAGCCAGAAGCGAGATCAGCTCAGGAGGATTCTAACACCAGCCGCAGTCAGGCCCGAGAAACTAACACCGCTCAACCTCCCCATCCAGGAGGGTACGGGCTTGTAGTGCGGTGTGCCTCAGTCTTTCCTGCGGAGGAGCCAAATTAAGAAAAGCAGGTAAAGTCTGGGGTGGGCGCGCTATATATATATATATATATATATATATATATATATATATATATATATATATACTGTATACTGATCACAGATACTGTATACTGATCATATATACTGTATACTGCTCATATATACTGTATACTGCTCATATATACTGTATACTGCTCATATATACTGTATAGTGCTCATATATATACTGATTCTCTATACTGATGATATACAGCCCCTGTAGATGAGTGTATGGTGGGATGTGTGTCCAGAGAGGAGATCTGTCCCTCCTCCTCCTCCTCCTCCCCGGAGATGGGATTAGAATGCTGCAATCACAGAGGATTAGATTGCCCAGAAATCATCGGATTGCCCGGCCGCCGTCCTTCCTCCTCCATCATCCCTGTGTACGGGTCCCATAGGGAGCGCCGATCCCTCCTCCTCCTCCTCCTCCTCCTCCTCCCTCCGCCCAGCTGTCAGTGTCAGGACAGACATGGGGGAGATCCCGAACCTGGTGAAGATCGCGGTCTCCCTGAAGATCCAGCCCAATGACGGCCCGGTGTATTTTAAGGTGGACGGACAGAGGTTCGGCCAGAACCGGACCATCAAATTACTGACCGGGGCCAAGTACAGGATCGAGGTGGTGCTGAAGCCCGGAGCGCTGAAAGCAACGTGAGTACCGGAGCCGTGTGCTGCCATTGTGGGGATGCTGAGAGCAATCACTGCAAGGTAAGACCAGGGGGGCTGCAGCGGCCAATCAGCAGCCAGCACTGACTTTTCTGTCTCTTGGAAATAGCTGAATGCCACCATCTGATTGGTCGCTGCAGCAGCTGGCATCTTCTTACCCCCCTGGCATTGCCTAGAACAGCTATAGGGATATATGAAGGGGGGTGACTGTGCTGAGCTGTCATAGAGATAGAAGGCTGACAATACACAGCACTGTACACAGGGGGGTCACTGCATCCTCCTCATCAGGGCCTATAGGGCACCAGGGGGAGATCTGCAGACATGATCCAGCAGAAAATCCATAGTATAGTTCAGTCCAATGTCTTATAAGGTGCACTATGGGAGCATTTCCAATCCATACAATGTATCAGATGGATCCTTCATAGAGAACATCTACTGGGAGGACTGGAGAAGGAGGATTCCAGGATCAGCTGACAGCGGGGTGCACAGATGTTGCAGGATTTTCAGATTTGCATTCATAGGATGGGAGTGGAAGATGCCATCATGGAGGATCCTGTACAGTCAATGGAGGCTGATCATGTGACCAGGGGGAGGATAGCACACCATATTGTATTGTATATATGTAGAAGTGTCATCATCCAATAGTACAGACTAGTGTGCTTCATGTCCACCCTTCTATTCAGGTCTAAAAGCACAACTCCAATCATGTCACCTGCCTATCTTTAGAATTGGATTGTATTTTTTATACCCTAATGCCGCGTACACACGATCATTTTTCCCGTCGGGAAAAATGAAATTTTTTTTTTTCGCAGAGAAAAACGATCGTCTGTGGGCTTTATGCCGTTTTTCTCGTTGAGAAAAACGGCAGGAAAAACTACGAGAAAAATTAGAACATGTTCTAAATTTTCTCATCGTTTTTTTCCATCATTTTTTTCCGCGGCAGTTTTCCCATAGGGAGACACTGCCGCGGAGCCCACAGACGGTCGTTTTTCTCGACAAAGAAAAAAATGACGGGAAAAACGGTCGTGTGTGGGGGAAAATGCCGTTCCCTCGTTTTTCATTTTTTTTCATGTCGTGATTCACGGCGGTGTTTTCACCGCCGTGAATCACGATCGTGTGTACGCGGCATAAGAGGCCAGTTCATACCAGAACACAGAGCAAATGCACTGCCTTTGCAATCTGCTGCATGTGCCAACAGCCCCCCAAATGCAGATTGCAATTACAGGCAGCAAGTCGCATGGTACCACAGTGCTACATTTACTGCATGCAGGTGCAATTTGCAGCCCATTCAAACAAATAGGCTGCAAAATCGCACTGCACAAGAACATGGATTGTGTGATTTAGGTGCAGACAGGCCCTTAAGCTTCGTACACACGATCGGATTTCCTATGGATCCTAATCCGATGGTTTTGTCCATCGGAAATCCGATGAAGCTGACTTCCATCCGTTTTGCCTACACACCATCAATCAAAAATCCGACCGTTCCAAACGCTGTGACGTAAAACACTCCGATGAGCCGAGAAAAATGAAGTTCAATGCTTCTGAGCATGCGTCGACTTGATTCTGAGCATGCGTGGGTTTTTTATCCGATGGACTTGCCCATAGACGATCTGAGTTTTCGATCGGTTTTTTATCCATCGGAAAAATTTAAAACATGTTCTATTTTTTAAAACTGATGGAAAAAAGACCGATGGGTCCCACACACGATCGGTTTGTCTGATGAAAACAATCCATCGGACGGTTTTCATCGGTTAAACCGATCGTGTGTACAGGGCTTAAGACCTCATTTACACTTTCAATTGAGGGGTGGTAAAAGTCCACAGCTGAGCTACATTTTTACCACCTCTCAACCACTCCCGCTTTACACCGGGGGGTGTACACATGCTGTAGTCACGATGCTTTACTTTGCATCAGGAAATATACCCCTTGATGCACTCGGTGCAGTTGTCTGGTATAAGGGGATAAGACAAGCAATGAAGCGGCAATCTAACGCCATCTCACTGCCTGTCGATTGCTCCAACACACTCTACCGATCACTCACGATGTTCATTCAGAAAGGGAAGGGGCCGGTAAATGGCATATTTACTGGCCCCTTCCCCCACTCATCCTAAAACATCCACAGCAACAACCGGTGGGAGAGGGGAGAAGCCGGCAGTGCTGTGGGGGAAGGAGGGGGAGCCAGGTCAGTAGGGGGAATCTGTTCTGCACAGGGTGCCTGGGCACACCTGGCACACCCTGTGCGCTCGCCTATGGTACTGAGCCTTAAACAGCAGCTGCATCCAATCAGATGCTGCCGCTGTTTCAGTATTCAGCCAGATGCTGGCTGATGGAGATTTCTCCGTGTGCGCTGTATAGCATGGAAGGAGAAATCTGATTGATTATTTAGGTTCAGCCAACAAAACAATCTGTGTGTGTATACCAAGTTTAATGCTTGAAGCCTCGTACACACGACCAGTTTTCTCGGCAAGAAACAGAAAGAAAACTGCTGGGAGAGATTTTTGCGGAGAAAACCGTTTGTGTGTATGGTTTCTCGTGGAGAAAACTGCCGGGAATCTCGACGAGAAAAATAGAGAACCTGCTCTCTATTTTCTCATCGGGATTCTCGCCGGCCTGTTTCCCGAAGAGAAAACCGTGCATGTGTATGCTTGCCTGTCTCCAGGTAAACTCGCGCATGCTCGATGAGACTTCGACGCATGCACGGTAGCATACAAGGGTAGTGTAGGGTGAAGCAAGATGGCGGCAACGGCATCGAATGTGACGAGCGCATGCTCGTCGTAGTTGATGACGTCACCGTGTTCTTGCCATTCAAAAGAACGGTGGTTCTTTTGAATATGCGTGTGTACAAGAAAACCAACGTTTTTTTTTTGACGGGATTCTTGTCCGTGTGTACAGGGCTTGAGTGTACACTTGTGACAGTCTTTGCTGCCCTTCTGAAAAAAGCGACCTGAGTAAGATCACTTTTTTCAGGGGCGTTTGACAGGCGGTGAGGAGGTGATATGTCGCCTCCTCACCACCTGTTTTATCCCTGTAAATGCAGAGCCACCACACCACAACCACGTGCATCGTATGTGGTTTCAGGCCCTTTGCAGCATGGTCTATTCACTTGAAGCGGAACTTCAGTCATTTTTTCATCTTTCCATCTATTAAAGCCCTTGTTGTTTTAACTTTGGACAGGAAAAATGTTTTTTTTCTGCCAGTAAAAAACCTTACAGCCCACTTCCTGTTTCTTGTCTGGTCATTAGCCTAGACCAGGGCTTGACAAATTTGCTTGGAATCTAGGAGCCAGCTAAAAAAGTTGGGAGACAGGTTTTTTTTTTAACGACCAATGCGTGCAGAAGCGAACGCATGTGTTAGTAGTGCCCGCATATGAAAGCAGTGTTTAAACCACACAAGTGAGGTATCGCCGCGATCGGTAGAGCGAGAGCAATAATTCTAGCCCTAGACGTCCTCTGTAGCTCAAAACATGCAACCTGTAGAATTTTTTAAATGTCGCCTATGGAGATTTTAAAGGGTAAAAGTTTGTCGCCATTCCACGAGCGGACGCAATTTTGAAAAATGACATGTTGGGTATCAAATTTACTCAGCGTAACATTATCTTTCACAATCTAAAAAAAAATTCGGCTAACTTTACTCTTATTTTTTAATTTAAAAAGTGTATTTTTTTCCTAAAAAAAGTGCGCTTGTAAGACTTCTGCGCAAATACAGTGTGACAGAAAGTATTGCAACGACCACCATTTTATTCTCTAGGGTGTTAGAATAAAAAATATATATATATATATATATATAATGTTTGGGGGTTAACTTCTAAGTAAAGGGAAGGAGATGGGCGGGCAGTGAAACAGGCAAGCATTGCTGTTTGTCTTGTCATACCAACGGCCACCACAAGATGGCGCCAGATTACAGCCTAGGCCTGCAGAAAGCCGCGGCCTAAATTACGCGATCGCGGGGGGGGGGGGGGGGGGGGGTTGTGTCGCATGGAGATACAGGAAACCTCAGCTGTGCTGCCCCAGGCGCCAGGTCGCTAATTCTAGTCGCATTTACGACCTGGCGCCCAGGGATTGTCGAGCCCTGGCCTAGACTTATGACATCATGCATAGCTCTCTCTCTCTCCCACTCTCGTGAGAGATTGCCAGAAAGGGAGGGGCCAATGAGAGCTGCAGAGCTGAAGGTGTGCCTCTGTGTGTCTGTGTAAATCCAGGAAATGAACAGGCAGCAGCTTCAGCTGCCCACAGTTACAATGGCTGCAGCCAGACTCAGTGGAGGGAGATTTCTGCAGCATATTTGACAAGTACAGAATCACAGAATATATAAAATAATATGCAAAGTGGTTGGAGGGAAGCTTCAGAATGGCAAAGATGTTTTTATTACAAATTATGTGAGCAGACTGCAGTTCCTCTTTAACCACTTCAGTTCCGTAAGAATTTGCCCCCTTCCTGACCAGGCCATTTTTTGCGATACGGCACTGCGTTGTTTTAACTGACAATTACGCGATCATGCGACGCTGTACCCAAATATTTTTTTTTTTTTCCTCACAAATAGAGCTTTCTTTTGGTGGTATTTGATCACCTCTGCGGTTTTTATTTTCTGCACTATAAACAAAAAAAGCAACAATTTTGAAAAAAAAACACAATATTTTGTACTTTTTGCTATAATAAATATCATAAAATAAGAGTTTAGGCGAATATGTAGAAGATGTATTTTTCTACATATTTTGATTGAGTTGCGCAAAAGTTATAGCGTCTACAAAATAGGGGATATATTTATGGCATTTTTATTATATTTTGTTTTTTTACTAGTAATGGCGGTGATCTGTGATTTTAAGTGGGACTGCGACACTGCGGCAGACAGAGAAGACACTTTTGACACATTTTTGGGACCACTAACATTTATACAGCGATCAGTGTTAAAAAAAATGCACTGATTACTGTGTAAATATCACTGGCAGGGAAAGGTTTAAAACTAGGGGGCAATCAAGGGGTTAAATGTGTTCCCTCAGCGTGTCCTAACTGTAGGGGGGATAGGACTGACTGGAGAAGGAGACCAATCGCTGTTCCTACTTACTAGGAACACACGATCTGTCTCTACTCCCCTGACAGAACCGGGATTTGTGAGATCCCCGTTCTGGCTCTGTCAGGAGCGATCGCAGTTCCCCGGCGGGCATCGCAGCCGGGCACGTGTATTGGCTTCTTAGTGATGCGGGTGGGGGGGCACGCAGCCCCCTATACCCCTTAAAGCGCCCGCCATACAGCTACGGCGATTCGCGCAGGGGAGCCATACTGCGGTCGGCAAGTGGTTACGTTCATCAGGTTCTGCTGACCAAACACGACAATAAGGGGTAAAAATTTTGCCGCAGCTGGGCAGGAAAGCCCCACATTTGCAGCTGGTATACAACCCATCCAGCGGTAGTACCCCCCCCCCCCCACAACCACAGGTATAAATGAGCCCTAAAACTGAACTCCAGTCATCTTACCTGCCCCTCCCTTACGCCAATTCAACATCAGTGCGGGAGCATGGCCCTGAGGCTCGGTGCACACTACTGCGACCTGAAAGTCACATCTTTGCCAGATAACTTCCTGGCAACTTGAGTACTACAATGATGCGACTTTTGAGAATTGCTGGTTAATCTTCCTGTAATGTCAGATCCAAATCACAACAATATAGATGAGGATCCAACTTGGAGGCAACGTCCATTAAAGTCTATGGGCACAAGTTGGATAGAAGTCGCCTTGAAGTAGTACAGGAACCTTTTCTAAAGTCGGAGCGTCTTCAGTAGTACTAATTAATGCGACTTGGGGTCTCACAAGTTGGACCCCGAGTCACAGCAGTGTAAACTGAGCCTGAATGTAGACCGTGTACATTCAGGGCCACGCAGCAGCACCCATATGAGTGTCAATTTAGGAGCAGCAACTGTGTCTGTACAACTGCTGAGTCCCAATTGGCATCAATGGGACTGGCTGCATGAGGATGCATGGAATACCTGTGCATCCCTGTGCAGATAAACGCACCCCCTACATGGGCAACACTAGTATGCCTATTTCAGCAAGGCCTTTGATTTCTTTGTTGCAGGCTGACTGTAAAAAATGGAATAGATTCCTCCATCTATGCTAACAGCGCAAATGGATGACTCTCCCCTCCTGGGCTAATGTCTTCTGACAGCTGTCAAAATAGGTGTACAGCAGCTGCATCTGATTGGATAATTTTCTGCCTGGCTTTTTCAATTCATTTGCTATAGGTGTAGGACATTTACATACCCCCTAAAGCCTGGCTGAAAAACTTTCTTCCTTGTTGCTAGGATGTTGCTAAGACACACCCAGCCATTAGAGCTCACCCCCACCATCACAGGATTGAGCTCTCAAACCCCGGTACATGTGTGGTCCTCCGTTGCAGCATCACTGGGCTCAGAGCTATTGTATCAGGGGAGTGAACAAGCGCATGTGAGGGGGTTTGAATCAGCTGGCAGTGACTGAACAACAAGGCAGGGATGGTGCCATTTCTAGTAGTTGTTCAGTCAGGCGTCAGGAAGTAGTTAATGGCCTACAGCAAAGGCCTTTCTTAACTTTGGCCTAATTTGTAAAGTTTGTTTTTATCTTCAAGTGCCCTTTACCTAAATTTGCAGTTTTTTTGATAGAGGTAAACCATCCCTTTAAATGAAGATTCTCTTTTATTTTTTGTATACAGGAGGGGGGGGGTACCCATAACTGCTTAGGGACCCCGTAAATCGGCGTCATTGTATGCTGGCTTGTACACAGCGTGCGCCCACTGGCCAGCAGGGGAGCCAATCAGTGGGTGGGGTGGACTCAATGTCTGCCGGCCACCCGCGATCGTTCCCCGCAGTGACAGAACGGGGATCTGCCTGTGTAAACAAGGCAAATCTCCGTTCTGACAAGGGAGATCACACAGATCCTGTATTTCTGCTATTCAGGAAGATGTATCTGTGTATTTCCCCAGTCACACAGTTCCCCATACAGTTAGTAAACACTCCCAGGGAACACATTTAACCCCTTGATTGCCCCTGATGTTAACCCCTTCCCTGCCGGTGTCATTAGTACAATGTCAGTGCATATTTTTAGCACTGATTACTGTAATAATGTCACTGGTTCCTAAAAGAGTGTCAAAAATGTCAGTTAGGTGCCCGATTTGTCCGCAGCAATGTCACAGTCCTGCTAAAAATCACTGATCGCCGCCATTACTAGTAAAAAAATAAAAATAATAATGCCATAAATTTATCCCCTATTTTGTAGACGCTATAACTTTAACTGATGAGGCTGCACTAATGGGGGGCACTGATAGGCGGCACTGATGGGCATTTATAGGTGGCACTGATAGGCGGCACTGATGGGTGGCCCTGATGGGCAATGATAGGCGGCACTGATGGGCAATGATAGGCGGCACTGATGGGCAATGATGAGGAGGCACTGATCGGCAGCACTGATTTATAGCACTGGTGGGACTGCACTAATAATCACTTAACCCAGAGTCTATTTGATTAAAAGAATCAAGCCTTTTTTCTTGACAAGCAGAGGATCCTCAGAGCCCATTCACACAGGGGCAACACGACTTCCAGCGGGATTTTATGAGGCAACTCAGACACGACCTGAGTATGAATCACAGCGCGACCTGGAGCTATTTACAAGGCAACTCCAAGTTGCCTGCAGGACAGGAGACATTCCAGTGGCCAATCAAAGAAGAATCAGCTCTGTGGGAGGGAGGGGGGAGGGAGAGGTTTGCAGGAGAAATGTATGTTATCTTCCTGGAGAGTTGCTCCTATTAAGACAGTGAGAGGCGACTCCTATTGAAATGAATGGTTACAGGTCGCCTAGAAGTCGGATTGAAGTAGTACAGGGACCTTTTTTGAAGTCGGAGCGACTGCAGTAGTGTGCATAAGGACGGCTCCATTAACTTACATTGATTTCTTCAGCCAGCGCGACCTGAGGCGACTAGGGGCGACCTGGGGCGATTTGGAGTCGGATCCAAAGACGCCCCTGTGTGAATGGGCTCTCAGGGTTGGTCTTACTCGTATATGTTGATCAAATGTTTCCAATTATGTGTGGCGGAAAGAGAGGCAATCACAGGGTAAAAACATCTCAATGTTTATTCAATTTGATACAAAGTATTCCACTTACATTTGGTGTGCGTCAACATGACACTAAGGATAAATGCTCACCCTAAGGCCCCTTTCACACCAGCGGACCGTATGTCCGCTTTTTCATCCGTCCGTTTACGGATGAAAAAGGGACATACATTGGTCCCTATGAGATCGCAGGTGTCAGCGGATCTCATCCAGGTCCGCAATCCTCCGATTCTGCAGACGGAGGAAAATCCTATTTTTCTATCCGTCTGCAGAGCGGATCGGATGAACACGGACAGACGGCCCGTGTTCATCCGATCCCCCCATAGGGGAGAGCGGAGATCTGACAGGGCGGTGCTGCACAGGATGCGGGGACCGTCCTGTCATCCGCCGGCTCAGCTGAGCAGCGGAAGTTCACGGGGCTGATCCTCACGGATCCATCCCGTGTGAAAGGGGCCTAAAACTCTGTATCACATGGATTCATTTTAAAGCGGACCTTCAGTCATTTTTTTCAACGTTCCATCTATTAAATCCTCTGCCCTTGTTGTTTTAACTTTGGATAGTAAAACATTTTTTTTTCTGCCAGTAAATACCTTATACAGCCCACTTCCTGTTTCGTGTCTGGTAAAAAGCTTAATTCTTTTTTTTAAAAGCCAGCAGCTACAAATACTGCAGCTGCTGACTATTAAAAAAAAGACACTTACCTGTCCAGGTCGCCCGCGACGTTGGCAGCCGAAGCCGAGCTCCCGCTCGGCTCTCGGCTTCCCCCGCCGTTATCCTCGGTGAGGGAATCGGGAAGTGAAGCGCTGCGGCTCACTGGTTCCCGTTGTGTTCTGGGAGCCGAATGTTTCCCAGAACACAACGGGGGGTGACGTGAAGGGGCGGCACTCCCGCGGGAGTCTGCTCCCGGAAGTGGTGCAAATACCTGTTTTATACAAGTATCTGCACCTCCTCCCCCCTGAAAGGTGCCAAATGTGACACCGGAGGGGGGGTTCCGAAAAGCGGAGGTTCACTTTTGGGTGAACCTCCGCTTTAAGCCTCATACAGACGATCGGACTTCAAACGAACTGTTAAAAAAAAAAAAACAATCTATCTATGGCCAGATTAAGGCTGGAGCAATGGTGGGTGAATAGTGTACAGTATATATATATATATATATTTTTTACATAGAATTAGGACCCCTGTCAGGTTTTACTGTCACTGTGAGAATGGTTTTACCAGACAGGTAATAAGGAAATGACAAAATAATAATCCCAGCGCTGATTCAATAATATAAAATATTCATCAGCGTGAAAATGCATGCACCATAAATCATTCAATAAATATTGTGATCCTCCAAAAAATACATGAAAATATGTTTAACCAAAATTGATTTCAAAGGAGATAAGTTCAAATGAAGAAATCCAACAGGGTAAGAACTAAAACAAATTCCATTACCGGTATTCTTGTTCAAAGTGTAGAAAAAACAACAGATCAAAATACGCACGGGCAGAATGTTGGCCGGTATTTTTTTCTCCCCATATTCTGTTCGTGTTTGTGGGGGTCCACATGAGCGTTCCAGTTACGTGATTTTCAAAGCACGATGGTTGCGCCGTATAGGACCAGCCCATAGGCAGCCCTATGGGTGTTTTGTTGTCCGATAAGAAGATCCTACTCCTTTTTAGACGATACGCTTCAAAAGATTTTTAAAGGCGTGGCTTGCCGTGCAACAATGGCGGCAGGAACGTATAACGTTTGGGGTGCAATTGAAGGATAATGGCATGCAAATGCACATTGCCTGACAATTTCAAAGCACGAAGTGTGAATGGAGCCTTAGGCTTCATTCACACAGGGCGTAAAAGGCTGTAAACCCATGCAGGGCTCTATCACTCTCACAGGGATGCACAGGTTTGCAGGCAGTCCCATTGATGTCTATTGGGACACAGCAGCTGCACAGACATACCATGAGTTCTAAAAATTAGGGTGAGGAGGGTGAGGAATGTAACAGCATACAACCTGTTATCTGCCCAATGAGTATACAGACTGCAAATAATAATCTGGCGGAGGTTTTATCCCTTTCCTGCTTTGACCAAAACAAAGTAAAAGGTTTTGAATGGAGTTAGACGTTACGCTGATTTTCCCTTGATGATTAACTGGCAAAAGGCAACATGTCTGTAAAAATTAAACTGACCTCCACAATCTGGTATACAGTACAATATCAGTATCCTTTTAATATGTCAGGGATTTCTACTAACCGGTTCCAGACCGGTTCACGTACTTATACTGCAGCAAAATGGCTCTCCTGGGCGAAACCCTGTATGGGTACGTCCTTTCCTTTTAGACCCACCAGTGGTCGCATGTGCCCGCTGCCGGCCACGCACGATAGCCAGCATGGGGATTTGTGTGTGTAAACACACAAATCCCTGTTCTGTCAGGGGAGAAGAGACATATCGTTTGTTCCTACGAAGTAGGAACAACAATATGTCTCCTCCCCCAGTCAGTCCCATCCCAATACATTGCGGTACCATAAGATCTGGTGCAGGAAAAGGCACTGCCTTCGCAATCTGCATTTGGGTTGTCGTTCGGAATACATTGACACTTGCAGCAGATCGCACATGCAGTGTGTTTTGAACGCAGTGTGGGAAACGTAGACAGAACATGAGTTTCCCGCACTGCATTCTGGTGTTAATGAGCCCTTAGTACAGTTTTTGTTTAACCCCCCCCCCCCCCCAGCATTCTACCCAAATGCTACACTAAGTTGTCCCTGATCCTTGTAGATCTCCACTGGGACATCTACTGAAAGCCCCACAGCCACCTCCTGTAAGGATTACACATGGGCATTACATTCCCTACTTATTTCTTTGGAAAGGCCATCTACCTGTTTGAGAAGCATGGACAGTGTAGAATTTGAGGGAATACTAGAGGCGTATTTAATAAATCTCAGTTTAAAAAGTACAGTTATCCTTAAAAACAAACCTGTACTTAGAGAAAAATAAGGATTGCCATTGTTGACCTCATTTTTCTAGTTGCCTGGCTGTTATATTGACCATCTGGCTTTAGCACATTCTAATGCAGGCCATACATGGGTCAAATTCTGAACAATTTTTCTTTCGAAGATCAGAAATGTTGTGCATTTTGTGATCCGATGGTGCCACCATTGATTTCAAAATTTGACCAACCAAGCCTTTAATTTCAACTCATGTTGCCACAGAAAAGAATTTCCGTGACTGTGAACCTTCTTTTCTTTCCAGGTAACAGCTCATGCACATTTATTTTTCAATTCTATTTCTCGCACAATTCTTCCATCATTGATTGGAAATTTAGTTTTTTCCAAAAATGTACAACATGTCTGATCACTCAAATTCGATGGCTGCATGAAAATCGTCCGTTGTTGCAGCCCACTAATGGTACGAAATATGATTTTTATAAGAAAATTATTTCGGAATTCGACCCATGTATGGCCTGCCTAGGTCACCAACCCAGAATAAAGCCTCGTACACACGACCGGGTTTTCTCGGCAAGAACCAGCAAGAAAATTGCTGGCAGAGCTTTCTTGCCGAGTAAACCGTGCGTGTGTACGAGGCTTTCAGGTTTCTCGTCAAGAAAACTGGCCAGTATCTCGACGAGAAAAATATAGAACCTGCTCTCTATTTTCTCGTCGGGATTGTCGTCGGCCTGTTTCCCGACGAGAAACCCGAGAGTGTGTACGCTTACCTGTCGCCGTGGAAACCCGCGCATGCTCGAAATGACTTTGATGCATGTGCGGTAGCTTCCTAGGCATAGGTAGGGTGTAGCAAGATGGCGGCGACGGCATCGAATGTGAGGAGCGCACGCTCGTCGTAGTCGATGACGTCACCGCGTTCGTTCCATTCAAAAGAACGGCGGTTCTTTTGAATCGAGCGTGTGTACACTCAGCTGGGACAAGATTCTTATCAAGAATCTCGTCAGGGAAACATTTTTTCCTGACGAGATTCTCGGTCGTGTGTACTAGGCTTGAGTGTGTAGATCAAGAAAGAAAAGAGTCAGATGTCCTTATCTGCATACTTGTCCTCGGTCAAAGTATTGAAACAAGTCGATCAACATAACGGCTAGGCAAGTAACATTTTCGGCATGAGATGTTAACAAATGGTCAGTTGACCAGTAATTTTTCACTTTCCAGAGAAAAAAAAAAAAGGTGCATTAATAAAGCACATTCTCTATCTGCAAGTTAACTGGGTCAAGTCACAATTTCTGCTATTCTCCCATCACCTGGGTATCTCTTCCTTCCGGGGACAATCAAGCTCTCAGTAAAATTTGTCAAATCTATAATTATAGCCAATGTAACATTTGCAGGCACTAGAAATATTTGTTGGTTTTATTATCTAACCATTGCTGTTATCATTCATCCCAATAGAGAGCCGTCACACCTCGTCATAGTCTACATTCAACACACTGAAAATGAGGATTTTATGCCTTGTTAACTTTAATACAAATCATAGAAGCCAGATTAGGATGTGATTGGGGGTTCTTGGCTTTTGTAAAGAAAACCTTCCAAATCTATCTGTTCACATCATATATTCCTCAAAAACAGTACAGTTACACTCTAATTACTGAACAAATGTGCCAGTAATTACCAGCATTAGACTTCGTATGTGAAATTCAGTTAGTTGTTATTTCTGAAGGTCCAGATGGTGGCATGCTAAAATATGGGATTGCAAAGAAACGCAGTACCATTCAGTCAGAAGATAGGTGTGGTGGCCAGATGAGAACATTTGTCCATGCCCCCATTGCTCCCCAATTTAGAGAAAGGCGATGCTCTTGATAGCAACACCTAAATATGAGTTTAAAGTGAAATTACTTAAGCGCTGATATAAATATTTAAATATGATAATTAATAAAAGATAAATAAATGATTAAAGCTGCAATCATAAATAGTGTTCTGACACCGTGAAATATGTGATAAGTTACCATGCAATAGTGCGCTACGATCAACCTCCTATTAAAGCACAGATTATTTGCCTCAAATAAATATATAAGTATATAAGTAATATAAATATTTTCAAACAATAATGATAGGAAATATCTTCCCAGTGTGCACAATAGTCACCACCTATTAAAATTAATTAGCGTGTTGTCAGGTCACCTGAAGCCAGGTGACAGATGCACACCGTTGGGGGTCAGGAGTGCACCACTAAGGTAGTGAACAAAATGGCCGACTGCTGCGGATGGAACTCTGGGTGGGTAAGGAAGGCAGGTCCACTGGAGCACAAACAGGGATCCCACAGGGAGCTAGAGTCCAAGATTCCCCAGGGCGCGGAGTCTAAGATCCAGCAGGTGTTCACCAGAGCCTCTAGTGGTGAGGATGGACTGGGCTGCAATTGGATCCAGGTCGCGGCCCCCAGAGGCCCCCAGCTCACGCTCACAGTAGGCTATAGAGGATAGAGGGGAAGCAGCAGGTCAGGATACAAGAGATAGTGAGGGGATAAGCCAAAGGTTGGGGGGTCTAGCAAACAAGGATAAACAAAGGACACGCCAAAGGTCAAGGTCACAAGCAGACAGGGATAGTCGAGAACAAGCCAAGATCGGTAAAACAGAGCCAGACGTAGCACACGGCAAGCAGGAACCCAAACACACAATAGCTTAAAAAACAACGTTGATCAGCACGGCTGGCTTGCAGTGCACAGGTTAATATAGTGTTCCCTGATAGGGCCTGGGGTGGAGCTATGCTTAGAGGAGAGATTACTTAAGCAGCCAGGTGAGAGTGGCTGGCCTCTTAATCTGAGCACATGGAGAGGTAAGCTGAGAGACAAACATTACTGCATAACCATGACACGTGTTCACATAGGTTCTCTGTTGCTTTCTCATATAGAGCAATCCTGTCAGCAATCAGTTCAACGATTTGTGTTCAAGTGTTTTTTTTGTTTTCCTCTGGATTTCCTTGTGTATATTGGTATATTAGATGGCGTCACATGTCATGTTTCCCCTTGAGAAAGTCACGTGACATGTGACGACATCTATCGTGTTTGAGCACAGTAGATGCGGAGTGAGGAGGACATTCGCTATATGCACCTGATCGTTTGTAACACACACTGGTTGATTGAACAAATGTGAGTCGAATCATTTGTACCCCAGACCCAATGTCAGTTTAAACACTGCGCAATGATGTATTTCTCTTGTTTTATTTGAGAACCAATATACACAAGGAGATCCAGAGGAAAACAAAAGAAAGCACTTGAGCACAAATCGTTGAACTGATTGCTGGCAGGTTCGCTCTACAGTATATGAGAAAACAACAGAGAACCTATGTTTTCACGAATTGAACAGGCTAATTCATTTTAATAGGTGGCGACTATTGTGCACACTGGGAAGATATTTCCTATCATTATTGTTTGAAGATATTTATATTATTTATATACTTATATATTTATTTGAAGCAAATAATCTGTGCTTTAATAGGAGGTTGAGTGTAGTGCACTATTACTGGGGATTGGGGGTGGTATTACCCAATTGAAGCTTAAAACTATGGCTAGGATTGGCCGAAAAGCAGTAGAAGTCATATGGTTTTTACCCTGTACTGTGGATTTAGAGTGCCCATTCAGTTTTTTCACTTTCTAGATGAGTCTTTCTCAACCTTTTCAACACAGAGGAACGTTTAATAACTTTCCAGTTGGGGAACCCCTGCTAAAAATAACTATAACTACTCATGATACATTAGTTTGATGGTCAGTGCAAATAATGCTCCTTACACTTGTGGTCATTTGAACGAACTCTCCCCCTTACAGATTGCTAAATGGATCAATGGTGGAACTTATCTGAGAGAATGATATTTCTCATTGCTCAAGGAACCCCTAGCAACCTCTGGAGGAACCCTGGTTGAGAAACCCCAATCTAGATCCTGACTATACATGACTAAGCCCAGGTTCACACTGGGCTGCAGGAGTGAAGCCTGCGAGTTCAGCTGAACTCGCACGATTTCACTCCCGCTGGCAGTCCTGATTTCAGCCGCGATTACAAAGACATCTGACACAGATGTCAATGTAAATCGCGGCCGAAATCGCAAAAAGTAGTAGAGAAACTACTTTTTGAAATCAGTGCAGCGCCGCAGATGCGGCGTCGCACCGATTAGGACGGTGCCATTCCCGGCAATTTGCGGCAAATATTGCCGTTTTGACATGCGATTTGACATGCCAAATTGCATGTCAAAACGCACCAGTGTGAACCAGGGCTAAAAGTGGGAAGTAGGTGACCAATCATTCAGGGTTACTGATACTCCCAGCTGAGACCAGTCACTGAATCAGCAGCTAATAGTTAGAAAACCACTCCATGACAGGAGGATTAGCAGATTACTTAGTAGGGAAAGCATTCGTATGGAATTTTTACCGATTCACTATTTAAAAGGGGATCAACATCCTGGTGCCTTTTGTATATGTTAAGCTATAAGACTTCATTAAAATTAATATGTGCCGTCTGAAGGACAATTCCGGGAGGCTGTCATATGACATGATCGCGCTCCCGCGCACACCCTGGGGCGCACACCCGGGAATGTCTGTGACAGTTGGGTCTTCCGGAACCGGCACATCACAGATCGGGGTAAAGGGCCAATGACAGCGGCTGTTTACCGCGTGATCCAATGACAGAGCGATCAGTTGTCAACAAACCAGATCCTGTCTGGTTCAGCTCCTCCCCTCTCCTTGCACTGATCGGTACAGTGTGCGAGGAGAGGAGGGAGTTCCCACAGGGCTGATCTGTGCCCATCCATGGCTTATCCATCCATGGCTCATTCATGCTCATCCGTGCCATATCAGTGCTCATCCGTGCCATATCAGTGCTCATCCGTGCCATATCAGTGCTCATCCGTGCCATATCAGTGCTCATCCGTGGCACATTAGTGCTCATCCATGGCACATTAGTGCTTCTCAGTGCCACATCAGTGCTTCTCAGTGCCACATCAGTGCTCATCCGTGCCACATCAGTGCTCATCCGTGCCACATCAGTGCTCATCCGTGCCACATTAGTGCTCCTCAGTGCCACATCGGTGCTCATCTGTGGCCCATTAGTGCTCATCTGTGCTCATCCATATATATGACTTCATGAAAGAAAATATGTGCCATCTGAAGGAAAAGTGAAGACATGATTGAAACCTTTAACCAGTTGCCGACCAGGCCACAGCTGAATGACGGTACAGTGCAGTCAGATAACTCTGGGAGGCCATCATATGATGTCCTCCCAGAATCGAGTGCCCTTTACCATGTGATCGCTCCGTCCAATGACGGAGCGATCAGTTGTCAACAAACCAGATCCTGTCTGGTTCAGCTCCTCCCCTCTCCTTGCACCTATTGGTACAGTGTGCGAGGAGAGGAGGGAGGTGGTGCAGCAGTGCTGTGGGCTGGATCTGAAGTTCCCACAGTGCTGATCTGTGCCCATTCGTGCCACATCAACGCTCATTAGTGCTCATCCGTGCCGCATCAGTGCTCATCCGTGCTGAATCAGTGCTCATCCGTGCCGAATCAGTGCTCATCTGTGCCACATCAGTGCTTATCCGTGCCACATCAGTGCTTATCCGTGCCACATCAGTGCTCATCCGTGCCACATCAGTGCTCATCCGTGCCACATCAGTGCTCATCCGTGCCACATCAGTGCTCATCCGTGCCACATCAGTGCTCATCCGTGCCACATCAGGGCTCATCCGTGCCACATCAGGGCTCATCCGTGCCACATCAGGGCTCATCCGTGCCACATCAGGGCTCATCCGTGCCACATCAGGGCTCATCCGTGCCACATCAGTGCTCATCTGTGCCACATCGGCGTTCATCTTTGCCACATCCGTGCCACTTCAGCATTCATCCTTACCACATTAGCGTTCATCCGCGCTACATCAGTGCTCATCCGCGCCACATCAGCGCTCATCCGCGCCACATCAGCGCTCATCCGTGCCACATCAGTGGTCATCCGTGCTAAAACATGCCTCATTAGTGCTCATCTGTGCCACATCCATGCCACATCAGTACCCATCCATGCCACATCAGTACCCATCCATGCCACATCAGTACCCATCCGTGCCACATCAGTACCCATCCGTGCCACATCCATGCCACATCAGTACTCATCCTTGCCACATCCATGTCACATCAGTGCTCATCCGTGCCACATCAGTGCTTATCCATGCCACATCAGTACTCATCCATGCCACATCAGTACTCATCCATGCCACATCAGTACCCATCCATGCCACATAAGTGCTCATCCATGCCACATAAGTGCTCATCCGTGCCACATCCATGCCACATAAGTGCCTTTACAAAAGTGTAAATGGTAGTCAAATTTAGATTTGTATTCTTTATTTTTATTTTATAAAAGAGCAACTATTAACAATCATATTGCTCAGCTCATCATCACCATTACAGTTCATCAAGTATATGTACAAATACGTTTACATTATTTTCCCACTTAATACATCTGGTCTTACTAAGTTCTATCTATATATTCATTTTTATCCAGTTATATTTCTTCTCTCTTTACCTCCCTACTCTATATTTCCAGATGAGTGGGTAATTATTTGATGAACTCTCTATACTTTTATTTTCTTCTCTTTTTTTTTTCCCCCCTTCCCTCCCTCTCCCTCTTTTCTCTCACCCTTTCCCCTCTCCACCCTCCCCCCTCTCTCCTCCCCCCTCTCCTCCCCCTCCCCCCCCCCCAAAAAAAGTCATTTATATTATTTTTAATATTTCCTCTCCCTTTTCCTTTTTTCCCTTCCTTTCCCCATCTCCCCCTGGAAAATGGATAAAGCTATTTCTATGCTTTTCTCCTCTTACAAGAATACACCCATATCAGTGTCTATAATTCATTAGATGATCCTCCCTCCTCCCTTGTCTCATCCCTTCCTTCGAATACATAAAGAGATTCCACTTCTTCCATGTTTTATCATATTGCTCTCTCTTATTTTGGGCTGAAAGAACTAGGTCTTCAAAAGCCCCTAAGGGCTCTTTCACACGGGCGGATCAGTCATGATCCGCCCCGTGAAGCTCCGCTTGCTCAGCGGGGATCGCTCAGTTGATCCCCGCTGAGCCGGCGGATGGCTGGGCGGTCCCCGCACACTGTGCAGGGACCGCCCTGTCAGAGCGCCGCTCTCCCCTATTGGGGATCGGATGACGACGGACCGTAGAGTCCGTGTTCATCCGATCCGCTCTGCCGACGGAAGGAAAAATAGGGTTTTCCTCTGTCACACTTTGGCGGAGCGGAGCGGATGTCAGCGGACATGTCACCGCTGACATCCGTGCCTCCATAGGGCTACATGGAGCGTCCGTCCAGGTCCGCCTAAAAAACTGACAGGCGGACCTGAACGGATCCTCCGTGTGAAAGGGGCCTATCTCTCTTACTCTGTTCAACCACTCTGTAATTGAGGGGGATCTAGAATCTCTCCAATGTGATGTAATCCCAGCTCTAGCAGCATTAATCATGTGGCAAAGCACCATTTTGTTATAGATCTGAACTGGAATTTGCGAGCAGTGAAGAAGAAAAAAGGCCGGATCATCTGGTACCTGGACATCTGTAAATTAGTCAAATTTAGATTTGAACACATCTTTGACACATCCGCGCCACATCAGTGCTCATCCGTGCCACATCAGTGCTCACCTGTGTCACATTCATGCCACATCAGTGCTCATCCGTGCCATTCATGTCATTAGTGCTCATCTGTGCCACATCCATGCCACATCAGTGCTTATCCGTGCCAAATCATGCCTCATTAGTGCTCATCTGTGCCACATCAGTACCCATCCGTGCCACATCCATGCCACATCAGTACCCATTCGTGCCACATCAGTGCTCATCCGTGCCACATCCATGCCACATCAGTACTCATCCATGCCACATCAGTACCCATCCATGCCACATAAGTGCTCATCCGTGCCACATCCATGCCACTACAGTGCCCATCAGTGCCTTTACAAAAGTGTAAAAGGTAGTCAAATTTAGATTTGAATACATCTTTGACACATCCGCGCCACATCAGTGCTCATCCGTGCCACATCAGTGCTTATCCGTGTCACATTCATGCCACATCAGTGCTCATCCGTGCCAAATCATGTCATTAGTGCTCATCTGTGCCACATCCATGCCACATCAGTGCTTATCCGTGCCAAATCATGCCTCATTAGTGCTCATCTGTGCCACATCCATGCCACATCAGTACCCATCCGTGCCACATCCATGCCACATCAGTACCCATTCGTGCCACATCAGTACTCATCCGTGCCACATCCATGCCACATCAGTGCTCATCCATGCCACATAAGTGCTCATCCGTGCCACATCCATGCCACATAAGTGCCCATCAGTGCCACTACAGTGCCTTTACAAAAGTGTAATAGGTAGTCAAATTTAGATTTGAAATGTATGCCCTTAGAACACCTGATGATGCTCCCTGCATGTTGGGCCTCTGTATGTGTTCAGGCTGTGGAAAACTCTCACACATGTGGTATCGCCATACTCAGGAGGAGTAGCAGAATGTATTTTGGGGTGTAATTTTTGCTAAGTACTGTACATGCTATGTGTTAGAAATATCTTATAAATTGACAACTTTGTGTAAAAAAAAAAAAAAAAAAAAAAGATAAATGTGTTTTTAATTTTCTTTCCACATTTTCCAAAAACGAATGTTCAAAAGACTCATTATGCCTCATAGATTATACAATGGGATATTTGCTTTCCAAAATGGGGTAATTTTTAACCAGTTGCCGACTGGGCCATAGCCGAATGACGGCTACAGCGCGGTCGGATAACTCTGGGAGGCCATCATATGACGTCCTCCCAGAATCACGTTGGGGTGTTTACTTTCCAAAATGGGGTCATTTGTGGGCGTTTCCATTGTCCTGGTACTCCAGGGCCTTCAAAAGTGTAAGAGGTAGTCAAGAAATTAAATGTGTAATTTATGCTCCTAGAACACCTGACAGTGCTTCCCGTGTGTTGGGCCTCTCTATGTGGGCAGGAGGTGTAAAAGTCTCACACGTGGTATCGCCATACTCCGGAGGAGTAGCAGAATGTGTTTTGATGGTGTAGTTGCAAGTATGCATATGATATGTGTGAGAAATAACCTGTTATTATGACAACTTTGTGGAAGAAAAAAAAACAAAACTTAATTTCGCAAAGAATTGTGGGAACAAATTACAACTCACCATGCCTCTTATTTTTTTTTTTTTATAAATGTAGTTTTTATTGGGATTTAAAAGAACAAACATAATATTGTTACATAGTGCACATTACACAGATATTGAAAACAAATCGACAACAAAGAAGAAAATAGGAGGAAAAGTCAAGCAATGTCCATAAGTACAGAGCACAGGGGTGCTCAGTACAGCATATCATAGATGCGTAAAACAAACAACTTGTAGGTTTACAATAGGGATGGATAACCAGAATGCAATCGTAAACGTAAAAGACAAGGGTACTAGTGAAGGGTATATGGTAGATAACAAAGAACACAGGAAGGCACTCAGTGGCAAACATGGAAACAGGGAGGAAGGAGGGGAAGATGTTTGGAAAAGGGAGTCAAATCAAAAAATACAATGCTGATACAATTCAAGATGTGCTAGGTGGCGCAAGGGTCCCATATTCCCATCGATCCCAGGGTTCCCAAACTTTATCAAATTGGGGGATTATATCATGTACAGAGGCCGTCAAGTACTCCATACGCCGAATCTCAGACACCAGATGAAGAAACCTGGGCCAAGGAGGAGGTGCACCAGACAGCCAACACAATGGAACAAGCCTTTTGTCAGCTAGCAGAATATAGGAGATAAGCCTATTTACCTCTTTGGATATGCCCGAGAAGGGGAGACCCAATAAATAATTTGAAGGAACGAGCGGAAGGGACACACCCACCACCCTCTGTATCAATAGCCTCACGTCATGCCAAAAGGGTTGGATCATAGAACACTGCCAGAATATATGAAATAGGGAACCTGTATCAGTCCCGCAACGCCAACAGCGCGACGAGACTGAGGGATCATATTTGTGAATTACTTCAGGTGTTTTATACCAAAACATGAGAATCTTAATGGACGTTTCCCTTTGGGTCACACATTTGGAGGACTTAAATGTAGAGGACCATATCCTATCCCACACCTGGACCGCAATAGGTCTGCCCAATAAAAGAGACCACTTCTTCATGTAGTGATGTGTCGTCTCGGTAAGTGGGGTAGACTCATGGAGAATACGATGAATGGAAGAGATTAAATGTAGCTGGTGCGGGCCCTGTGCGCATAAGTACTCAAAGGTAGTTGGTTTGTCAAGAATCAGGGTTGGAGACTTGGAGTGGAAGAAATGCCTAACCTGTAGGTAAAAATGGAAAAGTTGGGCGGGTATATTGAATTTCTTACGTAGTGTATCAAAAGTATGTAATCGCCGCGTGATAGGATGAACCAAATTCCGGAGTTGAAAAAGACGGGCATCAAGCCAAGGGAAAACCCTGCTCAGGGACAGACTGTCTGGCAAATTTGGGTTAAACAGGACGTTCACAAGGGGGGGGCAAGTTGAAGCAAGATGGTGACTCTTGAGGCATTTACGCCAGATGGTTAAGGTGAAAGTCATCGGAGCTGTACATTGACGTTTGAAAATGGGATCCAGGGATGCGCTGGCATCCCAAACCAAGGAACATGTATAACACCCCCTTTTCAATGGCAGACCATTGATTTGGCGCATGTAGGGAGGACCACGAGACAATAGCCCTCAGGTGTGAGGCGTAATAATATTTAAAAATGTCCGGGGCACCCAATCCCCCCCTGGATCTTGGGGCAAATACCACTGAACACGCTATACGATGTGCCCTATCACCCCATATAAACTTTAGAAAACTCCTCTGAATCGCTTTTAGTTGAGAGGAAGGTAGGGCAACTGGTAACGTTTCAAAGTGATAAAGTAGTCTGGGTAAAATAGACATTTTTAGGACGTTAATCCTACCCAACAGGGACAGGGGATATTTTGTCCAAGCCATCAGGGATTTGTTGATGTCTAAGACGAGAGGGGGAAAGTTAGCATGGTAGAGAGAGGAGTAAGAGGGGGTATACCATGCCTCCTATTAAGGCTCCATTCACATCTAGGTGTTGCTATTTTACAGGCAGTTTTTAGGTGTTGTTGCAGTTTTGCAGCGTTTTTGTACAGGCGTTTTCAAGGTTAAAAGGTCACCAATGTAATAGCAGTAAAATGCCTGAAATCTGCCAAAAAAGAAGCTCATGTCGTTTTTTGATCGATGGGAATTTTGCTTTAGGCGACAGAACGCTCAGATATGAACAGGGGCCATTGAAATGAATGGGATTTGTCTTGTTGGGCGTTTTTAAGATCTGAGGCTAATAACGTGTACACACGACATTATTCATGTCATGGAAAAAAACAAAGTTTTTCTCAATGTGATTTTTCGTGTTTCCTCTCAAGCCTGCCTTGCATACACACGTTCATTAAAAAAAAAAAAAACGCTCAAGCAAAGCGCTGTGACGTACAACACGTACGACGGTACTATAAAGGGGAAGTTCCATTCAAATGGCGCCACCCTTTGGGAGGCTTTTGCTGATCCTCGTGTTAATAAAGTTTGGTGAGAGACGATTCGCGCTTTCCAGTCTTCGTGCTTTTCAGTCCATTATAGCGTGACAAATGTGCTATCACCATTATGAACGCTAGTTTTACCAGAACGAGCGCTCCCGTCTCATACTTGATTCTGAGCATGTGCATTTTTTTCCCCTCGTAAAAGCATATACACGACCGTTTTTCACTACGTTAAAAAGAACAAACGTGAAAAACAACGAGTAAAAATAGAGCAGGTTCTAAAAAAAAAAAATCGGCCATTTTTCTCATCGAGAAAATGCTCAGGTGCATACACACGACCGTTTTTCACGACCATTTTTAAAAATGGCATTTTTCTCGTCAGGAAAAACGGTCGTGTGTACGCGGCATTAGAGCAGAAAAACACCCAAAACTGCCTAGATGTGAACGGAGACTTAATACCTTGGAGTGTCTACTTTCCAACAAGGAGTCATTGGGGGGGGGGGGGGTATTTGTACTGTCCTGACATTTCAGGGCCTCAAGAAATTAGTAAATCAGGTGTGTTCAATTTCTGATTTGGGTTATTTTAACCAAAGATATGTAGCCCTATAAATTTTGGCTAAAATGTATGAAGAAAAATTAAAATTTTTATAAATTTTATAACAGAAACAAAGATTTATAGCGCAAAAATAAAAACAATCTCAGTGGTAATTTTAAATACCACCAAAAGAAAACTCCTGTTTGTGTGAAAAAAAAAGGACAAAAATTTCTTATGGGTACAGTGTTACATGACTGAGTAATTGTCATTCAAAATGTGAGAGCACCGAAAGCTAAAAATTGGTCTGGTTAGGAATATGGTTTAAGTGCCCAGTGGGCAAGTGGTAAAATACCTCAAGGGGGTGAATAAGGTCCAAGAGGGCAGTTTTTTTCAATATGAAACCAAAATCAAGAACAAAGTTCAAAACAAATCTAAAGTATTATTTTACTGAAAGGGTAGTTGATGCTTGGAACAAACTTACAACAGAGGCAGAGAGTCAGTCAACATTAAATGGCTTGGGGCAAACATACCGGTAGATCTATACTCAGACAAAAAAGGTTACAAAAAAAAAAAATGCAAAAAAAAAAAAAAGACTGGCAGGCTCGATAGGCTACTGTCTTTTTTCTGCCGTCACTTATCTATTTTTCTGTTCATGTTGCCGTACGATAAGATAAAAAAAATCCTCTTCCTTGCAAAATGCAGAAGACGCACATATCTTGATCTTGGTGTAAAAAGGTCAGAAAACAAGGGCACCAGCATAGCCCTTGATTCATTATTGATCAAATGTCTGTGGCTCACGATTAGAGCATTTTAATCTGTGTAGCTGATTATTGATCTGTACAATGATATCTATTTCAGGACTTTAAACTTAGGTGGAACCATCATTCCGCTGGAGGAGAAATCCAGAGACCCGCAGGTTGTCTGTTACACAGCTTTCTATGACACGGAGGGAGTGACCCACACCAAGAGCGGGGAGAGGCAGCCCCTGCAAGTCATCATCCAGGTACTAATCCACCCTTACTTGATGATAAAAATAATATTGCTGAATAGAATTCTGTTATTTAATGAATTAAAGGGTAAGTCCGCCCAAACCTGATATTTCAGTGTTTTCTAGATGGTCATGTGCTAAATTATCTGTTACTATTTTTTTGACTGAGACTCTGATGGTAAAAGATTTATCTTTCCAATGAACATCCATTTTGTAGCAGGAGGGAGTACGAATGTTGTGGAGATCTGGCCTCTGTCTTTTAGCAGTCGCCAGTGTCTGTCTGCCATAATCTGTAAAACAAAATAGATTTTTGGCGCACTGACCCTTTAGGACTTATATTCACACCTATGCACCCATGTCACTTGCTGTGTCAGCAACACTCTTAAAGTACATGTGTTCATCCATTTCCTATGAGTCCTCAACATTCATTTGCATACCAAAAAAATATCCTTTAGCCCAGGTTCACACTGGGCTGCGGGAGTGAAGCCGTGCGAGTTCAGCTGAACTCGCACGATTTCACTCTCGCTGGCAGTCCCGATTTCAGCCGCGATTACAAAGACATCTGTGCAGGTTTCTGCACAGATGTCAATGTAAATCGCAGCCCGAAATTGCAAAAAGTAGTACAGAAACTACTTTTTGAAATCGGTGCAGTGCCGCAGATGCGGCGTCGCACCAATTAGGACGGTGCCATTGCCGGCAATTTGCGGGAAATATCGCCGTTTTGACATGCGATTTGACATGCCAAATCGCATGTCAAAACGCACCAGTGTGAACCAGGGCTTAAGCATTTTTTTTTTCGAATGCGTTACAATGCTGTACTGATGTCTAGTGATGTGTGTGTCGGAGTGCTTGAGGGTCATGTATGTTGTTTGGTGTGTAGATTTTTGTTGGAGTTTATAAGAAAATAATGGGTGCACCAAAAATGCATGCAGAACACGTGTGTGAAAAGCACGCATTATAACATGACAAAATATGAGTTAACTAGTTGCTAACCATCTGCCGTCGTTATACGGCGACAGGTTGGCTCTCCTGCGCCAATCGCCAAAGCTGTACGGCAGCCGCTTTAAGACCCCTTTCACACTGAGGAGTTTTTCAGGCGTTTTAGCGCTAAAAATAGCGCCTAAATACCGCCTGAAAAACTCCTGCCCTGCAGTCTCAATGTGAAAGCCTGAGGCGATGCGCTGGCGGGACCGCTTCAAAAGTCCTGCTAGCAGCATCTTTATAGCGGTGAGAGGAGCGGTGTGTTTACCGCTCCTTCCCATTGAAAGCAGTGGGAAACCGCGGTAATAGGCGCATTGCCGGCGGTATTAACCCTTTTTCGGCCGCTAGCGGTTAACCGCACCGCTAACGGCTGAATACCGCCGCAATTCCGACGGTATAGCGCCGCTAAAAATAGCGGCGCTATACCGCCACCGCACCTCCCACCCCAGTGTGAAAGGCGCCTAAGGGCTATAGGGGGCACGTGCGACGCCGGAGCCGATTCGCGTGGCCGGCGGCCGCAATATCCACCCGCGTTTCGCAGATCCTCAGCCAGAACGGGGATCTGTCAATGTAAACAGACAGACCCCCGTACTGTTAGGGAGAGAGAGATATGCTGGCCTGAAATTATGGGAGGAGTTGCGCTCGTGCGTTTCGAGACCGCTCGCAGTCGTTCGTTGATCGGGTCGTCGCTCGCTGTCGCAGGTAGGACTGGTTGTTACCGTTCGTACGAATCGTAGCGCCGGTTTACGTTCCCTCTTTTACAAATTATACGGCTCACAGGTTCACCTGTTCTCTCTGTTTGCATTTTAAGTTTACTGCCTAGGTCAGTTGTTTTTCGAACCCAGTCGAGCTCAACGTTACGATTCGTAACGGCCCACCACGACTCATAGAGCTTACCCGTTCTACGAAACGCTCGTTCAGCTCACAAGCCACTTACTACAAATCGCTCATATGATCCATGGTCGCCAAACCGGCGTCCCACCCATCGTTACCTCATCCCTTCTACTGATGCCCTACACCTCCTACGATACTCTCCCTTCACCTAACTGATGCCCCACACCTCTTACTACACGCAACACACACCAAACAGCCGGTCCGAATCTAGTCGCAAAACATCGGCACTACAGTTCGGACCCTCGGCAATCACAAGCCCCTTCATCTTCGAAACACCATTCAGTCAATCCGAGTCCAGTCGTATCTCCGGCGCTACGATTCGGATCCGGCGTATCAAACCCCCTCCTTACCTCGCAGCCATAACCGATCCGAATCTAGTCGTAGCATCGGCTCAAAGATTCGGTTCCTTGGCAAACACAACCCATCCGAGTCCAGTCGCACCACCGGCTCAATTGACTCGGATCTCTAGCAACAAACCTCTCTAACCGATCCGGATCCAGTCGTAGCATCGGCTCAAAGATTCGGATCCTTGGCAAACACAATCGATCTGAGTCCAGTCGCATCACCGGCTCAATCGACTCGGATCTCTCGCAACAAACCTCTCTAACTGTCCCGAATCCAGTCGTAGCATCGACCTCTCCAAATGATCCGAATCCAGTCGTAGCATCGGCTCAAAGATTCGGGTCCTTGGCAAACACAATCGATCCGAGTCCAGTCGTACCACCGGCTCGAACGACTCGGATCTCTAGCAACAAACCTCTCTAACCATCCGAATCCAGTCGTAGCGTCGGCTCAAAGATTCGGATCCTTGGCAAACACAAACCGATCCGAGTCCAGTCGCACCACAGGCTCAAACGACTCGGATCTCTAGCGTCTAACTCATTCCCCAAACCATGAAAAAAAAAATAATAATAATAATAAAAAAAATAATAGGAAAAAAAAAAAATGTATTGAATGTTGACCTTGCATCATAGTATTACATACACGCCTTACTTCAAATACTCCAGTTTCGTCACGGTCGGTCATCCCTACATACTCACAATTCACAAACGTTCTTTCTTCTCGCCTTCTCAGCAAGGCTGCTTCCCTCGCAATCGCTGCGAGCATTCCATTCAACAAGTGGTTCTAAATCAGCCACTCATCTTCAGTAGCAACACGGCTACTTACTTTTTTCTCTGTCACTTTCCCCATGCAGGTCAGTTTGAGTTCCAGTCGGTCCACCCTGCACCAGGTTTGGACAATATTCCCCTCAGAAAAAAAAAAAAAACGACGATGAAGTATCTTAGGGCTCACATCTTCACCAGGGAGCCAGCTACTGCTCCATAACAGCTCTCTGCATACCCCTTTAAAAAAAAAAAAAAATGAATAAAAATAAAAATAAAATAATAATAAATAAATAAAGATAAAAATATAGCTCTATGTCACCTTACTACAGGTTCCCGGTCGACCCATTTCTCGACCCCAACTGAGTCATCACTACTAGGGTTCAAGGCAGGTGCGTAAATTCAAGGCTCCCCCCTTGATTTCTCCTCGCACTCTTTCACAACACTTTTGTACTTCACATACACGATTCGACATGCTCATGAGGCGTTAGTAACTGTCACATACCTCTGTGCACTTCACTCTATTTTCGAAGAGCGAACTGAGATCCTTCACCACGCAGACAAGGTTGCCTAACGTCCACCTTGCTGGCAGTGCAAGTGTTAGCAGACCGAACACACGTCAACTAACTACAGATTGTAACATTCCTACTTAGAATACCAGACTTCAGCTACCCGCCCCAGCACGCCCTGGGGGCTCTGGTTTTAGTCTGTGCCGAGCACAGACGGCACCTGAGCTATCGGTTACCTAGCCAGTCACCTCCTGGCTCACCTCGGTTGCCACGCATTCTTTTGAGTTTTTCAAATTACACTCAACAGCGCTCGTACGCAAACTAGCTGTCATCTACGCCTATCGCTCATTGTCCTGTCCACCCTGCTTTCCTTCTTCCTCCCCTTTTCTAAACCCTGCTATCCCCTCCAACCTCGCAAACTTATTCTAAAACATATGCATTCCCCTCCTTTCAGCCGACGCCATGTCGCGGGTCGATGGCGAAGACTTTGCCTCCGCTCCACCGTCACCCCTCACGGGTCCAGCGGACGGCACTACACAGTCCCCCAGAGCTTGGACCATCCCCAGGCTTATGGCCGTACTACAACGTAGGGGCATTCCCTACCCTGCCACAGCCAGGAAAGCCGAGCTGTTTAGGCTGCCGTTTCCACAACCAGCGGTAGCTCTACCAGACACACAAGCTTCACTGCAGTCGATATCCTCTGCAATTACCCATCTGCACGCCTTGGTGACCACACTGGCAACTTCAGTCACTGATCTCCAGGCTAGTATAGGGGCCCTGGAAACACGACCAGCTGAGCCCCTTCAGCTCCAGTCTCCACCGTCGTTACCGAACCCCCACTTTCAGATACACCCGACGTTTGCATCCTTTTCCTTTGCACCCTGTCCCAGCGGGCATCAGGAAGGACATCCTGGACGGCAAGGACGTGTACCTAGCGTCCTTACTCATTTCTGTACAGGACATCACAGAGAACAAGTCATGTTCCTGGGGGGATGTCTCAGTCATCCTAAAAGCCAAAGGACCCCAGGTTCTCTCGCAAACTCTCAGTGAAAAAGTTTGTGGTAGCCTTTGGGATGCTTAGAGTTGTAACATGCTAGGCCAACCCCAGCTTCCCTTCCACCTCCAACGCACCTCGTAATTTTTTAGCAGCCACACAGTCGTCCCAGTCAGATAGGCTAGGACATCCAATTCAAGCACTAGGGGGCGCAGCCATCTGCAACAACTTTATTTCAAGGGTTGCTTTACCCCCACTGCAAACTTCTGCACATCTGCCTCCTGTGCCAGAAGGCTCTCCCAAAAGTACGTGTGACTTCAAGCAGCAGAATCCATCATGACTAAGCCCTTGCGATCAAGCTGACCTTCGGCTCCAGTAGTAGTCTCTGGCTGTTTGTCACATTTGCTCAAACCCTATACTGGTTTCTCTCACACCACGCACATTGTCAGAAGGTACTAAAAGTCTGAGAGAGTTCTTTAAAAAAAACAAAAAACAAAAAAAAAACCTCAACGTGCCCATAGATGAGAAGAAAGTAGAAGGCCCAGCACAGCTCGTCACCTTCCTGGGAATCATTCTAGACACACGCACCATGCAGGCTAGCCCACCTCTCGATAAATTGACCCGCATCAGGACAGTCGTCCATTCGGTTACAGTCACGCAAGGCTGCACTAAGACACAGCTACAATCCCTACTGGGCATGCTCAGCTTCACGATGAGGATCATCCCTCAAGGGCAATCCTTTATCTCACGCCTCTTAGTGTTCCTCTCCCAGGCACAAGACCCTGACCAAGTCGTTGAGCTAGACGCAGCTGCTATAGCGGATCTGGCTATGGGGATCAATTCCTTGAGAACTGGTGTGGTAAATCCAGGTTCGTCCCATCACCATCCCCTTCGTCACCACAGATAATCCCGGACGTAGCAGCTTCCACAAGCTCCGCTGCAATTTTTGGCCATCATTGGTTTGCGGGACCGTGACCATCAGACATACTCACAATTCCGGGTTTAGTCAGTCCTCCTCTCTATTCGAGATCTACCCCATAGTCGCAGTAGCTCAAGTATGGGGCAGCACCTGGGCAGGACAGACCGCCACGTTCGCCACAGACAACCAAGCCACAGCCATTAGCAAAGGCAGGTCAAAATCGTTGGCTGTCATGTCCTTCCTACGCAGGCTGTTGCTACTTTTCCCTGCATCATCAGTTCAATATCCTCTGTGTCCGCATCCCTGGTAAATGCAATACCTCGGCCGACGCACTATCCCGCTTTAACTATTCCACATTCTTTCACAGGAGCCCGGAGCTGACCATGTCCGGCATCCCACATTAGTCGCAACCATCTCTGGACTGAAATAGCACCTCCATGGTGCTACCTCCCTCATCAATGCATCCTGGATCTTCCAATACACTAAAGGCCTACCGCCTAGAAGACCAACAGGTTCCTAGCCCCTAACCCCGGGGCGGTTTCAGGAAATCTCAGCCATATCTGGCCTTCATTTCCTACTGTCACACTCAGCTCACATTGTCACACGATACCATCAGACTCTATTCAGCCGGCATCTAGCATTTTATCTCCCTACAAGACCCTACCAAACCTTCCTTGTTCGCCGCTCATGCGGTCAAAACCATACTATGTGGCATCCACAGGCAGCAACCACACACTAGTACCAAACGCTTACCAGTGACCAGCGCCATATTCCGGGACATGTCTGCTATCCTTTCACGTTCTCCCTTCGGTTTATGGCCCAGCCTGGTGATTCAAGCAGCCATTTACCTAGCCTTTTACGGTTTTCTACGGCCCGGCAAATTTACTGCTACCAGCCCTAAATGCCAAGTTCTACACAGGAACCACCTGACTCGCCACCAGAGTCATTTTATCCTACACCTGACGGTATCGGAAAACGCTACAATCCGGTCCCGGAGTAGACATCAAACTTTTCCTGACTCACAACGCCTGATGCCCCATGGCCGTTCTAGAGCAATTAGGTCGGACAGTAGAGTTTACCATCAGAGGACAGCCCTCTACTACCTTTCCCAACTGAACCCCTAAGTGGGAACCAGTTCGTCAGCCACGTCAGAACGCTCCTGTGCATCTTAGGCCTTTTCCCAGGACATTCTTTCGCTTTGGAGCAGCCTCAGCAGCATCGCGAAACAGAGTTCCAGACCACGCATTCAGGATGTTGGGCAGGTGGAAATCCACGTGTTTTGCCTGTTACGTCCCCAATCCTCAAACAGGAGTATCACGAGTCTTTAACAGACTCGCTCTGTGGTTAATTATCTTACACAATAAAACAATTCCTTCCCTAACCAAGTGTAATCTTTGGCCCCTTCTCTTGGCATACCGTCCAGCAGGCCAGGCCACACTTCATGTCTTATTTGTGTTGTTAGTCTTGTGACGTGTTTATGTGATCCATATCTCTTCAGACAGAGGGCTCCAACCATAAATAGGAAGGCCAGTATGATGGCCTGAAATTATGGGAGGAGTTCGAGGGGTACTTAAGCAGACCATCCACGATGGTCAGTGTCGGCTCTAGTGCGCGGTACCCATCCTCCCATATCCCCTTTTTAGGGCACTCCTCTCTAAACAATTCTCAACAGAATTATCCATTATTTCTATCTTAAGGTATGGCCCCTTCTCTTGGCATACCGTCCAACAGGCCAGGCCACACTTCAGGTCTTATTTGTGTTGTTAGTCTTGTGACGTGTTTATGTGATCCATATCTCTTCAGACAGAGGGCTCCGACTATATATATATATATATATTGTGAGGGGGTTAGCTCGGCAGCGGGTGTGTGTGACCCCCGAGATGGGCTCCCCACACAAAAACAGGCCCAGCAAACGGAGGTTGTGGTTTTCAAAATCAAAAAGGTGCGGTTTATTTTCTATTTACAGTGACAAAACACAGCAAAGCAAAAGAAACATAAACAAAATAAATCCTGGTCAACTTGACCTCTGACTAAACATACAGGTTTCCTAACTAACAACTGGGATCAGCCTAGTGCTGTCCTAGTCCCTAAGTCCCTGGTTTTAAATGTCCAAGCAAATAGCCACACAGGCTTTGTCTCACCGCACAGGGGTTCACTCTCCCTAGACAGTCCACACAGGTCTGGTTCCAGGCATGAGCTAACATCTAATGAAGCTGGGAGTTCTTATAGAGGCCTAAATGAGCTGACAAGCTTCAGCTGGTCTCATCAACTCCCTTTCTGCACGACGCCCAGCCCTCTCCCTAGAGGTATGAGTCATCCATGAGCCCACTAGCCTTATACAACTCTCCACCTAGTTGTATAAGTCGGCGTAAAGCCTGAATCTGGGCGAAATATATCTACCCCCCTGGATGCAACCAGGTGACTTTACCTTCCTGCTGTCACATACCCCCCCCTCTTGTTTTAACCTCGGGGTTGGAACACCAGCAATCAGGCATTCATGTACTCGAGACAAAGCATCCACATTCCCCATTTGAACGCCAGGGCGATGCTTTACTGTGAAGTTGAATTCCTGGAGGGCCAGGAACCACCTATTCACTCTTCTATTTGTTTCCTTGTTTTGAGCCATCCACTTTAACGGAGCGTGATCCGTAACCATGTCAAAGTGCCTACCTAGCAGGTAGTACCGAAGGGAATCTAGAGCCCACTTCACCGCTAAACACTCCTTTTCAACGGTGGCGTAATTTACCTCATGGGACTTCAACTTCCTGCTGAGGTAAATGACTGGGTGCTCTTCCCCGTTCCAGACCTGGGACAATACTGCTCCTAACCCCACATCTGACGCATCACTTTGTACGACAAAGTCTTTAGAGAAGTCGGGTGAGTACAACACTGGCTGGCTACATAAGGCTTGTTTCAAGAATTGGAATGCTGCCTCAGCCTCGGGGGTCCATTTAATCATGACCGACCCTTTCCCCTTCGTCAGGTTGGTTAGGGGCACAGCCTTAGAAGCAAAGTGGGGAATGAATCGCCGATAATACCCAGCGATTCCCAGAAAGGCTCGTACCTGCTTCTTGCTGTTGGGACGTGGCCAACTCTGGATGGCCTCGACTTTGTTGAGTTGGGGTTTTATTACTCCCCTCCCAATGGTGTACCCAAGATATTTGGCCTCCTCCTGCCCAATGGTACACTTCTTGGGGTTAGCCGTAAACCCCGCTTCCCGAACAGAGTCCAGGACTGCTTGCACTTTTGGCAGATGTGAGGCCCAATCTGTGCTATGGACAATTACGTCATCCAGGTAAGCCGCAGCATACTTCCGATGGGGCCTCAGCATCTGGTCCATTTTCCGCTGGAATGTGGCCGGCGCATTCTGTAACCCGAACGGCATTCTTTTATATTGGAACGCCCCGTCTGGGGTTACAAATGCGGTTTTCTCTTTGGCCGACTTGGCCAGGGGGATTTGCCAATACCCTTTTGTGAGGTCAAGAGTCGTCATGTATCGGGCTGTTCCCAGCCGGTCGATCAACTCATCTATACGTGGCATGGGGTAGGTGTCAAATTTTGTAACTTTGTTCAACTGACGAAAATCGTTACAAAATCGCCAGCTCCCATCCGGTTTAGGCACCAACACGATGGGACTAGACCAATCACTTTGGGACTCCTCTATCACCCCTAAGTTCAGCATTTTCTGTACTTCCTCCCGTATTGCCTCCCGTCGAGCCTCTGGGATCCGATAGGGTTTTAACTTCACCCTTTCACCGGGCGGGGTAATGATGTCATGCTCTACCCCAGATGTTTGTCCCGGCAGCTCAGAGAATACCTCCTTGTTGCGAAGCACAAACTCCTTAACCTCCTGTTGTTGGGGTTGTGACAAGGTGGCTGCTATTCCAACCTCAGGAATCACGCAACCAGTTTGAGCTGGTGACCAAGTGTCTGCGACTAGGGACTCTCTATCCCTCCAGGCTTTCAACAGATTAACGTGATAGATCTGTTCGGGCTTTCGCCTTCCTGGTTGTCTGACCTTGTAATTCACTTCGCTCACTTTTTCCATTATCTCGTAGGGGCCTTGCCATTTGGCAAGGAATTTACTTTCAACCGTAGGGACAAGTACCAATATCCTATCCCCCGGGGAAAAGGTACGGGTCTTGGCTCCACGGTTGTACACTCTCTGCTGTGCCAACTGCGCTTGGGCCAAATGTTCCTTCACGATGGGCATTACCTGTGCAATTCGATCTTGCATCAGGGCGACATGCTCAATCACACTCCTGTGGGGAGAACTCTCACTTTCCCTAGTTTCCTTGGCAATATCCAACAGCCCTCTTGGGTGTCTCCCATACAGTAACTCAAAGGGGGAGAATCCCGTAGAGGATTGGGGCACCTCCCTAATAGCAAACATCAAATAAGGAAGTAAACAGTCCCAATCCTTTCCATCTCTATCCACCACTTTCTTCAACATTTGTTTTAGGGTTTTGTTGAATCTTTCAACCAGCCCATCGGTTTGGGGGTGATACACAGACGTACGCAATTGCGTCACTTTGAACAATTTACACAGCTCTTTCATAACCCGGGACATAAAGGGTGTACCTTGGTCCGTAAGCAGTTCTTTACAAATACCCACCCGGCTAAAAACAAGAGATAGCTCTTTGGCTATGGTTTTGGCCGAGGTATTTCGGAGAGGGATCGCTTCTGGATAACGGGTGGCATAGTCCATTATAACTAATATGTACTGGTGCCCCCTAGCGGACTTGATTATAGGACCTACCAAATCCATGGCGATCCTCTCAAACGGGACCTCAATGATGGGTAGAGGGACCAGCGGGCTACGGAAATGTGGCATCGGGGCCAACCTCTGACACACAGGGCAGGAGGAACAATAATTTTCTACGTCCTTCATCACCCCCGGCCAATAGAATCTCTGTAATACCCTCTCTCGGGTTTTCTCTGTCCCCAGATGACCTCCAAGAATGTGCCCATGGGCCAACTCCAACACCAACTTCCTGTAAGGTTTGGGCACCACAAGCTGCTCAACGGTTTCTTCTGCCCTTTTTGCCACCCGATACAGTAGGTCCTTCTCTACGCTGAAGTATGGGTAAGTGCAGGTATTATCTGGGTTCACTAACTCGCCATCTATTTTCACTACGTTTTCCCGTGCCTTTATTAGGGCGGGGTCTTTCAACTGTTCTGTGGCAAAGTTTTCCCTGTGAACCTCAAGATCAGAAAACTCCACAGACGGTAGGTTTTCGTCTGAGGAGGTGGGCTCCTCTCCAGTTTCTTGAGTCTCCCCTGCCAATACTGATAAGGGAAATTCCGGAGAGTCCTCACCACTCTCAGGGGAGTTCTGGCTATCACATTCCTGGTACATAGGGGCACCAGTGAGGGGCTCAGGATCATCCCACAGTTCCCAGAACTTCGGAAAATCCCTTCCCACAATGGCGTCATGCGGTAACTGAGATACTAAGCCCACTGGATGAGAGAGGGTACCTTTGGGGGTCTCGAAACACACTGTAGTCACTGGATACTCTCGGGTGTCCCCATGCACACAAATAACAGCTACCTTGCTATTCCCAGAGACCTCTGTTTTAACTAACTCAGCCTTTATCAGGGTCACAAGGCTACCTGAATCCAGCAATACCACAACATTTCTACCATTAACACACATTTTGCATAAATGTTTCTCAGTTCCTCGAATGGCAGTGCATGCGACTGTCGCACACAGCGACTGACGTCTGCCCGTCAGAAAGTCACACTGCATGGGTTCCTCCACAACCGGGCAATTGGCTGCAATATGTCCCGCTTGCCGGCAGCGGTAGCAAACGATCCTTCTTGCCGCCTCTTGAGCCGCTGATTTCCCAGGCTGTTCTCGCCAAACTTGGGGTAGAGCTCCCACCCTCTCACTCTCTCCACCCTCACCCCTTGGAATCCTCTTATCCGCCCCTGGGGATGGTCTGGTCTTAGGGTGGAAAGTCCGAGTGTCTCCGGAAGAGGCCGTCAGGTTCTCTGTAGCCAAGTATTTCTCCACACGATCCACAAGACCATCGGCCGTCTCTGGGTCTCCATGGCTTACCCACTTTTGGATGGCAGTAGGAAGAGCTCTCAAAAACCGATCCATTACAACACGTTCCACAATCTTTGGTGCGGACAAAGTCTCTGGCTGTAGCCACTTTCTGCTCAGGTGAATGAGATCATACATTTGAGACCTGGGGGGTTTTCCAAGCTGGAAAGTCCAGTTATGCACACGCTGAGCCCGGACAGCCTGGGTGACACCCAGCCTTGCCAATATTTCAGCTTTTAGCATCACATAGTCTTTTGCTTGGTTAGGCTCTAGGTCATAGTAAGCTTTCTGCGATTCACCAGTTAACAGAGGAGCCACCAGTCCAGCCCACTGCTCCTCAGGCCACTTTTCTCTTTCAGCGGTCCTTTCAAATGTGGTCAAAAATACCTCTGGATCATCCTCTCCAGTCATTTTTGTCAATAAACGACTCACCCCAAAGGACGCAGTATTAGTGGGACGGCTTTCCTCACTGGTCTGCGGACGTTGCTGCATTACTGCTTCCATCTGTTGTTGTAGTCTCTGCTCTTGCTTCTGCAACAGGTCTATGAAGCGGGCCTCAGATTGCTGCTGGGCTCGTTGCTGAGCCTCCAGACTCTGTTGCAAAGTTGCGTTTGTCTGCTGCTGGGCTGCAAGGCTCTGTTGATGAGCTTGCTGCTGGGCTGCGAAGTTCTGTTGTTGAGCTGCAAGGCTCTGTTGATGAGCTGCAAGGCTCTTTTGCAAACCTGCATTTGTCTGCTGTTGATTGGCATTTGCTAGAGCCAGCTGCTTCAGTATCTCCTCCATGCTGGCTTAAAAAAAAACTGCCACTGGTTCTCCACCAACTGTGAGGGGGTTAGCTCGGCAGCGGGTGTGTGTGACCCCCGAGATGGGCTCCCCACACAAAAACAGGCCCAGCAAACGGAGGTTGTGGTTTTCAAAATCAAAAAGGTGCGGTTTATTTTCTATTTACAGTGACAAAACACAGCAAAGCAAAAGAAACATAAACAAAATAAATCCTGGTCAACTTGACCTCTGACTAAACATACAGGTTTCCTAACTAACAACTGGGATCAGCCTAGTGCTGTCCTAGTCCCTAAGTCCCTGGTTTTAAATGTCCAAGCAAATAGCCACACAGGCTTTGTCTCACCACACAGGGGTTCACTCTCCCTAGACAGTCCACACAGGTCTGGTTCCAGGCATGAGCTAACATCTAATGAAGCTGGGAGTTCTTATAGAGGCCTAAATGAGCTGACAAGCTTCAGCTGGTCTCATCAACTCCCTTTCTGCACGACGCCCAGCCCTCTCCCTAGAGGTATGAGTCATCCATGAGCCCACTAGCCTTATACAACTCTCCACCTAGTTGTATAAGTCGGCGTAAAGCCTGAATCTGGGCGAAATATATCTACCCCCCTGGATGCAACCAGGTGACTTTACCTTCCTGCTGTCACAATATATATATATATATATATTTTTTTTTTTTTCTTTTTTTTTTTTCTTACAGAAGCCTGCAAAGTATTGCACCTGCAATCCATGGATTGCGTGATCAATGTCAGGCTCTTGAGAACACCTCCTCAAACTCTCAGCCCCTACCTGGGTACGAGCTTTTAGTTGCGAAGCTGGAGGAAGTTCCAATAGACTGAGTGCATGTCGTACTGCACCTGTAATCCATTTAGAAGTACAAGTCCATCTGCCACACTGGCAGATGGAACTTCCATTCTGTTCATTCACAGATCTCTGTAAATGAATGATACAGCTGATATCAAAAGCGATAGCGGCTGTGAGGTAGAAAAACATCCTAATTAGGAGTAAACATGTAATGTGGTGCAAAAGGTGAACTTGGCCTTTACTGTATTTTGTTCAAATCTATTTACAAGTATGATGTTTGTTATTTTAAAAAAAAAACAATCCTTTACAATCACTTTAACCGCTTGCTGACCGCTGCACGACGATATACGTTGGCAGAATGGCACGGCTGCGCAAAGCAATGTATCTGTACGTCGCCTTTAAATCGTGACATAGTGGGCGCGCGCCCACCACGTGCTCCATGACCGTGCCCGGGATTGTGTCATGGTGCGGCAGAATGGGGAGATGCCTATGTAAACAAGGCATTTCCCTGTTCTGCCTAGCAACATGACAGAGATCTACTGCTCCCTGTCATCTGGAGCCCATCCCCCCCACAGTTAGAATCACTCCCTAGGACACACTTAACCCCTTGATGCCCCCCTAGTGTTTAACCCCTTCCCTTCTTGCATTTTTATAGCACTGGTCGCTGTATAAATGACAATGGTCCCAAAATAGTGTCAAAAGTGTCCGATGTGTCTGCCATAATGTCGCAGTCACAATAAAATTTGCAGATCGCCGCCATTAGTATTAAAAAAATAAAAATGCAATAAAACGATCGCCTATTTTGTAGACACTGTAACTTTTGCGCAAACCAATCAATATACGCTTTTTGCGATTTTTATTCTTTTTGTTTATAGCGCAAAAAATAAAAACCGCAGAAGTGATAAATTACCACCAAAAGAAAGCTCTATTTGTGGGGGAAAAGGGACATACATTTTTTTTGTGTGCAACGTCGCATGGCTGCTCAATTGTCAGTTAAAGTGACGCAGTGCTCTGGAAGGGGGTAAATTATTTCGGGGCTGAAGGGGTTAACCTCATTAATAAGCTTTGGAGCAACTGTTCTTGCAAAATGCAGTCCATTTTCCCTTAATAAATCCACCCTTTTGTCTTTGGGGTGCACACCTACTTCAAAAAAACTGTTATTGCATTTTAGTGTACAATATAATAACTGTAAATTACAATGATCTAGCCCACAAAAAGGAATACTATCCAAATGATTCTCTGAGCAATCAATATCTATTACCAAACAAAACGATGTGTATATCCTCCAGTTGCTGCCAACACTGATTTGTGTTCTCACAATATAAATTAAATGAAATTTAAATTAAATATATAGCAAAAGTGCAGCACATACACGTGAAGAAAAGAAATATAAATAATCCACTGGTGAACTATAAAAATAAAATTACCACTGCTTCATATTGGCGATTCTGAACACTGTAATTTTTTTTTAAATTGGCACCATTGGCAGCCGAGTAAACTGGAAGTGCCATTGTGATGTCGCTTCTGGGATTTTACACCGGAGACCCAAAGGTAACAGCTAGCCTGTTACCCTTGAGGAAGTCACGTGGCAGAGTGACGAATAGCGTTGGGTCGGAGCCTGTGATGTCATTGCACAAATCTGAAAGTTAACGAGTGGCCTCTTAACGAGATGATTCCAATCCACATCTCTTATGGGGGCAAAAGTGCTTATTATTTTGAAGTAATTTACTGCTGTGCACCGGTCCAACAGTGCACTATTTTTGCTAATGTAATTTTATTATTTTATAAAGTAGTTTTTATATGATGGAAAGCACAATGATGGCTTTTTAGGCTGGGTTCACACTTGTGTGGTGCGAATTCCAGCTCTGTTATCTCTGCAAAGAGATAACAGGGCTGTTCGGTGGATCATCTGTGTTGTAGCTGAGAATTTGGTGACCTGGGAGAGGGGAGGGGGAGGGGGGAAGTGTAGTGAGGAGAAGGAGAGAAATCCTGTTCAGAACGGAACACATCTGCGAATCAGATGCGTGCCCTTAGAAGATAATGGGCCTGAATTCGCACCTGAGCTGCATTGCAATGCCTAGAAAGCGCACAAGTTTTTTGGGCAATGCACAGTGCGAATGCATCGCACATATGTGAACCAGCCTCATTAAAAGCAATGTATTTTATAATGTTATGCGAATTGGATGCGGTGTAAGCCGCAACCAATTCGCATAGGTGTGAACGAGGCCTCATTGTTTGAGCTGAGGAGCTCACCATCTGGCAAAGGTGTACTTTCTGCTGTACCTAATGACAAGATGGAAAGAGTGGGTGGTCTGGTGATAAATCTGGAGATATCCTAAAGTGGAACTACACCCCATCTGAGTACCACAAACAAAAAATGCTATTTAATTCATTTTTAATATTCAAAGCAAACTCCCCCATCCAACCATGTCACCATGCTTTATCTTGTTGAGAAATCACTCCCTAGCATTTGTGACAGTGGCCATCTTGACTGAGGACAGATGATTCATGTAGCATTTACTTCCTGGAATCCACCTGCCCTTAGCTCAGGCATGCAAGCAGGAGAGGATGTGTTTGGCTGAGAAAGCCCCTCCTCCCCTACTGAAGAGTCCTTGGATGTATGACATAATTTGCCTAGATTTGAAAACCAGGAAGTACCGTATTTATCGGAGTATAACACGCACAGGCGTATAACACGCACCCCAAGTTTAGGAGGGAAGCTTAAGGAAAAAAAACCTTACATTTTAAATGCCCATCAATGCGGCCTTATCAGTGTCCATCTGCAGCCTTGCCCATCATTGCAGCATGATTAGTTGGTGCCCATCTGCAGGATGTGTGCCCAGGTTTGTGATGGGTTTATTTAAAACATCATCCTGCATAGTCATGGGCTATGTAGCTTTAGAATACCTAACAATCTCTAGACTTGTAGGTGGATTACTATGGCGCAAAGTATTGCATTTTGGGCCAGACTGATGGTATGTGTCTTTTAGATATGAAAACATAAAAAAAGTGGAGACATTTCAAGCCGAAGGTGATTTTTATTTTTTTACCCCCTGCTACTCGAGGGAACGAGCGCCGCCGAGATAGACAGAGTCGGATGTCATGTGTACTCGGCTCGTCTCGCAGTCCCGCCCCTTGGCCTGGCTCCTATGATGGACATAACACTGGTCCAATGGTGGGACGTAAATGCTAAAAGGCGGGACTGGGCGTGACTGCGAGCGGAGCCGAACAGAGCCGAGTACACAGTACACTCGATTCTGTCTATTTCAGCGGCACTCGTTCCCTCTTTCCCCTCCGAGGCAGCCATTCAGTGTATAACACGCACCCACAATTTCCCCTGATTTTAAAGGGAAAAAAGTGCGTGTTATACGCCGATAAATATGGTAACTGATGAAATAAAATAAAAAAAGCTTAAGACAAGCAAACGTGATCTACTTTCCTATCTATTTACTAATGCTAGCCGCATAAAGATTAAAAATAGCCAATGTTGGTTGGCCTTCACGGGGCACGTAGGGTTACGCATGTATTTGCAAATGTGTGCAGACTAAACCCCTGTCCTAACGCATATTGTAAGACCACTTTCACACTGAGGCGCTTTCCAGGCGCTTTCACGCTAAAAACAGTGCCTAAAAATCTCTCAAAAACGTATTTTCATTAAAATCAATGAATGCTTTCACACTGGGGCAGTGTGCTGGCAGGGCTGTGAAAAACTCCCCTCTCCATTGAAATGAATGGAAAGCTCTTCAAAAGCGCCTGAAAAGCGCTTCAAAAGCGCTCAGTGTTTTTTTAACTGGCAGTTTAGAAGCGCCTCAGTGTGAAAGTGGCCTTAGACAGGTCAGTTTGGTTGGTCGCTGGCTGGTTGGCCAGTTTTTGCTTGGAAATCTCTTTGCATTTGTTTGACATACATCACCTTTCCTTGCTGCAATAGACCTGTTATAGTTGGGGGCAGTGGCCACTAGTTTGTATTTTGATTATATTGGTCAGGCACCGCACTGACATCTTTGCTGCCATGGTGCTTTGTGCTGGGTGTTCAGTGTGCCCCTGTACCTTTTTAAGAAGGGGCGGGCTCCTTCCAGGTCCACATGTCCTCACCTATCCATTAAAATGCATGTGCTCTCATTGAAGAGACTCAGAAGTCAGAGTTAGGGAATACAGATAACAGCTTGCGCATGTACAATGCCTTGAAAAAGTATTTATACCCCTTGAAATTTTCCACATTTTGTCAGGTCACAACCAAAAACGTAAATGTATTTTATTGGGATTTTATGTGAAAGACCAACACAAAGTGGCACATAATTGTGAAGTGGAAGGAAAATGACAAATGCCACGTACACACGACCGTCTTTCATGACGAGAAAACTGAAATTTTTTAGATTGGTCGTGAAAACCGGTCGTGTGTATGCTCCATAGCAGTTTTCTCTACGAGAAAACTGCCCGCAAAAAATTTAGAACCTGCTCTATTTTTTCTCGTTGTTTTTCCCGTCGTTCTTTTTCTCGTCGCGAAAAGCTGGCTTGTGTATGCTTTTCCGAGGGGAAAAAAACATGCATGCTCAGAATCAAGTATGAGACGGGAGCGCTCGTTCTGGTAAAATTAGCATTTATAATGGAGATAGCACATTGGTCACGCTGTAAAGGACTGAAAAGCACAAGGCTGAAAAGCGCAAATCGTCTCTCACCAAACTTTAATAACACGAGATCAGCAAAAGCAGCCCAAAGGGTGGCGCCATTCGAATGGAACTTCCCCTTTATAGTGCAGTCGTACTTGTTGTCGTACTTGTTGTATGCCACTGCACTTTTCTCAAGCGTTTTTTTTTTCCTGAATGTGTGTATGCAAGGCAGGCTTGAGAGGAATCATGACGAATCACGTCGAGAAAAATGTCGTTTTTTTGCATGACAGGAAAAATGGTCATGTGTACGTGGCAAAATGTTTTTTTTTTTTTTTTTACGTGGTTGCGCTGCCCTTTTTCTACATGTTTATCCCACAAAATGTATTGAGCTGCAGTTGCATTTATCAGCCAGAGAACAGCTAGGACCTCATTCATTTATGCACAGACCCTGCACATGTGCGCCCTTGGCGTTCCGAGGTTGTGTGCTGAGAGCACGCTAAGAGTACACTGACAGCTCTCAGACTCTGTGACCGGGAGCTGGTATGTGCTTCTGATCATGTGAACACAGTGATAGCCAATCAGAGATCTTGTGATTGAAATGCTGACTCTGCCTCCCACTGTTGGTGTGAAGGGATTCCATACTTAAAGGAGAAGTATGGTTTTTTTTTTTTCCCCAATGATACTTACCTAGGTGGATGCAGCATTGGACCGATGCTGTATCTGTCCCCTGGCATCTCTGCACTGAGAATCATTCCATCGAACACCATCGATGGCTCGTTCTCTCGGCTCCCTGAGCAGAGAGCTGCCTACTGTCAATCAGCAGCTCTCCTGCTCTGCTCCCCCATGCTCACTGAAGCGCTGAGCTGTGGAGGGGCGGGGAGCGCCCGTCTCAGTGGCTCGCTGAGAGGCTGAGACAACCATCAGTCCCAGCACCTGGCAGATCCAGACTCTCAGAGTCTGTGTGACGTCAGCAGAGAGCAGACTTCAGAACGCTCTCTGCTGAAAATGGGTCACAGGAGTTCAAAATGAATTGCACTCCTCTGATCCATAGAAGCCCAACCGAATGAGCTCAGGCTGGACTTCTCCTTTAAACCATCAATTTCTGCAAAGAAGCAGTAAGAGAGTAGGATACTGACAGAAAAAAAAAATCCCACCAGTTTACCACACCATTGTGTAGGCCACGTCACACAAGTAGCTATAGAACTGTTCTTATTGGTGTTTTGTTGTATATTTATATTGTGTTACCATGTGCTGTGCTGTGGTAATGTCTATTATAGCGCGTTATGGTGTGAACAAGCACTTGGCTGCAGAATACCCAACTTCAGTTGCTACTCATGTCACCCAATGCAGCTGCTAGCGATCACGCCACAGTACACAAAGGATTTGTAGCCTGCATTGACGAATATGTAATCAATTACGGCAGAGGTTCTGCAGCCTGCTACAGATTTCCAGAGGAAATCAGCAGATCTATGTTACAAAAATGTTAACCTAAAGCCTCGTACACACGATCGGATTTCCATCGGACAAATCCGTGGCATTTTGTCCGAAGGGCGTTGGCCGTGAACTTGTTCTGCATACAGACGGCAAAACTTTGTCAGCCAACAAATACGAAACAACGTGATTTTTCTGCTCTTTAGCGCCACCCTTTAGGCAACTTCTGCTAATGTTGTCTTATGGGTAGCATTGCTTCTGAGAATGCGTGTTTGTACATTGAATTTTTTTCCAACGGACTTGTGTACACGATTGGAACATTTTAAAGCATGCTATCCCACATTTGTTGTCGGAAATTCCGACAAAACCCTGCCATCACACAATACCCGTCGGAAAATCCAGATCGTGTGTATGAGGCAAAAAACAGCCCTTAGAGCAAAACAACTACTGGACAATTTACCTGCATGTTGACATGGAATCATTGTACTGCATATGTTGAGCTCATTGTACACAAGTGGTTAAATCGCTCAGTAGCATGAGATTAAATCACCAATGTAGTTTAGTGCTGAGCAGAAAATCCTCTTATGACTGTCAGGATCACAAGCGTGAAATCACAAGCATTAAAGGGGATCACTTTATCTCTGAAGATGGAATCTGCCATTCTCTGACTAACCTGATGCATTCCGGGGCATTCTTATCATGTACTTTGCATTTGTATCTGCTTCTACCTCTTCTGCGTTATGCTGACTGACTGCAAAGGACATCACAGGGATTCAAATATTAGATGAACCAGAAGCAGATTTTTTTTTTTTTAGGCTAGAGGTTACGATACACACACTTGATTGGATTTTTTTTTTTTTTTTACAAAAGTCCTTTATAAAACAAAGGGGCTATTTAACTTTCAGCAATTCACTAATATCATCTAAATTTAGGTGGGATACACCTGGGTGGTAGTATGATCCAGGTGTGTAAATTATGAGAGGAATTGGACCATTTGTATTCGTGGAGGATTGGGCGGTGTATTATTCTCCTTGGCCTGTGGGTGGCGGGGTACCCACAGGCTCAAGGTAGATTTTCTGCCATAGTGCTGTCCTTTTTGTCCCTTCTCGGAGATGGTACGGCGAGGGCGGGGAACCTGCCGTGACGTCAATGGAGGAGATAAAAGGGGGAGACGCCCTTGCCACGAGGTCTTCTTCGGAAGGGATCTTCTTCATCACACGCCCAGGCACCTTAGGCCTGGGTGCGGGCGGTCCGGAGTTTTCGGCCCAGGCGCCCTAGGCCTGGCCGGAGCAGAGTTGGCGTCCATCCCAGGCACCTTCAGCCTGGGGTGAGGTACTAAATCAGAGGCCTGAGGCCCGGTAACTTCGACTGGGTCCCGCGAGGGTGAAGAGGTCCAAGGGTCCCTGAAGTGGATGGGGCCCAAGTCTGAGGTGAGGAGGCTGGAGAGGTCACCCGTCCGGAGAGTCCGGAGCAGCATCAACCCGGTGACGGATGGGCCTCCGGTAACTCCCTTGGAGGGATATCTTCCCCTGACAGGGGCCACAACGCAGCAAAGGTACTCCTATCTACATCCTCTTGAGTTGCTGGTAGAGACTCACAAGTTCTAAGTTCTCTCTTAGCCGATGGCTATAGTAACCGCTGGTGAAACCACAGTGGTTTAGCTTACAATCAGGATAGTGCCTCGACCTGCTCACCCCACCGTATTGAACTGTTATTGGGTCTCAACCAGTTTGCTGCTAAAGCACTGTTTATTGTGAGTGTGACAATAAAGCAAGAGTTGGACCTTTATCGGTGTGTGGTACTCTGGTTAATGGGAGCAAAGGGAAGTGTCAGCACAGCAAGTCTTGGTCCTTAACCGAAATACACAGGCCCGAGGAAAATATCTGGTACTGGCCTTCACCTCACCCACTGCCATGGGGAGGACATGGGCCGTAGCGCATCTCACCCTCATGTACGAAATACCCCTAGACAAGTCAGAGGGGGTGAGGCCGCTACATGTGTCTGGCTTGATAAGAAAATGTTATACACATTTTGCTCTGCTTTAACCATGTTGAATAAGGCCTGGTTTACATTGATGTGACAATCGCTCTGACTTTGGAGCACTTGTCGCATCAGAAGTCAGACCCCATTCAGTGCAATGGAACCATTCTAATCTGTGCCACTTGAGTCGCTCTGAATTAGAAAACGGTTCCTGCACTACTTTTGGTGCGACTTTGTTATGACTTGCATTGACTTCTGTTAAAGAAGTTGCATGCAAGTTGTGCCAAAGTTGCGCTGGGGTCCGTCTTCAAAGTTGCACGCAGTGTGAACCCAGGCTTAGGCCTCGTTCACTTGGACATACTCAAGTGTACATCCATGTGAAGGGCTGTGTTTTCACACACGGGATGCCCAGGTGTTTCATACATCTGCATTCAGGCAGTCCTATTCATGTCTTTTGAGAGCAAAGGCTGTACCTGTACATGGCCCTTTGCAAAGATGTACACTTAAATATAGCCATGTGAACGAGGTATAATTACTGATATTATAAAGGCTCAAAGCAGCAATGAGAGCTTCTGATTCTGTGTAGTTTTTGTCTGTCAAGGTTCCAGAGTTTAAAATAAGATACTGAAAATACCAATGTTTTGCAACTGGTGATTATTGGTATTGGCGGCACAAATTAAAAAACATAGTATATTTTTTCTGAATTCTCTAGTTTTCCACATGCACAGGAAGTGAAGTCGCTGATATCCTGCCCTCACAGGAAGTGAAGTCGCTGATATCCTGCCCTCACAGGAAGTGAAGTCGCTGATATCCTGCCCTCACAGGAAGTGCAGTCGCTGATATCCTGCCCTCACAGGAAGTGCAGTCGCTGATATCCTGCCCTCACAGGAAGTGCAGTCGCTGATATCCTGCCCTCACAGGAAGTGCAGTCGCTGATATCCTGCCCTCACAGGAAGTGCAGTCGCTGATATCCTGCCCTCACAGGAAGTGCAGTCGCTGATATCCTGCCCTCACAGGAAGTGCAGTCGCTGATATTCTGCCCTCACAGGAAGTGCAGTCGCTGATATCCTGCCCTCACAGGAAGTGCAGTCGCTGATATCCTGCCCTCACAGGAAGTGCAGTCGCAGATATCCTGCCCTCACAGGAAGTGCAGTTGCAGATATCCTGCCCTCACAGGAAGTGCAGTCGCCGATATCCTGCCCTCACAGGAAGTGCAGTCGCCGATATCCTGCCCCCACAGGAAGTGCAGTCGCCAATATATCCTGCCCCCACAGGAAGTGAAGTCGCCGATATCCTGCCCCCACAGGAAGTGAAGTCGCCGATATCCTGCCCCCACAGGAAGTGAAGTCGCCGATATCCTGCCCCCACAGGAAGTGAAGTCGCCGATATCCTGCCCCCACAGGAAGTGAAGTCGCCGATATCCTGCCCCCACAGGAAGTGAAGTCGCCGATATCCTGCCCCCACAGGAAGTGGAGTCGCCGATATCCTGACCCCCACAGGAAGTGAAGTCGCTGATATCCTGCCCCCACAGGAAGTGACGCCATTGATTTGATGCACACATTGGAAGTCAAGTGTAGGAAGAGAAACCATATAGATCCTAGGCTGGCCATAGATAGACTGGCCCAATTTTTATCCATTTATGACCGCTCTCACTAAAGAGAAGTCAATCTAACTAGACACAGGTTTGGCAAACATGTTATTTTATCATATTAGTGAATTGCTAAATTGTTGGGGGAATCCATTAAAAAAATGATCCATCTATGGCCAGCTTTACCCACAACACACACTTAAAGTGGTTGTAAACCCAAAAAAAAAAAAATGTTTTAAAAAATAAAAACCTGCAAGACAAAGTCATAATGAGCTAGTATGACTAGCTTACTAGCTCATTATGAATTACTTACCTTAGATCGAAGCCATCCTCGTCTTCCCCTCCAGCCGCAGACATCTCTCCCGGAGGTTACTTCCAGGTTATCGCCGCTCCGGCGCAGTGATTGGCCCGAGCGACGATGTCGTCACTCCGCGCGTGCCAGCGGGAGCCGTCAAAGCCGGAATTATCCATTCAGAAAACAGGCATTCTCAGTGCGCCTGCGCCGATGTCTACGGCGCGCATGCGCCATAGACATCGGTGCATTCTTTTTGGCAAATATCTCCTAAACCCTGTAGGTTTAGGAGATATTGCAATCACCTACAGGTAAGCCTTAATCTAGACTTACCTGTAGGTGAAAGTTGTTTAGGAGGGTTTACTTCCATTTGAGGCCGGGTTCACAGTGGTGCGACACGACAGCCGTCCTACTTTGGATCCGACTTTGCCCTGCGACTTGAAGGCGACATACATCCGACTTTCAATGAACGGGGATCCGACTTGGATCTCCGCCAACACCAGGCACTGTGTTTGGTATGAATCTTGAGGGGGAACTCCACGCCAAATTTTTAATTAAAAACCGGCATGGGTTCCCCTCCAAGAGCATACCAGGCCCTTGGGTCTGGTATGGATTTAAAGGGGACCCCCTACGCCGAAAAAACGGCGTGGGGGTCCCCCCCACATCTACACCAGACCCTTATCCGAGCACGCAGCACGGCCGGTCAGGAAAGGGGGTGGGGTTGAACGAGCGCCCCCCCTCCTGAACCATACCAGGCCTATGTATAGGCCCACCAGGGAGAGAATGGGAAGAGATTGCTCCCCCAGGATAAAGAAGGTGGACCGTACCAGGCCGCATGCCCTCAACATGGGGGGGTGAGTGCTTTGGGGCAGGGGGGCACCCTGTCCCCATGTTGATGAGGACAGGGCCTCTTCCCGACAACCCTGACCGTTGGTTGTCGGGGTCTGCGGGCGGGAGGCTTATCGGAATCCAGGAGCCCCCTTTAATAAGGGAGCCCCCAGATCCCGGCCCCCCACCCTATGTGAATGAGTTTGGGGTACATCGTACCCCTACCCATTCACCTGGGGGAAAAGTGTCAATAAAAAAAAACCACACTAGACAGCTTTTTAAAGTAATTTATTAGGCAGCTCCGGGGGTCTTCTACGGACAGGAAGTGAGAAATTCAGACAAAGAAAAAAAATATTTAGAAGGGAAATTGAAGGAAAAGGTAAGTGAACCAACAATGCACTAGCTTAAAGGAACCTATTTAGAAAATAAAAAACAAACCTTTACAACCCCTTTATCTGTTTCTATGGTCCTGCAGGGAAAACGGGATGAGAAGGGCTCTAAGCATCTGAAGCTTATTGATTTTCACCTATGTGTTACCCCATCAGAATTGTTAATGCCCCAATTGTGCAATATTTAGTCTAAAGTGAACCTTTTCTATTCCCTAAGCAAAAACGTTTTATTCATAATCTGTTTTATCAACCATTTCAGTCACACTTTTTTCTCCTAAAACATGGAGCCTTTTAGTGATTCTAAATCTTATTCTTTTTTTAAATAAACATGCCATACTTGCCTGCTCTACAATGGTTTTGTACAGAGCAGCCCCAAAGTTTCTCTTCTGGGGTCTCCAGCCGGTGTTCCTGGCTCGTCCTCTTCAGTGAGTTTCCCCATAGGAAGCTGCTTCTTATGGGGCACTCGTTCAGGCTCGATCCCAAGCCGCGCTGCCTGCATCCATCAATACAGACAGCATGGTTTGGCCCTGCCCCCGCTCCCTCATCATCCGATTTGATTGACAGCAGTAGCAGGAGCCAATGGCTCCCACTGCTGCCTCTCTGTTCTGTGAAGAGAGAGAGCAGAAAGAGCGGCTGCTCTTGGGCACAGCACTTGGGCTAGGCTCATTTGACTGTACTTTTCCTGTGGGTCACATGAGTGCAGTTTGCTCTGCACTCCTAAGAAAGATCGGCTCGGGAAAGATCGTGACCATATGGTAGGGATCCGCCCACATGCCTGGACTGGCACCCTGCTTAGCCTCTCAGTGAGTTGCTGAGAACCAGCTGCTCCTGCCCCTCCACAGCCCAGCGCTCCAGTGAGCATGGGAGGGGCAGAGCAGAGAGTTGCTGACTGAAAGTTACCAGCTCTCTGCTCACTGAGCTCTAATAACCGAGCAATCGGCGATGTTTGATCGCTTGGTTCTCAGTCTTAGAGCCGGTGGGGGACAGATGCGGCATCGGACCGATGCTGCATCCACCTAGGTAAGTATGAATCTTAGAAAATAACAAATCCCATACTTCTCTTTTAAGCCTTTAGAACCACTTTCAGCTGACCATTAACTGGAGCAAAGTTTTAGTTCACTTTTTTTGCACCAGAGAGTGGTCATCAAGCTGAATCCATGTTTGGCAGCAGTTTCCGTAGCCTCCCTGGCGGTATGATTATGTCAGATTTTTGAATCTCAAAGCGGTACATTGTTTTACATAGAAATTTGTCGTTTCATAGTGTAGGCCTGTAATTCTCATTAAAAACTCAGTTAAATCTGTCCAAACAAGAGTCTAGCAGACATCCCGGAAATTATAAATGATCGTGATTCCCGAAGAGAGAAGTGCGATGTGAGCTTTTTGTGGCGATTCCTGACCGTGTGTATGCTCCATCACTCTCTTAAATATTGAGACCAGGATCTCAATTTTCGTGACAGGAAAAATTCCTATCGCAAATCGCGTTCGTCTGTATGCAATTACGACGCACAAAAAACCCCACGTATGCTCAAAATCAAGCAGAAGAGCCGAACTGCCTATTGAACTTCATTGATCTCGGCTCGTCGTACGTGTTGTATGTCACCGCGTTCTTGACGGTCGGAGTTTCAGCCAAGATTAGTGTGACCGTGTGTATGCAACACAGATTTCAGCCGTTTTCCTGCTGAAAAAAAAACGCGGTTTTCTTGTCGGAAATCGCGATCGTGTGTATGAGGCATTATAAATAATTATAAAAATAATAATATAATAATAATAAAATGTATTTCCCACGAATCACTATCGCTCAATTCTGCAAGTGTTCTAATTTACTATCGCTGTGTTCTAGCTGGTCTAAAACCGTAAAGGGACACTTTTTGGTTGCCATGGACAATCTCAAGTTTCCAGGCAGAAAGAAAAGTATATATAATATAAAAGTGCATGCAGGGCACTGGACAAAGCATTAGGGACAAAAGGGATGTGCAATGATTTGATAGAGTAATGTAATCTGTAAGATTACAGTGTATTGTATGTGTTATGTTTTTTGTATATTTTGAATATGCCGCAGGGCTCCGCCCCCATGCTTTGCGACGCTCGCAGGGAACGTAGCCTGGCACACAGAGCATTGGGTGGATGATCCAGCAGAGGACACAGCAGGAGGACATGGCAGGATCCTGGTGACAAGGTAAGTACACTGCACCAGGATTCTGCAATGCAATCCCGAGTGTGGCTCGGGGCTACCGCTAATGGTACTGAAATTCAACCCCGAGCCAAACTCGGGAATACCGCCAAGAGGGTTAAAGTGATTCTAAACTCTGATAGTACTCCAACATGTAAATGACAGGGCCAAAGGATCTGATCCACCAACCACAGTGTCTATTAGCAGATCAGATCAATGGCTGACAGCTTCAATATACTTTTCACGGCATGGGAGGGGGGGGGGGGCCCAAAGCCCACAGATCTTTACCACCAACAAAGGAACTACAGGTGACTGCCAGGTTGTACAAGTGATTTATTATTAAAGGTTTTAGACCTAAACAAAGGGCTGAGAAACATTATAATACTTATTAGGAAGGGTTTCCTTTTTCTTTTTTTTTTGGAGTATAGTGACACTTCTAGGCCGATATAAAAGGAACAAATTAATGGAGCTCTTTATATATCCATAAATATAATTTGTCATTTAAAGTGGTTCTAAAGTCTGAAATTTTTTTTTCCCTTAATGCATTCCTTACATTAAGGTAAATGTTTAGACATTATCCCCCCCCCACTCCCTAATACTTACCTGAGGCCTCATTTAATCCATTGCTGTGCACGTCTGCAGCTCTTCTCTTCCCTCACTTCCGGGTCTCGCTGGCTTTGCCAAGGCAGCAAGAGCCATTAGTTCCCAGTGTTGTCAATCAAACCAGTGGTGGGGGGGTGGGGCCGAGTCCCACTGTCTGTGTCAATGGACGCAGCAGCAGGGCTCGGGAGCGAGCATGCTTGAGTGCCCCCATTGGAAGCTGCTTTTCATGGGGGCACTGGACAGAGGGGAGGCACCAGGAGTGGCAGTGGGGGACCCAAGAAAAGGTGGTTCGCGGCCGATCTGTGCAATTCGATTACCTTGCACAGAGCAGGTACATCTAGTTATGTTTGTTATTTAAAAAACATTTTTTACCCTTCCAAATGCTTTAGATGTAAGTACTGTTCATTCATGTATTTTACCTGGTATCAGCCTCTCACAATCCTCTGTACTGTATAGCTCAAACTGGGAAAGAGAGGGGTAGCACAAATAGCCAATCATTAGTGCTACAGTGTTAATGTGCTAACAATGAGTTTTCTAATAGGATGAGAGAGCAGAGTGACCAAGAACTAAGCTCATCAGTTTGCTGCTTCTACTTTCACTGTCCAGTCACATGCTGGTGGAGGAGGCCTGTAATTCCCACTTAAGGCGGTATTAAACCTGAAAGCAACTATTTTATTATATTGCAGCTTATCATTTTTTAGGCTCCATTGACACTTGGCGTGTTGGGATCGCGGCAGAATTGGCGCAATTGTGCCTGCGATCACAAAACGCACTACAATCGCAAAATGCAGGTTCATGTGTCATTATTTTCAATGACATCTAAAAAGCTATGAAGTTTGGCCGCAATTGTCACGCAATTATTCACACGGCTTATGCGACAAATCCCATTGTTTGAAGCTTCTCGCACAAACAGGAGCTTCTTTTGGGGGACAAGCTTAACGCGATGCAAATTGCTGCGTGATAAATTGTGCGATGATCGTGGCAAAATCGCACTGCGTTTTAGGTGCCATTGAAAATATTGGCACCTGAACCTGCATTTAGCACTTTGTAGTGCGTTTCAGATTCTACCGCGATCCTAAAATGCCAAGTGTGAATGGAGCCTGTGATGGCTGCATTAGTTTCCTTTTTTAGGCCTGCTTTCTTCTATTTTCACCTGGTCATCCAGCCAGTAATGCTCCGTACACAGGATGAGTTTTCCCGTTGGAAAAACCTTGGATGTTTCTTCCGATGGAATTCCGCTCAAGCTTGTCTTGCATACACACGGTCACACAAAAGTTCTCGGAAATTTCGAGCATTAAGAATGCGGTGACGTACAACACTACGACAAGGCGAGAAAAAAAGTTCAATGCTTCCGAGCATGCGTCTAATTGTTTCCGAGCATGCGTGTTTTTTTTCCCGTCGGACTTGCATACAGAGGAACGGATTTTCCGATAGGAATTTTTTCCGTCGGAAAAATAGAGACCCTGCTCTCAAACTTTTGCTGGTAGGAATTCCGACAGAAAAAGTCAGATGGAGCATACACATGGTCGGAATTTCAGTTCAAAAGCTCACATCAGACTTTTTTCCGACGGGAAATCCGGTCGTGTGTACGCGGCATGAGTCTGTTTATTTTAAGTAACACCTTTATCCCCAAAGTTAAAAAACAGTGTGTTGTAACTGCTTATAAAGTATTATCTGGTGTTTGGCTTCAATTTGTTAGTGTATCTAAATCTGTTAGTTCATCTAACACTCCACTCCCCCCAGACTGACAATGATGCTGTCCAAAGGTGCTCCCTGTGCTCCTTCATTCAGAGTGGGGGCACTCTAAAATAGGAGGTGTGTTCCTGACCAGATCAACAGGCAAAAAGAGGGGAAAAAGCCCAAAAAAAAAAAAGCAATGCAGTCACCACATCTAATGATTAGTAAGCTGCAATATATTACATTTTTGGTTTTGGGTTTAATACCATTTTAACTGCTTTAGATATAGAGATTTTTAGATTAACCACCAGAGGGAACTCTGCATTTTCCCACACTCAGCCATGCTGCTTAACAGCTGTTGGGATACGATACCAGCCAGCCAGAGATGACTTACGCTTTTGTATTTTTATGTGAAACATTGAATAACAATTACAAGCAAAAAAGCCTATAAAACTACACACAACACATAGAAACAAATATTTTAAAAATTACAACATTTATGACATCATTTGCATCACACTATCTCTTGACACATATCTAAAAATACAAATGTAAGTGCATAGTTGCCAACATTGCAAAAAAAAAATCCGGGACACTTTTTTTGCATTGAGGCGGAGCCTTGCTATAATTAGAGGGTGGGGCATTCGTTTGTAGGCGTGTCACACTGTAATGAAAAATGGTCGTGGTTTCCACGCGATAGTGGGTGTGGCTTAAATGGGCGTGGCTCAGAAGGGTGTGGTTAGAGTCCGAGATGAAGGAAGGAAAGAAAGAAAGAAAGAAAGAAAGAAAGAAAGAAAGAGAAAGAAGCCAGATCCTACACCACAATAGAAATGTGTATTCCAGAAAGTTTAACAAAATTGGCAGATAAAGATACTCCAAAACACCTGTTGGCGCTTCAATCATCCCGGCACCATGGTTGTTATGGTGTCAGGATGATTGAAGCGCATTATTTCTATTATTACATTGTAATATAAAATTAAATCATTCAACTCACCATAATGCCGAATCAGTGGAAGCCCTGAGCGTGTTACCTGCCACGTCGCCTGCCACCAGATGGCCTCCCCAGCAGTCCGTCCTTGCATCAGGTGCCTCCCCAGCAGTCCGTCCTTGCATCAGGTGCTTCCCCAGCAGAGTCTGTCCTTGCATCAGTTGCCTCCCCAGCAGTCCGTCCTTGCATCAGGTGCCTCCCCAGCAGTCCGTCCTTGCATCAGGTGCCTCCCCAGCAGTCCGTCCTTGCATCAGGTGCCTCCCCAGCAGTCCGTCCTTGCATCAGGTGCCTCCCCAGCAGAGCCCCCTCCACACTTGTGGACAAGGGTCCAAAAATCATGATTGTCCCGGGAAATTCGGGACTGTTTGGCAACTATGCACTACACTGATTACCCCGCCACCCACTTCACCGATTACCCCGCCACCCACTACACCGATTACCCCGCCACCCACTACACTACACTGATTACCCCGCCACCCACTACACTACACTGATTACCCCGCCACCCACTACACTACACTGATTACCCCACCACCCACTACACTGATTACCCCACCACCCACTACACTACACTGATTACCCTGCCACCCACTACACTGATTACCCCACAACCCACTACACTACACTGATTACCCCGCCACCCACTACACTACACTGATTACCCCGCCACCCACTACACTACACTGATTACCCCACCACCCACTACACTACACTGATTACCCCGCCACCCACTACACTACACTGATTACCCCACCACCCACTACACTACACTGATTACCCTGCCACCCACTACACTGATTACCCCACAACCCACTACACTACACTGATTACCCCACCACCCACTACACTACACTGATTACCCCGCCACCCACTACACTGATTACCCCACCACCCACTACACTACACTGATTACCCCGCCACCCACTACACTACACTGATTACCCCACCACCCACTACACTACACTGATTACCCTGCCACCCACTACACTGATTACCCCACAACCCACTACACTACACTGATTACCCCACCACCCACTACACTACACTGATTACCCCACCACCCACTACACTACACTGATTACCCCACCACCCACTACACTACACTGATTACCCCGCCACCCACTACACTACACTGATTACCACGCCACCCACTAAACGACACTACTCTGATTACTCCGCCACCCACTACACTGATTACCCCACCACCCACTACACTACACTGTTTACCCCGCCACCCACTACACTACACTGATTACCCCACCACCCACTACACTACACTGATTACCCCGCCACCCACTACACTACACTGATTACCACGCCACCCACTAAACGACACTACTCTGATTACTCCGCCACCCACTACACTGATTACCCCGCCACCCACTACACTACACTGATTACCCCGCCACCCACTACACTGATAACCCGCCACCCACTACACTGATTACCCCGACACCCACTACACTACACTGATTACCCCGCCACCCACTACACTACACTGATTACCCCGCCACCCACTACACTGATTACCCCACAACCCACTACACTACACTGATTACCCCACCACCCACTACACTACACTGATTACCCCACCACCCACTACACTACACTGATTACCCCGCCACCCACTAAACGACACTACTCTGATTACTCCGCCACCCACTACACTGATTACCCCACCACCCACTACACTACACTGATTACCCCGCCACCCACTACACTACACTGATTACCCCACCACCCACTACACTACACTGATTACCCCGCCACCCACTACACTACACTGATTACCCCGCCACCCACTAAACTACACTACTCTGATTACCCCGCCACCCACTACACTGATAACCCACCACCCACTACACTGATTACCCCGCCACCCACTACACTACACTGATTACCCCGCCACCCACTACACTGATAACCCGCCACCCACTACACTGATTACCCCGCCACCCACTACACTACACTGATTACCCCGCCACCCACTACACTACACTGAATACCCCGCCACCCACTAAACTACACTACTCTGATTACCCCGCCACCCACTACACTGATAACCCACCACCCACTACACTGATTACCCCGCCACCCACTACACTACACTGATTACCCCGCCACCCACTACACTGATAACCCGCCACCCACTACACTGATAACCCGCCACCCACTACACTGATTACCCCGCCACCCACTACACTACACTGATTACCCCACCACCCACTACACTACACTGATTACCCCGCCACCCACTACACTGATTACCCCATTACCCACTACACTGATTACCCCTCAACCCACTACACTGATTAACCCGCCACCCACTACACTGATTACCCCACCACCCACTACACTACACTGATTACCCCGCCACACTAATTTCTACACTATACTGCAATAGTACGGTACCTGCGGTGCGTGAGGATGTGCTGGTGGTCCGAGGGGTCTGCCAAATAGAGTGAGCCAGGACCATCACAGTGTCCCCAGCCAGCGGAGCCCCGGTCCTTCCATTAGTGTCCCCACTCGTCGGACACACGGGGGCGGGGTGGAGGGTTGTTGGCAGCGGCGGGTGCTGATAGGCGTCAGTGTCCCCAGCCAGCGGAGCCCCGGTCCTTCCATCAGTGTCCCCGCTCCTCGTCGGACACACGGGGGCCGGGCGGAGGGTCGTTAGCAGCGGCGGCGGTGGCGGGTGAAGCATGCTTCCTTGTGTTCAGTGGAGAGCGGGGAGGAGTCGCCAATCCCTGCAGCCAATAGCCTTCAGTGTACAATAGAATATTTATATTTGTACACTGAAGAGAGAAGCCGATTGGCTGCCCCAGTCTCTGCACTGAACACAAGGGGAAACAGTAAACAATCATGGCGGCGGCAGCGGCCATTTTTGTGTAGCCGCTGCCATTTTTAGCCTAAAGCATTCCCGAATTTACCGGGACAAAAAGAATTGGGCTTGTCCCGAATCGGGACAAGCCCAATTCGGGACAAGGGTCCAAAAATCGTGCTTGTCCCGGGAAATTCGGGACTGTTGGCAACTATGTAAGTGGATCTAGCTGCACTGTGTGCTCTCAACCATACTATATACATTATTTGCATATTTAATGGGCCTAGTAGTAGAGTTGCTGTGGTTCTTGGCTGATGCCCAAACATTCTGTTGTGTGTGTATATATATATATATATATATATATATATATATATATATATATATATCATTGCTTATGTGAACTTTTTTGAACACAATCCTTTGGCTCTCTGCCCCCCTCCCCCTGGATCACAATGCTCCGGCTCTTTGCCCCCCTCCCCCTGGATCACACTGCTGCCTTTTACACACAATGCTCCAGCCCTCTGCCCCCCTCCTCCTGGATCACACTGCTGCCTTATACACACAAGGCTTCGGCTCTCTGTCACTCCTCCTCCTGGGTCACACTCCTGCCTTATACACACAATGCTTCGGCTCTCTGCCCCCCTCCTCCTGGATCACACTGCTGCCTTATACTTACAATGTTTTGGCTCTCTGCCCCCCTTCTCCTGGATCACACTGCTGCCTTTTACACACAATGCTCCGGCTCTCTGCCCCCCTTCTCCTGGATCACACTGCTGCCTATTACACACAATGCTCCGGCTCTCTGCCCCCCTCCCCCCGGATCACACTGCTGCCTTATACACACAATGCTCTGGCTGTCTGTCCCTCCCCCCCCCCACACTCTGCATCACACTGCTGCCTTACACAGACTCATCATTGGATCTCACCTTCTTATCCAGCCATGTGCTTGAGCTCTGTGCTCCCTCCCTCAGTCTGCCATTGGAAGTCCCCTCCTTTACCTCCCGCTCTCTGCACTACTTCTGGCCCCTCCCTCTGAGTTCATAGGAGCCAAAACTACAGAGGAGGCATTGGGTATCAGTACACGCTGACAGTATTGGCCGTCTGCAGTGTTGTTCCCAATGCGTGCTAACAACATTGGGCGGTATACATCTGCCACAATGTTGATTTGCGGCAGAACTGCTGGGGACCACCAAAATTTTCTCGTGGACCATTAGTGGTCCACGGATCCCAGTTAGTGACTGCTGTCTTAAGGCCTATACACAAGATACAAAAATCGGATGGAAAAATTAGTACGGCAAGCTTTCTGCTGATTTTCGGATCGTTAGTATGGTGCTTTCGACAGCCGATTTTGCTTTTTTGTCAGACAAGAGCTGGATGTGCAGACTATAAAATTTTTGTCGGATGTGAACTCAACCTCCAATTTTCGTTTCATTAGTACGGAAAAAATCGTAAGAGCAAGACTACGCATGCTCAAACAAAAGAATACATACAAAGCTATTCAACGCATTACGTCACTTCTGATGTTGTATTCTGTCTTACGAAAATTTTCGTATTGTGAGTAACCACTTCACTTTCGACATGAGACTAACATGTGACAAAAAACGGACGTTCGGTCGTCCGAAAATCTAAGCGCGTGTACGAGGCTTTAGACTACCCTAACTTTTTTGTGCTGTTCCACAAAACATCATATTTATGTAAAGTCTTTGACACTGAGCTGAGTAATGTAAATGGTTCACCATGACATTAATTAACTTCACTTTCTTAAAAAAAAAAAAAAAAGTTCAAACATCCAAGTTAATGATAACTGAGTTTAACACTTCTAATTAATAATTCATTAAACAACTTCTGTTGTCTTCATAGACTAGTCAAGAATGTCATTTTGGATCAGCATGAAACCCAGTGGTTTGCAGTGATGGATTACATTAGGTTCTAGAATGGTTGAGCTTAGGCTTCTTTTATGCCGCGTACACACGACCATTTTTCTCGTCGGGAAAAATTTAATTTTTTCTCTTTGACGAGAAAAACGACCGTGTGTGGGCTTTTGGTCATTTTTCCCGGCGAGAAAAACGGCATTAATCACAACGAGAAAAATTAGAACATGCTCTAATTTTTCTCGTCGTGATTCACGCCATTTTTTTTCCGCGGCAGTTTTCCCATAGGGAAACACTGCCGGGGAGCCTACAGACGGTCATTTTTCTCGACCAAGAGAAAAAATGACGGGAAAAACGGCCGTGTGTAGGGGAACAAGCCGTTCCTCGTTTTTCCCGTCGATTTTCTCGACGGTGTTTTCACCGTCGAGAAAATTGATCGTGTGTACGCGGCATTAGAATCAGGACCTTCTTTAATGTTCAGGCTTCTCCAAAGAATTGCATTTAGCCAGTGGTTAAGATTATCATGTTCAGCTAAAAAATGACCCAAGTTTCATTTTGATTCTCAAACAATATATAGGGATGTCCCTGGGTAGTAGACTTATAAGCCTTTCACTTTGATGCTTGTAGACGATAACTGATGAGTGCTTGGAATAACAATAGTGTCAGGATGGTTGATGTTGGCTCCTTAGCCAGTTGCAGACTGTGTCATGCAGATATACTGTGGCCCAATGGCACTGGTGGGCAAAATCCCTTACGGGTACGTCCTACCCGTTTTGCACGCCAGGGGACCCGATGCACGTGGCCGGCAGGCGCGATCGCGTGCACGAGCACCAGCGTTTACACACACAAATCCCTGTGCTGTCAGAGGAGAGGAGCCCTATCGTTTCTTCCTACGAAGTAGGAAAAACGATAGGGCTTCTCTCCTAGTCACTCACATCCCCACACAGTTAGAACATGCAGAGGGAACACATATTTAACTCCTTGATCACCCCCTAGTGTTAACCCCTTCCCTGCCAGTGACATTTACACAGTAATCAGTGCATTTTTATAGCACTGATCGCTGTATAAATGCCAGTGGTCCCAAAAAAGCGTCAAAAGTCTCTGATCTGGCTGTCGCATTGTTGCAGTACCGCTAAAAATCTCAAATCACTGCCATTACTAGTAAAAAAAAAAAAGAATAAAAATGACAAAAATCTTTCCCATAGTTTGCAGACGCTATAACTTTTGCGCAAACCAATCAATATACGCTTATTGCGATTTTCTTTTACCAAAAATATGTAGAAAAATATATTTAGGCCTAAACTGAGAAAAAAAATATTTTAAAAAAAACTTTTGGGGATATTTTATTATAGCAAAAAGTTTAATATTGATTTTTTTCCAAAATTGTCACTTTTTTTTGTTTATAGCACAACAAATAAAAACCGCAGAGGTGATCAAATACTACCAAAAGAAAGCTCTATTTGTGGGGAAAAAGGACGCAAATTTTGTTTGGGTACAGCGTCGCACGACCGCGCAATTGTCAGTTAAAGCGACGCAGTGCCAAATTGTAAAAAGTGCTCCGGTCAGGAAGGGGGTAAAACCTTCCGGGGCTGAAGCGGCTAGAGACCTAACAGTCAGAAGAAATGAAAACTCTTTATGATGAATTAATTTTTTTTTAAGTAAAATGATCCTTGCAACAGATAAAGAGTAACCAGAAATATCTAATGTTTGTGCTTTTTTGTGTCAGAATGCTTAAAGCGGAGCTCCGCCTAAATTTTTTTTATTAAAAGCCAGCAGCTACAAATACTGCAGCTGCTGACTTTTAATAAATGGACACTTACCTGTCCTGGAGTCTAGCGACGTCGGCAGCAGAAGACAAGCAATCGCTCGTCATTCTGCTGCCCCCACCGCCATCTTCGGTGAGGGAACCAGGAAGTGAAGCCTTGCGGCTTCACTGCCCGGTTCCCTACGGCGCATGCGCGAGTCGCGCTGCGCCGTTCTGACTGGTCCTCCTGTGTTCTGGGAGCCGAGTGTCTCCCAGAATACTACGGGTATTCTGCGGGAAGTGACGTGCTTCCCGCAGATTTCCCGCTGAGTGGACTCCCGGAAGTGGGTGAAAATACCTGTCTTAGACAGGTATCTTCACCCCCCTGAAAGGTGTCTATTGTGACACCGGAGGGGGGGAGGGTTCCACTGAGTGGAAGTTCCACTTTAGGGTGGAGCTCCGCTTTAATTCCCATACATATTCCCCAAAAAATCAAACAATTGTAAACAATATACGTCTGCATTTCCTGTACCTGGGAGCATTGTTTCAATGTCTTCTGCTACCCTTATATTTGTTGCTTGCAAACATCTGATTTTCTATGTAGACAATGGCTTTGATTTACTAAAACTGAAGAGTGCAAAATCTGGTGCAGCTGTGCTTGGTAGCCAATCAGCTTCTAACTTCAGCTTGTTCAATTAAACTTTGACAACAAAAAACTGTAAGCCGATTGGTTTCTATGCAGAGCTACACCCAATTTTTCACTCCCACTTTTAGTAAATCAACCCCAATGTTGTTTGTGAGTATAAAAACATGTTTTTTTTTGTTTTGTTTTTTCAATATTCTGTAGTGCCAAAGATTCATCTGCAAGTTGTGACTGTAGATGGATTTAGCAAGTTGAAACCATTAGCCAAAATCCTGTTTTGCCCATTACCAGTGCAGAAATAAACTGTTCCAACCCAGGTTGTGCTTATAAGATGTCACCTTACATGTTTGAAAGTTTGGGAAAAAAAATATTTGCCTGGTTAGATCTTCAGATGTGTAATACTTGGGAAAATCTATATCAGGCTTTTGTTTTTCAACACACATCAAATAAATTGCTTTTTTTGTTTGAAGTAAGGTAAGTATGAATGAGAAAATGGTATATAATTAGTGGTTAATAAATAGAGCTCTTGGCAAGAATATAACAATAATATTTTTTTGGAAAGATCCCAAAACGTAGGAGTAGTACCACACAATGCTAGATCTTACAACCCCATGTTCCCATGAAATGCTTCATTTAAATAATAATCCTCAAAACCCTTTAAGAACTCAACTGATCACAGATGGGTAATAAAAGGCACCTTCGTCGAACCCAGAACAATAGCTGTGTTGTGTTTTGCATCATGTTGGGTTGTTCAACTAAAAACATCTCTATTGTCTAATTTGTTTGGGAAGCAGCTTCTTAATTGATATCATATGTCACTTTCCTCACTTCCCAAAACATAGCTTTCCAATTCGGAAGGAGTTGCGTGCCAAAAATGAGCTGCAGGATTTATATGACTGGAAGAAAGTCAACTCCTTATAACAGGACAAGTGAACATTAGATTCTATGCCAAACAGTTCATTACAAACAAAACTTTAGATTTGTAGAATGGAGAACTTTCATGCATGTTACAATCTAGTATCCACCCACTGTGTCCAAATCTTGTCTTCCATTTTGCCTTGTTATATTGTTAAAAGATATTTTGCAATGCTTTCCAGAGATTATTGAACTATATATATATATATATATACATACACATATACACACATATACACACACACAGAATTATAAAGAGATATATATATATATATATATATATACATATACATATACACACACACACACACACACACACACACACACATACACACATCTGTCTTAAAATATAAGCACAATCATTCAAGCATGTGCTAGAACTTGTGCGGGTGGAACTCAACTAACCTGGTATTTTGGCTTATGAATTCTGGAAGGAAACTAGAGTGCTTGGAAGACACCCATGCAGTCACATAAAGTACACATACAACTTATATGCAGAAACCTCAATGGGAGCTAAATCTATGACTAAAGTACTACAAAGGCACTGTGCTAACTTTAAGACTGTGTATTGTAAGTGAAAAGGGGAAAAACTCATAAGGTCATTATTACTGTATTTATCGGTGTATAACACGCACAGGGGTATACCACGCACCCTAACTTTAGGAGGGAAGTTTCAGGAAAAAAAAAACTTTCCACAGCCCCCTGCGTATAGCACGCAAGCACAGTTTACACTCTATTTTCGGGGTAAAAAGTGAGTGTTATACACCAATAAATACAGTAATTTGTTTTAAAGGGCTGTCACGTCTGTATTCTTTCACTGGAAAACCAGAGATGAAAGTGACTGATTAAATAATAGAGCATAGCTGCCTATAGTGACCATTTTGTTAGAATACAAGCTGGTTGTCAGAACAATTCAATACTCATCTACATCAATAGACCATTGTCCTCTATCCTGAATGGCTACCCACAGAAGTATGTTCATAAAAAAAAGAGAAGAGAAACGGTGTCCGGGAGGCCCGGGTGGATGCAGTTTTTAAGACCAGCCAAAGGATTACCATGAACATGATATTGCTATAGAGGTGAGTGTATATGTTGCCTCAAGTTTTGTAAGGTAGTCCAATTGTGACTGGAGGAAGCTCCAATTCCAGGATAAAAATAGCAGCACTTTCTTTGAACGGTAGGTTTCCTAGGGAGTCAGTAACTAACCTCCAGTCCAGGAGCAAGCCAGGGTCAGATGCCAGAGACAGGATTTGGACTAGGCACATAAACTAGGAAGCAGGATTAATAAAAAAAAAAAAAAACAATAACTTTCAACCGAACAAACAGGAAGACAAGACCCCAAGAAAGAGGAATGCAGAAACAAGGGACCATGTACACAGAAAATGATCAGGCATCTTACTGTGATCTGTGTGGGATTTATAAAAGTTTGAGGTTCAAATAATACAGAAAGCTGCCAAGACCTGTAAATTCTAATGATGCTTTAACATGTTCTTTTTTTTTTTTTTTTTTTTTTAGCAAAATTATAAATGCTAGGGGGTTTTAGATGCAGCCAAAGCCAAAATCCACCAACTGAATCACCTGAGGTTGAATCCAAGATGCCCTACTTTAGCTTTATGTAGTTCAACCTACCCATAAACTTTGGCAGACAAAAAAAAAAAAAAAAGACAGAATGCAAAAGTTTCATATGCAGTAATTGAATGGCCACCTTTTATTATTTTTTTCTTGTACAATTTTTTTTATTAGTTAAAACAGGAATAATAACAAGTACACCAACATGGTCCGAGACATATGAAATATATATACATTTACAGGAAGAAAAAAAGTACAGTAGACATTTCAGTCTCCCGGGTTGGTAGCCCAATATTGCATAAAATAAACTAGCATCTGAATCGAATGGGTCAGTTGGGGAGCTGGTAGACTCGAATGGGGAGATTGAAGGTGTAGGAAAAAAAGGAAATAAGGGAAAAGAGTTGGTCAGGGAAGGGGGAAAACACAGGGTGTATTCCCCACAGACATGGGTCATGGATCAAATATATTGGCTATAGATAGGTCAGTCTGGAAATATTTGAAGATGGCAAGGATTTTTTGAGCCATGGTTCCCACATTTTGAGAAATTTGGGTTGTGAGACATTAAGTATACTAGAGAATTTTTTGTGGATGGACATCGCATTCATGTCGACTTTGACAGCCTGGAAAGGGACAGAAGGTTTCTTCTAGGGTTTTGGCTATCTTCTGTTTCACAGCTAAGAATAAGTCGTTTCCGTTGATGGCCAGTTTCTGTTGAGGTGGAATTAGGCCGGGTATAGATTGGTGAAGGAGTGCTATCCTTGCATCTTTAGAGATTATTATGTGGAGACGTCTAAAAGTTCTAGACCAGTTTTGGGCAGGATCACCAAGTGTGTAGAGTTGACATTGGCCACAACCCCTCAAAAACCTATCGCTGAAGCTGGGTTCACATGGGCTATTCTACTCGGTGCCCAGTACCACTAAAAGAGGATATTGTATGCGGATTCTAAAATGGCTGTAGCGAATGAACATTTTGCTACTCTCAACTAAATCTTGCTCCAATTCTCCAGTTCTAGGAAACTCCCAAGGTCCCACTTCAATTTTCCCACATAAGAGAGAGAGAGGAAAGAGGACCACTTGTGTTTATTGCACCGTATAGGGTTGAGATAACCCTGGGTGACCCAGGAGAGTGTAAATCTACATATGTGTTCATTTGCTGTTTTCTTAAATAGAGATTCAAGGTTTTTTGATCATGGTCATAATCCAGAGGGTTAGTAGTCTCCTTGCCAATCAATGCAGTATGTGGCTTTCTGCCAAAATTGGGGGGAGGGATCCAGGGGAGCACCATGCGTCACTTCCTCCAGGTCCGGGGTGCCAGTCGAATGAGACCTTTGGGACCCCTGTGATGTCATGGAGTAGAGAAAATGATTTCTTTACTCAGAGGGGAAAGAAAAGCAGGATGGCCTCTACTGGGTGAAAAAAAAAAAAAATCTCCAGTGAGATTTATGGAAAGGTGCTCATGTTTTGAATCCTCTAGTAGCTATACATTTCAGGGGCAGCAGTGGTGAAATCTCCCTCTTGCTTCATCAAAAAAGTCAGTTCTGATGCTGCAAACTTAGCAGCAAAACCTAATGAAATATGCAAGAGGTTGAGAAATACGCTCTTGTAAAGGTCATGGCAGTTGGATGGTGTACAAAAATAGAGACATCCCTTCATTAGGGTCCCCTAATGAAGGGATTTATTTTCACTGGATGGGTGTCTATTAAAAAAACGTATTTTTGGTTGGATGGGCTTTTCAATTCCATTGACCATTTTATTTATCTTATATGCTTTACATGTGAACTAATAAAATGGTTGCAGTTTGACTGAAATCATGAAATGCTATAATAATCTTTAGCTGTGATAAAATTTGGAACAGTTTCTCACAGCATTCTGTGGTGTGCCTCCATCTGTTATATTTTTCTGGATTTAATTATTAATGGGTGTGGGTTGTTGTTCTCCATATGTCATGTGTGAAATTTCAATCAAAGCTACACATGCTATTATAAAAAAAAAGATTTGCCCATTTTCAAGTTTTTTTGATGTTTTTGTGTCATATTACAAATGAACCTGTCCTGGTAATAACCATTATGAAAAATGTTAACTTACCTATATATAAATATTGTTTTTAACATATGCAGTTCTTTTTCAATATGTTGCAGCTTTTAAATTCTTAGATGTGACCGGTATGAAAATGTCAGGCCTCGTACACACGACAGTAAATCGGTCGTGTGTACGCTGCTATCGGGTTTCTCATCGAGAAAACCGACAAGAAACCTCAACGAGAAAATAGAGAACCTGCTCTCTATTTTCTCGTCGAGATTCTCCTCGGCATGTTTCTCGACGAGAAAAGTGAGTGTGTGTACACTTACCTGTCCTCCCCGAAGCCCGCGCATGTTCGAAATGAATTCGACGCATGCGCGGTAGCTTCCTAGGCATACGTAGGGTATACCAAGATGGCGGCGACGGCATCGAATGTGACGAGCGCATGCTCGACGTAGTCGATGACGTCACCGCGTACGCTCCTTTCAAAGAACCGCGGGTTCTTTGAAACGAGCGTGTGTACACTCGGCCGGGACAAGTTTCTTGTCCAAGAATCTTGTCGAAAAAAACGACATGTTTTTTTCAACGAGAATCTCGGCCGTGTGTACGAGGCCTCACTCTTAAGCCCCGTACAGACGATCGGATTTTCCGACAACAGTGTGATGGCAGGGATTTGTCGTAAAATCCGACTGTTTGTATGCTCCATCGGACAATTGTTGTTGGATTTTCCGACAACAAATGTTGAATAGCATGCTTTCAAATTTTCCGACAACAAATGTGTGCCGTCGGACTATCCAATCGTGTGTACAGAAGTCCTTTGTAAAAAAAATCCAAAGTACAAACACGCATGCTCCGAACCAATGTTAACCATAAGACAACATTAGCAGAAGTTGCTCAAAGAGTGGTGCTAAAGAGCTGAAAAAACACGTAGTTTTGTGTACAATGGGCTGGTCAAAATTCTTGGCACCGTTTCAAAATTGTGGATAAATAAAATTGTTTCAAGCATGTGATGCTCCTTTAAACTCACCTGGGGCAAGTAACATGTGTGGGCAATATAAATATCACACCTGAAAGCAGATAAAAAAAAGGAGAGAAGTTCACTTATGCCGCGTACACACGATCGGTTTTTCCTATGAAAAAAGACCGATGGACTTTTTTTCATCGGAAAAAATGATCGTATGTGGGCCCCATCGGTCTTTTTTCCATCGGTGTAAAAAAAATAGAACATGTTTTAAATTTTACAGATGGAAAAAAAAACGATAGGAAATTCCGATGTCTGTGGGGAACTCCATCGATGAAAAAACCCACGCATGCTCAGAATCAAGTCGACGCATGCTCAGAAGCATTGAACTTAATTTTTCTCGGCTCGTCTGAGTGTTTTACGTCACCGCGTTTTGGACGGTCGGAATTTGGTCTGATGGTGTGTAGGCAAGACTGATGAAAGTCAGCTTCATCGGAATTCTGACGGAAATATCCATCAGATTTTATTCCATCACAAATCAGATCGTCTGTACAGGGCATTAGTCTTTGCATTGTGTGTCTGTGTGTGCCACACTAAGCATGGACAACAGAAAGGGGAGAAGAGAACTGTCTGAGGACTTGAGAACCAAAATTGTGAAAAATATCAACAATCTCATGGTTACAAGTCCATCTCCTGTGCGCAACATTATCAAGAAGTTTGCAACCCATGGCACTGTAGCTAATCTCTCTGGGTGTGGACAGAAGAGAAAAATTGATGAAAGGTTGCAACGCAGGATAGTCCAGATGGTGGATAAGCAGCCCCAAACAAGTTCCAAAGAAAGTCCTGCAGGCTCAGGGAGCATCAGTGTCAGCATCAGTGCGAACTGTCGACATTTAAGTGAAATGAAATGCTATGGCAGGAGACCCAGGAGGACCCCACTGCTGACACAGAGACATAAAAAAGCAAGACTACAGTTTGCCAAAATGTACTTGAGTAAGTCAAAATCCTTCTGGGAAAATGTCTTGTGGACAGATGAGACCAAGATAGAGCTTTTTGGTAAAGCACATCATTCTACTGTTTACCGAAAACGGAATGAGGCCTACAAAGAAAAGAACACAGTACCTACAGTGAAATACGGTGGAGGTTCAATGATGTTTTGGGGTTGTGTTGCTGCCTCTGGCACTGGGTGCCTTGAATGTGTGCAAGCCATCATGAAATCTGAGGATTACCAAAGGATTTTGGGTGAGAGGTGTAAGAAGCTTATTGATGGTTATAGGGAGATTTCAGTTATTTTTTCCAAAGGGTGTGCAACCAAATATTAAGTTAAGGGTGCCAAGAATTTTGACCAGCCCATTTTTGGAGTTTTGTGTGACATTATGTCCAATTAGCTTTTTTTCCTCCCTTTTTTTGTTTTGTTCCAATACACACAAAGGGAATAAACATGTGTATAGCAAAACATGTGTTACTGCAATACTTTTCTGTGAGAAATACTTGATTTTCTGGAAAAATTTCTGGGGTGCCAACAATTTCGGTGTCATGAATACTCACCGAGGCCGAGATGCTGAGAGCAGCTCCCCTTGCAGCTGAGCGCACTCCACCCCTGGAGGTGATACAGTAGGTGGAAGGCACGGAGAGGCCAGCAGGTTTAGGTGACTTGAGTGGTGACAGCTGGAAGGAAACTGGAGCACCGTGTCGTGGTCAGCTGGGTACCAATCTGGTGTGAGAGGCCAGGCTGGGACTCAAACACGAGAAGGCAAGCAAGGTAGTCCTTTAAGCAGGCTGAGGGTCAAAAGCAGGAAGCAGACAGAGTAGATAAGTCCTTAGGCAAGCGGGGGGTCAAACACAGGAAGCAGGCAGAGTAGGTCCAGAACAATCCAGGTCACAACAGGTAGTCACAAGATAGCAGGATACTGAAGCAGGAAAACAGGAAGCTGAAAGACAAACCAGCAATTCCTCTGACCACTTGCTAAGCTTTTATAGGCAGCCAGGAAGTCATGTGATTTCTCTGACAGCTTCTCACTGTCAACTTTGCTGCCATCTTGTGTTCAAAGTATATGTTTCTTATAATATGCTTCTCTGACATTCGGCCATGACTGTATGTTAACCCAGCCTTAGGGAAATGTCAGTGATAATCACTGCCATGCAGGCAAGAAGGTAACCTATTTTTAAAATATGGTAACATTAGAGAATCTACACATTTTTAAATATAATTTTAATGAAAGAAAATAAAAAAAGTTGCAAATTTTTTTTTTTACAGAAAAGGATATTACAAAACAGAAAATAGCAACAGTAAAATAAATGGAATAAAAGGTGAAAAGCACCTAACAAGGTTTGCGGGATCTTGTGTTCCAGCATAGCCTAACTCATTGCAGCATAAGTACAATTCTGACAGTGTCATTGGCCCTTAGCATTTGTACAAAGTTTTACTACCAACCCTAGAGGGTGTCCCTATACCAACCCTCAACCAATCTAGAGAAATGAAGAGTGGAAGTGCTAAAGCATTTGATATTTCATCAGGCATTCCTTTAGAGACACCTTTCCAACTATATCTATATTTCCAGATGGCATGGTTTTACAGTCCAACAACCAATGTACAGGCGGTCCCTGGGTTACAAACAAGAGAGGGACTGTAGGTTTGTTCTTAAGTTGAATCTATTTGTAAGTTGGAACAGGTGCATTTTTTAAGTGTAGCTCCAGCCAAAAAAATCTATTTTTAAGCTTTTTGGATAGCATAGGGAAGGGTTATCACCCCTGTTACATTTGTTTTGCTCTCAGTGTCCCTGTTTAGAATATTTCACCTCACTTTCTGTCCCAATGACAATTGAATTTTGAAAATTTTAGGTTATTAGGGAAACAATGATTGGTGATAAAGCATCAGTGAAGAGGAGACACCTTTTTCCCATATTAACTCTTACAAGAGAGAATTTCCCTTCCCAGGGGTAGATTTCCTCTCACTTCCTGTTGTCTCCCTCCGTTTGTAAGTAGGAGTCGTTTGTAAGTCAGATGTTTGTAAGTAGGGGACCGGGTCGCCTGTATTGCCGAATGGAAAGAAATTATGATTTATCAGACACCAAACATGCTGTGGATCTTATGCCTGTTTTCCTTCGGCGACATAATGCAGCTCATTCGCCTGCTGGACATTGCAGCATGTTTGATATCTAACTGAGTGTCATCTCATACATCAGTGTAATTTTGCTCACTCATAGAGAGGATTATAGAAATTACCTTAAAGCATGCAAGAGAGAAAATACAGGGGTGCCTCTAAATGCAGACTATTAAAAGATTTTTAATTCCAATAAAGGGTATAAAATCCACTCACATTTAGTAGCGCACCGCTCCAGTGTGAAAGCACTCGGACTTTAACACTGGGGAGGCATGAGAGGCAGTTTTCAGGCGCTTTACAGGCACTATTTTTAGCGCTAAAATGCCTGAAAACTTCCTTTAAGTGTGAAAGGGGTTTAAAAGTCCATGTCTGGTGTGGCAGCACTCACGCTGGTGCTGCCTCACCAGACATGGACTTTTAATGTGACTGGTATTCATTTTAAAGGAAACTGGCATGAATGAATATGGGGTACATAGTGCCTCTACTCTTTCACCCAAAAAAATTCAAAAGTAAAGAAAAACGCAAACACCGTTTTTGACAACTCTTTAAAAAAAGAAATAACCATGTCACCCAAAGTAAATACATTGTCAATCACGATGAACACTGGCTCGTTTGAAAAAAAAAAAAAGCCTGCCAAACATGACCTGTGGCGGGAGGCCACTTGACACTTACACCGCTTCCCCTTGCCGCTAAGTGACCCTGCCCCCATGATGACACTCTGAGACCCAAAGGCCTTGGTATGGCTTGAGGGGCCCCCACACTGTTTTTTTTTTTTAAAGTCGATCCTTTTGTTTCTTCTGTCAGCGGGGGAATCCCCTCTGAGAGCAGAGATCACTCATTGTTGTTAGGACACTGCCGGGTGCTGGCTTCTTAACAAGCAATTACTAATTTCTGACAGTAGAAATTAGTCACTGGTTGTTAGGACGCTGTTGGGTGCCGGCTTCTAACAAGCAACAGAAATCGCAGCAAAAACACCTTCCAGTGCATTTTTGCCCCATTTGCCATATTCCAGTGCAGTTCCTTGCATAAAAAAATACAGCATGTTCTACTTTTAATGACTGCACTAGAACGCACTGCACTGGTGTGAATGATGCCTTTGGAAACTATGTTCACTACTGTCCGTGCGTTTTTGATGCAGATGAAAAATGCACTGGACTGCATGCGGTATGAACTGGCCTTTTAGTGGCAGGCAAGAGAAAGAAACATGAATATTTTCTGCTGGGAAGACAGGCATTAAAATAAACCCATTGCGTTGCCACATTTTCATTGAGCAATCGCTGATTTGTTATACTACGAAAGTGAGTATTGTTTTACCAAATGAGTTACAAATTTCCTGCTTGCATTCACATGATTAGTAATTACTACATCAGCAAATGTTAAATTAGACCAGGAAGAAGAAGACAAAGCAGAATCTGTACAAGGTCTATAATTAAGTACAAGTGGTACTTATATACAATAAAATTTATAGATTAGATTGTTTTGTTGATATAAACGTTATTGTTTTATACTAAGCAATTTGAGTGATTGCAAACCACATGTGACAACAAAGTTTTACCTTTAGGAGGACACAAGAATTAATACCTATATTTACAAGAAACCCAAATCAATGGACATTGAGCAAATGCCTGATCAGTGTTTGGATTGTAATTATGGGGCTATTTGTCTGCGCTTTGATTTAGTAGCATTGTTTTTTATTACCATACCATATAGAAGAGTAGTAATGGTTTTAAGCATATCTATGTCTTAAGATGTCCAGTGGCTGAGCTTGATGTTTGGTTTAAAGCGGAGCTCCGCCGGAAAAAAAAATATTAAAAGCCAGCAGCTACAGCTACAGCAGCTGCTGGCTTTTAATATTTGGACACTTACCTGTCCTGGAGTCCAGCGACGTCCGCAGCAGAGGACGAGCGATCGCTCGTCGCTCTGCTGCTCCTTCCGCCATCCTCGCTGAGGGAACCAGGAAGTGAAGCCCTGCGGCTTCATGCCCGGTTCCCTACGGCACATGCGCGAGTCGCGCTGCGCCGTTCTGATTGGTGCTCCTGTGTTCTGGGAGCCGAGTGTCTCCCAGAACACCAAGGGAAGTCTGCGGGAAGGGACGTCACTCCCGCAGATTCCCGGAGAGAGGACTCCCGGATGTGGGTGAAAATACCTGTCTTAGACAGGTATCTTCACCCCCCTGAAAGGTGTCAATTGTGACACCGGAGGGGGGGAGGGTTCCAAATAGCAAAAGTTGCTATTTAGGGTGGAGCTCCACTTTATTAAGCACTGACATTGACAGGTATGTTGTTTACAAGCTGTATGTGTACTTACGCTGGACTAAACTGATCAGATCCATGTGGTCATAGGGTGTGTAGTGTGTAATAATATAAAAGTCCCCCCCCCCCCCACTCATTATATACATATACTCTGCTTCCTGCTTTGCAGTGCCACTTAAAGCGGCGTTCCAGACTTTTTTATGTTTATTAAAAGTCAGCAGCTACAAAAAGTGTAGCTGCTGGCTTTTAACCACTTAAGCCCCGGACCAATACGGGCCATTATGACCAGGCCCCTTTTTGCGATTCGGCACTGTGTCGCTTTAACTGACAATTGCGCGATCGTGCGACGTGGCTCCCAAACAAAATTGGCGTCCTTTTTTCCCCCACAAATAGAGCTTTCTTTTGGTGGTATGTGATCACCTCTGCGGTTTTTATTTTTTGCGCTAGAAAACAAAAATAGAGCGAAAATTTTGAAAAAAATGACATATTTTTTACTTTGCTATAATAAATATCCCCAAAAAAATATATAACAATTTTTTTTTTCCTCAGTTTAGGCCGATACGTACTCTTCTACATATTTTTGGTTAAAAAAAATCGCAATTGGCGTTTATTGATTGGTTTGCGCAAAAATGATAGCGTTTACAAAATAGGGGATAGTTTTAAGGCATTTTTATAAATTTTTTTTTTTTTTTACTAGTAATGGCGGCGATCAGCGATTTTTTTCCGTGACTGCGACATTATGGCGGACACATCGGACACTTTTGACACATTTTTGGGACCATTGTCATTTTCACAGCGATCAGTGCAATAAAAATGCACTGGTTACTGTGAAAATGACACTGGCAGTGAAGGGGTTAACCACTAGGGGCGCTGGAGGGGTTAAGTGTGCCTAGGGGAGTGTTTACTACTGTGTGGGGGCGTGGCTACGACTGACACGTCACCGATCTCCGCTCTGATTACACAGAGCGGAGATCGCTGACATTGTCAGTAGAGGAGCGGGGAGATGTTGTATTTACACACACATCTCCCCGCTCCGAGCCTCCGTGAGACGATCGCGGGGATCACCGCGGCGATCGAGTCCACGAGACCCGCGGTCCCACTCACGGGGAAGGCAGGGGGGTCGCGAATGCGCCGCACGCGCGACGTCGGCAGTTAAAGGGCCACGTACAGGTACGTGATTGTGCCTGTACGAGCCATTCTGCCGACGTATATATACCGTGAGCAGTCGGCAAGTGGTTAATAAACAGACACTTACCTGCTCCACTGTCCAACGACGCGGCCGAACGGAGCTTCTCTCCTCTCCCCCCCTCTCCGCCAGCGCCTCCATTCTAACTGTGGGCACCCGGTCGTGACAGCTTTCGGCGAGCGGCGCAATCTGAGTGGACAGGCGATCACCTGGGACCTGTCATGTGTCCTAGGTGATCGCCTACAGGGAGGGGCCGCCAAAAGGCGATATGACGAGTCGCCTAAGCGGTCCCTGGGCGGAAGGAGGAAGTGGGACAGGAAGTCCCACTCCTACTAAAGCCCCCACTCCCCCCCCCCAAAAAAAAATTACATTCCAAATGTGACATGTAAGGGAGCAAGGAGTGGTTTAAGCGGAAGTTCCACTTTTGGGTGGAACTCCGCTTTAAAGCAGAACATCACTCTCTCAAGCAACAATTTTTAAACCATATACTGCTTGCATTGGTAAATATATAGGATTGCATACTACCTGTTTTACACTTTGTTTTTACATTTCTTCAGTTACTTCCAGGTTTCCAGGCCTAGGCAAACAATGTCACACTTCCCAGGAGTCTTCAGGAGGGGTTTTGTCAGCTAAGGGCCTGAGCTAAGGGCAGATGGATTCCAGGAAGGAAATGCTACATGTATCATCTGCCCTTACTCAAGGTGGCTACAGCCAGAAATCCTAGGGGGATGTTTTTCTAAATGATTTATCAGCAAAATAAAGCGTTAAGATATGGATGGATGGGGGAATTTGCTTTTGAATATTAAAAAATTATTAAATAGCATTTTTGGTTTGTGGTGCTCAGATGCACAGCAGTTTAACTTTAAAGTGAACGGCTGGCCATAGATTATGCAATGGTCTATCCCAGGGCTCGACAAATCTCAGGCGCCGGGTCACCATTGCGACAAGATGTTTGGTCCTGGCGTCTGGGCTGCCCCCCGAATACTTCCCACACTCTGCACACAAATCCTCCCCCCCAAAAAAAATATTTAGGGGCCCCCACCCCCACATATACACAAATACAAATGTAACCGCACATGGCGGGGCACCTACACCTGAAAACATTGATTGCGATACTCGTTGCATGTCGCCACGCACACCGGAATTAGAGCAGTAATTCTAGCACCAGACCTCCTTCGTAACCCTTTTAAAATGCTGCCTATGGAATATATAGGATACTGACATGGTTAAGGTTTGACATGCTGGGTATCTATTTACTTGGTGCAACCTCAGCTTTTATAATTTACCAGAAATTGGGTAATTTATTGCACTTTTGTGCCCCTTAAATTAATTTTTTTTATTTTTTTACTGAAATTTTGAGTTTCCTATATCTTTGCTGTAAAATTGTGTGACATAAAAAATTGGAACTACCACTATTTTATTCTCTAGGGTGTCTGATTTGAGAAAATATATAATGTTTGGAGGTTTTTTGTAATCTTCAGGCCTAAAATGATTTTTACATGTTCCACCCGTAAGATTTGTTAGTTAAAAAAACTGTGTTAAACAGATTGTTGAATGAGATTTGAAATGGCACTCTATGGGTGGTTACAAGACCAAAAAATTAACAATGACAGGGCTGTTTCTGGTCTGCCTAGAGAGCAATAGAAAGCATCCCGATGGTTCAGGAATATTTACTACCACAAACTGACATATCCTACTTGGTTGCATCCATTACACCTTAAGCCCTGGTTCAAACTGGTGCGATTTGACATGTCAAATCGCATGTCAAATCGGCAAATTAGCCGCAAATTGCGGCCAATGGCACCATCCTAATCAGTGCGACGCTGCATCTGCGGCGCTGCACCGATTACAAAAAGTAGTTTTTGTACTACTTTTTGCGATTTCAGACGCGATTTACATTGACATCTGTTTCAGATGTCTTTGAAATCGCGGCCAAAATTGGGACTGCCAGCGGGAGTGAAATCGTGTGAGTTCAGCTGAACTCGCAGGCTTCACTCCTGCAGCCCCAGTGTGAACGTGGGCTTAGGCTGGGTTCACACTTGTGTGGTGCGAATTCCAGCTCTCTTATCTCTGCAAAAAATAAGAGAACTGTTCAGCAGATCATCTCCGTTTTAGCTGCGAATTTGGTGACCTGGGAGAGAGGAGGGGGAGGGGGGGAAGTGTAGTGAGGTGAAGGAGAGAAATCCTGATGAGAACTGAACACATCTGTGAATCAGAAGATAATGGGCCTGAATTTGCACCTAAGCTGCACCGCAATGCCTAGAAAACGCACACGTTTTTTGGGCAATGCGCAGTGCGAATGCATCGCACATATGTTAACCAGCCTCATTAAAATCAATGTATTTTATAATGTTATGCGAATTGGATGCGGTTTAAGCTGCAACCAATTCGCATAGGTGTGAATGGGGCCTAAGGGTAGGCTTGGCATTGGGTTGCCCCAGTGGTAATGGTGCAAGCACATTATAACTAATCAGTCAAATTTTTGTTTCCTCTCTTTCTTTCCAGTTTGAAGACATTGGGAGCTTTGAGACCGTATGGCAAGTAAAATTCTACAACTACCATAAAAGAGATCATTGCCAGTGGGGCAACAGCTTCAGCAGCATTGAATATGAGTGCAAACCCAATGAGACCCGAAGCCTGATGTGGATCAATAAAGAGATGTTCCATTGAAGCCAACTAAGCTGGACATTTTTTTTTAATGAGCTAATCAACCTGACCAGCACAATGAGCCTATTCAAGCCACATAATAGTGTATATAACATATCAGGAGCTGAGAGGAACCCCAATGGCTTAGTGTTTACTTTAAAGTGGAGTCTCTTGCACAGAGTGGAGACAGTTATGTTGCTGGGAGCCAATAGTGAGGACAGTTCAGTTCATCAACCCACCAGTGACATCACTGGTAAGTTGGGGTTTCCTACAGTGTTTCAGTATTAGTTCCTAGTGAATTTAAAATGGCCAACTCCACTCTGTATTGGCGATCTGTACACTTTAAATGACTGAATATTCTTTACAAAAATATGTTTATCATATGTTATGTTTACAGCGGTGTAGTAGAATATGTATTATTTTTGTAAAATATTGTGCGTTTATTGTAATTGCTGCATAGATTTAGAGCATTCAAGGGTGATTTGTTAATGAGCTGCCAAATTGGTGAACTTGTTGTCTTTTGGGCTCTTTCAGATGGCTGGTGAACCATATCAGAGAAGTACAGTTGACAAATTAGTATTTTCCATGTTTGACTGGCTATTTTCACCTCCAACATGAACAAAGTTGTCATTGAAGGACACTTAAATGGGCATCACCATTTACTGGGATGCATGCATGTGTATGTACAATTTCATCATCCGTCTGAATAAGCCCTTAAAAAGCTAATCCATTTGAAAAGAACATCTGTTTTTTTTTAATTATCCCTTAGCCTGATTGTGTGCTTAAAGTGAATACAACATAACTGAATGGTAGCCATTAGAGAAACACCCTTTTACTAAAAAGTCTCAGAAACTAAAATATCTAAAAGAAGAACTGCTTGGCCGACAGCTTCTTCCCTTCGTTTGCTAACATGACCAGGGATGTACTTGGGGATCATTCTTCTCTGCAACCAAAGGCTGGATTTTCCAGTATAGCACTGGCTTATAGAGCTGATGGGGCACATGTTCTCAGGACCCCCTTACCCACGTTGTCATCTTTGTGCCTACATCTTTTAAAATTTACTAAAACAAGTTGGCAAATTGCCAAACAGCTATTGACTAATATTTTCAACCTGAGCAGGACCAGTTCTATGTGTCTCATTTAGTTTATAGGGCAGGGTGATATTATTATTATTATTATACAGGATTTATATAGCACCAATAATTTGCGCAGCTCTTTATAACATGAGGGCAAACAGTACAGTTACAGTACAATACAATACAGGAGTTATCGGAAGGCCCTGCTCGTTAGAGCTTACAATCTAATAGATATCTATGTGTTGACATTCTTGGTGCTGGATCAGTTTTATGTGTATTAGTAACATTCATGGTGTAGTGTTCTTTGGGACATTCTACAAGAAACATGGAACTGGCTTTGCATCATGAATGTCCACGCAAGACACATGGAACTGGCTTTGCATCATGAATGTCCACGCAAGACACATGGAACTGGCTTTGCACCATGAATGTCCACGCAAGACACATGGAACTGGCTTTACACCATGAATGTCTACGCAAGACACATGGAACTGGCTTTGCACCATGAATGTCCATGCAAGACACATGGAACTGGCTTTACACCATGAATGTCTACGCAAGACACATGGAACTGGCTTTGCACCATGAATGTCCATGCAAGACACAGGAAACTGTCTTTGCACCATTAGTGTCCACGCAAGACACATGGAACTGGCTTTGCACCATGAATGTCCACGCAAGACACATGGAACTGGCTTTACACCATGAATGTCTACGCAAGACACATGGAACTGGCTTTGCACCATGAATGTCCATGCAAGACACAGGAAACTGTCTTTGCACCATTAGTGTCCACGCAAGACACATGGAACTGGCTTTGCACCATGAATGTCTACGCAAGACACATGGAACTGGCTTTGCACCATGAATGTCCACGCAAGACACATGGAACTGGCTTTGCATCATGAATGTCCACGCAAGACACATGGAACTGGCTTTGCACCATGAATGTCCACGCAAGACACATGGAACTGGCTTTACACCATGAATGTCTACGCAAGACACATGGAACTGGCTTTGCACCATGAATGTCCATGCAAGACACATGGAACTGGCTTTACACCATGAATGTCTACGCAAGACACATGGAACTGGCTTTGCACCATGAATGTCCATGCAAGACACAGGAAACTGTCTTTGCACCATTAGTGTCCACGCAAGACACATGGAACTGGCTTTGCACCATGAATGTCCACGCAAGACACATGGAACTGGCTTTGCACCATGAATGTCTACGCAAGACACATGGAACTGGCTTTGCACCATGAATGTCTACGCAAGACACATGGAACTGGCTTTGCACTATGAATGTCTACGCAAGACACATGCAACTGGCTTTGCACCATGAATGTCTACGCAAGACACATGGAACTGGCTTTGCACCATGAATGTCTACGCAAGACTCATGGAACTGGCTTTGCACCATGAATGTCTACGCAAGACATATGGAACTGGCTTTGCACCATGAATGTCTACGCAAGACACATGGAACTGGCTTTGCACCATGAATGTCTATGCAAGACACATAGAACTGGCTTTGCACTATGAATGTCTACGCAAGACTCATGGAACTGGCTTTGCACCATGAATGTCTACGCAAGACACATGGAACTGGCTTTGCACCATGAATGTCTACGCAAGACACATGGAACTGGCTTTGCACCATGAATGTCTACGCAAGACATATGGAACTGGCTTTGCACCATGAATGTCTACGCAAGACATATGGAACTGGCTTTGCACTATGAATGTCTACGCAAGACACATGGAACTGGCTTTGCACCATGAATGTCTACGCAAGACACATGGAACTGGCTTTGCACTATGAATGTCTACACAAGAAACATGGAACTGGCTAGCACCAGTGTTTCATGAAAATTAATACTGCTGCAGGACTAGTACCTCATGTATATTTATGTTGCATGACCAGTTCTATGAGACTTAAGTAGACGTAATTAGAACAGTTTTATGTGAATGAGTTAAAAAGGACAACCTCAAGAACATGCAGTCAAAGAAGTTTCTCTTTTAACTGTAAAACATGAGTTTTTGCTGTAATAATATGTAGTTGTAAGGCTACACAGATTGTTCTTCTTTCAGATCATTTCATTTTTGAGGCTGACTATCAGTAAATTGTGAGGGTAACAGTGACATCTTTTTAAACGATCTGCCTTTATTTAGCAAGAGGAAACTATGATTAATATTTTTTTACTTTGTGCCTTTACAATTTATTGTCGTGTTTAAAGGCTGTGTAAGATTTTATATCCAAAATCTCGCTATACGCACTGTGTTGTTTCGTTGAAGGGAAATTGGCACATATTTCGTTTCTACAGGGCCTCCAACATGACCTTTTAAATACGATACAATATACTCTGCTACTCAACTGCATTCTACTTTCTAATTTAATCTTTTAAAGGAAACCTGTGAAAATTTAAGTATGAATTGCCGATTTGGTTTTTAAAGGTATAGGTCTCGGGCTGTGATTCTGATTCTGGCCTCACTATCTAGTAAATCACTGAGCTCTAACAAGCAAGTTGCAAGTTAAAGGAATAGCGTGGGACATTCAAAAAAATAAAAATCTATACTCCCCTCAATGGCTGCAGCTGTCCCCCGCCCCCTCTAAGCTTGAGAATAATTTGCAAAAAAAAAAAAAAATGCAAACTTCACCTGTTTGCTTGTTTGAACACATGTTTATATATAGGTACCGTACATCTGAAAAAATTTGAATATTATCAAAAAAGTTACTTTATTTCAGTAATTCTATTCAAAAAGTGAAACTCATATATTGTATTGAATCATTACACACAGTGATATATTTCAAGCATTTCTTTCTTTTAATTTTGATGATTATGGCTTACAGCTAGTGAAAAAAATCTAAATTCTGTATCTCAGAAAATTTTAATATTACATAAGAACAATAAAAAAAAGGATTTTTAATACAGAAATGTTGGCTTACCTAAAAATTATATCCATGTACAGTATAGTATGCACTCAATACTTGGTTCGGGCTCCTTTTGCATGAATTACACCTGGTTTGGGGCTCCTTTTGCATGAATTACTACATCAATGAGGCGTGGCATGGAGGTGATCAGCCTGTGGCACTGCTGAGGTGTTATGGAAGCCCAGGTTGCTTTGATAGTGGCCTTCAGCTTGTCTGCATTGTTGGGTCTGGTGTCTCTCATCTTCCTCTTGACAATACCCCACAGATTCTCTATAGGGTTTAGGTCAGGCAAGTTTGCTGGCCAATCAAGCACAGTGAGACCGTGATCATTAAACTAGGTATTGGTACTTTTGGCAATGTTGGCAGGTGCCAAGTCCTGCTGGAAAATGAAATCAGCATCTCTATAAAGCGGGTCAGCAGAGGGAAGCGTGAAGTGCTCTAGAATTTCTTGGTAGTGGGCAGCACTGACTTTGGACTTGATAAAACACAGTGGACCAACACCAGCAGATGACATGGCTCCCCAAATCATCACTGACTGTGGAAACTTCACACTGAACCTCATGCAGCTTGGATTCTGTGCCTCTCCAGACTCTGGGACCTTGATTTCCAAATGAAATGCAAAATTTACTTTAATCCGAAAAGAGGATTTTGGACCACTGAGCATCAGTCCAGACTTTTTTCTCCTTACCCCAGGATAGACACTTCTGACGTTGTCTCTGGTTCAGGAGTGGCTTGACACAAGGAATGCGATAGTTGTAGCCCATGTCCTGGATGCCTCTGTGTGTGGTGGCTCTTGAAGCACTGACACCAGCCGTAGTCCGCTCTTTGTGAATCTCCCCCAAATTCTTGAATGGCCTTTGCTTCACAATCCTCTCAAGGCTGCGGTTATCCCTGTTGCTTGTGCACCTTTTTCTACCACACTTTTTTCTTCAACCTAACTTTCCATTAATATGCTTGGATACAGCACTCTGTGAACAGTCATCTTCTTTAGCAATGACCTTTTGTGACTTGCCATCCTTTTGGAGGTTGTCGATCACTGTCTTCTGGACAACTGTCAAGTCAGCAGTATTCCCTATGATTGTGTGACCCACTGAACCAGACTGACAGACCATTTAAAGGCTCAGGAAACCTTTTCCAGGTGTTTTGAGTTAATTAGCCGATTAGCGTGTGACACCACGAGTTTACAATATTGAACTTTTTCACAATATTCAAATTTTCTGAGATACTGAATTTTGGGTTTTCACTAGCTGTAAGCCATAATCATCAAAATTAAAAGTATGACATGCTTGAAATATATCACTGTGTGTAATGAATCTATATATTATGAGTTTCACTTTTTGAATTGAATTACTGAAATAAATTAACTTTCTGAAGATCTTATTTTTTGAGATGCACCTGTGTTTATATTTTTATAGTTTTGAGATGCAATTGACTAAACGTAAACAATTTTAATGTGATCTCTAATGAAAAAAATATGGGATCTACCATTTTAGAAGGAGCTATTTATCTGATTGTGGTGCCCATTTTACGACTTTGAAACTTTAGTGAGTCACTGACAGCTCAAGACATCTGCCTTTACTGACTGCATGCATGTTCTTGGTTATTGACTCCCTACATGGTAGATAGGGAGAAGTTTAACAGCCAAGTATTTGTATTCTATAGTTTGAGTCACATTGGAAGTTCTGCTTTAAGGAACAAACATATCATGGATGCTAATTTCAAAACTCTAGAGACAATCATATCAGGGTTCTTCTTCAAAGACATTATAATATAGACTAATTCAGTAATGCTAAACAGTTGCCTACAGCAAGCTTTCACTATACTGAAATCATATTAAGAGATTGTTTCAGTTTGCTTGAAATAGTAACATTTTTTATGCTATCATTGCTTTATGCATTGCTTTATTGCATAAGGCTGGTGATACTATAATATAAAATGCAGACTAAAGCTGACTTGCCATGCACATTTTAAAAATCGACTTTAGACTGTAAGTAAAAGCTGAATTTTGGTGTGCATTTACTGTCCAATTCATATGTTGGAAATGTCATCTGTAAAATCATGCTCATGTTCCCTGCGATTAAATGTGAAGCCAAGAACGGTTACAATAAACCGTGTCCATTCAAAGCCAATGCTGGTGTTGCTAAAGAGAGCACAAAAAAGTAGCAAAGGTTGTTGGCATATTTATGTAGCTTTGTGAGAAGTGAAAAATGGCTAGAGAATTGTCTTATACAGTAATATATCACGTTTAAAGTGTAAGTTCACCTTTACAGAAAAATCTGTAAGGTGAACTTACACAGGACCCCCTCCTTGCCCCCCCCCCCCCCCCCCAGTCCCAATGACCTGCAGCACGGCGATCTCCCGTTCTGAGGCCCGGTATAGCCACGTCAGGGGTCCAAGGCTTAGAAATCCCCTCGGCATTCATGCGTCTTCTTCCCAGCTGACGGGACAGGCTATGCGGCTTCTGATTGGTCAGCGTCACCCATGTGACGACCAGATAGAATGCTCCAAAATGTCCCTCCTGGCGGGGTAAGTTTTATAGATTCAGCTGCGGGGATTTCTAAGCCCCGGACCCCTGAGGCGACTATACCGGGGCTCAGAACGGGAGATCGCTGCGATTCAGGTCAGCGGGACTGGGGGGGGGTGAGTTGGGGGTCCTGTGTAAGTTCACCTTACAGATTTTTCTGTAAAGGTGAACTTACCCTTTAATTTGGCTGTTCAGACTGAGGTTAATTTGCTGCTGTGGGTAGGTGATAAATGCGTTTATTATTAGGCAGATATAATATTGTGATCAGTATTTGAAGGTAACTTAATATAAAACTGTTAGTCATTGCTTTCCTTTAAATATGTGAATTTTTGTTTTGTTTCTGTAACAATGACATGTTTTTCAAAATGTGTGGGTGTTGTTCATGTTCTGAAAAGGAAATGAAAAAAAGAAAAAAAATACAAGGAAAGTGGAACTTAGGATAATGGTTAAACATATTTAACTGTCCATCTCAACATGTTCAGTTGCTGTTAAAACAAATGTTTAGGAAAATGATTGCATATTTTCAGTGAAATAAAAAATTTAAGTTATTACTTTAGCAATAACCTGAAAGTTACTTTTATGTGACAGAGGTATCTGTCTGTCTGTACGTATATCTGCAGACAGACCGACAGATATCTGTTTTTCTTGTTCTGTGCAGACCTTCTAAGTCCTAACTAGACATGTGCAATTTGTTTAGTTTCTAATTCGTTTTTCACGAATTTAGAGAAATTAGTTAATTCCGAAATTTCCGAATTTTTCAATTTCCGAATTTTCAGGTTTCCGAAATTTAGAATTTCTGAATTTTTCAATTTCCGAATTTTCGGATTTCCAAATTTTTCAATTTACGAATTTTCGGATTTTCGAATTTCCGAAATTCGGAAATTCGAAAATTGGAAATTTCGAAAATTCGAGATTCGAAAATTCGAAATTGCAAAATTCGAAAATGGGAAATTTGGAAAGTTGAATTTCCGAATTCCGAATTTTTCGAATTTCCGAAAATCGGAAATTCGTTTTTTTAGTTTTGCTTTTTTCGAAAATTCGAAAAATTATTTTTTCTCATTTTCGTTTTATTCCTTTTTTTTCGGAATTCGAAAATTCGGAATTTCCGAAAAACGCAAAAAAACGAAGAAAACGAAAAAAACGAATTTTTCGGCAGTGCACATGTCTAGTCCTAGCCTTGTTTTGCAATGGCCTCTCTGTTCAGGGTCCATAATTCAACATATAACAGTGTGGTGTGAACACACAGAAGTTAATTTACTAAGGCTGGGTTCACACTAGTGCCAATAGAGCCGGTTCACACATCTCAGGAGCGGCTGCGGAGCGAATTACACAGGAGTCCTGTGCATCTTCTGGTCCGTTTCAGGTCCGAATTCAGCCAAAAATTCAGACTGAAGTCAGACCTGAAACAGTGAACGAGGATGCACCGGACTCCTGCTGTGAGCCGCTCCGTGCTGCAGTGTGAACCCAGCCTAAAGGAAAATATCTTCACTTTGCAAGAGAATTTTCCCCGAAGCTTAGTAAATGAGGTGAAGCTCTGCCGACTTCCATCATCCAATCATGTGCAAAAAAAACATTTTTCTATTATTTTCTTTCACAGGGTTTGGTATTTTTGGCAAAGTTAAAATTTCACACCTCATTCAGTAAAACTTTCCTTGCAAGGTGAACAGCCTTTTTGGCTCAGGGTTCATTATGTTCAGGGTCCATTATCAAGCATATAAGAGTGTGGTGCAAACACAAGTTTTCCATGAAAGCCATTGCACCTAAACAAGTAGTGACCCTTACAACTATGTAAAAGGTGTTCTTGTACTGGATACCAAGGTTGCACCTAATAATAGAGCTTTTTTTTATGCACATAATTCCTCTTAAATTTACTGATGCATGGATCATGGACAGGATTGCATATGCCCTGCACTGGCCAGAGGATGCCTCAAAAAAGTAAAGACTCAATTGCGCTTTCTTTTGTTGTGACGGTTTGAAACTGTAAACATTCAATGCATATCCAGTGACTTTCCATAACTGAATGTACCAGAGGTCCCAGATGTTTTTATCACCTGTTTATATGGCAATAAGGCAAATGTTAGTGTACAGAATGACCCCAGAGGTCTCATTTGGTCCCCTTTGCTGTTGCCATTAAAGCCTAATCTCCAGGTGCAGATTGTGATATCGTCCACCCACCTCTCCACCCCAGAGGAAGCCTTGTATTTATTCATAAATACAAGGCTTCCTGAGAGTGGCTGTTCTGCCCTCAGCACAACTAACTCCATTTTGTTCCAGAAATGGGCCAGGAAGTCCCTGTACCACTGCCAAGACACAGCACTGTATACTGTTTGTAGCTGATGCTATATACATATACAGCTGCTGCAAAGTCATAGTATTCCAGGAATTAGGCTTTAAGAACTCTTACCTGTCTCCTGGAGCCAGACTGGATCCTGACCAGCTGCTGCCTCACTGCCATGTCTGCTGGAGACAGGTTCGATCTATGGCACAGGCACTAACTGGTATTCCAATTTTTGACTTTACTCTAAGCTACTTTCACACTAAGGAAGTTTTCAGGCATTTTAGCGCTAAAAATAGCACCTATAAAGCGCCTGAAAACTGCCTCTCATGCCTCCCCAGTGTGAAAATCTGAGTGCTTTCACACTGGGGCGGTGCGCTTGCGGGACGGAAAAAAAGTCCTGCAAGCAGCATTTTTACAGTGCTTCTACAGCGCCCTTGCCCATTGGAATGAATGGGCAGCTCTTCGGAAGCGCTGCAACACAGGCGCTTTTAACTCCCTCTTTGGGGTTAAAAGCGCCCTGCTATCGGCCGAAAAGTGCCGCTTAAGCAGCGGTAAAGCGCCGCTAAAACTAGTGGCGCTTTACCACTAATGGACCCTTCGCCCCAGTGTGAAAGCAACCTTCAGCAGCATTTTTCAACCTGTTTTCAGTCAAGGCACCCGTTAGAATTACGCACAATCACTACACCAGTCTGAGGGCTCATTCACACCTGGAGGTGCATCCAAGCGCACATGTTTTTTTGTGCGTTACCACACACTGCATTTTTTTAAACGAGCTGCTCTATGCGTGTGAAACAGGCAAAAGGGTGCCAGCATGATTTTTAAAATTTTGCAGCACCAAAACACATGATACTATGGTGCCATGTGTTTTAGTAGCTGTAGACATACATGCATTTGCTATATGCGTGAAGACCAACGCGCATCTGCAAAAAGGAGCGATTTCACACCTGTTACCATACTGCACCTGGTGTGAACAAGCCCTAGAATGTACTCTTTCAGTAGTCTGTAGGTTGTGAACCCACCTACCTCCCCAATTCCCCCCTCCTAGCACAAACAATTCCAAATCCTCTTTCTTAGGACACCACCCCCAAATACCCCTTCCCGGCACATCCCCCCACCCCAAATCACCCTCCCAGAACAAAATTTCCTACTCCTAGCACATCCCCCCAACAACATCACTCTCCCAACACAACCACCCCAGAATCCCCCTAGCACACCCTGATCCCAAAACCTCCACCTAGCATTGCCCCCACCCCCCAAAAAAATAAATCTCTTGAGAAACCCTGCTCTAAAGGATTGCTGTGGTCATTCAACTATCTAGCTTTTTTCTTTTTTTTTAACCCTCTCTTGTCTCTAGCAGCAGGAACTGTGGAGCAATTCATCCACAAAAAAGCACCAAAATGTTTGTCTAAGCCTGCTCTGTTCACCAGTGACTTGACAGCCGTCTAGTCTCTAATCTAAACATGAAGCAGGTGCTCTGGGATTAAAGAATGAGAGAATGGCTTAAAGGTTTTAAGTGCTTCTGCTGTAAAATTGGAGGACTAATTGCTCCAGAGTGTCTGCAGCTACGGGGATAATGAGCCATTGTTTTAAAGCTTTTTTACTCTTTGTGATGAATATGTTATTGTTCATAGTTTGGCTACAGATTCACTTAACATCTCAGTGCGCTTTAATGTTCAGTTTTTATACACAAACTGCATCAGATGCCTAAGGCCCCTTTCACACAGGCGGACCGTATGTCCGTTTTTCACCCATCCGTTTTCGGATGAAAAACGGACATACATGTATCCCTATGGGACAGCGGATGTCAGCGGATGAACATCCGCTGACACCCGATCGCACCCGTGTCCGCTACGCTCCGTTTTTCAGGATATAAAAATTTCTATTTTTCTATCCGTCTGCGGAGCGGATCGGATGAACACGGACAGACGGTCCGTGTTCATCCGATCCCCCATAGGGGAGAGCGGAGATCTGACAGGGCGGTCCCTGAACAGTGTGCGGGGACCGCCCAGTCATCAGCCGGCTCAGCGGGGATCAACGGAGCGATCCCCGCTGAGCAAGCGGAGCTTCACGGGGCGGATCATGACTGATCCGTCCCGTGTGAAAGAAGCCTTATGCTAGTAGAAAGTCATATTCATGACTATGACTCTGTTAATGAGCTTCCTGCCTTGTGATATCACCACTTCCTGATGGTTGATGAACTGGCAAGTGGTAAACCTAAAGTTTGCACCTTACATTGTGTCATGTGATAAAGTGAACCAGTTGAAATTTCTTGTTACCAGAAATACATTTCCAGTCCCTCTGCAGCTATATTGGGAAACATAATGTCTGTGGATAACTCTTGTCATCTCCTCTGTGGTCTTTTTTTCCATGAGTCATTTGGATTGTAGATAATACAATGTAAATGTGTATTTTGCAATGCTTGACCAGTTCTGTAGATCACACTATGTCCCTTCCTGGTTCTAAAAATACACTTGTTTGGTTATTTTTATCATTACAGATTGTATATGTTCCTTTGACATATGTGATCATAGAGCCAAAACTTTAATAAGAAAAATATAAAGAGACATTTTTTTTGTATTCAAGCATGCCACTAACATTAATACAGAATTATACAGGCTTCTTTATAACAAATGCAACCAGATTTCAGATGACTTGTTTTAGGTAAAAGAACACGAATATCTCTCAGAAGCTTTATTTAATTTTCAAAGGTCCAGCAAATTTGAGGTAACAATTTGTGGGAATGCTGTTATGAATGAATGAATCTGCCTACAAACAGCAGATCTGATGCCGCGTACACACGACCGTTTTTAATGTCATTGAAAAAAACGAAGTTTTTCTCAACGTGATTCTTCTCAAGTCTGCCTTGCCTACACACTATCATGAAAAAAAATGCTTGAGCAAAGCGCGGTGACGTACGAAATGTACGACGGCACTATAAAGGGGAAGTTCCATTCGGATGGCGCCACCCTTTGGGCTGCTTTTGCTGATCCTTGTGTTAGTAAAGTTTGGTGAGAGACAATTCGCGCTTTTCAGATGTGCTATCTCCATTACGAACGCTAGTTTTACCAGAACGAGCGCTCCCGTCTCATCACTTGCTTCTGAGCATGGGCGTTTTTTTCACGTCGTTAAAGCCTACACACGGCCGTTTTTCATGACGAGAAAAACGACGACGTGAAAAACTACGAGAAAATTACAGCATGTTCCAAATTTTTAATGCCCATTTTTCACGTCGAATGCTCTGGAGCCCACACACGATCATTTTTAATGACCAAATTAAAAAATTGCATTTTTCTCGTCATGAAAAACAGTGTTATGCCGCAGACACACGACCAACGCCTCAAACACATTTACTATACAACAAAGTGATCATTGTTCCACAACTAGCTGGAGTTTCCAAGCTTTCTATTCAAGCATGGCCCTCCTCACCCACCTCCACAATGTCCTGACAGGGAGTTAAGAAGAAATGTCACCATCAAGGCAGTGGCGGCTGGTGCTCAAAATTTATGGCGGGGCGCAAACAAACTGAAATAAAAACATCAATTGCAGCCTTACTGTGCCCATCAAACGCAGCCACTGTGTCCATCAAATACAGCCACTGTGTCCATCAATTGCAGCCACTGTGCCCGTCAAATGCTGCCACTGTGCCCATCAAACGCAGCCACTGTACCCAATAAACGCTGCCACTGTGCCATCAAATGCAGCCACTGTGCCCATCAAACGCAGACACTGTGCCCATGAATTGCCGCCACTGTGCCCATCAATTGCAGCTACTGTGCCCATCAAACGCTGCCACTGTGCCCATAAAACGCTACCACTGTGCCATCAAATGCTGCCACTGTGCCCATCAAATGCAGTCACAGTGCCCATTAAATGCTGCCACTGTGCCCATCAAATGCTGCCACTGTGCCATCAAATGCTCCCACTGTGCCCATTGAATGCTGCCACTGTGCCTTCAAATGCTCCCACTATGCCCATCGAATGCTGCCACTGTGCCCATCAAATGACGCCACTGTGACCCCCCCGCCTGCTCGCCGTCTGCCCGGCACTTACCCTGTCTCGGTGGGCCAGCGGGTAACGGCGGCAAGTGGTGTCCTCCATACGTCTTCTCCCGTCCTCTCCTATAGGCAATTGGACGCCTGATAGGTGTTCAATCACAGTGCCTGTCATTTCAGCCAATCAGGTGACGGGTAACAGACCCGAGCACCTGATTGGCGGAGAGGCAGTTCAGTGTTAGGAAAGCGAATATTCATTCGCTGTTCTAACACACCTGGGTGAACTGCGAGAGCCAAGCATGACGCTCTCAGGTCACCTTTTTTGACGCCTATTAGAGCCTATGGCCTGCAAACCTCCTCTCCACTCTGGATCACTTTTCAGGAAGGTGGTGCTTTTGAGTGTGAATGGAGCCTAAATCTACTAAGGACACATCACTTTCTGAATCGTACCATCCCATATTCTTACTTGAAATCTGACATTACAATTCTTGCCAAGATTCTAGACAGGTCAATAATAAATGTTACACTCAGACCATCCTCATTTGTTTGCATGAAAGTCATCCTTTAAATCTCTTGACAGTACATGAGCCTGTGCATGACTACATAGAGTACAGTGGTGGGTTAAAGCCGAACTCCAAACTTCCCTTTAGTCTTGAACAATTGTACAGGCTCCCTTCCAGTAATGAAAATGCTTAGTTTGGATTCACTGCACACTTTGAGAGCTTCTGGCTCTAATCAGGTGCTTCAAAAAAAGACCCCCCCTATTGGAATCCATAGTGAGGCTCTCTAATATGTAGATCAGTGGACCAGGCGCATGGATAGTGGGGGCGGCGCCCGTGCCGCCATTGTCCCCCATTGTTATTCCACGCAACAAGAGCAAGAATTCCGCTATGCTTTTTATCTTCGTATTTATACGTATGGATACATGTAGAAATTCTGTGGATTCTATACAAGAAACACCCACGCCCACGTGTTTGACGCCAGAGGAGGATGCTACCCTAGGGAGGTGATGGCAGGCAAATGCATTGCCTTCCAGCCACCGATAGGATGCTGTGCCATATTTAAAGTATTATTAAACCCACAACAATAAAATCAGTCTGTATATGCAGTAACGCATGCTTGTTATACTCACTGTAGAACACAAGGGGTTAATCCTGCACATTGTTTAAAAGGGCTGTTTGATCCTGTCTTTTCTGATCCTCCCCTTCTTCCACTGTCTCAAATCCATCTCCTGATTAAACAGAGCCTTGGGGTCAAGCTTCACATGCTCAGTTTGGCGTGAATTACTGGAGACTTTTTTTTTTTCTTGGGAGAGTGCATGTGATCAGCACAGGGCCAATCAGCACTGTCCAGACAGAGGGCCAGTGGTCCTGCCGACTCAAAGCACTGTCAGAGTAGAATGAAAACTCCTCCTACAAGTTTTAACCAGACTCCTCCATGACGACATCACAGAGCTGGTGGATGTTAGAGACCTTGCGCTCCTCCACCTTCCATTTTTAGGATGCCCCACAGATGCTCAATAGGGTTTAGGTCTGGAGACATGCTTGGCCAGTCCATCACCTTTACCCTCCGCTTCTTTAGCAAGGCAGTGGTTGTCTTGGAGGTGTGTTTGGGGTCGTTATGATGTTAAAATATTGCCCAGCGGCCCAGTCTCCAAAGGGAGGGGATCATGTTCTGCTTCAGTATGTCACAGTACATGTTGGCATTCATGGTTCCCTTCATGAACTGTAGCTCCCCAGTGCCGGCAGCACTCATGCAGCCCCAGACCATGACGCTCCCACCACCATGCTTGACTGTAGGCAAGACACACTTGTCTTTGTACTTCTCATCTGGTTGCCGCCACACACGTTTGACACCGTCTGAACCAAATACGTTTATCTTGGTCTCATCAGACCACAGGACATGGTTCCAGTAATCCATGTCCTTAGTCTGCTTGTCTTCAGAACAATGTTTTTTTCTGTTTTTCTTGTGCATCATCTTTAGAAGAGGCTTCCTACTGGGACAACAGCCATGCAGACCAATGTGATGCGGTGTATGGTCTGAGCACTGACAGGCTGACCCCCCACCCCTTGAACTTCTGCAGCAATGCTGGCAGCACTCATACGTCTATTTCCCAAAGACAACCTCTGCATATGACGCTGAGCATGTGCACTCAACTTCTTAGGTCGACCATGGCGAGTCCTGTTCTGAGTTGAAACGAAAAGAAAAAGAACGGCGCCCTCTAAGTGCAGCATAAGCATATTTAAAACATCTTTAATATATAGGGATTAAAAACACTCACATATGAGTAGAGGCAATCAGGCATGTCAGGGGTTAAACTTGTTTCATCCGCATGAGTCCTGGTGGAGTGTATGCATCACAGGCTGATGGTGAAGATCTGGGTCCTGTAGCAGTCCTGTCTGCACTGAATGTGTACAGCACTGGCCAGCGGCTGGGACGAGGATCGTGGAGGCTCCGTGATGTGATGATGTCGTCACTTCCGGGATTCAGGCTGGTGATCGGGACATGCATGTCCCTTCTTTAGGCTGGATCCAGCCTGCAGACAGGACTGCTACAGGACCCAGATCTTCACCATCAGCCCGTGATGCATACACTCCACCAGGACTAATGCGGATGAAACAAGTTTAACCTCTGACATGCCTGATTGCCTCTACTCATATGTGAGTGTTTTTAATCCCTATATATTAAAGATGTTTTAAATATGCTGCACTTAGAGGGCGCCATTCTCTTTCTTTTCATTTGTTCTCAGAGCCTCTTCTAGCTTTCTGGACAGAATATATGTTGGAGAAACTACAATGAGATTATACTTAGTCCTGAGACTTCCTACCACATCCCAATATTTGCAGGAAGAGAAAATGGAGGCCCCAAGGGGATTGTATGGGCAGGAAGCCAATTCAGGATAACACAATGGAAATAGTATAAAAATAGTTTAGAATGAAAAATGAGAAAAAAATATATAATGGAGAATGCTAAAAACAATCATGGAATACAGAATACGATAAACAGCTGCTCAAAAGGCGCAATGCATAATGTACTGATGCAAATCAGAAACAAAGAGTATATATACATGCGACCAACCCTACATGTTACGGAAAAACATAAAAGGCATGTAGTTCCGATTATGGTAGGTATGCTTCCTTCTTCAGGGGTTTGAGGCGAGTTCGCTGGTACATTTCTATGGAAAAAAGTATATATGTAAATAATAGAAAGATTGAGTAATGTTTATTACCCCCAACCAAAAGGGGGAAATAGGGAAAAAGATGGAAAGAAAGAAGAAACAAGCTTTCTGGACTGGCAGCCATCTACTAATTCAGCAACCTTCCTATATACCTCCTTACATGGACTATATACCCTATATGGACTCATAGTGATTTTTACTCCCTCCCTGCCCCTCCACCTTCCACTGTTTTGTTTTATTTATATCTGTTCTTAGGTAGCTATATCCAGAGTGCGCCATATAAACCCACTGTTTGTTCTATTCTGAGTGGAACCTGTCCTGTTAAACCACTGTATGGTCTTGGCCACCATGCTGCAGCTCAGTTTCAGGGCCTTGGCAAACGTCTTATAGCCTAGGCCATCTTTATGTAGAGCAACAATTCATTTTTTCAGATCTTCAGAGAGTTCTTTGCCATGAGGTGCCATGTTGAACTTCCAGTGACCAGTGTAAGAGAGTGAGAGTGATAACACCAAATTTAACACACCTGCTTCCCATTCACACCTGAGACCTTGTAACACTAACAAGTCACATGACACTGGGGAGGGAAAATGGCTACTTGGGCCCAATTTGGACATTTTCACTTAGGGGTGTACTCACTATGGTTGCCAGTGGTTTAGACATTAATGGCTGTGTGTTGAATTATTTTGAGGGGACAGCACATTTACACTGTTATACAAGCTGTACACTCACTACTTAAAACTGAAGAAATTACACTTTGCTACAATGTAGTCACATGAAAAGATATAATAAGATATTTACAAAAATGTGAGGGGTGTACTTACTTTTGTGAGATACTGTATATATAGATATAGTTTGTATCCCTTTCTGGATTGTACTATGAAGGGATGAATATTTTTTGATTGTTAAATCCCCCCCCCCCCCCTATTTGGGTACATGCTCCATGTATTAGTACATGGAGTGCCCTCAGTACCCCTTACTACCATTAACTGAGTTGCCCTTTTTAATACATACAGTGCCTTGCATGCAAAAGTATTCACCCCCTTGGCTTTTTACCTATTTTGTTACATTACAGCCTTTAGTTCAATGTTTTTCTAATCTGAATTATATGTGATGGATCAGAACACAATAGTCTAAGTTGGTGAAATAAAATTAGAAGAATGTAAAAGGAGGGAACAAGCTTTTGGGCCCGCCTTCATGGGCTTGCTGCAGCCCCGCCTACTTCCCGCCAAAAGATTTGTAATAATTCTGAGGTAAAAATTAGTAGTACAATTTATGTGTTACTGTCCCTTTAAGGATTCGAGATGAGGGTTTTTTTAACCAATTAGAAGCTGTGGAAGCTTCTGGAAGGTATTGGTACCCCTATATAAAGGGGGCTATGTGGAGTTTCCCCTCACAGCTGGTCAAGCCTTAGGCAAAAGAGCTACCCACCCTACCCTCCCTGTCGTTGGTACTTATGTGGTTTAAGTCACCCTGGATTTCTAGGGGGGATGTTTAATGTTAATTTAATTATTTGGCTTGAGTTCCAATAACTGAGCTTACATATTTATTGGATTTCTGATTTATGGAATTTTGATTTAATAAAAATTTTAATAATATTTACTATTTGATTCCAATAAAGTGCCACGGCCATTATTTATGCCAAATATATTTTTTGTGTGTTTTTTCATTATTTATTAAGGCGGTAAGGTTTTTTTAAAATGTTTTTTCTTAATTTTGAGTTTAATTGTGAGATGTGGGCTAAATGCAATCCCATATATATACATAAAACAATTTTTCAGAAATAAAAAACTGATTACTGTCAAGTGCGTATGTATTCACCCCCTTTGTTATGAAGCCCATAAAAAGCTCTGGTGCAACCAATTACCTTCAGAAGTCACATAATCGCCCCCCCCCCTCAATTATGGCTCTCTCTCGGGCTCTCCTGAGACCTCAGCTACTAGCCGGCTTATCCACTGGCTAGTCGGAGACCCATCCAAAGCCGTTATCGACTTTGATCGGGTCTCCCCTATGGTAAACCAAAAGCGATGATATGACATCACTTCCAGTTTACTGAAATGTCAACGGCGCCATTTAAAAAAAAAAAGAAGTAATAAAAAATGTTGATCTTCGCGTTTTGAATGCTTTCAAGTGCAAAGGAGGTTTTTGGGGTCTTATTGACCCCATCTTCCTCCATAAAGAGTGCCTGTGACATGCCTATTGCTGTCACAGGGATGTTTACATTTCTTGTGACAGCAATAAAAGTGCTTAAAAAAGCAACAGTGTAAAAATAAGCGAAATTAATAATAATAAAAAAATAATAATTAAAGTGCCCCCGCCCCCCACCGTGCTAGTGCGCAAAGGCGAACGGGTGCGATGGTTCCAAACGCATGCAAACAGCGATCGTGCCGCACAGTGAGGTATCGCCGCAAACGTCTGATCATGGGCAGTAATTCTAGCACTAGACCTCCTCTGTAAATCCAAAGTGGTAACTTGTAAAGGCTTTTAATAATAACATTTATGTAGTTTGTTGCCGTTGCGTGAGCGTGCACAATTTTAAAGCGTGACATGTTTGGCATCTATTTACTTGGCGTGACATCATCTTTTATATTTTACAAAAAATTGGGATTTTGTATTGCAGATACTGTGTGATATAAAAAAATTGCAAAACCCACCAATTTATTCTCTAGTGCCTTTGTTTTAAAAAGAATATATAGTGTTTGGGGTTTAAAGTCATTTTCTAGCAAAAAAAACAAACAGATTTTTACACGTAAACAAAAAGTGTCAGAAAATGTTTGGTCTTCAAGTGATTAAGGCCCCATTCACACAGGGGCGGCACGAGGCGGCACGACTTATGTGGGCGACCTCGGCGGCGCGATCTCAAGACGACTTGAGACGCCCGCCGAGGCGATTTGCATAAAGACTTCTGTATAGAAGTCAATGCAGGTCGCCTTGGGTCGCCCCCAAAAGTAGTACAGGAACATTTTTCTAAGTCGGAGCGACCTGAGTCGCTCCTATTAGAATGGTTCCATTGAACAGCGTGGGACGCGACTCGTCAGGCGACCGAGTCGCCTAACGAGTTGCCCCTGTGTGAACCGGGCCTAAGAATACTGAGGTATCAAGCACTGTCAAACGTTTGCTCACAAAATACAGCCATGCATTGTGTTATGGAATCAGGTTTTAGATTTTATTTAAATAAAGATTTTCTATGATGACATTTTAACACAGTTGCACAATTTTATTTAGGTGTTTATAATTTGCTTGAAATTGGGTTGTACCGTTTTCTGTGTATTTTAGTTAGTGCTCCTGACCCAAGGAGGGGATTCTGGGTACTGGTAATCCCCCGTACTATTCTAATAAACATCAAATTCTTGTTTTTCTTCCACATTCTTTGTAATATTCTGACAAAGATCTTTTCTGAAAAAGTAACCCGAACAAAAAATTTTGTTACATCGCTTCCTCTATGCAACCTCTAAATGAGGAAACTCCCGGCAAAGCCTCTGATTGGCTGCTTAGTCTTTCTTGTGAAAGCTGCACGGAAAATAAACCATCGCTTTATCTGTCACAACCAAAAAACTGTCTTGTGAGAAGGAGGAAAATGGAAATGGAGAGGGAGCCACAGAAAATAAGAGAGGGCTATTTGGTGAAAAAGGTAAGACCCACCCGATTTCTGTCTAACACAGAGTGTCGTGGAATTTTGAGCTATATGGGTTTGTTGTTTTTAATAGAACGAAAAAAATATATATATATAGAATGTGATCATATCACCCAATCAGCCCTTATCATTCGTTGTTCTGACTGCATGCATAGATAAAGTTGAATCTTTCATTTGATTCATTGTGATCTTTACTTTGCTGACACATAAAGGTAGAATAGGGAAGGAGGAGGGGGTGGGGGGGTTGTAGATCATTTAATTATTTCTCTTCTACCTGGTAAATTCATTCTTCCATTGATATTATTGTCAGTGTCATTAATTTAACCACCTCAATACCGGGCCTATTCTGGCACTTGTCTCTTTCATGTAAAAATATTTTTTTTTTTGCTAGAAAATTACTCAGAACCCCCAAATATTATATATATATATATATATATATATATATATATATATATATATATATATATATATATAATTTTAGCAGACACCCTAGGGAATAAAGTGGCGGTCATTGCAACTTTTTATCTCGCACGGTATTTGCGCAATAATTTTTCAAACACCCTTTTTTGGGGGAAAAAAATGGTTTCATGAATTAAAAAATAACAAAACAGTAAAGTTAGCCCAATTTTTTTATATAATGTGAAAGATGATATTACGCCGAGTAAATAGATACCTAGCTTGTCAAGCTTTAAAATTACGCACACTCATGGAATGGCGCCAAACTTCGGTACTTAAAAATCTCCATAGGCGACGCTTTAAATATTTTTACAGGTTACCAGTTTAGAGTTACAGAGGAGGTCTAGTTCTAGAATTGTTGCACACGCTCTAGCGCATGCGGCGATACCTCACATGTGTGGTTTGAACGGTGTTTACATATTTGGGCGGGACTTGCGTGTGTGTGTGCTTCTGAGCGCGAGCTACCAAGAACAGGGGCGTTTTAAATTTATTTATTTATTTATTTATTTTACTTATTTTTTTTTTACATTTTTACATATTTTTTTTCTTTTTTTTCTTTTTTTATCACTTTTTTTCCTATTACAAGGAATGTAAACATCCCTTGTAATAGGAATCTATTGTGACAGGTCCTCTTTATGGAGAGATGCGGGGTCAATAAGACCCCACATCTCTTCTCCAGGCTTGAAAGCATGGGATTGTGAAAAAAAATTCACGATCTCATGCCGACAGCTGCGATTGCGGCTTTGTTTACTTCCGGGTACCCGGGCGTGACGCCATAACGTTGCGCCCGGGCCTCCGACGGTCATAGAGATGACCGGTGACCATCTGGTCACCGGTCATCTCTATCCTCGTCATCCGGCGCCGGCCGATTCGTTCTCCGGGCCCCGGTGGCTCGGGAGAGCCCGGAGAAGCACCGGATGGCGGCAGGAGGGGGACGTCCCCTCCCGTCGCCTATAAGAACGATCAAGTGGCGGAACTGCCGCTATGATCATGAGATAGTAGGCAGAACCTTTAACCTTACTTCTATATTTAATAAATCACAAACAACGTGCTTTGGATTTTTATGGCCGCGGCTGCTTTATTATTGGTTTAAATACATTTTATTTATTAACAAATAAATACTTAATAACTTAAACAACCTAAACACTACGGCTCAGGCTGCATAAATATTCTCAGACTTTACAAAACCATCCTTCATAAATTAACAACATCAAATAACAGATTTGTCCCCCTTTGTATTTTCTTTTACAAAGGTGACCCCGACCACATAATTGCAGCTCGCGACAAGGATTTTTTTTATATAGGGTGTGCGGGGGGGGGGGGGGGGGGGGGGACATCACAGCTCCGTCTTCTGAGGCAAATTGAGCCTCCCTGACGGAACCCTACTTTTATACCCCTATTCTGACCTAGCTTAAGCTATCTAAAACTGGTTCTAACTCAGCACCCCTTCAAAAACCCGGGAAAATCACGTGTACTACCTCCCAGGTGTTTGAATCCTTTTGGCGGGCTCCTCTCAGCTCGAGGAGAGGGGAGCCTTGAAACTGCCTGCTCTGCCACTATCCCATGAGGAAAGGGGGAATTAAAACCGTCTCCCCCTTTCCTTTCATTCTTATGGTGCGCAGAATCATCGGCTGAAAAGAAGAATATCTGAATGATGCCTGTAGCTGCAGGCATCATTCAGATATCCCCCCTAAATACCAGGATGTCATGTGACGGCGTGCGGTATTGAGGTGGTTAAAGCCCAAATCTGCGAAGCTTTAAAACTATCCATTGCATGGGACTGCACCTGCACTGCAAGGGGTAATTGCTTGTTTAGGTCTAGGGGACACCAAACAGAAGGTTTACTTACCTGATCCTCCATTCCTTTGCTCTGCTAGACCGGTCCCCAAAGCCCCCCCCCCCCCATGCTCCAGCGGTCTAAGGTCCCAATATCATCAATCAGCAAAGGCTGATTTTGTTATGTTGTTTATTGGGATGCTCATTTTTATCTTGTTGTTTATGACTGGAGTTCTGCTTAAAATTCTTCAATATTTTTGGAGAAATCCGCATAGATGTTGATGCTCTCTAGGTTCATGTCTGAACACTACAAGTAATCTTTCAGATACAAGTAACGGTTTCGTTATAATAATTCTTCAAAATATCCGCACCCTAATTATACTTTTTCATTCAATACGTTTTATTTGTTCTGTGATCATTTCCAGTATTTTGACATACTTTTCCTTCACATACATAGCTTGTAACAAGAACCAATATGCGTGTTTTCAAAATGTGAACAGAAAATGTTATCAATGTTTACACAAAACATTTTCTCCCATGTGTAACGGTCAGTTTTCCGGAGCGCCTGATAAGTCTTTACCAGGAGGTGTACCCTTCTGGCCTGATTTATGATTAAAAATGTTTGTGTTATGCTTTTCTTTTTTTTTTTATAATTGACAATTTTTATTAAAGCGGAGGTTCACCCAAAATGGAACCTCTGCTTTTCGGAACCCTCACCCCCTCCGGTGTCACATTTGACACCTTTTAGAGGGGAGGGGGTGCAGATACCTGTATAAAACAGGTATTTGCACCACTCCCCCCCCCCCCCCCGCTGTGTGCTGGGAAACACTCGGCTCCCAGGACACAGCGGGGACCTGTTAGGACGCGCAGCGCGACTCGCGCATGCGCAGTAGGGAACCGGGCAGTGAAGCCGCAGTGCTTCACTTCCCGATTCCCTCACCGAGGATGGCGGCGGGGGAAGCCGAGAGCCGAGCAGTAGCTCGGCTTCGGCTGCCGACGTCGCGGGCGACCTGGACAGGTAAGAGTCCATTTTTTAAAAGTCAGCAGCTGCTGTATTTGTAGCTGCTGGCTTTTAAAAAAAAAAATCCCGGTGAACCTCCGCTTTAAGGAGGTCTCCGCTTTAAGTTTTTAAAAGTTTCAATACAAAAATACGAAACACAAAAACAAGAGGGGGTGGTAGAGTAAAACAAATACAGAAGGGGAGAAGGATGGAAAATAATAGACGTATCAATAGGTAGCGTGAATGCATCCTGCAATTATTAAACATGAAGCTTAGCCGGTTGACCCAACGAAATCGAGGTATGGCTCTAGATGAGTGTAAGCCCAAGACAATAACAGTGTTTGTTATGCTTTTCAATGAACCCCAACGTATAATCTCCTCAAACATGCTACTTCCTTATTAGTAAATTTCATCACATCCAGGATCCTTTTCTTTGTAACGGTTTCTTTAAAATAAGATGTAAGACCTTCTTTTCCCCATTTTGGATAGAATAGAGCAGGGGTCTCCAAACTACGGACCGTGGGGCATTATGTGGCCCTTTGCTTGTCTTTATCGGGGCCCTTGGGGCATTATTCCTTTCACTGATACCAACAATGGGGCACCATATCTCCCACTGACACCAATAATATAATTTTTTTGCTCCTACTGGCCACCAAGCCTATGGCATTATTTACTCCAATATATACTGGGGCATTTTCTACTCCCACTGGCCACACTCCGGCCCCCCTAAATCTTGGAGGACAATAAACTGGCCCTTTGTTTCGGAAGTTTGGAGACCCCTGGAATACAGGAAGGGTATATCCTCTGCTTTGTAGCCATTATGCCCTTTACACACGATAGGAATTTCCTATGGGCTAAAATCTGATGGAATTTTCTGTCAGAATTCCGTTCAAGCTGTCTTCCATCTTGCATACACACTGTCAGACTAAATTCCGACCTTCCAAAGCACGGTGACGTAAAACACTACGATGAGCCGAGAAAAATTAAGTTCAATGCTTCCGAGCATGCGTCGACTTGATTCTGAGCATGCGTGGGTTTTTCCTCCGACGGAGTTCCACATAGACGATCAGAATTTCCCATAGGATTTTTTTCCATCAGATAAATTTAAAACATGTTCTATTTCTAAAATCCTACGGCAAAAAGTCTAATGGGCCTACACACGATAGGAATTTCTGCTGAAAAAATTTCATCAGACTTTTTTCATCAGAAATTCCTATCGTGTGTACTAGGCTTTAGAGAGATTTTTTTTCATTTCAATTCACCTCACTAGGACATGAAGTGAGAGCAACCTCTCCAGTTAGGACATAGACAAGGGCACACTTTTATTAGCAAGGTGGGAAGATTTCACAGTTTTGTAAGCCCTAAGAAAATTTGCATATTCCCAGTTTTATTTTCAGGACAGAAAGTGGTGGGCAGTCTCCTCAATGGGGACACAGATAGCAATGACCACCTAGCAAAGACTCTAATCCAGAGGTCTGCCACCTCCCCGGCTCCAGGCTCAGCAACCAAAATGCCTCCATGGGGGGGGGGGGGGTATTGACGGGAGATTGGGTTAGGGCAGGAGCTGGGGTGGTGCGTGTGCTGCCCGTCACCTCCGGGAGGGGAGGTAGGGGGCTGGGGTGTTGTATGTGTGTGTGTGCTGCCTACCACATCTGGGGTGGCTAGGGTTGTGTGTGTGTTGCCTGTCACATCGGGTGTGGGGTGTGCTTGTTGCAGCCTGTCACCTCCTGGTGGTGTGCAACTTGTCACCGCCGGGAAAGCACATCTTTTTCAGTTGTACTGAAGAACTGAAGAGGTGGCGTGGATGGGCTACAACCAGTGCCAGATTTTTAAGAGGGCAAAAGGGGCAGCTGGGCCATCTCTCTATACAAAAATAATATAAAACAGACATTCACAAGGAAAATCTGTGTACTGCTGTTTCTCCACCCTGGCTCTCTAAATCCCTTATGCAGCTAAGAGCAGAGATTATGTGATCACCTATAAAAAAAAGGGGGAAAAAAAAGGTATATACTGCATATATATGTAGCGGTAGGTTGCTATGAGTTCCAAACATCCACCACATCACCTTGCTGCCAGACCTTTATCTATCACCTCAGAGACAATGAACAGTCATTTGCGTTGTTTTGTTTTTGTTTATTGGGGGACATAACTTGGATGGGGTTAGGAGGATATAGGATGCCCATAGAACATGTTGCTTTGCCATCATATTTAGTGAACATAGATAAGTTGAGTTAGCCTTGAAGAACTGATGTACTTCTAACATTTACAGTCTTTTACTCCCTGCATAACACCATGCAGACTATTGCTCCTCCTCCTCTGCATCAATACCATGCACCCAGGATTTCTCTCCTGCTGCACAAAACGTTCACTGTAAAACTATTAGATCTCGTCCCATCATCTTCATTATGACAAAAGGGACCACTCTGAATAATCCCAGTTGCTGGCTGTAATTGGTTATACTTGGTGGTAGTTGACTGCGTAGTTACTAGGCCCGAGGCCTGCTGAACCCCTCCCCGGGGGGGGGGCAGTAGTTTAACAGCTTGTACTTGGTGATGGACTACTGATCCCAGAGAGCCCGACCTGCAAATCCTGCGCCCTCAGGCGACATCGATTTGACACACTTCCCCACAGTCTCTCTCTGATCCAGGACTCCTCATCACTGGCCTTGTAATGACGAAGCTCCCTCACAGACTCCCTGTGGTACACTCACTGATCTTTTTCCGCCCCGAGTCCATGATGGAGGAATTTATCTGAACATACGTTCCAACAGCCTCCAGCCCCTCTACTGGGCTCCTCCACCAGGCCTCACCCCCCCCCCCCAAAGATGGGGGTAGGGCCCCTGCCACTGTCTAGTATACTCCATCCTCCACTTCTCCCGGCCAACAATCCTTCCCAGTGGCATGTTACCTCAGCTTATATAGGAGGCCCACCCCCTGCCAATGCCAAGTGGGGATTGGTCAGAGCTCCCACACAAGCTGCCTGCCACTCCAGTCCCAGGCCCTGCCTCCTTTTCTGTACATTCTCCCCTGAGACAGGGGAGGCGCCTCAGAACTAGAGCACAGGTGGCCACACCCACTGCTACACTAACCACTCCCAGCCCCCAGATCAAAACAAGCAGGCCCAGCCTGAAGCATAGGCCTGCCTACATTTACCTGGGCAGACAGATTACCTCACAAAAAATCCTATTCTAGCACCTACCTATGGTAGAGGGTGCTACATATATATGGTAAAGGTTCACATATACTTTAAGTGTACACCTGTAAATGGGCCATCATTGCCGGCAGGAGATGCTCAGGTGTTCTGTGCATCCGTGTGCAGGCAGTCCCATTCGTGTCAAGTGGAACACAGAGGCTGCATGACCACAGCCACTGCTCCCAATCTGACGTATGTGTGATGTACCTGAACTCACACTGTCTGATTTGAGGACACGCACCCACATGGATATCAAATTGGGAATAGCAGCCATGCAGCCGCCATGTTCCAACTGACATGAATAGGACTGTCTGCATGCGGATGCACAAGACACCTGAGAAGCCCTTGATTGGGTGTTCATGCTAACAAAGCCTTAAGCCCCGTACACACGGACTTTTGGCCAACAAACTTCATTTTGAGCAAGTTGGACCAACAATCCGACCGTGTGTACGCTCCATCAGACAAACTTTTTTGGTTTTTATTTTGTTTTCATCGGACAAAAGTTGGGTCTGCAAACGGACAAACTTTTGGCCAACAAAAGTCCGATGGAGCAAAGTCAGACCGTGTGTACAGAAAACCATCGGACTTTTGTCCGATGGACAAAACAACTAATGTTAAAATCAACCAACAATAGCAGAAGTTGACCAAAGGGTGGCGGTAAAGAGCAGAAAAGAGCAGAAAAACCACGTGATGTTGCAAAAAGTTTTGGGAAAGTTTGCAGAAAAGTCCGAGCGTGTGTATGCTATGGGTGTTCCCGACCAACTCCGTTCGGACAAAAAAACACGGAAAAGTCCGATGGAAGTCCGACCGTGTGTAAGGGGCTTTAGATGCGGTATCCTCTCCCAATATTTGGCACTTGGTAGTATTCCTCTGTGAATATGGGGACATCTTACACCACCCCAAGCACATGAGAGCATGTGGAAGATTTTGATTCTCAGCAATGTCATTGGACATTATTAAACTTCATGCACACTCCTTTTAAGAAAACACATTAAAATACTTCATACAACTCTTCTAATGCTTATAATGTGCATTGTACTTCTACGAGATAAGCATAGGTCCTTCCTCTACACTTAAGCCTAGTACACACGGCCGAGAATCTCGTCATAAAAAAAACCCGTAGTTTTTCTCGACGAGATTCTTGTCAAGCTTGATGGGATTCTTGTCAAGCTTTCCTTGCATACACACTGTCAATTCCAAATCTCGTCATTGACAGTGAAATAGACGAACTGTTTTACCGAAAGGGCTGGGATAAACGCCCGTTACCTGTGTTATGTGCACCGCAAGATTCACCCATGTCTATAGGAGATAGTACGCCCCGGGAGGAGGCCCCGGAGCTTACGAGGAAGTCTAGTCCTCCAATTGTCCTTCCACAATCTACAGCATCACCCGCTTTGTTGACGGGAGTACCCCGTGCATCACTACGAGCACCAAGAGCAAAGCCATCAGAGGTAGTGAAAGTACCTCGGCACCCGGAGGCCATTGTTCAACCAGGAGAAGGTGAGCGGGCCACAATGCCTCCTTTGGCCCGATTGCAACGACTCTTCTCTCAGAGGGTCGCCCACAAGTACGGATGGGAATATCCTTACCTGCCCAGGGACTTACTGTTTGAGGTTGAACTTCTGCGACAGCGATGGTATGATGAATTTGTTTGGGAGAAACTTAAAGTGCCTCATACCCGGCAATACTTGTCCTGTTCGCCACCCGTGTCGAAAAAGATCAGAGACTGCAGAGCAGACTGGATGTTGGGGCGCCATATTCATGTGGACAAGGTGCTTATCTGCCGGAAAGACTATTCGATTGAGGTTTTTGATAAGCATCTAAAGCCCTTGTTCTTGCCTGACCCGAAGTTTTACTTGTGAGAAGAGACTCACTTGTATGTGTTTTTTTTCCTGCAGCAACTTTCTGGAAGTGTCCTTGCCAGAACACCGAACTGTGCCCTAGTTTTTTATTTGGGTTTTTGTTTGTTCTCTCTTCTTTCACAATTCAAAGACAGAGACTTTGGGGGTAGAATCAGAGTAGGGACGCAGGAAGAACGAAGATTTCACCAAGTGTCATTACCGCGGCACTGTCACCAGGTGGCGGTGTTGCGCAACGGCTGTTGTTGTTTTTACACTCGCATCACTTTACTCATTGGAGTGAATGGGTCTTTCGGCTGATGGACCCATTCATTCCAAATTAACACAAAAAGTTAGGATGTTGTGTTTTTTTTCTCTTTTGTTTCCCTTCTGCAGGAGATTCGTCTGTCAAGACTACTGAGTATGGGGTGGTTCTTAGACAGTGAAGGGAGGGATTGTATATGTGTACATGCTTAGATGGTTTTATGGAAAAGTTTTATTGTTTTATGTTTCCCCTTTCCTTGAGCAGGTCTTGGCACACTCGGGATTTAAATTTTGAGGGATAGCCTCTGGGGTCAGGCTTATGTCACCACTCTTTGGGAGATAAGGGTTTGCACCAGATGCTGGGGACCAGCATCAAATCACAGGGGGAGTGTGTAGCGGGGTCTTTAAATTTAGTTGGGATGCACCTGGGTAATAGTATGACCCAGGTGTGTAAATCATGAGAGGTTTTGGACCATTTGTGTTCGTGGAGGACTGGGTGGTGTATTATTCTCCTTGGCCTGTGGGTGGCGCTGTGCCCGCAGGTTCAAGGTAGAATTGCTGCCGCAGTGCTGTCCTTTTTGTCCCTTTCGGGAGATGGTACGGTAAGGGCGGGGAACCTGCCGTGACGTCAAGGGAGGGGATAAAAGAGGGAGACGCCCTAACCACGAGGTCTTCGGGATCTTCTTCTTCACGCGCCCAGGCACCTTAGGCCTGGGTGCGGCGGTTCGGAGTTCCGGCCCAGGCGCCCTAGGCCTGGCCGGAACGGAGTTGGAGTCCATCCCAGGCACCTTCAGCCTGGGGTGAGGTACTAAGTCGGAGGCCTGGGGCCCAGTGACTTTGACTGGGTCCCGCGAGGGTGGAGAAGTCCGAGGGTCCCTGAGGTGGATGGGGCCTATGTCTGAGGTGAGGAGGCCGGGGAGGTTACCCGTCCGGAGAGTCCGGAGCAGCATCAACCCGGTGACGGATGGGCCTCTGGTAACTCCCTTGGAGGGACATCTTCCCCTGACAGGGGCCGCAACGCAGCAAAGGTACTCCTGTCTACATTCTATTGAGTCGCTGGTAGAGACTCACAAGTTCTAAGTTCTCTCTAGCCAAGGCTATAGTAACCGCTGGTGAAATCACAGTGGTTTAGCGTACAATCAGGATAGTGTCTCGACCTGCTCATCCCACCGTATTGAACTGTTATTGGGTCTCAACCAGTTGGCTACTGAAGCACTGTTTATTGTGAGCTTTGCAATAACACAAGAGTTGGACTGTAATCGGTGTGTGGTACTCTGGTTAATGAGAGCAAAGGGAAGTGTTGGCACAGTAGGACTTGATCCTTAACTAAAACACACAGGCCCGAGGAAAATAACTGGTGCTGGCCTTCACCTCACCCACAGCTATGGGGAGGACATGGGCCATAGCGCATCTCACCCTGTAGTACGAAATACCCCTAGACAAAAGAGATGGGGTGAGGCCGCTACATATATATCTCCCAAAAAACAAGGCCTGCAAATACCTTTTTTAGGACGGTTTCGTTCTCTGTATTTCGGGGTATCTCAAGCGCCATTCGTACTGCTGTTATGTGATTCAAATTATGACGTCGCTTCCGCCCTCACTGTGTCCCTGTCGGTAATCTCGCGCATGCGCTGTTACCATTCGTTGCTGTGTCTGCGGCTGCTGTTTTATTAATTTTTTTTGCTGTTTGCTGCTTTCACTCCCCTTTTGTGACGTCTTCTTTAGTCACACGAGGGAGTATCAGGAAGAGTGGAAGGAGCTAAACACTGCAAGACTTCTCCTCTGTGCCGGACAGAGGGGAAGTTCTCACAGACTGCATTCCGGCAAGATTTAAACGCTGGTTTAGAGGGGCTAATGTCAGGGCCAGATTAAGAGCATCATGGGCCTGGTGCTGAGGATTTTGGTGGGCCCTTTTATGGAAACAAAATAAAAATGCAAACAATTTTTTGCTAAAACAAATTAAATATACTCTCACCAGTAATACCAGCCATTCAGCCTCTCAGCAGCAGCAACATTACCAATACCACCTGCTATGCTGTCTCTCACAAGCAGCAACATAGGGTGACCTCATTTCCAAACTGCCATTCAGGGAAAACCACCCCACTTTTAACAAAAAATGAAGTGAGGGGTGTATAGTCTAGAGGTTGATGGGGAAATCGTCAGCGGGGGTGATTTGACAGGCAAATGGCTGGTGTTAGCACCTAAAATCATCCTGGCACCATGGTTGATATGGTGTCAGGGTGATCAAATTCCATTATTTATTTTACTACATTGTAATATATAGTGAAATAGTTCAACTCATCATAATGCAGAATCAGTGGGTACCTGAGCTTGTCACTTGCCACCAGAGGCAGCATGTCACTTGCCACCATTTCCTGCTGCCAGATGCAGCGTGCCACATGCCAGAGTTTGGGATGGCATACTCTCTGCTTAGTTCTGAGAATGCTTTTAATGTGTTGCCTTCATATAACTGCGTCAATCTGGTTATACCTCTCTTTTCCCATTCCTTTAACTTTCCCATAGCTTGGATTTCTGGTAGGTATTTATTTTCCCAGAGAGGTGTATATTCTGTTAACCCTTTATACCCCATAGCTTGTTTACCTTCCCTCCATGTTCTTATGGCCGCCTTCAGTGTTGGATTCTTAACAGGAAAAGAATCAGCCTCCAAGTTTTCTATTATGGTGTTGTGTGGGGCCCCCATTAGCATCATTTTCCCACTGGCCCCTCCTCCTCCCTCTATTGTACATCCCCTCAGGTGCTGTAACTGGGCCGCTATAAAATAACTATAAGGGTGTGGGATAGCCAGCCCTCCCTCTTTTATTGACAGCTGTAATACTTGGAGACTAATTCTTGCCCTGCCCTTCTTCCAGATTAATTCCCTGAAGAGGGTCTCTATTTTTTTAAACCAGGCCTTCCCAATCCATACTGGGGCGTTATGAAGTACGTAAAGTAGCTGTGGCATCCAGATCATCTTAATGAGATTACTTCTTCCTGCTACTGACAGAGGAAGACATTCCCAGATGTCGGCCTTTTGCTTAAACTTAGCTAATAGTGGCTTTAAATTATTATCAATATATTGATCTGGGTCTCGTGTCACCACTATCCCCAGGTAATCCATTTTTTCCGCCACCTTTAATAGAGGGATGCCTTCACAGACGGTGTTATCTACTGGATCCACTGGCAGAAGTACAGACTTCTCCCAGTTTATCACCAGGCCCGAGAATCGACCAAATACTTCCACCATCTGTATCGCCATTTTTAGTGACTTTGAGGAATCCCCCCAAAAAAGCAAGATATCATCTGCATAAAGTGCGATTTTCTCCTCCCCCATTTTCCTCTGAAATCCCTGTATTGCCTTTTGGGATCTAATCGCTATTGCTAAGGGCTCTATTGCTACTGCAAAGAGAAGGGGGGACAGGGGACATCCCTGCCTTGTCCCCTTCTCTAACCTAAAGCTCTTTGAGTATTCATTGTTAATTTTTATTTTTGCGCTTGGGGAGTTATAAAGCGTTTTTACCCATTTAATAAAGACAGAACCAAATCCAAATTTCTCTAATACGTGCCAGAGGTAATCCCATTCTAAGCTATCAAAAGCCTTGGTAGCATCCAGGGATAAGATAGCTCTGCCACTTCTGTTCTCAGTTGGCGTCTGTACGTTCAGATACAATCTTCTGATATTGGTGCTTGTAGCCCTATTAGGGATGAATCCGGATTGATCCGGGTGTATTAATTTCTGGATATATTTATTCATCCTGGCTGCCAGCACTTTAGCCAATATCTTAACGTCTGAACACAGCAATGAAATTGGTCTATAAGATGAAGTGTCTAATTGATCTTTCCCCTCTTTTTGGAGTACTATTATGGTAGCCTCTGACATTGAGGCCGGCAGCTTCCCCCCTTCTACCGCCCAATTCAACACCCTTAACAGTTCCGGGAGGAGCACCTCCCCGTACTGTTTATAAATTTCCACCGGTAAACCATCTGGCCCGGGGGACTTTTGATTAGACATTTCCGCTACTGCTAATTGGAGTTCCTCTAGGGTTATCGGGGACTCTATAGCTCTTCTATCTTCCTCAGTTAAGGCCGGTGTTTCTATCCCCCTCAGAAATTCATCCATTTGTAATGTCTCATCTGCCCTCTTTGACTTATATAAGTCCTGATAATAAGCCTCAAATGTTTCCAAAATTTCAGATGACTGAGAGGATATCTCTCCCCCACCTTCCTTATTGCAGGAATACTAGAGGGGGCTGAGTTAGTTTTAGCCAATAGGGCCAGTGTATGGCCTACACTCTCCCCTTCTGCAAAGGTACTCTGTCTTTGAAATAGACGTTTATTCTCTACTTTCCTTACCACTGCCATTTTGTATTCCTGTTGTTTCTCAAGCCATTTCCTTTGTTTCATCGACGTTGGATCCTCCACATATTGTTCTTCTGCTTCTCTCACCTCTTTCCTAATCTTCTCTTCCCATTCCCTAGAGTTTTTTTTAATTTTGGCTATTTGTTGAATCAATATTCCCCTAAGGAAGGCCTTTAGGGTGTCCCATATCACTCCCACCGGCGCTGTCCCTTCGTTAAAGCCCACCATCTCACTCAATTTTATATTTATCTCCTCTGGTTTTCCCATTAGTTCTAACCAGAAGGGGCTTATTTTCCAATTACTTGGAGGGCACTTTTTCCCTGTGTTTATAGTCAGCACCAGTGGTGAGTGATCTGACACCCCTCTTGGGCAATAAACAATTTTACTAACCCGTTGCAGACTCATCTCGTTTCCTAGGGCCATATCTATTCTAGATAATGTGGAGTATGAGCTTGAGAAACAGAAGTACTGCCTCTCATCTGGGTTTCCCATTCTCCAGATATCGCACCATCCGACCTCTTTCAAAAACTGGGTTAAACGTCCCTCTCCCCTCCCGATCATCCGTATCCCCGGTGGAAATCTGTCTACTGTCCTGTCCAATACTGCGTTAAAGTCCCCAACTGCTATTACGTAGCTTTCTTCCTCATATAGCGCAAATTCCGCAAATTTATCTCCATATTAAAAGGTGGCGGAACATAGATATTTGCCAATACATATGGTTCATTTTCTATCAAACAATGCAAAAAAATAAAGCGCCCCAATTCATCCAACCTGACCTCTCTACAAACAAAAGACACCCCCTTTTTCACCAGTATACTCACCCCCCTAGAGTAAGAAGAATAAACTGAATGATACTGGCATTGATATTTCCTATTGAATAATTTCACCTTTGTTTCTTTTGTTAAATGGGTCTCTTGGATGCAAATTACCTCCACCCCGTACCATTCAAGTGTGGAGAATATTACAGCTCTTTTTATCAGGTCACCCAACCCCCGGACATTCCAGGAGCCTATATTAAATGTTTTGGGCCGCATATCAATACAGTCGCATAATAACTACAAAAAAAAGGAAAAACAAACATATGAGAGCAAAAGACCCATCTGGGCCCCACAAAGTTCAACCTTGGGCAAAAGAGAGTTCCATGTTCCATTGTACAAAAAAAAAAGGAGGAGGTGCTAGACCAGAATAAACTTCAGGAGAGATCCTGAATGTGCCAATCACAAAAAAAGAAGAAAACAGCAAAAAATAGAGAAAAAAATGAAAAAATAAACAGATACAGAGAAAACCAATTACTCTGCTATTCCCTTTTTGTCCCTGATCTGTTACTAATCTAATTTTCTTTATGTATAAAAAACAACCCATCTTCTAATTTAAACTGTAATATTCATAATTTTGTGCACCAAGCGGGGGAGCCTTACTTCCTATCATAAAAAAATAAATGAGAAAAAAAAAAAAAGGAAAAAAAAGTTGATAGTGTAAAAAAAATAAATAAGGGAAGAATTACTTCTTTTAAATGTGTCTTTGCTAAAATGTGGGTTACCCCAAGTTACCTTCATCTCATGTTTCCCTCTCTCCTTTGTTTGAAGTGTGACATTTGTGAATTTGTGCAATTTCCCCCCCCCCCCCTTCTGTCTCCTATACCACCCCCCACCCACCCTCCCTCCCTCCACTCCCCCTCCCTCCACCCCCAGCCTATCTAGGCATACCCTAGGGGCTGTACTTGTGACCACTACCTGCCATCCCTCCCTTTCATACCCCTCCAAATTAATATCCTCTTGTGACCTTCCCCCTCCTCTCCCACTATCCCCCCCCTTCCCCCCCCCCAAAAAAAAAAGAAGGAATTTTTGTGCATCGGAGAGCTTCATATTTGGTGTTTCCTATTCATGCATTCATGTGTTTGGTGCTTGGCTATAAGGACTCATCCCCTAATTTATAAAAAACAAACAAAATAATTTCCCCCGCCCCTTTTTCCCCACCCCCCACATCCCCCCAAAGGAGCCGTTTTTCGACAAAAAATAAAATAAAAAGTGAAATGTTAGTTCATAGTGTATTCCAATCTTCCCAAGTTTGAAACCTTATCTAAGCTCTCCCATCAGTATAGTGTCTATAGTTTAGTTTTATTTTCTTCCAGCCACTGTGCTGCTTTCTCCGGTGAGTCAAAGAATTGAGGGCCCTCCAAAGTCATTATCCTTAAACGTGCGGGGTACAATAGTGCATATGTAACTTTGTTTTTTAAAAGGTTACGTTTGACTGATATGAACTCGGCTCTACGTTTACTTAATTCCGGCGAAAAATCTGGGTATAATGAGATTCTTGACCCTTTATAGAAGATGTCCCCCTTCTCTCTTGCTTTTTGCAATGCAATGAAGCCCAATGGTAAGTCCGGCCCTGGCGGTGACGTACAACACGTATGACGGCAGTATAAAGGGGGAAGTTTGATTCCAATGGTGCCACCCCATGGGCTGCTTTTGCTGATCTCGTGTTACCGCGTGTTAGTAAAAGTTTGGGGAGAGACGATTCGTGCTTTTCAGCCTCAAGCTTTTCAGTCCGTTACAGCGTGACGAATGTGCTATCTCCATTACGAATGCTAGTTTTACCAGAAGGAGCGCTCCGTCTCATACTTGATTCTGAGCATGCACGATTTTTTAAGACTCGGAAAAGCATACACACGACCGGTTTTCTCGTCGGGAAACAGGCCGACGAGAAACCAGACGAGAAAAACGAGAATCCTGACGAGAAAATAGAGAGCAGGTTCTCTATTTTTCTCGTCAAGATTCCCGGCAGTTTTCTCGACGAGAAACCATACACACGGACGGTTTTCTCTGCAAGAAAGCTCTTCCAACAGTTTTCTTGTCGTTTCTTGCCGAGAAAACCGTTTGTGTGTACGAGGCCTTATGCCGCGTACACATGACCGTTATTCATGGAAAAAAACTACGTTTTTCTCAACGTGATTTTTCGTGTTTCCTCTCAAGCCTGCCCTGCATACACACGTTCGTGAAAAAAAATGCTCGAACAAAGCGCAGTGAGGTACAACACGTACGACAGCACTATAAAGGGAAAGTTCCATTCGAATGGCGCCACCCTTTGGGACGCTTTTGCTGATCCTCATGTTAATGAAGTTTGGTGAGAGACGATTCGTGCTTTTCAGTCCGTTACAGCGTGACGAATGTGCTATCACCATTATGAACGCTAGTTTTACCAGAACGAGCGCTCACGTCTCATACTTGATTCTGAACATGCACATTTTTTTCCCCTCGTAAAAGCAAAAACACGACCGTTTTTCACGACGTTAAAAAGAACGACGTAAAAAACGAAGAGAAAAAATAGAGCAGGTTCTAAAAAAAATTCGGGCATTTTTCTCGTCGAGAAAAATGCTCTGGAGCATACACGCCACCGTTTTTCAAGACCATTTTTAAAAATGGCATTTTTCTCGTCATGAAAAACGGTCTTGTGTACGCGGCATTAGGCTCCATGCACACTGGTGTTTTTTTAAGCTCCTGGAAGCTGTTATTAGGATTTTTTGTTTCTGCTCCTAGAAGCTAAATAGTATTATCCTATGTGTCCATGCACACTACTTTAGGCTATTAGCATTTTTTGAGCTCCAGCTTCTAGGAGCAGTTAAAAATTGTTTTTGTAGAGTTTCTTGGAGCGTTTTTCCAGCAGAAAAAAAAATCTGAATGCTCGTAACTGCTTCTAAATGCTCCTAGATGCTTCTAAATGCTACTAAAATGCTCCTAACAACTTTTTGGGAGCTTTTTTTTTTCTTCATGTACTGCAAAAATGCTAATACTCCTAAAAGCTTCTAAAAGCTAATAAAATGCTACTAGAAGCGTGCACAAAAATGCTATATTATCAGCATTTTTCATCCAGCATTTTTTTCCTAGCTTTTTTTAACCTTATGAAAAACGATATGGAGCATTAAAGGTCAGTGTGTGCATCAATGGAAATTTATGTAAGCTAAGTGGAATGTTGTTGACCTATTTCTTATCTATGACACAATCTGAATACAGCCACAAACAGACAATCAGTGAATGGGGCTGATTTAGTCTTTATATGAGGGGCTGATTATTGCTGAGGCTGGATTGGGCTGAACAGTACACCTAGTTGTATGAACGCTTAGGACAGAATGCACTCGGGGCAAATGCCCGGAATGCAGGAAGTCTGCATTCTGGGCGTTTTAACCTGGGCACCTACTGGCCTAGAAGTTCACACTGGTAGGTGCACTGTCTAACCACAGCACCTGTCAGATTCTCATAAAGTTGACAGGCTGTGGACAGCAGGGCTGGACAGTGCAACTGTGCCCTCCCTCTGCAACTAAATGCCAGAGCCCCATGCACCAGGGCTAAAGGTCCAGTGTGCATGGGGTTTTTAAGGTATGCAGGGTTTTTAACCCTTTGTCTCATAAAAAGATCAATTTCAGTCAAAATTGATTTCTAGTCTGTATGGTAATTTTTTGAAGGGAAAACCCTCTACACTTTCCTGGGTCTAGACACAATTCTGGATATGGGTAAGCAGGTTTGGGATGAGGTGTATTTTTCCTATTTTAACAGTCATGTCTGCTAGAGACAAACTCACCCAAATAAGTTTTTTCCACAGAGTCCACTTTACACCGGCCCAAACGTTCAAATAGGAAAAAGGGACAGTACAGTGTAAGTGTAAGGGAGCTGATAAGAATTTTCTACATATGTAGCGGAACCTCACTCTCCCTCTTGCCTATTGTGAATGGCTTGTGTCTAGGGGTACCTGGGAGAGAAGAGTGCAGGAACACTACGCCAAGCTCTCCCCTCGTGTGTATAAGAGGGTTGAGCAAAGTTAGTTGATTTACCTCCCGGGTCTGTCCACTGCATACGAAGCCTCAGTTGTTCCATGGAGACGTGTCTGCCAATAATAGAGCCCCACACCAATCGAAAGTCCAACACTCCTTTATTTCTCGTACAATACGGTGAACACAATCAGTTGAACTTCCAATAACAGACGAACATGGGGGTGTGGGAACGAGTAGGCCCAGGCACAACTGAACTCTCCTATTCCTTTTTCCCAGCGAATAGGCCTGGCGCACGGTCTCTGCCACCGACCGTGAGTTTTGGTCGCTGCCACCGACCGGATGAACTGTTGAGGCCCCTGCCACAGGCCTAATAGCAGGTCTCTGCCACTGACCTGATTGAAATAGCTGGACCGCTGCCACCGGTCATTGAACGTGGACTGAACTTCCTCTTTGAACTTGGCCCCTGTTCGGGAAAGATATTCCTCCGGGCGGTCTCCAGAGGTTCACCCGGCACTGGCAATCTGCTGCACCAGGTCTTTGGATGAGTCCCTCCTCCGGTCCCTTACGCCTCTGGATTCGGGTGCCCCAATCCCGGGGCCCCCTAGGATGATCCCTCCCTTGCGGGACCCAGCGGAAGGTACTGGGCCCCAAGCCTTCGGCTGAGTACCTCACCCCAGACTGAAGGTGTCTGGGATGGAACACGAACTCCAAGTGTCCAGGCCTAGGTCGCCTGGACACCGACCGCAACCACAGCCCTCAGGCTGAAGGTGCCTGGGACTCGAACCTCGTGGCAAAGATGTCCGCTCCCTTTATACCCCCCCCCAGCAAGAACGGTGGGTTCCCCACCCCGCCGTACAACCGCTGCGAGAGGTCACAAAGGGTACGGCACTGCAGCGATGGTTCAACCCCGGCCCAAAGTGACAGCGCCACCTGCTGGGCCGCAGGGAACTATGCATCACTGGTGTCCTCACCAGTTTAAAAAGTACATACCCGCTTCACATATGATCTAGATCTGTCTTAAGGTTAGACCAATTTGGTCTCTGATTACTATAGAATTTATTTAACCGACCTTTGAAATCCCCAATATTTGTAACCCAAAGTCGTGTCTATTAGGAGTATATGGTAAAGGGGATCTTGGAAGTGCTTAAAATACCTTTCCTGACAGACTCCATGGCAGACTACGTGTGGGTTAACCCCGCCTCCTCTCCACAGCTATAGGACCCCTTACCCATAAATTTGAGCTCACCTCTACAGACAGGTGTTCCTTTTTTGTCCTCCTCACTGTCAGGGTCACCTGTGGCCAGGTGACAGATGCACACCGTAGGGGGACAGGAGTGCACCACGGGGTAGTGAACCCTATGGCTGGCTTCTGCAGATAGGAAACTGGGTGGTTGTGGAAAGCGGGACCAGAGGAGCACAACCGGGATCCTAACGGAAGCGAGAGCCAAGATTCCCCAGGGCGCGGAGTCTAAGACCCAGCTGGTCTTCTCCAGGGCCTCTAGTGGTGAGGATGTTACGCTGCAGGCTGGGACCAGGTCGCGGCCCCTGGAGTTTCCTAGCTCACGCCCCGTAGGATAAGGGGAAAAGAGGGGAAGCAGCAGCACACGATAGAGAGAACCGAATAACAAGCTGAAGGTCAGGGGCCACAAGCAGACAAGGATAACGAAGAACGAGCCGAAGGTCAAGGGTCACGAGCAGACAGGGATGGTCGGGGACAAGCCAATAACGTAACAGAGAGACAGACGTAGCACACGGCAGGCAGGAACCCAAACACACAATGCCTAACAAACACTTTGATCAGCAAAGCAGGCTTGCAGTGCACAGGTTAATATAGTGTTCAGTGATAGGGCCTGGGGTGGAGTCAGGCTGGGAGGAGATTATAAAGGAAGCCAGGTGAAAGGGTTCTGGCCTCTAAGATGAACACATGGGAAGGAAGGTAAGCTGACAGACAAACACTACTGCATATCCATGACAGTACCCTCCCTCTTATGGGCCCTCCCCCGCCTGGACCCAGGCTTAAAGGGAAATCTCTGATGAAACCTTCTCAACAGATGAGGTGCAGCGACATCAGATGCAGCGATCCAAGACGCCTCCTCAGGACCAAAACCTCTCCAATGCACAAGGTACTGAAGAATGCCTCTGCAGAGCCGAGAATCCAGAACTTGTCTAACCTCGTACTTAAGATTATCCTCAGAGACCGAAAACGAGGTAGGGAGATGACAAGAAGATCTATTGAGGACCAAAGGCTCTCTAGGAATAAGCAAAGGCATGAGAGGATCAACAGGAATCTGAGGAGGGTCCCCTAGACCCTTAAAGGGGAACTGGTCATCTTGCACAGGACCATCAGACTGGGCAGATGTCAGTGGAACCCTGAAGTCAGGTTGGTTAGAAGGTGACATGTCGCCGGAGTCAAGCTGAATGGCTGAAGGACAAGCAGAATGTCCCGAACAAGAAAAAGTAGGAGGCTCACTGGGCATGGGCTGGACTGGCATAACTAGTACAGAGGCAGAGTGAATAGCTGAGTCAGGTGTAGCGACTACCTGAATCGCATCGCAAGACGTAGCGACTGCAGGACTTGTAGACAAGCTAGCCTGGCTGCGCGTCCAAGGGTGGTTAGGGACAGAGAAATGTAAATGGTTATGCAACCCGGAATGAATGACCGGCTCAGATTCACAGGGGGCAACCTTGGGTAGGCAGGACGAGGAACAGGAGGGACCTCAAGCCAGGATCTGTCCAGTAGTCCAGTCCACATGAGGAGAATGGAGCTGTAACCATGGGAGACCCAAAATTATAGGCGTTGAGGCCTTGGGTAAGATAAGGAAGGATATCCACTCCTGGTGGAGTGTCCCTACCGACATCTTAACAGGGAGGGTCTGGAAGCGGATAGGTCCCCCTGGGAGAACAGTACCATCAATCGCCAAGACCACCAATGGCGTGGTGAGGGGCAAAAGAGTAAGTCTCATGGACGATGCGATTTCCCAGTCCATGAAATTACCAGCGGCTCCGGAATCCAGATATGCTGAGACCGAATGAGAAGAAGCACCAACATGAAGGAACACAGAAAGCAGAAGACGAGAAGGGGAAGGTGATATTTCTGGGTCCAATACTCCACTTTCCAGATGAAGTGGACCCGGACGTTTTTCTGGACAAAGAGAGCAAGTGTCACGAAAATGACCTTTGCCCCCACAGTAAAGACACAGACCAAGAGTTCTGCGCCTAGCACGTTCCTCGGGGGATAGCCTGGTCCGACCCAGCTGCATGGGTTCCTCAGCTGGTAGGAGATGCTCTACGGGTCGAAGAGAGGGGAGCTCAGGCTGACTAAGAACCAAGGAGTGCTGGCGTTGCTTTTCTAAGGTCCTCTCCTGAAAGCGAATATCGATCTGGTTACACAAGGAGATAACGCCGGCCAGATCAGTGGGGATGGTTCTTCCTGCTAATTCATCCTTCACTCTATCAGACAGGCCATGCAAAAAGGTTGCGACTAAGGCTTCATTGTTCCAGCTCAACTCAGCCGACAGTATGCGGAAATGAAGGGCATACTGTCCCACAGAAGCAGACTCTTGGCGGAGACGTAAAAGGGCGCTGGCCGCTGAAGAGACACGAGCCGGTTCTTCGAAGATATTCCGAAAAAGTTTCAAGAAGCCAGACAGGCTAGAAACCACTGGATCATTCAGTTCCCACAGAGGGGCTGCCCAGGATAAAGCTTCACCAGAGAGGAGGGAAATGATATAGGCTACCTTAGCCCGATCAGACAGGAAGTTTTGGGGCTGGAGCTCAAAATGAATTGTGCATTGACTGAGGAACCCCCTGCAAGCCTTGGAGTCCCCAGAGAAACGGGACGGAGCTGGCAGTTGTAGTGAGTGTGTGGCTGCGACTGGTGCAATAGGTGCAGCCGCTGGTTGTATTTGAGGTTGCGGATTCAGGGTTCCCAAGGAGGCCTGAAGCTGCTCAAAGCGAGAAGCCAGATCCTGGAGGAATCGCATCACCTGAGTCTGATTCGATTCCTGGGTTTCAAGTCTGCAAACTATGCCCTGCAACGGATCATCCACGGGTAACGGGATGTCAGCCGGGTTCATGGCTGATCAAACTGTCAGGGTCACCTGTGGCCAGGTGACAGATGCACACCGTAGGGGGACAGGAGTGCACCGCGGGGTAGTGAACCCTATGGCTGGCTTCTGCAGATAGGAAACTGGGTGGTTGTGGAAAGCGGGACCAGAGGAGCACAACCGGGATCCTAACGGAAGCGAGAGCCAAGATTCCCCAGGGCGCGGAGTCTAAGACCCAGCTGGTCTTCTCCAGGGCCTCTAGTGGTGAGGATGTTACGCTGCAGGCTGGGACAAGGTCGCGGCCCCTGGAGTTTCCTAGCTCACGCCCCGTAGGATAAGGGGAAAAGAGGGGAAGCAGCAGCACACGATAGAGAGAACCGAATAACAAGCTGAAGGTCAGGGGCCACAAGCAGACAAGGATAACGAAGAACGAGCCGAAGGTCAAGGGTCACGAGCAGACAGGGATGGTCGGGGACAAGCCAATAACGTAACAGAGAGACAGACGTAGCACACGGCAGGCAGGAACCCAAACACACAATGCCTAACAAACACGTTGATCAGCAAAGCAGGCTTGCAGTGCACAGGTTAATATAGTGTTCAGTGATAGGGCCTGGGGTGGAGTCAGGCTGGGAGGAGATTATAAAGGAAGCCAGGTGAAAGGGTTCTGGCCTCTAAGATGAACACATGGGAAGGAAGGTAAGCTGACAGACAAACACTACTGCATATCCATGACACTCACATGGACCCTTCATCATGCAATTCAGGTGCAGTTCAGGATGTCTGTCGGATCAGGTACTAGTTGTGCGGTGCACCCAGGGCCCAGCTATGAGCGGGCAAGTGGTTTTGGGCTGATGGATACCCCTACGGTGGAGGGATGTGGCCCCAGTGTACCATGACGGACGGTGGATCTCGCCTGGCAAGGTCTGAAGACTTTTTTCTATAACTTTCCATGGCAGATGGTTTATGTGTGTTGTATGTCTTTCTCTGCTGTTTTCTCTATCCATACAGCGCCGCTTGTATTAGTATCTGTGTGGAACGCTTCTGCGTTCCAGGACGCCATTCCCTTCCTGATTCCTGCCGCTGTACGTCTGCGCATGCGCAGAGCCATGGTGAAACCGAGGCTTGGTGTTCGCGCATGCGCAGTGCGGCGGAGGGGTCAGAGGCCGCACAGGCGCAGTAAGGCTGGTCCCTTGGCGCATGCGCGCAGCGGGACCGGCCGTGATGTCATTCCGGCGGGTTATTTAAACCGCCAAAGAGCCCTATACAGGTGGGATAACCTGTGGGCATATAACGGCAGCATCCCGGAGCCTCGGGACTACCAGGACAGGGTAAGCACCTCATTTGCAATGTAATGCTTAGTAATCTGTAGTGTCTCTTAAAGGGACAGTTTAAAAAAAAAAAAAAACGTTTTTTTTTTGTGCTGGTCTTGCATTGATTTGCTTATCCTTAGTCTAGGTAGTGTAGTTTCGGATTTCTGTGTCTCCCTCATCATGGACTCATCTTCACCGCCCTGTGGCCAGCCCTCCTGCACAAGGTATGTGCGGAGTGGGTAGGGGGTTGGTGTCTTTTGTGCTTTTGCTGGTGGTTGCTAACGGTTACATCCTGCCCACCTTCCTCCCCCTCCCTCTGTCTGTATTATCTCTTACAGCCCGGCTATATCAGTTCATCAGTCACAAGACAGGGACCTTGCCAGGCCGCATCAGCATCATCATTCATCCTCCAGGTCCAGACGCGGCACTACGTCTAGGACCCATCATCATAGGAGACGTTCCCATTCCTCCTCTAGTCACCGCCACCACCACCGCGATAGTCGCTCTGACCACAGAGCCTGCTGGGGATGTGAGACCAGAATCCCGGAGGGCAAATCGCTATGCGACCCATGTTATGCCCGAGCGGTCGGTGAGAAAGAGACCGAAAAACAAAATCTTGAGTCTCTTGTGAAACGTGTGGTACAGCAATCTATGAAGGAAATAGTTGCCCCCCACACGAGGAGCCAGTCCACCACCTTGTCTGGCTCCTTGGCTGACGAGGCCCAGGAGGATCCAGGCCAATTCCAGCCCCATGATTCCTCCCATGATTCCTCGCAAGACGAGATGGAGGGAGATGATTCTACGGTGGGATTCGACTATGCTTTAGTCTCTCCACTGATCAAGGCAGTGAAGGAAACTTTAAAGTTGGAGGATACCACTGCCCCCCCCCCAGAGAAACAAAGGAAACTGTTTAAGCAGCTGGGGAAAAAACGCTCCAATTTCCCACTTCCCTCTGAGCTGAAAGGAGTGTTTGAGGAAGAATGGAGCAAGGGGGATAAGAAGGTTTCTATGCTAAGCAAAACCTCTAGACTGTATCCCTTTAAATCTGAGGACGTTAAGCATTTGGAAAATGCTCCCCTCTTAGATGCAGCAGTAATGCGCCTAGCGAAGCATGTCACCCTCCCGCTAGATGACACTGTATCTTTTAAAGATGGTCTGGATCGAAAGATTGACCAAGACCTCAAAAGAATATATAGCCTGACTGGAACGGCCTGCAAACCAGCTTTAGCCCTTGCAGTCACCTCCAAAGCAATGGAGGCCTGGGTGGAAAATGTAGACTCCGTTCTGAAAGGTGTCTCGGAGGAACTAGCACAAAGTTCAGCAGTGCAAGAACTTAAACTGGCTGTCGCCTTTTTGGGAGAAGCATCAATTGATCTCATCCGCTTGATGGCTAGATCCATTCTATCTTCGGTCACGGCCAAACGAGCACTATGGTTGCGCCCCTGGCTTGCTGATCCAGCCTCAAAGCAGGCATGGTGCAAAATTCAATTTTGAAGGAACTTCCTTGTTTGGAAACAAACTAGATAACGCCATTTCAAAGGCTACAGGCGGGAAGTCAGGGTTCCTCCCTCAGGACAGGCGTCCGTTTAACCAAAGAAGACCTCAGCAGAGACGCAGTACAGAGCGTTCGAGAGAGGCATGCTCCTATAGACCCGGACGGGATTTTAGGAGAAGCTGGAACTGGAATAGACAGACATCTTTCCAAAAGTCTGGCAAGAAACAGACGCCCGGTGGGCGCGAGCCAACCAAGTCATTTTGAGATTGGGCCCGCCCAAGCGGGTCAGGTAGGGGCTCGCCGACGTCTCTTCCGGCACGTCTGGGTGGCCTCGATCTCAGATTATTGGACCATCAAAACGCTCTCAACAGGTCAAACATGATCCTTCACCAAGGTCCCTACATGCTGACCAATGAAAACTTCACTTCCTCAATCAGAAGAAAAACAACAAGTTCTTCTTTCATATGTGAATGCCCTGAAAGATCAAGGAGCAGTAGTATCCGTGCCAAAGAGCAAGGAATTCCAGGGAGTATACTCCCCCCCTCTTCCTAGTACAAAAGAAGAACGGCTCTTGGCGTCCAGTTATAGACCTCACTTTTCTGAACAGGTACATAAAGCACGAGAAATTCAAGATGGAATCACTCTCAACCATCCAAAAAGTCGTTCAACCAGGCGACTGGTTGATCTCAATAGATTTAAAGGACGCGTATTTTCATGTTCCCGTGGCAGAAGAATTCCACAAATATCTTTGATTTCAGGTCGAACAAGAGCACTTACAATTTATTTGTCTTCCATTCGGGCTAACGACCTCTCCAAGAGTCTTTTCCAAGGTACTGTTGGCAATTGTGTCTCTTATCAGAATACAGGGTGTGCGTCTGTATCATTATCTGGGCGATTTGCTACTACTGTCCCAAGACAAGCAGCAGCTGCTGATCCACAAAGATCAAGTGATCTCTACACTGGTAGAGTTCGGATGGCTCCTAAACCGGGAGAAAAGTCAGCTAGAGCTGACCCAACGCCTAACCTATCTAGGAGCTCAATTCGACATCATAGAGAATACCATCTCTCTGCCGAAAGAAAAAATCCCGGTCATTCGGGAAAGAATATCCTTAGCCCTAGACTACTCTCACCTAAGGGTGTCACAGTGCCTGAAGATAATCGGCACGATGGTGGCCACATCCCCCATGGTCAAATGGGCAATGTGAAGGCTTCGTTCTTTTCAATCAGGATTCCTTCAGCAGTGGAGGTCAGACGATCTCAATCAGCTGATCCGGATAACTCAGTCAATGAGGAACAGTCTCCTCTGGTGGTTTCAACACAACAACTTGTTAACATGCCACTCCCTTGCTCCCATCCATTGTGTGACTGTTACATCCGATGCCAGCAATGCGGGCTGGGGGGGGCACATTGTGGGGCAGAACTGGCTCAGGGCAAATGGGATGCCCGTCTCCACATTCCAGGGTCAAACGTTCTGGAACTGCGCGTGGCATGGTGCGCCCTTCAAGCCTTCTCCCACCTTCTGAAAGGGAAGTCGGTCTTACTCAAAATGGACAATACCACCGCTGTGGCATATGTGAAGAGGCAAGGGGGCACTCGGAGCTCCGCCCTTCTCCAAGAGGTCGAGCCCATCATGACCTGGGCTCAGAGGAATCTGCTCAACTTGACAGCAGTCTTCATTCCAGGGGAGCAGAACATTCAAGCGGACTTCCTGTCACGCATCAATATAGACAACAACGAATGGTCACTGCATCCACAAACATTCAAGTGGATCCTATCGTTGGGAATCGATCCCGAGGTGGATCTGTTTGCATCCCCCTGAAATTACAAAGTAGACAGATACTACACTCGAGCTCGGTGCATTCAAGCTTTCGGAGTAGATGCATTAACAAGCCAATGGAAATTCAACAAGGCATATGCCTTCCCTCCACCTCCGATCATGCTAAAATTCCTGCAGCGGCTCCAGTTGGAGAAAGTCGAAGTGATAACAATAGCACCATACTGGCCGAGCAGGCCATGGTTTCCTCTCCTGAATCTGATGAGCTTCAGGGACCCATTGCCTCTTCCTCTCAGGCCGGACCTTCTTTCTCAAGGGGCGACCCTGCACCCCTGTCCAGCAATACTGAGACTGATGGTCTGGTTCTTGAGAGGGAAAGGCTAGAGTCTCTTGGGTGTGCTTCAGGGGTAATCTCTACCCTTATGAGCTCCAGAAAGCCTAACACAAACAAAACCTACAGCAGAATCTGGACCAGGTTTGTCAGCTTCATGACTTTTGCTGGAAAATCTTTTAGAAATCCTGGAGTTCAAGACGTTTTGCCGATATCGTTCTGGAGGAAGCCCTCTTTCCTTTGTTGCTAGTGCTACCAGTGTGTAACAAGAACAGGTAGTTCGAGCTTCTAAAAGATGAAGTGACTCGCAAATATTCTTTCAGTCTCGCCCACATCCAAGGGATGAGCATCTGCTGATTCCGGAGAATTGAAAGTAGGAAGGACTATTTCCTGGTTCTCGTAGAAAACTGACGTGACTTTGGGCTTAGACCCAAGCATGGGAATAAGGACCACTCGGTCCGGGAAGAAAGTCAAAAAGGGTTCCTGACAACCCAGAAAGCTTATTTCTGAAACCCTTTTGGCTGAAGTAATGGCCACTAGAAAGGCCAGTTTGATTGATAAGTCCTTAATAGAAAGATCTATGCTGTTGAGTGCTGAAAGAGCATCAAGGACGAGTGGAAGATCCCATTTGGGGAATCTAGGTTTCCTCTGAGGCCTGATTCTCGATGCCCCCCGAAAGAACTGTTGAACCAGGGGATGAGTTGCCCATGACGTTCCCGAAAAAGCTGATAAGGCTGATACCCTGAGGGAACTGATCGATAAAGGCAGATCCAAGCCTGATTGGAGAAAACTCAAGATGTCTTGAACACTAGGATTTCTAGATGACTTTCCTGCAGAAGTCCTGAAGCTGACAAATCTGGCCCAGATTCTATTGTAAGTTTTATTTGTGTTAGACTTTCTGGAGCTCATAAGGGTAGAGATTACCCCTGAAGCACACCCAAGAGACTCTAGCCTCTCCCTCTCAAGAACCAGACCATCAGTCTCAGTATTGCTGGACAGGGGTACAGGGTCGCTCCCTGAGAAAGAAGGTCCGGTCCGAGAGGACGAGGCAGCGGGTCCCTGAAGCTCATCAGATTCAGGAGAGGAAACCAAGGTCTGCTCGGCCAGTATGGAGCTATTGTTATCACCTCAACTTTTTCCAACTGAAGCCGCTGTAGGAATTTTAGCATGATCGGAAGAGGAGGGAAGGCATATGCCCTGTTGAAGTCCCATTGACTCGTTAATGCATCTACTCCGAAGGCTTGACTGTACCGAGCTCGGGTGTAGTATCTGCCGATCTTGTAATTGCAGGGGGATGCAAACAGATCCACCTCTAGATCGAAATCCAATGATAGGATCCACTTGAAAGTTTGTGGATGCAGTGACCATTCGTTGTTGTCTAGCATGTTGCGTGACAGGAAGTCCGCTTGAATGTTCTGCTCCCCTGGAATGAAGACTGCTGTTAAGTTGAGCAGATTCCTCTGAGCCCAGGTCATGATAGGTTCGACCTCTTGGAGAAGGGTGGGGCTCCGAGTGCCCCCTTGTCTCTTCACATATGCCACAGCGGTGGTATTGTCCATTTTGAGTAGGACCGACTTCCCTTTCAGAAGGTGGGAGAAGGCTTGAAGGGCGCACCATGCCGCGCGCAGTTCCAGAATGTTTGAACCTGGAGAGTGGAGACGGGCATCCCATTTGCCCTGAGCCAGTTCTGCCCCACAATGTGCCCCCCAGCCCGCATTGCTGGCATCGGATGTAACAGTCACCCAATGGATGGGAGCAAGGGAGTGGCAAGATGACAAGTTCTTGGTTTGAAGCCACCAGAGGAGACTGTTGCTCATTGACCGTGTTATCCGGATCCGCTGATTGAGATCGTCTGTCTTCCATTGCTGGAGGAATCCTGATTGAAAAGGACGAAGCCTCCACATCGCCCATTTGACCATGGGGGATGTGGCCACCATCGTGCCGATTATCTTCAGGCACTGTGATGCCCTTAGGTGAGAGTAGTCTAGGGCTAAGGAGATTCTTTCCCGAATGATCGGAATTTTTTCTTCTGGGAGAGAGATGGTGTTCTCTATGGTATCGAACTGGGCTCCTAGATATATTAGGCGCTGGGTCGGTTCTAGCTGACTCTTCTCCCGGTTTAGGAGCCATCCGAATTCCAACAGTGTAGAGATCACCTGATCTTTGTGAATTAGCAGCTGCTGTTTGTCTTGGGACAGTACTAGTAGATCGTCCAGATAATGATACAGACGCACACCCTTTACTCTGATAAGGGACACAACTGCTAACAGCACCTTGGAAAAAACTCTTGGAGAAGTCGTTAGCCCGAATGGAAGACAAATAAATTGTAGGTGCTCTTGTTCGACCTGGAACCACAGATATTTGTGAAAGTGTTCTGCCACCGGAACATGAAAGTACGCGTCCTTTAGATCTATTGAGATCAACCAGTCGCCTGGTTGAACTATTTTTTGGATGGTTGAGAGTGACTCCATCTAGAACTTCTCGCGCTTTATGTACTTGTTCAGGAAAGTGAGATCTATGACTGGACGCCAAGAGTCGTTCTTCTTTTGAACTAGGAAGAGGGGGGAGTATACCCCCTGGAATTCCTCGTCCTTTGGGATGGGCACCACTGCTCCTTGATCTTTCAGGACATTCACATATGAGAGAAGAACTTGTTGTTTTTCTTCTGACCGAGGAAGTGAGGTTTGCATTGGTCTGCATGGAGGGATCTTGGTGAAGGACCATGTGTGACCTGTTGAGACCGTCTTGATGGTCCAATAGTCTGAGATCGAGGCCACCAAGACGTGCCGGAAGAGGCGTAGGCGAGCCCCTACCCGACCCGCCTGGGCGGGCCCAATCTCAAAAAGACTTGGTTGGTTAACGCCCACCGGGCGTCTGTTTCTTGCCAGACTTTTGAAAAGAAGATTGGCCTCTATTCCAATTCCAGTTTCTCCTAAAATCCCGTCCGGGCTTATAGGAGCATGCCTCTCTCGAGTGCTCAGTACTGCGTCTCTGTTGAGGTTTTCTCTGGTTAAACTGGTGCCTGTCCTGGGGAAGAAAACCCGACTTTCCGCCTGTAGCCTTTGAAATGGCATTATCAAGTTTGTTCCCAAACAATGAAGTCCCTTCAAAGGGAATTTTGCACCACGCCTGCTTGGAGGCTGGATCAGCAAGCCAGGGGCGTAACCACAGTGCTCGTTTGGCCGTGACCGAGGACAACATTGATCTGGCCAGTAAACGGATGAGGTCAATTGAAGCTTCCCCCAAGAAGGCGATTGCCATTTTGAGTTCTTGCACTGCTGAACTTTGAGCCAGTTCTTCCGAGACACCTTTCAGAACGGAGTCTACATTTTCCACCCAGGCCTCCATTGCTTTGGAGGTCACTGCAAGGGCTAAAGCTGGTTTGCATGCCGTTCCGGCCAGGCTATATATTCTTTTGAGGTCCTGGTCGATCTTCCGATCTAGACCATCTTTAAATGAAACAGTGTCATCTAGCGGGAGGGTGACATGCTTCGCTAGGCGCATTACTGCTGCATCCACGAGGGGAGCATTCTCCAGATGCTTGACATCCTCTGATTTAAAGGGATACAGTCTAGAGGTTTTTCTTAGCATGGAAACCTTCTTATCTCCCTTGCTCCATTCTTCCTCAAACACTCCTTTCAGCTCAGAGGGAAGTGGGAAATTGGAGCGTTCTTTCCCCAGTTGTTTAAACAATTTCCTTTGTTTTTCTGGGGGGGCAGTGGTATCCTCCAACTTCAAAGTTTCCTTCACTGCCTTGATCAGTGGAGAGACTAAGGCGTAGTCGAATCCCACCGTAGAATCATCTCCCTCCATCTCGTCTTGCGAGGAATAATGGGAGGAATCATGGGGCTGGAATTGGCCGGGATCCTCCTGGGCCTCGTCAGCCAAGGAGCCAGACAAGGTGGTGAACTGGCTCCTTGTGTGGGGGGCAACTATTTCTTTCATAGATTGCTGTACCACACGTTTCACAAGAGACTCAAGGTTTTGTTTTTCAGTCTCTTTCTCACCAACCGCTCGGGCATAACATGGGTCGCATAGCGATTTGCCCTCCGGGATTCTGGTCTTGCATCCCCAACAGGCTCTGTGGTCAGAGCGATCATCGCGGTGGTGGTGGCGGTGACTAGAGGAGGAATGGGAACGTCCCCTATGTCTAGAGGGGGTATGTGAACGTCCCCTATGATGATGGGTCCTAGACGTAGTGTCGCATCTGGACCTGGATGATGAGTGATGATGCGGCCTGGCAAGGTCCCTTTCTTGTGACTGATGAACTGAAGTAGCCGGGCTGTAAGAGATAATACAGACAGAAGGAGGGGGAGGGAAGGTGGGCAGGATATAACCGTTAGCAACCACCAGATAGGCATAAAAGACACCAACCCCCTACCCACTCCACACATACCTTGTGCGGGAGGGCTGGCCGCACGGCGGTGAAGATGAGTCCATGACGAGGGAGACACAGGAGTACTACACTACCTAGACTAAGGATAAGCAAATCAATGCAAGAAAGCATAAGAAAAGAAAAAGTTTTTTTTTTTTTTTTTTTTAACTGTCCCTTTAAGAGACACGAAACAAAAAAGGCATTACATTGCAAGAGAAGTGCTTACCCCGTCCTAGCAGTCTTGAGGCTCCGGGAGGCTGCCGCTCTATGCCCACAGATTATCCCACCTGTATAGGGCTCTTCAGCGGTTTAAATAAACCGCCGGAATGACGTCACGGGCGGTCCCGCTGCGCGCATGCGCCGATGAGACCAGACCCACTGTGCCTGCGCGGCCCCTGACCCCTCCGCCGCAATGCGCGTGCGCGAAAACCAAGCCTCGGTTTCACCGCGGCTTGGCGCATGTGCAGATGCGCGGCAGACCGGGAACCAGGAAGAGATATGGCGTCCTGGAACGCAGAGGCGTTCCGCATGCCGCAACACACATGAAATAAAACAAGGGAAAACAAAACAACATACACAAACTTGTCTGCCATGAAAGAAGAGGTGAATAAAATCTTCAGACCTTGCCAGCCGAGGATTCCTGCGACATCCGATCCGGTATTCTGGGGCCACATCCCTTCCACCATAAGGGTATTTTCCGGCCCTGAAACCACTCGTCCGCTCATAGCTGGGCCCTGGGTGCACCGCAGTAACAGTACCGATCGATCCAAGTAATCCACATCCTGGACATCGCACAGAATTGCATGATGAAGGTCCATGTGAGGAGGATAAAAAAGGAAAACCTGTCTGTGGAGGTGAGCTCAAATTTATGGGTAAGGGGTCCTATAGCTGTGGAGAGGAGGCGGGGTTAACCCACACGTGGTCTGCCATGGAGTCTGTCAGGAAAAAAGATTTACTATAACAAATATGCAGGAATTGAGAAATGTGAAATGAGAGCCCAGGATATATTCTACTGCCAATAATAGAAACTCAAATTGAGGAAATGGTGCACATAATTCCTCTTTGCATGCAGCATTACACACTGATCCCACATGCATTCAAAAGTTGCATCAGATCTTTTTGGTTTAGAAAGTGCAAGGTATTTATTGGCTGTGGACAGTTACAGCAGATTTTTTTAATAGAAAATTTAAAGATGCTTTGACATTTACTATTATTGAGTAAATGAAAGCAATGTGTTTTAGATGCAGAATTCCAAATACGGTTGCATCAGACAATGACCCTCAGTTTGCTTCAATGAAATCTGAAAGGCTTACTAAAGCATATGATTTTCAGCATACAGCTTCCAGTCCTAACACAGTCACATGGGCAGATTGAGTTAACTGTTCAAATTGTTCGGTATTTGTTCTCAAAGGAAAAACAAATTGCCATGCTGAAATACAGGAATACGTCTAATAATAACGTAGCTTAGCTACTTTATTAGCTATTAAATGTGCTCCACTCTACAGTATGGCATGCAGTCAGTTGAAACCACAGGCATTCTATTGCCGCGTACACATGACCGTTTTTAATGACGAGAAAAATGCAATTTTTTAAAATGGTCATTAAAAATGATCGTGTGTGGGCTTCAGAGCATTTTTCACAACGTGAAAAATGGCCATGAAAAAATTGGAACATGCTCTAATTTTTCTCGTCGTTTTTCACCTCGTCGTTTTTCTCGTCATGAAAAACGGCTGTGTGTAGGCTTTAACAACGTGAAAAAAAATGCGCATGCTCAGAATCAAGTATGAGACGGGAGCGCTCGTTCTGGTAAAACTAGCGTTCGTAATGGAGATAGCACATTCGTCACGCTGTAACGGACTGAAAAGCTTGAGGCTGAAAAGCGCAAATTGTCTCTCAACAAGCTTTACTAACATGAAGGGTGGCCCAATCCGAATGGAACTTCCCCTTTATAGTGCCGTCGTATGTGTTGTACGTCACCGCACTTTACTCGAGCATTTTTTTCCACGATAGTGTGTAGGCAAGGCAGGCTTGAGAAGAATCACGTCGAGAAAAATTTCGTTTTTTTCAATGACATTAAAAACGGTCGTGTGTACGCAGCATTAGGGGGATGATGAGAATCTTCTACATATCATCTGGACCTATCTTATGGTTAAAAAAAATTGGTGTCTGATTACAATATAATTTATTTTGCAGAACTTTGAAATCCCCCCTATTAGGTGTATAAGGTGATATGGATCTTGGGAGTGCTCAAAAGACCTTTCTGGAGGGGTCCAGCTTGGAGGCTACATGCCAGGGGTGTATTTAGTAGGGTGCGCTGGGTTAATCCCAATATCTGTTTTGTCTTATCCTTTCCCTTTGGTGTTTTTTTTTCCCTCTGGAGAACTATCTCCCCCCCCCCAATTTTCTTCTCCTATCCCTCCATACCTGCCACCTTTATCCCCTCCCTTCCCTCCTTCCCTCTCTCTTTTTCCTCTTCTTTTTTCTCTCCACCTTCTTTCCCACCTTCTTGCTCATTTCAAATCTGATGCCCCGTACACACGATCGGAATTTCCGTCGGAAAAACCTTGGATGTTTTTTCCAACGGAATTCCGCTCAAGCTTGGCTTGCATACACACGGTCACACAAAAGCTCTCTGAACTTTTGGCCGTCAAGAACGCGGTGACGTACAACACTACGCTGAGCCGAGCAAATGAAGTTCAATGCTTCCGAGCATGCATCAAATTGTTTCCGAGCATGCGTAGGAATTTTGCGCGTCGGAATTGCTACAGACGATCGGAATTTCCAATAGGAACTTTTTCCGTCGGAAAAATTGAGAACCTGCTCTCGATGGAGCATACACACACGGTCGGAATTTCTGACCAAAAGCTCACATTGGACTTTTGCTGTCGGAATTTCCGATTGTGTGTACGCGGCATGAGAGACATATCTACGGCAAGCAAAATTCCTTCCTAGCGGTGGGCCGATGATTGACTGCAAGAGTCACTCCTGGATGCCTTTTCCTCGCTAACTCATGACACTACATATACAATCCAGAAGTTAGGCTCTCAACAGCCTGGTTATTAGAGGTGATATGTCTATACTGTTGTTTCTTCCTAACACGTGTGACAACGAACACATTTTCTCATTTATTTTTTTTTGCCACCGGATTTCTAGCATCAAAAGGCCAGTGCGGATTCATGCTCATGCATATTGTCACAAATTGATGTTGATGAATCAATTCGTGACAATATGCATGAGCATGAATCCGCACTGGCCTTTTGGTGATAGAAATACAGTTTACCTGACATCCTTGTTGGTATGATGTATAGAACTCTATAAATAAGGTACTATTTAATTACCAAAAGTTTTGTACTGCACTAAGCCTTTGACCCAAACTCTGTATGAGTCACATTGTTCTGCATTTTGAAAGAAGGGAGATATAACATAATAGGGTGAGCACTAGGTGGTATCAGAGTCCTTTATTGTGCATAAACTTATGTTTGGAGTAGTTAATATTTCATTAGACTTGTTTTGTAATATTCAAGACTTTTCACAACTCGATCAAGTATAGAGTTGAGGAATTTGCTTTGATGAGTTGCAAAACATCTTCAACCAGGAGAATAAGTTCAACTACTACTAGCTATACTATGACCAAGACAAACCTTTACAGAGATTATGTTGGGACTTTTTGTTGTAGATTATACAGTTTTGGTTCACCATTCATGCCTCCTGTGCAGGGGCGGACTGACCATTTGGGCCTTAGGGCGCCACCCGAGGGCCCATTGCCAGTAGAAGGCCCAATGAGATGCTCCTGGCAGATTAATCTGCTCCACCCCCCACCCATATCCCTCTGTGTCCACCCACACTGCAACCCACGGCGTGCAGCCAGTGCTTGTAAAGAGGACTGCGTGGGCTATTTGAAACCAATAACAGGAATTTCATTAAGAATCCAAAGAGCAGCCTTGTGAGTGAGAACTGTGACTGGGTGTGGACTGTGGATGCCGCTGAGTTTGGGACCACCTTCTGTCTACATGACATGGTACAAAGGTGAGCCATTATCACAGTGCTGGAGGGGAGCACATAAACAAAACTTTACACAACTGTATTTGCATTAGAAAAGGGGGTATTGTGTTGATAGGTTAACTTCCTTGAGGGATATCTAGGGTGTATGGAGGGAAACAGTGATAAGGGGGGAACTTGCATAGTCATAGTGCTAAAGGTATCAGGGGCATAGAGGGGTCACAGTGAGAGGGGTATGGATGGGGGGGAATATTGGGTGGAGGGGTCATATTGTGGGGGGTATGGGTGGGGGGGATATTGGGTGAAGGGGTCACATTGTGGGGGGATTATTGGGTGGAGCAGTCACATTGTAGGGAGTATGAGTGGGGGGGTGGAACAACTGGTCACCAGGGAAAAAATGGAGAGCACAGAGGGTGCAGCCTACCAGGCACCGTCTCCTGCATGACTGCACTGAACCTTGGGCACCTGTTCTGTATCTCCCTTGTCCCTGTCCGGCACTCAGTGGGATCTGCGCTGGAGATCTGACCTGTGGGAGCTACTGGGAGATAAGCTATCACTTGTAAACACAGAAGCTGGACTTCAGTGTTACCAAGTGATAGTGGTGAGCAGGGAGAAGAACACCAGAGCCAGAGGTTGTGGAACTGAGTTCCCCCTAGTTCCTGCTGAAAAAAGCCCTGGTTTTAACCCTATAAAAGCATGGATATTCAGCACAGATGGGATTTGAGGGGGCAAATTGAGAAAATAAAAGCAAATTTTAGGAAGTTTGCTCACCTATACTTACTATCTAAGAGAATATGAGAGTAGCCTTATTTATATACCCACTGAACAGGAAGGAAATGCATTGTAAATAATAAAACCCATGGAACGTGGCATATTCTTTATATTAAACTGATCATATTCACAAGCATATGCTGGAGTATGGAGCAATTTGCTAGTGGTGCACTGGATGCCTGAAAGTCTGAGTCCACTTTCAGCATAACTATGATTACGTGTTCTAATCCTAAAGCCTGTGTTAAGCAAAGTCTAAAATCAGGAACTGAAGGCAATAGTTGTTAGCACATTGCTATACAGCAGACACTCCCTGTGACTGTCAGATGAAGCTGAAATTTGTAGTAAGGGTGACAATATTAAAAAGGAACGATTAAGAAGAAAAGTTAAAAATAAAGTTTAAATGCATCACCCGCTGTCATAAGAAGAGGATAGATAGGGGAGTGCCTGTCTTCCTCTGAACTACGACAGCAAACGAATCCTGCGTCCGGCTGATTACAAGCAGTGGTTTATTCTGTAGACTCACAATGGGCTGCACTTACTAAAGGGCCAGTGTTATATATGAAATATGGGTTGAGGCTGAACAGCTGTATCAAATATTAGTTTCTTATGTTATTGTTGCAAGTTCACCGTTTCAGAGTTCTATTGCAGCAGAGGTACTCTCCCTCTTGTCCCTTGCTTGATGTCCATATATAATATTTTTTTATGTAAGTGTAGCGGCCTCACCCCGTCTCCTTTGTCTAGGGGTATGTCACACGACAGGGTGAGATGCGCTACGGCCCATGTCCTCCCCATAGCTGTGGGTGAGGTGAAGGCCAGTACCAGATATTTCCTCGGGCCTATGTGCTTTTGTCTAGAATCAAGTCCCGCTGTGTCAACACTTCCCTCTGCTCCCATTAACCAGAGTTCCACACACCGATCACAGTCCAACTCTTGCTTTATTGTACATCTCACAATAAACAGTGCTTCAGTAGCCAACTGGTTGCGACTTGCTAACATTTTTGATACGGGGAATGAGCAGGTCGAGGCACTATCCTGGTTATTAGCTAAACCACTGCGATCTCGCCAGCATTAGCTATAGCATTAGCTAGAAAGGACTTAGAACTTGAGAGTCTCTACCAGCGACTCAAGAGAACGTAGATAGGAGTACCTTCGCTCCGCTGCGGCCCCTATCAGGGGAAGATGTCCCTCCAAGGGAGTTACCAGAGGCCCATCCGTCACTGGGTTGATGCTGCTCCAGACTCTCTGGACAGGTAACCTCCCCGGCCTCCTCACCTCAGACATGGGCCCCATCCACCTCAGGGACCCTCGGACATCTCCACCCTCGCGGGATCCAGTCGAAGTCACTGGACCCCAGGCCTCCTAGTTTAGTACCTCACCCCAGGCTGAAGGTGCCTGAGATGGACTCCAACTCCATTCCGGTCAGGCCTAGGGCGCCTGGGCCGGAATCCGGAACCGCCCGCACCCAGGCCTAAGGTGCCTGGGCGCGTGAAGAAGATCCTCCTGAAGACCTCGTGGTTAGGGCGTCTCCCCCTTTTATCTCCTCCCATCGACACCATGGCAGGTTCCCCGCCCTCGCCGTACCATCTCCGGAAAGGGACAAAAAGGGTAGCACTGTAATGGCAAATCTACCTTGAGCCTCCAGGTACCCCGCCACCCAGAGGCCAAGGAGATTATTACACCATCCAATCCTCCACGAACACAAATGGTCCACTATTCCCATACTTACACACCTGAGTGTCCCACCTAATTTTAGAGACCCCGCTACATAAGAAAACTGGAAAACCTAATGGGAAGTTGCTGCAGTAGGTGGACACTACTGGGAAATCAAACATATCTAGCCAATGGTCAGACAATAAATCAGTGGGTGATTTGTGGTCACTTTACTACTATAATTTTTTTTTTAACTCTCCATTTAGTAAAGAAGCATCCAACAAACCACATCCTAACGTAAACCACAAACAAAGTTTGCAAAGTATAGAGAACCCCACAGGCATTATGTGCACATTATTAACATCAAAGTATACATGAAAAGACTACAAAAAACAGCCTGAGGACTAGCAGGGGAGTCCATGTCAAGAAAACTGGACCACATCAGGTCCAGAATTTAGCAGTGTAGCATAACTCCCAACTGTCCCTGATTTTGAGGGACTGTCCCTGATTTGGAACAAAGTCCCTCTGTCCTTCTTTCCTCCTCATTTGTCCCTCATTTTGGTCTGATCTATATGGTTGTATATACTTTTGCACTTTTATCTTTCAAATAGTGTTTCACAGTGCAAAACGTTTTATCCAAATTCTAAATCGCTGCAATTTTTTTTTTATAATTCTCCTTTAACCAAGCACTTGCTTACTGGCCACTTAAACCCCCTTCCTGCCCAGGCCAAATTTCAGATTTCAGCACTGTCACGCTTTGAATGACAATTGCGCGGTTGTGCAACGTGGCTTCCAAACAAAATTAACGTCCTTTTTCCCCCACAAATAGAGCTTTCTTTTGGTGGTATTTGATCATCTTTGCGGTTTATATTTTTTGGGCTATAAACAAAGAAAGAGCGACAATTTTGAAAAAAACACAATTTCTTTCTCGTACATCACGGGACACAGAGCGACATAGTCATTACTAATGGGTTATATAGATACCGTCAGGTGCTGGCACTGGCAACTTCCAAAACCGGAAGTACCCTCCCCTATATAAGCCCCTCCCATCCGGGAGCACCTCAGTTTTTTGCCAGTGTCTAAGGTGTTGGCCAAGAAGAAACATGTGTTTTTCACTGAGCTTGCGTACAGGTTCTTTTGGGCCTCAGTAAGCTATTCCGGATCCGACCAAAAAAGCTTCATAGCTAAACGGTCGGTACCCGGGCCTTGCAGAGAAGAGCAAGGTTTTGCCTGTAATGCTTCTCTTAGGAGAGCTGGACCCTGGGATCCAGAGCTCTGGTCATACCCACGACCAAGATGTTTTCTGTGCAGGGTGCTATACAGGTCCAGGGGAGTGGAATCCTTGGGAACCCGGTCCCTGAAGGTTTGATTACAATGCCTGCCGTGATAGGTGAAGTTTGGGCTTTTGTGGACCAAACAAAGTCCTGCGGCGGGGAACAGGTAAGTGGGGGCCCCCAGGAACTTGGTTCTATTGGGGGACCCCCAAGCCTAATTTGTCTTTCTGTCTGTTACCTAATGGTATTCCCGCAAAATTCTGTGCATGCCTGTAACGACTAAAAAAATGTAATAATTTTAATGGTGGTCAAGAAAAAAAATTTTTTTTTTAATATATATTTAATATATTAGACTGCGGTACCTGTGTTTGTCCACTAGAGGCCACTGTGGAATGTTTTCTTGTCATGTGGACTAGCTTCTTCTCAGCAGAGCAAAGTCCAGGCAGATGGTGAGTTCTCTTATAGGAAACTGCTTCCTCTGCCATGTTGCAGTGCTCGTCCATCCCCCGGCCTGCGGCAAAGAGGGGCCCTGGCTCCTGTCCCTTGTTACCATATTTGAAATTAGCGCCGAAGGCGCACGTGCCCGCGCGCGTGCGCGTGCACGCGCCTCTATATATAGAGGTGAGCCGGGAAAGGGGGCGGAGCCTGGGGGATGACGCTCTGTGCGCGCCGCAGCGCTTCTGCGCATGTGCGGGCGTCCCAGCAGTTTAAAAAAACCACAATATTGTAGTGAGCTGGCTATGAAGTACAGAGACAGAGCTGGCAACATTTAAAGGCATACAGCAAGCGGTTGATACAGGCATCCCCTAGAAAGGCACATTAGTAGACACCAACTGTGATATAGCAGCAATTGTGCTAGACTATTCTCAGTAAAAGTGGTGTATTACGGCTGGAATACCTCAGCTTTAGGCTTAGGAATATGCCGTCCAGAAGCTCCGGAACTGAATCTTCCAGGAAGCGAAGGGGGTCTCATCGGGCTCGGAGGATCTTGGGCATACTCCTGCTGCACCAGTCTCCCCTGAAGTTCAGAGGTAAGTGACCGTAGAGACCCCGCAGGGTACTTGGTACTGTGGCTGTCCTCAGTTCACCTGCTCCTGTGTATGTAACAGAGGAGGTTTTTTCCTCAGCTCTGGGAGGATTAGAGAGAGATTGTCAACATTTATCGCTGCCTCCCTGTCAGGGAAAGCACGCCCGATCTCCGTCTCCTCCTTCAGAGTGCCTGTTAGCAGAGCAACAGTCCCATACAGGGATCGACCTGCCTGAAGGGGATCAGGATGAGGTTGATTCTGTTATAGAGGAATCAACAGTGGGGGAACCTTTTCTCAGCATCTTAAGCTGAAAGATTATGGGTTCAGTCTCTGACTAACATGGTCCGATCAGCATTTAAAAATGCACCTTGCGGAACCATCAACCACTACTGTATCCTCGTTGGGGTCGCTAGAAGCCCCCAGACTGTTTGTTCTTTTCCACTTCACCCTTTACTGAAAGGGCTCATTTACCAGGATTGGGAACGTCCTGAGAAAATATTTATTCCCCCAAGAGATTTCCGGTGGTCTATCCCATGGAGGATAAGTTCATCAAAAAAAAAAAAATGGAAGGTCCCTACAGTGGACGCAGCCATCTCTTGTATGTATAAATCACTGACATGTCCAGTGGATAATGTCCAAATCTTCAAGAACCCAATAGATAAAAGATTGGAGTCCTTATGAAAATCTGCTTGGTGATACAACCAGCAGTAGCAGCTATTGGGGTCTGCTAAGCAGTGAAGGATCAGTTGAAACAGGTCTTGAGGGACTTGACAGATCAGCAGGCTTTGCCCTAGCTGATCTACCTAGAGCCTTAGGCTTTGCGGTTGACGCCATAGAGGATTCAGTCCATCAGGCCTCCCGCCTTACGCTGTCTATAGTACATATGCGTAGGCTCCTATGGCTCAAAAACTGGTCTGCTGAAGCTCCCTGTAAAGAATGGCTGGTTAGCGTCCCATTTCATGGTGAACGCTTATTCAGGGAAAACCTGGACAAATATATCCAGAAAATTTCCAGCGGTAAAAATACGCTCTTACCGGTTAAAAGCAGAGTTAGAGGTCCCTCTTTAAGAGGCCTGCTTCTCCAGTCCCTGGGGCATCGGCTGTGTAACAGTTCCGACGGCCTCCTCGGTCAAATCCCGGGGGTAAAAAACAGGGACAGTAGCAGGGTAATGAGAAACCCTGGGTCAGGGGAGGTACAAAACCTCCCCCAAAGTTAAATTCATTGAAGCCCCCACTCAGTCGGGTGGGGGGAGGACTCCAGTTGTTCGCAAGAGACCTGGCGGGACACGATCAAGACAGATAGGTGCTCTCCGCAGTAGGTTTGGGATACAGTTTGGAGTTAAAAGACTCTCCTCCTTCCCATTTTTGAGGTCAAACGTGCCAAGGGATCCCCGGAAGAGAGAGTCCCTCCTGTTGGCACTAGAACAACTATTGCTCCAAGGAGTAATTATGGAGGTTCCCCTGGAAGAATGAGGGTTCGAGTTTTACTCAAACCTCTTTACAGTCCCGAAGCAAACGCGGTCGGGAGGCCCATATTAATTCTAAAAGGGCTATACAAATTCCTGTATATCAGGACTTTCCGATGGAGTCGATCCGATCGGTGGCCACTGCCCTACAAGGGGAGGATTGGTTAGCCACGATCGACATCAAAGATGCTTATTTGCACATTCCCATCTTTCCAGTCCACCAAAAATTTCTACGCTTTGCAGTAGAAGGGCGCCATTTTCAGTTCAGAGCCTTACCCTTCGGTTTGGCCACAGCACCACGAGTGTTTACAAAAATTCTGGCCCTTTATTGGCCAATCTAAGAACACAAGGTGTAATGATAATGGCATATCTGGATGACTTGTTGCTGATAGACCACTCAGTGAAAAAACTAGACGTGGTCGTTCACAAGACGATCAAGTATCTGGAATCTCACGGTTGGATTATCAACCGAGACAAGTCAGCCCTAAAAACCAGTCAAAAGTCTGGAATACTTGGGGCTAAGGTTGGATTCAGGCCAGAGAAAAATATTCTTGCCTCGAGGAAAGGTGTTGTCTTTGAAAGATTTGATCCACTTAGTGGGTACAAAAAAGACAGCCGTCCATACGCCTGTATATGAGGCTGCTGGGAAAAATGGTGGCATCATTCGAAGCAGTACCCTACGGTCAATTCCATTCAAGGAATTTGCAAGGGGCCATACTGTCAGCCTGGAACAAAAAAGTTCAGGCCCTAGACTTACAATGTCCTTGTCCCCTTCCGTTCGCAAGAGCCTCCGTTGGTGGTGGGTTCCCCAGAATCTGGAAAAAAGGAAATCCTTCAGTCCGATTTCTTGGAAGGTGGTCACTACAGATGCCAGCCTTATAGGCTGGGGAGCAGTACTGGAGCAATAGTCTCTCCAGGGCAGATGGTCGGATGCAGAAAAGGCCCTGCCCATCAATCTCTTAGAGATACGAGCAGCCCGGTATGCCCTAGTAGCATGGACATCCAAACTCCAAGGGTCCCCTGTCAGAATTCAATCAGACAATGCCACAGCAGTGGCATATATCAATCATCAGGGGGGCACCAGGAGTCGTGCAGCCCAGAGGGAAGTAAATTACATCCTGAAATGGGCAGGAAAAATATGTCCCAGCCATATCTGCGGTATTCATTCCAGGAGTGGAGAATTGGAAGGCGGACTTTCTAAGTCGCCAGCAATTAGGCCCAGAGGAAGGGTCCCTTCACCCCGAGGTTTTCTGGACAATATGTCAGCGGTGGGGAACATCGGATGTAGATCTTCTAGCATCCAGATTCAACGCAAAGGGGGATAGGTTTGTCTCTCGGACAAGGGATCCCCTAGCTTGCGGCTCGGATGCCCTAGTGTTCCCTGGGGATCAGTTCAAGCTGATATATGCATTCACACCGCCACAATGGTTACCTCGATTACTCAGCAGAATCAGGGTAGAAAAGAAACCAGTGATTCCGGTGGCTCCAGCGTGGCCCCGAAGAGCGTGGTACGCGGAGATTGTAAAATTTCAGTGGGGAGTCCTTGGACTCTCCCACGTCGTCCGGCTTTCGCAAGGACCGATATACCACCCTTCCTTACCAGCCCTAGGTTTGACGGCCTGGCTATTGAAGCCCACATTCTAAAAAAGAGAGGGCTCTCTAATGCTGTGGTATCTACCATGATCAATGCCAGGAAGCCGGTATCCAGGCAGATCTACTATAGAATCTGGAAGGCGTACATCGCGTGGTGTGAGGCCAAGAAATGGCATCCACATAAGTACGTAATAGGTAGGATTCTGGACTTCCTACAGTGGGCTGTAGATAGGAAGCTTGCCTTGAGTACTATCAAGGGTCAGATTTCGGCCTTGTCAATATTTTTTCAAAGGCCCTTGGCTTCGCATTCACTAGTCAAAGCCTTTATACAAGGAGTGATGCGTATTAGGCCTCCGGTTAATATTCCCATATGTCCATGGGATCTAAACTTGGTTCTGTCGGTTCTACAGAAACAACCATTTGAACCATTACAGCATATTTCCTTGGTGCTTCTCACCAGGAAATTGATTTTTCTAGTAGCCATTTGTTCGGCTAAAAGAGTATCGGAATTAGCAGCTATGTCCTGTAAGGAGCCATATCTGGTTATCCATAAGGACAGAGTAGTATTACGTCCTCATCCAGCCTTTCTTCCTAAGGTGGTATCGAGGTTTCATTTGAACCAAGATGTGGTTCTTCCTTCTTTTTTCCCCAAACCTACTTCGGTAGAGGAAAAGTTATTGCATTCTTTGGATGTAGTAAGAGCAGTTAAAGCTTATCTAAAAGCCACTGCTCAGATTCGCAGAACGGATACTTTGTTTATTCTGCCGGAAGGCCCCAGAAAGGGTCAGGCAGCGTCAAAGTCTACTTTAGCCAAGTGGATTCGACAGGTCATTATGCAAGCTTATGGCTTGAGAAGGAGACCGCCTCCGTTCAAAGTTAGAGCGCACTCCACGAGAGCAGTTGGAACTTCATGGGCAGTGCATCACCAGGCCTCCCTGGCTCAAATCTGTAAGGCCGCAACATGGTCTTCGGTACACACGTTTACTAGGTCCTACCAGGTGGACGTTAGAAGTCAGGAGGATGTCGCCTTTGGGCGCAGTGTGTTGCAGGCCGCAAAAGATCCTCATGTCTGATAGCGCTCAGCTTATATATGGTGTATCCCCCCCCTCATTTGGCATTGCTTTAGGACATCCCATTAGTAATGACTATGTCGCTCTGTGTCCCGTGATGTACGAGAAAGAAAATAGGATTTTTATAACAGCTTACCTGTAAAATCCTTTTCTTGGAATACATCACGGGACACAGAGCTCCCGCCCCTCTTTAGGGACACTTATTGCTTTGCTACAAAACTGAGGTGCTCCCGGATGGGAGGGGCTTATATAGGGGAGGGTACTTCCGGTTTTGGAAGTTGCCAGTGCCAGCACCTGACGGTATCTATATAACCCATTAGTAATGACTATGTCGCTCTGTGTCCCGTGATGTACTCCAAGAAAAGGATTTTACAGGTAAGCTGTTATAAAAATCCTATTATTTTTTACTTTTTGCTATAATAAATATCCCAATTTTTTTTTTTTTTTTTTATGTTTTTCCTCAGTTTAGGCCGATACGTATTCTTCTTCATATATTTGGTAAAAAAATCGCAATAAGCGTTTATTGATTGGTTTGCGCAAAAGTTATAGCGTCTACAAAATAGGGCCTAGTTTTATAGAATTTTTATTAATAATTTATTTTTTTACTAGTAATGGCGGCGATCAGCGATTTTTATTGTGACTGCGACATTATGGCAGACACATCGGACACTTTTGACACCATTTTGGGACCATTGTAATTTTTACACCGATCAGTGCTTTAAAAATGCACTGGTTACTGTAAAAATGACACTGGCAGTGAAGGGTTTAACCACTAGGGGCGCTGAAGGGATTAAGTGCGCCTAAGAGAGTGATTCTTACTGTGGGGGGAGGGGACTGACTGGGGGAGGTGACCGATGGTTGTCCCTATGTACAAGGGACACACCATCGGTCTCCTCTCAGGACAGGATGTGGATCTCTGTGTTTACACACAGAGATCCACGTCCCTGGCTCTGTAAATGCCGATCGCGGGTACCTGGTGGACATCCCGGCCGCCAGGCACGCGCATCGGCACCCGCGTGATGCGGCAGGCACAGAAGTTCCCCGATGTGGGCTCGGGAGCGCGCGCGGGGAACGAGGAAAGGGGAGGATGTCAATTGACGGCCTCCCGGCATTCTAGGTCCACGCTGTAGCCGTCATTCAGCTATAGCGCAGACCTCTACTGGTTAAGGAGGCATGGCAGGGGGTGTGTCCTGTGCCTACATACTTTTGCCAATGGGTGTTCCTTGTTACCATCTCAAAAAGTTGGAAGGTATGGTGTAGAGAGCACCCCACCACTCAGAAGGTGACAACATAAACCTCGTAATCATAACACTGTATAAGCCAGGAGCTTCTCCTCACTGCTACACATCTCTCCTGAGTGCTTTAGTCCAGATCTAGATACCCCTTTAAGCAGAAAAGCAAAGATATTGGGGAAAGGATAAGGGGAGAAGAAGTAGGGAATAAAGAGGGGAAAAAAGGGTGGGGTGTCAGGAAGGTGTTATGCTGGTGTTGGTAGGAGAGTAGGTAAGGCTGGGGCACGTTCAATCTCCAGAACAGGTCTCCAGTAGAGCCTTGACCTCCACTTTACTACTATAATTAATAAAAATCTCATTGACATATGGAACCAGAATGTATAGAAGGCATAACATGTAAGCTTTACCCATAGTAACCAATCTGCTAACTTCCTGTAAGGTGGACTAGTAAGAGCCCTCCCACACCAGGGCATTATGGAAACACGCTTGTAACAGCAAACATTATCACAATGGGGGTTATTTACTAACGGCAAATCCACTTTGCACTACAAGTGGAAACTACAAGTGCAAAGTGCAAAGTGCAAAGTGCACTTGAAATTGCACTGAAAGTGCACTTGGAAGTGCAGTCGCTGTAGATCCGAGGGGGACATGCAAGGAAAATAAAAAAAAGCATTTTAGCTTGTACATGATTGGATAATAAAATCAGCAGAGCTTCTGCTTATTTCAGATCTACCCCTCAGATTTACAGCGACTGCACTTCCAAGTGCACTTTCAGTGCAATTTCAAGTGCACTTTGCACTTGTAGTTTGCACTTGTAGTGCAAAGTGGATTTGCCTTTAGTAAATAACCCCCTATGTGTTGTAATGCATATTAGTTTCTTTAGCGCATTGTAGATCCATTCACTGCTAATAGCACACAAAAACGCATGTCCGCTTCAATACACTGCAGCACAAAGCACTGAGTCCTCTGCAAAAAAAGGCAGCCTGCCTCGATTTCTCTTGTGTTGTCATGCATTTTATCTCAGTAATTTTGAATTGGTTGTTAAACACAGCAAGCTGCAAGACTCATTAGCGCACAGCATTACAAGCATTGCAGAGCACAGCATTGTGGTGTGAAGGGGCCCTAAATGTGCAGACATACAATACTATGCAAAAGCTTTATGCAGGTGTGAAGAAATACTGTAAAGTAAGAATGCTTTCAAAAATATATTTTTTAATTGTTTATTTTTATCAATTTACAAAATGCAAAGTGAGCGAGCAGAATACAAATCTAATGCCGCGTACACACGGTTGGAATTTCCGACAACAAATATTCAATGTGAGCTTGTTGTCGGAAAATCCGACCGTGTGTAGGCTCCATCGGACATTTGCTGTCGGAATTTGCGACAACAAATGTTTGAGAGCTGGTTCTCAATTTTTCAGACAACAAAAGCTCTTGTCGGAAATTCCGACCGTGTGTACACAATTCAACGCACAAAAATCCTACGCATGCTCGGAATCAATTCGACGCATGCTCGGAATTATTGAACTTCATTTTTCTCGGCTCGTTGTAGTGTTGTACGTCACCGCGTTCTTGACGATCGGAATTTTTAACAACATTTGTGTGACCGTGTGTATCGAAGACAAGTTTGAGCGAACATCCGTCGGAAAAAAAAACACGGTTCTGTTGTCGGAATGTCCGATCGCCTGTACGTGGCATAAGGCTCCCTTCCCACCTGAGCACTTTTAGGTTTTTAATCCAAGAGTTTTTGAGCTTTTTTTGGAAATGGATTGCAGGCGTTTTACGGCTTCAGGCATTTTTTTTTATATATGTATAGCTATTAGCTAATAGAAAGCACTAGGGGTGCAGAGATGCTGTTTGAGCAAAAAACGTGCAACAAAACGCTCGTTAAACACTCAAGTCACGAGTTTTTAGGTATTTCTATTGAAGTCTATGTAATCTGCCCAAAAAATAAAAACTCATGTACTTATTTGAGCAACAGGCGTTTTGCTTCAGGAAAAATAACGCTCATATGTAAACAGGGGCCATTAAAATTAAAGGGATTTGGCTTGTTGTGCGTTTTAGAGCTACAAGCTTCACACAGAAAATCACTCAGGTGTAGACGGGGCCTAAATCAAATCAACATTTGGCGTGACTACCCTTTGGCTTCAAACCAGCATCAGTTCTTACACCTGCACAAAGTCAGGGATTTTGTAGGATTACACTCAGGCATATGATTAGCCAATTATATTACACAGATGTGTAGCGATACTCTCAGCTTAAGAGGGTTGCTTGTTTGTTTTGGGCCTTGTAGTGCACCACTGTCAACCCCAGGCAATCGGCCCTAACCTCTCGTGGCACAGTTAGGAAAAGGGAAAGGGTGGTATAACTGTATTATCTCTATACTATTATACGGTACCCCCTTTGTCTACCAGCACAGTAATTGACACTCGCAACCAAATTACTTAACTATAACTTTTTACTGTAGGTAAAAGTATAAAAGGTAATTTGTATACGATATCTCATGCAGATCCCTGCAATATAGGTGCACACATTAAAAGGGTATGACATTCAATAATGCAATGAACATATATTAACCACTTAAGCCCCGGACCATTTGGTAGCTAAAGGACCAGAGGTGAATTCAGAATTTTGCACTGCGCTGCTTTAACTGTAAATTGTGCGGACATGCAATGTTGTACCCAAACGAAATTTGCGTCCTTTTCTTCCTACAAATAGAGCTTTCTTTTAATGGTATTTGATTGCCTCTGCGATTTTTCTTTTTTGCGATATAAACGGAAAAAGACCGAAAATTTTGAAAAAAAATGATATTTTCTACTTTTTGTTATAAGAAAAATCAAATAAACTCAATTTTAGTCATACATTTAGGCCAAAATGTATTCAGCCACATGTCTTTAGTAAAAAAAATGTCAATAAGCGTATATTTATTGGTTTGCGCAAAAGTTATAGCGTCTACAAACTAGGGTACATTTTCTGGAATTTACACAGCTTTAAATTTATGACTGCCTATCTCATTTCTTGAGGTGCTAAAATGGCAGGGCAGTACAAAACCCCCCCAAATGACCCCATTTTAGAAAGTAGACACCCCAAGGAAATTGCTGAGAGGCATGTTGAGCCCATTGAATATTTTTTTTTTGTCCCAAGTGATTGAATAATGACAAAAAAAAAAAAATTACAAAAAGTTGTCACTAAATGATATATTGCTCACACATGCCATGGTTATATGTGGAATTGCACCCCAAAATACATTCTGCTGCTTCTCCTGAGTACGGGGATACCACATGTGTGGGACTTTTTAGGAGCCTAGCCACGTACGGGACCCCGGAAACCAAGCACCGCCTTCAGGATTTCTAAGGGCGCAAATTTTTGATTTCACTCCTCACTACCTATCACAGTTTTGAAGGCCATAAAATGCCAAAATAGCACAAAACCCCCCCAAATGACCCCATTTTGGAAAGTAGACACCCCAAGCTGTTTGCTGAGAGGCATGGTGAGTATTTTACAGCTCTCATTTGTTTTTGAAAATGAAGAAAGAACATTTTTTTTTCTTTTTTTTTTTCAATTTTCAAAACTTTGTGACAAAAAGCGAGATCTGCAAAATACTCACAATACCTCTCAGCAAATAGCTTGGGGTATCTACTTTCCAAAATGGGGTCATTTGGGGGGGTTTTGTGCCATCTGGGCATTCCATGGCCTCCGAAACACTTGATAGGCAGTGAGAAGTGAAATCAAAAATTGACACCCTTAGAAAGCCTGAAGGCGGTGCTTGGTTTTTGGGGTCCCGTACGTGGCTAGGCTCCCAAAAAGTCTCACACATGTGGTATCCCCGTACTCAGGAGAAGCAACAGAATGTATTTTGGGGTGTAATTCCACATATGCCCATGGCATGTTTGAGCAATATATCATTTAGTGACAACTTTGTGCAAAAAAAAATAAAATAAAATAAATTGTATTTTTTCCGCAACTTGTGTCAACATATAAAATATTCCATGGACTCGACATGCCTCTCAGTATATAGCTTGGGGTATCTACTTTCCAAAATGGGGTCATTTGGGGGGGGGTTTGAACTGTTCTGGCATTTTATACACAACATTAGGAAGCTTACATCCACTCTTCTAACCACTTGAAGACAAAGCCCTTTTTGACACTTTTTGTTTACATGAAAACATATTTTTTTTTGCAAGAAAATTATGTTGAACCCCCAAACATTATATATATTTTTAAAGCAAAGGCTCTACAGAATAAAATGGTGGGTGTTGCATTTTTTTTTTCTACACAGTATTTGCGCAGCGATTTTTCAAACGCATTTTTTGGGGAAAAAATACACTTTTTTTAATTGTAATGCACTAAAACACACTATATTGCCCAAATGTTTGATGAAATAAAAAAGATTATCTTAGGCCGAGTACATAGATACCAAACACGACATGCTTTAAAATTTCGCACAAACGCGCATTGGCGACAAACTACATACATTTTTAAAAGCCTTTAAAAGCATTTACAGGTTACCCCGTTAGATTTACAGAGGAGGTCTACTGCTAAAATTACTGCCCTCGATCTGACCTTCGCGGTGATACCTCACATGCATGGTGAAATTGCTGTTTACATATGACGCCAGACCGACGCTTGCGTTCGCCATTGGGCAAGAGCAGGGCAGGACAGGGGTGCTTTTTTTTTTTTTCTTTTTTATTAATTTTGCTTTTTTATTTTATTTTTAAACTGTTGCTTCCATATTTTTTTTTTATCACTTTTATTGTTATCTCAGGGAATGTAAATATCCCCTATGATAGCAATAGGTAATGACAGGTACTCTTTTTTGAAAAAACTGGGGTCTATTGAAACCTAGATCTTTCCTCTGCCCTCAAAGCATCTGACCACACCAAGATCGGTGTGATAAAATGCTTTCCCAATTTCCAAATGGCGCTTTTTATATCCGGGGGGGGACATTCCCTCCCACTGCTTGTAAAAGCAGTCCAGAGGCTAATTAGCCACTAGGATTGCTTTTACATGAAAGCCGGCCACTGGCTGAAAAGAATGATACCAAGATGATACCTAAACCCACAGGCATCATTCTGGTATAAACATTCAAAGTCCAGCAACATACCAGTACGTTGCTGGTCCTTGTTGGACATGTATTGTAATCTTTTTTTTCATGCAGCCTGTTGGCTGAACGAAAAAAAAAGATTGATCGGTGGGTATGCCCACCATTAGAATACCGCCCTTCATCCACCCACTTCTAATGATGGGCATACATGCACCATTTATATATGCCGAAGCATGGGGGCATCTTCTCGCAAAAGTTATGCCGCGTACACATGGTCAGACTTTTCCACGGGCAAGCCTCCGTCGGAATTTCGACCGTATGTACGCGGCATTAGGAGCAAAATCACTCCTCCGCCCCTGCTGCCCCAATGCTTCGGCATATATGCTTTTTTTTTTTTTTAACTGTGGTGGTGAAATCACCTCCTACAGCACTGGAGTCGCAGGGATCAGGCCTGTCTCTGCGAACGCTGCAGTTATGTGTGTTTTTATTTTGTAAGTGACAGTGATCGGTCGATACTGCACTTGGGTGGCCTGGGCTGGACGGAGGGGCAAAACGCAGGTGCCAGCAGGTATCTGGGCTGATCCCGCTAACACTGCGTTTTTGGGAACCCTAAACTGCTGGGGACGCTAGTATAGATCTGATCAGATCAGATATTGAGCTGATCAGATACTATACCACTAAGGGGGGTGTATGCTTCACGCGTGGGTGTTAGCGCTACTGGCACTAACCTGACGCTGCCTGGGGTGTGATGCAGATCCTCTCTGACGCTAAAATCTAATTGATATCACCCGCCGGGCGATCAGGGGGTTAAACCTTTATTGGGTTATATACGGCGGGTGCCCTGACACTATAAAAAGCAAACTAACTAACCAGCGTCACCCGTAACACTTATATGATGATCACTGGTGAAAGGGTTAACTAGGGGCAATTAGGGGGTTAAAACCTTTATTAGGTAATATATGGGGGTACCTGACGCTATAAAAACCTGACGGCGAACCTAAAAAAAAATTACTGGCTACCTATCGGCATCACCGACACTAAGACAACGATCATAAAAACGATCGCTTAGCGACAGTGGTGATAGGGGGTGAAAGGGTTACCTGGGGGGCGATCAGGGGGTTAAACCTTTATTAGATAATATATGGGGGTACCTGACGCTATAAAAACCTGCGGCGAACCTAAAAAAAATTACTGGCTACCGATCAGCATCACCGACGCTAAGACATCGATCAGAAAAATGATCGCATAGCGACGGCGGTGCTAGGGGGTGAAAGGGTTACCTGGGGGGTGATCAAGGGGGTTAAACCTTTATTAGGTAATATATGGGGGTACCCGACGCTATAAAAACCTGCGGCGAACCTAAAAAAAATTACTGGCTACCGATCAGCATCGCCGACGCTAAGACATCGATCAGAAAAATTATCGCCTAGTGACAGTGGTGATAGGGGGTGAAAGGGTTACCTGGGGGGCGATCAAGGGGGTTAAACGTTTATTAGGTAATATATGGGGGTACCTGACGCTATAAAAACCTGCGGCGAACCTAAAAAAAATTACTGGCTACCGATCAGCATCACCGACGCTAAGACATCGATCAGAAAAATGATCGCATAGCGACGGCGGTGCTAGGGGGTGAAAGGGTTACCTGGGGGGTGATCAAGGGGGTTAAACCTTTATTAGGTAATATATGGGGGTACCCAACGCTATAAAAACCTGCGGCGAACCTAAAAAAAATTACTGGCTACCGATCAGCATCACCGACGCTAAGACATCGATCAGAAAAATTATCGCTTAGTGACAGTGGTGATAGGGGGTGAAAGGGTTACCTGGGGGGCGATCAAGGGGATTAAACCTTTATTAGGTAATTAATGGGGGTACCCGACGCTATAAAAACCTGCGGCGAACCTAAAAAAAATTACTGGCTACCGATCAGCATCACCGACGCTAAGACATCGATCAGAAAAATGATCGCATAGCGACGGCGGTGCTAGGGGGTGAAAGGGTTATCTGGGGGGTGATCAGGGGGTTAAACCTTTATTAGGGGGGGTTAGGGGGCTACACTGGACCTAAAACTAAATGTAGTGACACTTTTACAGTCACAAATGTCACTGATTGCAGTGATCACTAAATAAATGGTCACTGCAATCAGTGACACTGTGACTGGGGGCTGGGGGGTGATCTGGGGGGTGATCTGGGGGTGTCTGGGGGGGCCTGGGGGGCGATTTATGTGCCTATGTGTCCTGGTGTCAGTGTGCTGTTTTGTGTACTAACCTGCATCTTCTCCTGTACGACGCTCGGTATATGTGAGCGCCCCAGGAGAGATGACATCACTTCCTCCTTCCTGGCAGGCAGGGGAAGCTCTCTCATTCGCCGGGAGCGATCGAGAGGGGGTGGCCGGAATTGAACGGCCGTCCCCTCATGCCGGATCGCTCCCGAAGGTAAAACGACCACCCACTGTAAAGAAGGGGGGTCCGATCGGACCCCCCAACTATACAAAGGCAATCACGTATATGTACGTGATTCTGCCTGTCGGTGCCATTCTGCTGACGTATATTTACAGTGGGCGGTCGTTAAGTGGTTAACCCCGCTGCAGCTATCCTCCCACGTGAGCATAAAAATGGCGCCCAGCAATGTCCTATACTACCCCGTCAGGCCTGACTATAACTTGGGGTATGGTTCGTAGAAGAATCTTCGCTAGCAACTCTCGGTGGTGCACATAAAGAAACAAACTGTAATCCAATAGGGGTAGCAAATGATCGCTAAATTGGTGAAGCTGGAGAGAATGATAAACTCAGTTCAGCAGGCAGTCTCTCAAAAGTATCACTGTAGTCCATGGTGGGCCTAGGCAAAGTTAATAGGCAACAAAGGGTACTTAGATGTGGTTCTGAGCTGCGCTCTCTCACCCAGACCGGACCGACTCCTGTCCGGTTCCTCCGCTACTGTGAGTGGCTTCACAGTGCCCATGATGCACCGGGTCTTCGGTCCTCCAGAAGATGGTGGCACCTCAGATGGGCCGGATGCTCCGCAGGCTCCTCAGCGGAACAGAAGGCTCTCTGGAACAAAGTGCGAGGCCCAGGCTTCAGGCCTTACACGCGCAGCAGGTGAGTGCAGAGATCCTCTTGCAAGTTGGGCGGCGTTTCAAGAGAAAGGGCGAGGCCCCTCCTCTCCCTTTTAAAGTCCACCCCAGCAGTCCTTGCACGGGGAAATGCACCCTGGGTGCCTCAAAGCGTGCTGGGAACTGTAGTCTTGCGGGTGAAACGATACCCCGCTACAGATGCTAATGATCATCAATTTCATATTGGGGTGAGACAGGGGTTTATTTACTAAAGCTGGAGAGTGCAAAATCAGGCTCACTTCTACATAGAAATCTCTCAGCTTCCAGGTTTTATTGGCAAAGCTTAATTGAACAAGCTGAGGTTAGAAGCTGATTGGTTTCTATGCAGAAATGAGCATGATTTTTCACTCTTCAGCTTTAAAGAGAAGTATGGGTTTGGCTTTTTTTCCCCCAATTATACTTACCTAGGTGTATGCAGCATCGGTCCAATGCTGCATCTGTCCCCCGGCATCTCTGCACTGAGAACCGAGCCATGGAACACCGCAGATGGCTCGGTTCTCTCGGCTCCCCGAGCAGAGAGCTGCTGATTGTCAATCAGCAGCTTTCCTGCTTTGCTCCTCCACGCTCACTGGAGCGCTGAGATGTGGAAGGGCGGGAAGCAGCCATCTCAGGCTCTCAGCAGCTAGCTGAGAGGCTGAGGCAGCTATCAGTCCAGGCACCTGGCGGATCCAGACTCCCAGAGTTGGGATGACACAGTGCCTGGACTGATCTGTGTGACGACAGCAGACAGCGTATTTCAGACCGCTCTCTGCTGAAAACGGGTCACAGGAATGCAAAATAAATTGCACTCCTGTGACCCATAGAAGCCCAGCCAAACTAACCCAGGCTGGACATCTACTTTTAATAAATAAACCACCTAATTATTAACTGAAACAGAAACAGCTGTGTAGGAAACGTAAAACTGGGTGAGGAACAGACAAACTCTGCCATTAAAGTATGGTTGGGGAAGACAGTTTCATGTTACAAGTCATACACCATGGCAAGACTGAGCACAGCAACAAAACACAAGGTAGTTATACTGCATCAGCAAGATCCCTCCCAGGCAAAAAAATCAGAGCTGGGGTTTCAAGATGTGCTTTTCAAGCTCCTTTGAAGAAGCACAAAGAGTACAGGCAACTTTGAGGACATAGACCCAGGGGTTGGCATTAGAATCTTAATGCAGCGGATGAAATCTTTTTACTTCCCTTCAACATCGGAAGATGACCAGCACTGCTATCAGCACAGAACAGGTGGAAAACAGTGTGACCCAGGTACACCCATTTACTGCCTGGAAAAGTCTGGCCAGAAGCGGTCTTCATTGAAGAATTGCGACCAAAAATCCATACCTCAGACGAACTGCCAGTGTCATTAGTACAGTGAAATTGTGCTTTCCCACACTATACAATATAATCTCAAGGAGTGGTAAGTGTGTGGCTGGTAAGTGCATTAAACCAATGTGGGCAAAAAAGAAAAAGAAAAAACATAAAACCCACGTGAAAAAAAATGCAACTTTAAATGTTAGATATCTGCGACCTCTGAAGGGTGATCAACCTCTTGATCACCCTTCGCTGGCTGAAAATGAGGGGAGGGGTTGTTCCTCCTGTTAACCAATATAATGAATCTCTGGCTGTTTCCACATAGTGATAAACTATTAAAGTGCTAATGACAATACGTTGTTCCTGACTACTTCACATGCTCCCAAACAGTGAAGTAGTTATGTGAATTGAAAACAGTGATGTTCACTCAAATAGCAATAATCCCTTGTGCAATAACGATCATATTTTAGAATATTATCCCAAATAAATCAAACTTTTTTACGCTATGTGAGCCATTTCTTTGATTTTGATTCTGTGAGGAGCTGGGAAGGAGACCGTAGGAGGATATATTTTGATCACCCTTCAGAGGCCACAGATATCTAACATTTAAAGTTGTGGTTTTTTTCACGTGGGTTTTATGTTTTTTATATTTTGCCCACATTGGTTTAATTC